>CM060909.1:101455833-102705833 GCA_030737875.1 Allium sativum
TACTTCTTTTATAACTCTGGTTTATTATAAACCTTTCCTTAATTCAAAACATTGAGCAACGCTTAAATTCAAGTTACCATCTTCGCTTGAAATCCTCTTTATAACATCGTTATAAAAATTTGGGTTTCAAATATAAGACTCGCTCATGAATTCCTTTCACCATCCATTTGGATTACATTTCTCTTCGATCACTTTTTAAATACATTTTCATTTAAAAAGTACTTTCCCAAATTATCATTATTCAGAAGAATAACTCTTCAATCACTAATTACTGTAAAAGTAGTTGATTCCCTTATTAACTAAATTAAATAGTAAATCTCTTTTTAAAATCTTATTTAAATTTAAATGATATTCATTTAACCTTTTTAATCAAAACACATTGATTTGAAAATCAATTCTAATTCAAAACAGTCGATTTACGTAATTCAAACTCAATTATCTCATTAATCGATGCCAAGTAAATTCTCACTTTAAATTAATTAAAAATATAATTCATTTAAATAATTTCACTAATTGTTTTCTTTTCCAAACAAAAATCAAAGTTTAACCACTTCATTTAATTCTTATACTCATACTTGCAAATCTGATTCACAACAGAACTTACTTTATAAAATGAAGTATTAACCAATTGAAGTTTTAAATAAATAAAATATTCCTCTTTAGCAACTTTTATTCAAAGTAATATGTTTCAAAATCTAATTCTAGTTATAAAATAAATTTTATAACTTCAACACTATCGATTCACCTGAACAATATTTATAAAACGATTGATTTTATAGGCCATACTCTACCAAACACTTAACCAATAACGCCCATTGGTTTAAACCAAACAAATGTTGCATATTCAGTCAATAATCAACCATCAAATCAATCACACAAACAGATCAGTTCATATATGAGCATATGAAAGAAAAAAAAATATTTGAGGAATCCGGTTGGATCCCTCCAACCTGTTCTTCCCTGAAATCACAACGGTTATCTCCAATCATATCAGTTCAATTTCATTTAACTGAAATAAATAACAACTATTTAACATCAACCCATTCACAAGCAATTCCAACAATCCAACCATTTAAACACGTTTATTTTATAAACGTGACCAACCAAGGTGAGTTACCTTTATTGGAACCAATCGTTAAAATAACGATTTGGTATTTTACTGAAATTAAACAACAGTTTAATTTCATCAGTTTAATCAACAAATAGGTATAACTAGCAAACAGGCAATCATCAGCAAGCAGAGCACACAAAATAAAAACCCAATTTATATAAAAATATAAATGGGAAAACTGAGTGAGTTTAACTCACCTTGATTTGACACCGTTGTTGAACGGTTCGGTTCAATCAAATTAAACACCGTTTAATTTCACTATAAATCCAGCTGTCTCTAGTTTTGTCCTGGTCAGCTCCAGAATGTATAGTTCAGTAACACGGCCACAACACTTCTGGTTTGGCACGATTCTGATAACACAGACATGGGTTATAAATAATATAAGTTCGCATTTAATTTAATATAATTCATTCTTTAATTAAATAATTTGCCCTAATTTATAATTAACTTGTTAAACTAATTACATTTGAAATTTCGGCTGATAAAGTACACTCACTCGTTCCCTTGCTAGCCTTTGTTTGTTTGCAATCAGTTACCAAGAAAACACATGGACAAATTCATGTTTTACTACCGTAATTTAATTAACCATAGTTAAGTCCATAATCACTTTATTAAATAAAGCTAATTACGATTTTATTTTAGATTAGTAGGCCGATCTTTCTCCTTCAGAACATTGAGATAGCCATTTGCCAGATCCGATAACATTTCTTCCTCAAGCTGCCTTGTCAAGACCATGCCAAAAGTTAGTATTAATGTTAATCATTTAATTAAATAAATATTGCTTATCCAAGTTTAATTATAACCTAAGTATACCATTAACGGCTCCCTCATTCTTCTTTGTTCTGAAATGAAAACCCATGCTCTGTTCTGGATCATTAAAACTAAACATTGTTCTTCCTTGTATCCTTTGTTCATCAAAAACCCGTACCCACTGAAATAAAGGACCTGGTATCCTTCTTGTTTGAGAATAATGCAATCACTATTTCTTCAATTCACTGTATCGCTCTAGTCCACCCTTCCAGTAAGACCGACTCCTTTCATTCTCCATTATCCACTCACGTTTTCAAATATCAGTTGATTGTTTCATTGCCTCACTCTTGTTTAACCCAGTTAAATTTTGTTTCCAGTTCCATCGTTCAGTGCTCCCGACACTCAACCAGCATAAATTCACGTTGCCAATATAACTTGATTTATAATTACTTACTTAATTAGTTTCTAACACAACTTAATTAAGTTTTAAAGTATACAGTTGTCGACCGAAATGTTTCTGGTTCCCGTACATCTTTGTATTCTCGTTCCCCTCTTTGTTTGAAAACCAAAACCCACTCTGTCCAGCAAACACCAACGTCGCTCCTCCTCTCGACTGCCGGAGATCGATCGAACGGCGCCATCAGAAGCGGCGCAACATCTCTAGTCTCGACCTTCAACCGCTTGCCACCAGGTGCCCTCGTCCGCCCTCAAAAGCCCCACAAACGAGACTACTTCATGACAGGTTTCCGACCACTAGGATGAACAAAACTTCATCATCACCGTCAGGTTGATGGCCCTCACCAAGACGAACAGTTTCGTATCAAAAAGTCTTCGAGAATAAGAGGTGGATTGAGGGATCGAAAAGGAAAAGATGGCCTAATTCCGGCCGTTGAAATGGTATGTGGCGGCTCACAAAACTGGTTGACAGCAGATAAATGTTTTGACTAGGGTTTCAAGGGTGCTGGTATATATATAAGGGAACGGTTTAATATTATATTAGTTTACGAAACTTGACCGCGAAGTAGTTGATAAAAACCACAACAAACGATTTTCGTTTACTGATAAAAAAACTAATCTTGCTGTAAAAAGATATTCCGGACTCAATGGGACAGGTTTCGTCGCAATCCGAGGTTGTATGAAAAAAATTTCCTTTATGAAACCAGAAATAAACACGCATTTCAATTTACCACAATCACCAGATAAATCGAATCAACTTGAAACTGCGAACATTGACAATAACTTTTCGATACGAACCCAACGGCACTAATTTCGTCGCATTCTGAGACTGTTTGCCCGATAGGTTGTTTTTACCCCGAACCGCCCTACCCTTTTTAACGCTAAATTTCTCGATCTCTAAAAATAACAAACTATATAGCTATTCTGACTCTAATCGACGATACGAACTCAACGGGACTGGTTTCGTGGCCTAATTCGATCGTCTGCTCGAGTTACACTCAAATACTCCTTTTATTTCATTAAATACGCGTTAGAGAATTTGAACGGGCATTTACGGTTGCTGTGGTCACATACGACATTGGTTTTCCACGCAGTTTGATTTTCTGATAATGATTTGATGATATGGTTCCAATGAAACTGATTTCGTCGAAATCTGAGTCCGTTTGCAAAACGGCCATTTTAAAGGTCGATGTTTTAAATAACGATTTCCACAGCGTTTTTTCCAAATTTTGATTTAGCCATAACTTGTAATCTATAAGAAGGAATCTGGATTTTCTCTTTCATATGAAAATTATCGTCAATACGGTCCCAACGTGTCTTGTTTCACAGAAATCCGACTTATATTGAATCCTGTATTCTCAGTTGAAGTTCAAAATTCGAAATTACGAACTGCACGCCATTTTCAAGCTCGATTTATAATATATAAATTATATAACATTCAAACATCGTTTTAAATAAAGAATTAAATATTAAAACCCATTATATTCCCAAATACAATATTTAAAATAAATAAATTGAATTAAATATTCGACGGCCAAAAACACGGGTCGTTACATTCTTCCTCCCTTAAAATAATTTCGTCCTCGAAATTGCTAAGGTAAGAAAGAATGTTATAAACCCATTAACTTTCAAATCCAATTTATTTTAAATCAAAATCGACTCAATACTGTAAATAAATATTTTCAAAAATATCGAAAATTTTCGAACACCTTAAATTTTCGAAAAATTTCGCCAGCACCTCCCCTGTACGGCTGAATCGGTACAACTACAACTCGCCTTTCAAGGCCTTCTCCAATCCAAAAGAAAATAAAACAGCCAAGCGGCTTGCCAAATAGGCTCATAAATATCCAAATCCATATAAAAATAAACATGTACCTTTTTGTCGGGCATGTCATTATATCCTTTCCATCTGCTGCCCTGTCAGCATATACAAATGCATTCCCCAAACAAAATTCCAATTTTATCCTCAAACCCAAATCCTTCATGCGTCCAAGCCAAATCCCATTCTTAAGTCAATTTTCATCCATTACGCATTCCAACTCTTAACCTACCAGTCCAATACCATTTCAGATTCCTGTCTCCCAATTCAAAATCTGATTATCTCCCGATTCAATTTCCAGTTATTTGGTTTCAATTCATATTTGTTTTTCCAATTTCTATTTAATTTTGTTTTTTTGTTCAAACAATTTCCCTAGGAGTTTTTAACAGTTTAGCTCTTTCCAAAAATCAAAAATTCTTTTTCAGGATTCAAAACAACTTGTTTTCCTCAAAGCAATTCAAAACAAGATTTTTGGTAGTAATCCATCACTTAGAACTCGAAAATGAACACCGATAATGGCGCGCACATCATCGGAATCTATTTTCCAGCTATCAAAGTGAGAATCAGTTCAAAATATCCTTTGCAAGGCTTGTAAAACAATTTAAAAACCTCCCAGGATTTTAAAATTCTCATATATTAAGCCCAATTCCATTTTCAACCCCTTGTTCAAATTTTCAAAGTTTTAATTTCAATTCTGATTTAAATTCAGATTTAACTCCTCTGATTTTCATATATTGCACTTATATGAATTCTGATTGGTTATATATAACCATTTCAATTATAATCAACCAACACATCCAATATACTATAATACTTCAAATATAAATATTTCCTTTATATCAAAACATCATTTGGGTAATTTATTTCACTTACCCTCTTTTAAAACATATCGTGACGACCCATCGTATTCGAGTGTTTATAAACCCCTATCGATACAGTGGATCAAACTGATCCATCAGAACTCATAAACAGCTCAACCAATAAATCTCCACAATACAAAACAATTTTATAAAATCTACAAATACGTTCACTCGTATATATACACTCATACTCAATCTAGGGTATTTCTAACACTATCTCTACTGAGTCACACCACAGAGCCAAGGTAATCACTTAACCTTCAGCTCTGATACCACTTTAACGACCAGGGGCAGTGGGCTAACCTCCCGCCGTGGCTTACAGAGATACCTCAGAACTGCTTTTACGGCCAGCCTCTCGACTCGACCAACCCACATTGTCGGGAGAGGTAGGGGTAAGAGTCTCCCGTTCGCCACCAAACGCGAAGCGAGAACCCCCTATCATCCGTACCAATTAAGCAACCAGCTCTGATACCACTATAACGAACTGGGGATTTTCGACTCCGAAAATCAACATCAAACTATCATGTTGACCATTCAGACATCGAACATTCCAGATCATTAATAGAAAGAAGTTAGAGGGTGAGAATAGATAAGGTAGAAATATTGAATAGAAGAAGAAGAGGAAAGCAACACCACACAGAGTCTCACATCGCAGCGGAATAAAATATAATACAGAAATAATCTTTATTGAAAGCTTTAAAATACTTACAGTATCAGAGTACATCATACCATGGGACAGTTATAATAGCCTGTTCCCATATACAACACACAGCGGAATAGTAGTAATATCATACGTCTGGACTCTTCCAGCTCGTCTCTTCATAGCAGTCGATAACCTGAACCTGTACAACCCGGCCTAATCCGAGCATTTACAAAACACCGGGTCAGTCTGGTGAACCAGAGTGAGATAAACTCACACAGTAATAAGGGTGAACCATCCAATCTTGATTTTAAAGTTCAAAATCTTTTCAAAAGAAAAGGATAATCGTAAGACCAATCCACACATAAATACGAACGGTTTTTACCTTACGATAACCCAAAACAGTTTGAAACTAATATCTTGTCTGATATTATAATAATGTCTAAACACAAGTAAATAGAAATATAGTGGAACGCTTGCATCTCACGCTCCACATAAATAGTATACAATCAAAACCCGCAGGCGCTTATTGGATATTGGATTCCGACCTTGACAAGGTATGGGACCACCTGCCGATCGTGTATCTCTAGAGACGAATACACTGGGTTCAACAAGAACTTCTTGCAACCCGGCCCTCACATTACCGACCACTCATTTCGCTTGAGTGTATCGAATGTTTATCACCGACGGTTGGGATCAGCAACCGTCTCCCAAAAAGGGACAGCATCGAAACATAGATTTAAGAACAAATAGGAATTTCTCTAGATAGGTGATTATACACCCTAATGGGAGCGACCCACATAGCCATGCTGCCTGCCCGATTTTTGTCATTTCCCGGTTGATGAGGCTTGAGGCCAGAATTAACTCTTAACATCTGGTCGCCATTTACTTTGAATGCCACATCGTCAGATCCGTCAGATATCACTAATTGACGTCCACAAAAATACTCTAGCTGGAAGCTAAGAGAACGGCAAATCTCCGCCAACAACTATCGCACGTTTGAAGAAATCAACGTACGTGACCCCTTGAAAATACTCTGTCAGACACTCGTCCATATAGGTCATCCAGGAACAGGATGAACCGAAGGCACTCTCCTGCCGCATCCATATAGGAATCACCCCATGGATCAGTAGCGAGAAGTCCTTGCAACTCGTAGATTCCAACTACGACAGAATCACAGCTTATCTCTGCTTGCCAGGCAGAGAATATTAGTGGTTCTTCCGTTTGTGAAAATCCACGGTCTTCACAGCACCATCTCGATCATCTTCTGATATCTTCACGTATTTGTTGGTCGGAATGGTTTTCGAATATAAATTCGATCCTGGTCTTTCCATACCAACAATCATAATGGAGAGGTTTGATAGTCGGTGTTTTAACTATCAAAATATACAGTGTTTCAATCATGACACTCCAATGAGTTCACTGGTTAAGTATTCAGCATCACCTGGCCTTTAACAAACTGGTTTACTTTTGTTACATTAAAACTTCTAATCCTTTAAATAATCAAAAATACGATATTTGAATTACTCTAATTCGATTTAACTCTAATCGATTAACTAACATTCGATTTAACTCCATTCGCTTGACTCTAGATCACAGCGATCACAATGGTTACGCCTGATTCTCTCATGAAACATACGACCGCCGTAGGCTATCTGCAGCCCTGCGAATTACGCTAGCAGTCGTATGAAATGACAACTCACCTGAATAACTATGTTTGACCAACCCTATCTCGAATAACTATATCCAGTATTGATTAGTATAGAATAAAACTAATTTCATATCTTCTTCACCTCGAATCTCTCGATATATATATATATATATTTCCAAATTCCCACCAACCGTTGCATTATTTCACTAATGGAAATAACGAACCATCACTAACCTCTTTTACGATTACCAACTAATACTATCTTCAGATAATCCTGATGTTGTTCAAGTTGGGGTATTCTAATTACCTCTCAGACCTTGATCAACAACTTTCATACCCTCAGATAAATATAAGTTGAAATCAAAACCCATATTTCATTTCAAATTTCAAACAAATTCCATTATAACTCGGAGTTGGTTATATAACCCTATGACCCATTTCTTTTAACTAAATCCACTCATTTCCAATCTTCTTTCAAACCATATTCAACCATTCCCACTTTGAAAACCTCATTTCAAATTCCCCTTTTCTTGATCCAGTTACAAATAATGTTAACATAAAATTAACATTTTACCATTTTACTTCTTTTATAACTCTGGTTTATTATAAACCTTTCCTTAATTCAAAACATTGAGCAACGCTTAAATTCAAGTTACCATCTTCGCTTGAAATCCTCTTTATAACATCGTTATAAAAATTTGGGTTTCAAATATAAGACTCGCTCATGAATTCCTTTCACCATCCATTTGGATTACATTTCTCTTCGATCACTTTTTAAATACATTTTCATTTAAAAAGTACTTTCCCAAATTATCATTATTCAGAAGAATAACTCTTCAATCACTAATTACTGTAAAAGTAGTTGATTCCCTTATTAACTAAATTAAATAGTAAATCTCTTTTTAAAATCTTATTTAAATTTAAATGATATTCATTTAACCTTTTTAATCAAAACACATTGATTTGAAAATCAATTCTAATTCAAAACAGTCGATTTACGTAATTCAAACTCAATTATCTCATTAATCGATGCCAAGTAAATTCTCACTTTAAATTAATTAAAAATATAATTCATTTAAATAATTTCACTAATTGTTTTCTTTTCCAAACAAAAATCAAAGTTTAACCACTTCATTTAATTCTTATACTCATACTTGCAAATCTGATTCACAACAGAACTTACTTTATAAAATGAAGTATTAACCAATTGAAGTTTTAAATAAATAAAATATTCCTCTTTAGCAACTTTTATTCAAAGTAATATGTTTCAAAATCTAATTCTAGTTATAAAATAAATTTTATAACTTCAACACTATCGATTCACCTGAACAATATTTATAAAACGATTGATTTTATAGGCCATACTCTACCAAACACTTAACCAATAACGCCCATTGGTTTAAACCAAACAGATGTTGCATATTCAGTCAATAATCAACCATCAAATCAATCACACAAACAGATCAGTTCATATATGAGCATATGAAAGAAAAAAAAATATTTGAGGAATCCGGTTGGATCCCTCCAACCTGTTCTTCCCTGAAATCACAACGGTTATCTCCAATCATATCAGTTCAATTTCATTTAACTGAAATAAATAACAACTATTTAACATCAACCCATTCACAAGCAATTCCAACAATCCAACCATTTAAACACGTTTATTTTATAAACGTGACCAACCAAGGTGAGTTACCTTTATTGGAACCAATCGTTAAAATAACGATTTGGTATTTTACTGAAATTAAACAACAGTTTAATTTCATCAGTTTAATCAACAAATAGGTATAACTAGCAAACAGGCAATCATCAGCAAGCAGAGCACACAAAATAAAAACCCAATTTATATAAAAATATAAATGGGAAAACTGAGTGAGTTTAACTCACCTTGATTTGACACCGTTGTTGAACGGTTCGGTTCAGTCAAATTAAACACCGTTTAATTTCACTATAAATCCAGCTGTCTCTAGTTCTGTCCTGGTCAGCTCCAGAATGTATAGTTCAGTAACACGGCCACAACACTTCTGGTTTGGCACGATTCTGATAACACAGACATGGGTTATAAATAATATAAGTTCGCATTTAATTTAATATAATTCATTCTTTAATTAAATAATTTGCCCTAATTTATAATTAACTTGTTAAACTAATTACATTTGAAATTTCGGCTGATAAAGTACACTCACTCGTTCCCTTGCTAGCCTTTGTTTGTTTGCAATCAGTTACCAAGAAAACACCTGTGACAAATTCATGTTTTAATACCGTAATTTAATTAACCATAGTTAAGTCCTTAATCACTTTATTAAATAAAGCTAATTACGATTTTATTTTAGATTAGTAGGCCGATCTTTCTCCTTCAGAACATTGAGATAGCCATTTGCCAGATCCGATAACATTTCTTCCTCAAGCTGCCTTGTCAAGACCATGCCAAAAGTTAGTATTAATGTTAATCATTTAATTAAATAAATATTGCTTATCCAAGTTTAATTATAACCTAAGTATACCATTAACGGCTCCCTCATTCTTCTTTGTTCTGAAATGAAGACCCATGCTCTGTTCTGGATCATTAAAACTAAACACTGTTCTTCCTTGTATCCTTTGTTCATCAAAAACCCGTACCCACTGAAATAAAGGACCTGGTATCCTTCTTGTTTGAGAATAATGCAATCACTATTTCTTCAATTCACTGTATCGCTCTAGTCCACCCTTCCAGTAAGACCGACTCCTTTCATTCTCCATTATCCACTCATGTTTTCAAATATCAGTTGATTGTTTCATTGCCTCACTCTTGTTTAACCCAGTTAAATTTTGTTTCCAGTTCCATCGTTCAGTACTCCCGACACTCAACCTGCATAAATTCACGTTGCCAATATAACTTGATTTATAATTACTTACTTAATTAGTTTCTAACACAAATTAATTAAGTTTTAAAGTATACAGTTGTCGACCGAAATGTTTCTGGTTCCCGTACATCTTTGTATTCTCGTTCCCCTCTTTGTTTGAAAACCAAAACCCACTCTGTCCAGCAAACACCAACGTCGCTCCTCCTCTCGACTGTCGGAGATCGATCGAACGGCGCCATCAGAAGCGGCGCAACGTCTCCAGTCTCGACCTTCAACCGCTTGCCACCAGGTGCCCTCGTCCGCCCTCAAAAGGCCCACAAACGAGACTACTTCATGACAGGTTTCCGACCACTAGGATGAAAAAAACTTCATCATCACCGTCAGGTTGATGGCCCTCACCAAGACGAACAGTTTCGTATCAAAAAGTCTTCGAGAATAAGAGGTGGATTGAGGGATCGAAAAGGAAAAGATGGCCTAATTCCGGCCGTTGAAATGGTATGTGGCGGCTCACAAAACTGGTTGACAGCAGATAAATGTTTTGACTAGGGTTTCAAGGGTGCTGGTATATATATAAGGGAACGGTTTAATATTATATTAGTTTACGAAACTTGACCGCGAAGTAGTTGATAAAAACCACCACAAACGATTTTCGTTTACTGATAAAAAAACTAATCTTGCTGTAAAAAGATATTCCGGACTCAATGGGATAGGTTTCGTCGCAATCCGAGGTCGTATGAAAAAAATTTCCTTTATGAAACCAGAAATAAACACGCATTTCAATTTACCACAATCACCAGATAAATCAAATCAACTTGAAACTGCGAACATTGACAATAACTTTTCGATACGAACCCAACGGCACTAATTTCGTCGCATTCTGAGACTGTTTGCCCGATAGGTTGTTTTTACCCCGAACCGCCCTACCCTTTTTAACGCTAAATTTCTCGATCTCTAAAAATAACAAACTATATAGCTATTCTGACTCTAATCGACGATACGAACTCAACGGGACTGGTTTCGTGGCCTAATTCGATCGTCTGCTCGAGTTACACTCAAATACTCCTTTTATTTCATTAAATACGAGTTAGAGAATTTGAACGGGCATTTACGGTTGCTGTGGTCACATACGACATCGGTTTTCTACGCAGTTTGATTTTCTGATAACGATTTGATGATATGGTTCCAATGAAACTGATTTCGTCGAAATCTGAGTCCGTTTGCAAAACGACCATTTTAAAGGTCGATATTTTAAATAACGATTTCCACAGCGTTTTTTCCAAATTTTGATTTAGCCATAACTTGTAATCTATAACACGGAATCTGGATTTTCTCTTTCATATGAAAATTATCGTCAATACGGTCCCAACGTGTCTTGTTTCACAGAAATCCGACTTATATCGAATCCTGTATTCTCAGTTGAAGTTCAAAATTCGAAATTACGAACTGCACGCCATTTTCAAGCTCGATTTATAATATATAAATTATATAACGTTCAAACATCGTTTTAAATAACGAATTAAATATTAAAACCCATTATATTCCCAAATACAATATTTAAAATAAATAAATTGAATTAAATATTTGACGGCCAAAAACACGGGTCGTTACATATATGGTTGATCTCTGCTAAATATATATCTATTTGGTGGTGGAGAATTTATTCTCTTGCATAACGCCCTTCTCTGAGACGTATGAGCTCAGAGGTTATATATAAGCAGAAATCAATAGTACGGTGTAGATTGTCGATGCGGTATGTTTGATTTTCCAAAGTTAAATAATCATTAATATTGATTTTTGGGAAGATTAAAACTAAGTGGAGTATTAATGAATCTTTAATTAGATTGGAATGTGAATTGATAATTTAAATTATCAAATTTGGGAAATGATCGAGATTGGAGTATCACCAGTTTTATTCCAAACGATAGTAAATCTTTAATTAGATATGAACGTGAAATGGTAATTAATTTTACTGATAACACTATGGTGTTAGATATGGAGTATTACCAGTTTTGCTCCATGGGATGAATAGGTTGGGATTGGGATACTAAAAGAAATGATTACTTCGGTATGGTTCGATAATCCCAACTAGTTTGGATAAACCTTAATTTAGTTTGAATGGATATCCAAAGGAAGATTAAATAATAAATTTAAAAGAATTTATCTTTGATAAAATTAATGGAAACCTTTCCGAAAGAATATGAATATTTAAATAAAATAATATTCAGAATTGGAATGAGGCGTATGTTGTGTTTTTATAACACTTGTTTATAATATATGCGAGTTATTCGGAAAGGCCGGGTTTATACCTATTCTGAATAACTGATTCGACGATAAGTCAATGATGAAGACGGTGGTTGAAGACTGGAGGTCTTCACATCGTTTGGATTATTACTGATGTCTTGATTGGACTATACACCCAAGACAAGGTAATAAGTGGTGATCGTCCAGACGTACTTGGAGATCGACCGGATATGCGAGGACCTCTTTCCTGTATTGGACATATGGGACGAGGAATAAGGTGCCTCCAGTTTCGTTCAGACCTAGAACGAACTTGTAAATGGATGTGTATCTGACATTGGATTTTCTTCTGTGTTGATTGATCTCTATTAAATATATATCTGTTTGGCGGCAGAGAATTTATTCTCTTGCTTAACGCCATCCTCTGAGACGTACGAGCTCAGAGGTTATATATCGATAGACATCAGTCGCATGGCGTGAATTACCTGTGTGGCATGCTGAGTTGCAAATGATCAAGGCTTCTGTTGAAAAGCAGAGTCTTGTGGTTGATGATCAAATCACGGCTTTAATATAGCATAGATTTGTGTATAACGTTAATTCGCGAGCCTCACACCTCTATATGAGTTAAAAACGGGATAAGGGACCGTTGGGAGAACATGATGTTTCTTTCTAGCTATGGGTGGTGTCATGGTATGGAGCCCAGACATTTATATTTTTACCTATGTGGATGATGGATAGCGAGGCGCCTCGGATATATCAGTTACTACGGAGCCGATGGATAGGTCTGATAGGACCGAGAAACATGTGTTTAGGAATTGCCAATCCTCAAACGTAAGAGAGGACCGGCCCAACTGATCTAAGGGTTGCCCAGTGTGTATAATCCTGAGACATTTGCTAAAGTGTCTCGAAGCTGTGAGGAGCCATCCCTGGCCTCAACTCATAGATGGAATCCAATTTCCAATATGTGATATTTCGGTTTTGATTGTAGAGCCTAGTATGGCGACATAGTAGCATGGGATACTATGCCGTCTATGACTGATACATTTATATTTGAAGCTGTTTTTGATACTATACACTTATTATAGTATCAAATGATTTGTTTTAAATGTACCAAGCATGTTTGGCTATTATAAGGGAAAACCCTATCCTCCGGCTTGCGTTGCATTATGTGATGGGACCTGGGTCTTATAATAGCTTCATTTTTCCAAAAAGCATTGCATTGTTTGTTTTATGCACTGGTATTCTTGGTAGGAAACCCGTTCCATGTTATACGGCGAGTCCCCTTGATTTACTCCATTTTAAAGTAAATTTTTAAATAACTGTTTCATTTTTCACACCAGTCACATGAATGACCTGGAGTTTATTGTTTTAACCTAAAATCTGGATGCCCCTATTTTCCATACGGGCAGCTAGTAGCTGGGTTTCTGCAGATAATATATTCGCCGGATCCTAGATTTACAGCTGGAACTATAGTCGGAAAGCTCTGTATCCATGTATTCTTTTCAGTTGTGTTATGTATTATTTTTCTACTGTATTGTAATTTTAAATCTCTGATATTTTTCTGATGTATAATATTTATTCATACTCTGGTATATTCTATACTCTGATGTAAATTGTTGTAATAAGCAATGAAATGTTCTTCTGTTTGTGTTTTGATTTGTTGTGTTCTCAACTCAATCTGGGCTTTCCCGTAAGGGCGAGTTTGGGTCGTTTCATTTTGGTATCAAAGCTTTGGTTTATAAAGCTCGAGAACAAGACACATTAGAACCAAACGAAAGAATTCATCAGATATTGGATTAGTTATATCCAATAAGAATGACTCGTTAGAGATGGGATCAGTAATATTCTAGAACAAGTGTGAAGAGTGTTGTTTCAAAAAAAATCAAATTTAGTTCTAAAATTTTATATCAATTATCCATATTTGAATATTTTATTTTATATTGAATTTGGGCAATCGAGTATATGAAGATTTTGCATATACGCCTTGCAAACGTGTATACAAAGCCTCAAATATACTGGATAGATATAGAATCACACTCTAGTCGTCTGGAGATGATTATGTTGATGACTATGTAGCATCAGCAGTTTGTGTTCGAGTTTCAAAAGTGGGGTATCTATATATTTCCAATTGACTGGTGTGAGAACTAAAACTAGATAGGGTCTATTGTTGTGACTTGGCATCAAAAATGAAATTTTTTATATATAAAAGTTATGTGTTTGAAACGATAATCAACTAATTGATTGTTGATTGTGTTGTTTGATTATTGGTTTGATTAATTAAAATTTTGAACCATTAAGCCAAATTGAATCAGATATTGAACTGACTTGAAAATTGATTGCAATTGCATATATGTACATGTGTATAGAATGAACAGGTCATAGCAAGGAGGCTAGAGCAGAGGAATAAAAATTGTATGCCCGACAAATTGGTACATGTTTACTAATTTATTGGGTTTGGATGATTTTATGAGCCGGTTGGCTAGCCGCTTGGCCTTTTCTTTTTCTTTTTAGATGATGATGGCCCTGCATGGCTAGTTGCGGTTTTAAATGTCTCCCCGTACAAAGGAGGTTATGGCGAAATTTTTCAAAAATTTAGGGTGTTAGCCAAATTTTTGAAGAATTGGAAAATTCTTAGAAACTGAAAAGTTGAAGAATGAAAACCAAACTGAAATTTGAGTTGGTTGGTTAAACAACTTTCAGCTCTGTTCCTTTTCGAGGACAAAAAGATTTTAAGTGGGGGAGATTCTAACAACCCGGAAAATCAGAACCAGTTAAAAAAAATATTTTGGCTATTTTAATGAATTTTGAATATTTAAAATGATTTACTTAAATAATAACGACTAGAAATTTATTTTGAATAGAATTGGAATGTATAAATTTATATTAAACAAAGTTATAACGAATAACTTTATTTTAATTATATAACGAGCCTGAAATGGCGTGGTAGTTTGAAAATTCGATTTCAAATTTCAAATGAATGTACAGGATTCAAAATAAACCAGATTTTAGTAAAACCGGAAATATTAGAATCTGTTTGAAAATATCTTTCCAACGAATGTGAAAATTCCAGGTTTCATAGCAGGAAAAAAGTTATTCCTAGTTGAAAATTCAGAATAGTCGCTATGGAATTTAATATAATAAATAACCCTTAAAATAGAGATTTTGCAAACGACCACCGTTTTCGACAAGACCACTTTTGTTGGATCTGGAATGTCAAATTATTGCTAGATTCCAATTTGGAATCAATATGTGAGCGTGGTGAATTTAAACGTGTTTGGCAATTTAAGTTTGAATTTAATCGACTGGAAAATGAACGTTTTTGAAACGGTCTCCAAATTCGACGAAATTAGTTTTGTTAGGACCGTATCGTCAAAACATAGCTAGAATTATTTTTCTGGAATTTTTGGAGTCAGTATGTGGCCCCAGTAAATTGAGATGTATGTAGAAATCAATTTTGAACATTAAATTAATTTATATTTTAATTTAAAGGAAAACTGACCATAACAACCGAATTAGGTTACGAAACCTATCCCATTGCGTTCGGAATAGGGGTATTTAGCTAGAGGTGAGAGTCGTTGGGTTCGATTTGGAGTTCGAATTAAAAAGTTACTTTTTGGAAATTTAAAATAATATTAATTATATTAGTATAAATATATACCTTAACCCTAATTCTCTCAGAAAAAACGAGCCCCCAAAATTTAAAAACCCCCGTCGCCCCTCGAAATAGCCGCTCCACCGCCTCCTGCTGCCACCATAGTCGCCGCCCCACCTCCCTCCAAGCGCCGCGACCGTCGGAGCTTCCCCCCTTGCCACTGATCTCCTCCTCCCTCTCACCTCCTTCTTCAATTAAAACCGCACCACTTCACTGCCCCGCCACTAGCGCCGCTGTTTCCAAGTCGCCACCACCCAGACCTCGCCGGAGCAGCCACCACCTTGTATCGACCGAGAATTTCGCTCGATCCGAATCAGTCGCTAAACCGACCAAGACCGTTCGAAACGCCTGATTGTATTGAGAACACGACAAATTAGAACGCAGACGGAAGAACATTTCATTGTATATTACAACAATTCCATCAGAATACAAGAATAAACAGAGTATAAATGAATAAAATACATTCGATAAATATCAGAGATTACAATACATTACATAGCAGCGGAAAATAATACAAAATACAACTGAAGAAGATACACGGATACAAAGCTTTCCGGATATCGTTCCAGCTGTAAACCAGGTTCCTGTGAATATAAATCTGCAAAATCAAAACTACTAGCTGCCCGTGTCAAAATAAGGGCACCCAGAGTTTAGGTTAAAACAATAAACTCCAGGTCAGTCATGGGACTGGTGTGAGAACTAAAACAGTTATTAATCTTCATTTTAAAGTTAGGTAAATCAAGGGACCACGCCGTATAACACGGAACGGGTTTCCTTCCAAGAACACCAGTGCATAAAACAAACAGCACAATGCTAAATAAAGAAGAATGAAGCTGTTATAAGACCTAGGTCCCATCACACAATGCAACGCAAGCCGGGGGATAGGGTTTTCCCTTATAATAGCCAAACATGCTTAGTACGTTTAAAACAAATCATTTGATACTATTATAAGTGCATAGTGTATAAAACAACTTCAAATCATAAGTATCAATCATAGACGGCATGGGTACCATATATCATGTCGCCATACTAGTTCTACAATTAAAACCGCAAAGTCACGTATTTGGAAATTGGATTTCCATCTATGAACCGAGGCAAGGGATCGTCCTCTACCGAATTTGAGACAATCTAGCCCATGTCTCAGGCAAGTACTCAGTCGAGCCTTTGGAGCGACAGGGCCGGTCCACCGATGTGGATTAAAATTCCTGAACACTGCGTTTCCCCGCCCTATGGGGCGTAAATGAGCCAACGAATGACTCCATCGGTCCCGGATCAACCGATATATCCGAGGCGCCTCGCAAACCAACAACCACATAAGTCAAACTCGTCAGGGCGTGTAAAACCACTGACGCCACTTCTAGCTAGAAGGAAACGCATGCCCTCCCTGATGTGACAGCCCGTCCCGCACCAGCCTGCATTTCCTCCGAAAGTGCGCTGTACACATGCCTAGCTAGCACAGAACGGTCGTCAGAAGAAAAGAAAGAAGAGAATGAACTAATCAAGGGACCTGTAGAATGTCTCACAGCGCATGGGATAAAATATAATAATAACATACTTGACATAAAACAGGCGAGACAGTGCATAAGCTGATAACTAAAATCAACATCAATCATCAGAGCAGCGGAAATCCATATACAGCTTATTACAATTTTCCAAATTTACTGTCTCTAAACAAAAGAAAGCTAAAGTAGAAGATACACCAACAATGCCCAAGCAGTGATCTTCAACAACACAGGGAGAATATTATGTATATAGTACGTGGAAGCCTCCTGCTCGTCTCCGGATCACCTACCCGTGCATCACCAGCTAACCTGTCTCTAGTCTGCTCGTGTGAGCACCCAGAGTAATAAGAAGAGACATAAAACTATGGGTCAGACATAAAGCCTGGTATGAGCGATAAGCATCTAAACAGAGTAATAACAGGTATACTAATCCATACCTGAATCTGGACCTGCAACCAAAGAGTTAGTACCACATACCGTACAATACTCCAAGGTGTCATAATAGATAGTGT
The DNA here is from genome assembly GCA_030737875.1 of Allium sativum. NCBI lineage: Eukaryota > Viridiplantae > Streptophyta > Magnoliopsida > Asparagales > Amaryllidaceae > Allium > Allium sativum. Next base: position 101,473,868 of record CM060909.1, read on the forward strand.
CAGAATACGGGGATGGGGTGTGCATGTCACAATGATAGCAAACAAATCATCCATAGCAACCATCCTCACATCTCTCACTCAGTGCGTAAAGCGTACGACATCTACCACTTTGGAACACTAGACAAACTGAGGTAACGACGAATCCCGACTTGTAGAAACCCTGCTGTGACCAAGCCAAACACTTGGAGTCATGACCAAACATTTCAATGACCCACTTCATTGGTCGTAGCCCTTGGTTCTACCGATGCCATAATGGCCCTGAATCCGCCTTCGTACCTCCTACCATAGTGGTCCAAAGCTATAGACGTCGATAACTCCTTGGCACGCGTCCCGCAGCAAAGCCCAACCATGAAGCGAACTCGTTGATTCCCATCTGAATCTTGAGCTCTAACTTCTCATTTGGACTTCCTTTGCATTTCGGGTTTGGTCGAATTGGAGTTGATCTTCAGAAGAGTCATCACGAAGTAGTAAAAGTACACGTCCGGTTCCCCATGCTCGGTTCGGTTCGGATACGTTCCCCGGTTCGGTTCGGAGTGCCACCATCCTCTGGGTTCGGGTCCTTCTCCCTCATGCGGTTCGGTTCGGTGTTCTCCCTCATGCGGTTCGGTTCGGTGATTCTGAAGCGGTTCGGTTCGGATACCCCATAGCTTGAATGCCTCCGTCTCCGTCTCGTCAGCATCAGTTCGGTTCGGGTATTGGTTCGGTTCGGAATATGGTATCCATGCTCCTCTTTCTTCCACTTCAGTCCTCCTTGTTCCTTCCGATCCCACGCTACGCCCCTCCGATCCGACCAGGCCTTCCTTGTTGCCTCTTCACGTCATGCTCCAGAAAGTACCACGCCCCGGTCCGGTTCGGATATGTCCGATCCGATCCCCTACCCGATCCGATCCGGTTAGATACCCTGCAGTTTTCTGCAACTTTCCAGCAACTGTTTATACGCCTCTCGACGGCGTTTTCGACCAATCTAACTATTGGAATCGCTCACAAAGCATACCAAAGAGTCATAGCAACATATAACAGCAACCACAAGCAACAAACAACAATTTAAATGAATCAAAATGGATCAAAAGTGGCTAAAACCTCACGTTTTCTTATAATCCCTCTTAATCATGTTTAAGCATACGATTAGCAAAACACATCGAAATTAACCCAAATTTCTAACAGAGCCTTAAAACATTATTTTAGAATTTTAAGAATTTTTCCAGAATTTATTTACGTATAAATTCGGTAATCTTCACTAATTACCCTTAATCACCGTAATTAGTGCAAAAACTATGCAAATCACTCACCTTGGCCACAAATGAAACACCAAATCTGAAATACTCTCTGTTTGGGTCGAATTCCTATGTATAGCAGCAACTCCAACCTTGCTTTGTTGCTATTTGGCCTTGTTTTGATGTAGTTTAGGCTTAATCTTCGCTAAAAATGTGTTTTGGGGTGATTTTAGAGGATGGAAGCCATTACCAATGTCTCAAGAAGGTTTGTGGCGGCTCAAAACTGAAATGAAAGTGATAACCTAACCCTAATCAGTCCTCCTATACCTCTAAACCCGAAATTCCCCTGTGGGCCTAGCTGCTAATCACCCGGTTAAGCCCAATTAAGCTGTTTTTCACCGTCTGAAACTTGTTTCAGCCATATCTCCCAAACGGTAAGTCCGTTCGGCTAATGTGACCACTCTACGGAAAGAGAAACCATCATCCGAAGCCAATGGAAGTGGTTTCAGGTCAAAATTCCTTCCCAGTCAAAAGTTATGGCCAAAACAGTGCCAACTAGGGGTAAAATGGTCATTTAAAAATCGGGAAAAATCATGAACATGGGAAATGACCCCAATAGTCGTCTCCTAAAGTTACACGACCATTCGACTTCGTATGTGACAGAAATAAATATTCTACGATCCTATGATGCGTAGAATGCGGGTCGTTACACTCTTCCCCCCTTAAGAAATTTCGCCCCCGAAATTCCTTAACCCAAAACATACAAAGGATCTCGCATGCCTACCAACCACATACAACAATCAAACATGCAAAACAAGCAAGCAAGCCTATCCTAGCATGCGGAAAAGTAAATCGAAATCAAAATCTTACCAGGCAAAGAGTTCTGGGTGTGCCTTCCTAATGTTCTCCTCTGTCTCCCAAGTACAATCATTCTCGTCCTCGCCCCACTGAACCTTGACTAACTTCACCGCCTTCCTTCGAAGTTGCTTCATGCCGTGCTCGACGATACGGGCCGGCTTGCGGTTCCCAACCGCCTCGGGTTCTACTTCGAAGTCCTCTAACTGATCAGGTGAAATAGTCATATCTGAGTCGTGAACGAACTTCCTTAGTTGGGAAACATGAAATACGTTGTGAACTCCTGCCATCTTCTCTGGTAAGTCAATTCTATATGCCAAATTCCCGACTAGCTCAAGAACAGGGAATGGGCCAACAAATCTTGGTGCCAACTTGCCTCTCCTGCCAAATCGTATTACGCTCTTCAACGGAGAAATCTTGACAAACACCAAGTCGCCAACGGAGAATTTTAAGTCCCTTCTCCTCTTATCAGCATAACTCTTCTGCCTATCTTGGGCAGCCTTCATTCGTTGTTGAATGATCTTGATCTTATCTGAAGTTTCCCTCACCACATCTGGTCCAAGCATAAACTTCTCGCCAGTCTCTATCCAACATGATGGTAAGTTGCACGGTCTTCCATACAAAGCTTCAAATGGAGCCATACCGATACTGGATTGGTAACTATTATTATATGCAAACTCTACTAGATGCAAATGGTCATCCCATGATCCACCAAAATCCAATATACATGCTCTCAAGAGATCTTCCAAAATACGATTCACCCTTTCCGTCTGACCGTCGGTCTGAGGATGATATGCGGTACTGAGATGTAACTCTGACCCTAGAGCCTCTTGTAAGCTCTTCCAAAACCCACTAGTGAACAACGGGTCTCGGTCGCTCACAATGCTTTTAGGTACTCCATGAAATCTCACTATCCACTTCATATACAATTCTGCTAACTTAGCTGCCGTTCTAGTCGATTTGACTGGTATAAACCTTGCACTTTTAGTCAGTCGATCTACAATTACCCAAATGCTGTCATATCCCGATCTAGTCCTTGGTAAACCATCGATGAAATCCATCGAGACTTGCTCCCATTTCCATTCGGGAATTTCTAATGGTTGCAACAACCCACTAGGCTTCTTTTGCTCGGCTTTAACTAGCTGGCAATTCATGCACTTGGATATAAACTTCCCAACGTCTCTTTTCATCCCTTCCCAGTAGTAAGTCTGCTTCATATCTCGATACATCTTATTACCACCGGGGTGTATAGTTAGCTTTGAGTGATGACATTCTCTAAGCACTTCATCTCTCAATCCATTGACATTGGGTACAACAAGCTTTCCATTCTTTCTAAGCCATCTATCTCGATCAAGCCCATACTTGTTCATCTCCTCATCGATACCCATCTCTAACTTGGAGATGATTTCCAATAGGTTAGGATCGTCCCTCTGACTAGAGCCGATCCGTTCAATCAAAGTGGGTCTGATCGTTAAACTTGCTAACATTTCTGGATCCAATTCGCACTTTGGTCTGAAATCAAACCCCGCGATAAACTCCAGTTGCTTCCATTCAAGGAACATAGCCCCTAAGCTGGCATGTCTTCTACTCAATGCATCAGCCACCGCATTGCCCTTTCCCGGTGTATATGCGATGTCAAAATCATAGGAAGCTAAGAACTCTAACCATCTCTGCTGACGGAGATTCAGGTCTTTCTGAGAGAAGAGATACTTTAACGACTTATGGTCTGTAAACAGCTCAAATCTTTCTCCCAAGAGATAGTGTCTCCACATCTTTAACGCGAACACGATCGCTGCCAATTCTAAATCATGGGTAGGGTATCTTCTCTCGCGCGGTTTCAATTGCCGACTTGCGTAAGCTACAACCCTACCGCCTTGCATCAATACAGCACCCAGTCCGGTACCACAGGCATCCGTGTATACCGTCATCTCTTCATCCCCCTTAGGAATGACTAACACTGGTGCGCTTGTCAACTTGTCCTTTAGACTCTTAAATGCATCCTCGCACCTTTCATCCCAGACAAAAGCTTGATTCTTCTTGGTCAACTGGGTCAATGGTGCTGCTATCTTGGAGAAACCTTGGATAAACTTACGATAATATCCCGCTAACCCCAAGAAACTTCTTACATCAGTTGCATTCTTGGGCGTAGGCCAATCTTGTACCGTAGCCACCTTCGCTGGGTCCACGGCAATACCATTCTCTGATACAACATGGCCCAAGAACCTCACTTCCCTCTTCCAGAAGTGACACTTAGAAAACTTTGCTTTCAATTGGTGTTTTCTCAACACCTCCATCGCTACTCTTAAATGTTCCTTGTGTTCTTCCTCTGTCCTCGAATAGACCAAAATATCATCAACGAACACAAGGACAAACTTATTCAACTGATCTCTGAATACCCTATTCATAAGATCCACAAAATATGCTGGGGCATTGGTCAGCCCGAATGGCATGACCAACCACTCATAAAACCCAGACGGCGTCCGAAATGCCGTTTTAGCTATACTCTCAGCTTCCACTCTAAGCTGATGAAAACCTGTCGCGAGATCTAACTGAGAAAATACTCTCGCGCCACTCAACTGATCAAACAAATCATCTATCCGCGGTAGAGGATACTTGTTCTTCCTCGTCACTTTATTCAACTCGCGGTAGTCTACACACAAACGAAGGGAACCATCCGCCTTGGTAGCAAACACAACTGGTGCTCCCCATTCAAAAACACTCCTTCTGATAAATCCCTTCTTCAAAAGATCGCTGACTTGCACCTCGAGCTCTCGATGCTCCCTTGGTGCCATACGACGAAGTGGCATCACTATAGGCCTGGCATCTTTTACCAAATCAATACGGAACTCAATCTCTCGGTGTGGTGGAAGTCCGGTCACTTCTTCGAAAACATCCGGATACTGGCCAACCACGGGCAAACCTGAAAACTCACTATGCGGAATGTCGAGGGAGTTTAGAAAACTAGCCAATACCCCCTTACTGGGTAGACCACCAAACACTATCCTCTGCCCATCATCCGCTCTAGTTGTCACCAACAAGCCCTCACAGTCTACCACCACCCCATATCTTTGGAGCCAATCTACTCCCAGAATAATGCCAAACCCAGTAAAGCCCAAAACAAAGCAATCACAAACATGCATCCATGACTCGATAAGACCACATTACGACAAATCATGCTAAGGCTAGTAGAACCACCAATCGGGTTCGTCACTACTAAAGGTCTATCGACAATCTCGGGCTCCAATCCCAACCTATCTACCAGGTCACTAGATATGAAAGAACTGGAGGCTCCGGTATCAAACAAAACTCTAACAGGAACATCATAAACAGAAAGCATACCTTGAATGACGACATTCTTTCCCTTCTCCGCCGCAGTTGGGGCATTCGACGAAGAAGGAATAGCATTAAGGGCATATGCTTTCACCATTTGCTTTTCTTTAGGGGGCTGTGGACACTTGTCCTTGTGATGTCCCATTTGGCCACAGTTGAAGCACTTCCTATCCGCTGGCTTGGCCCGACAATTACTAGCATAATGGCCCTTCTTACCACAGCTGAAGCACTCCACATCTTGCTTATTCTTTTTCTTCTGGCCGTCCTTAGCCTGATTCTGCTTTCTCTTATTCTGAGAACCACCTTTGCCTCCACCACTAGCTTGTGGCTTTGGCTCATCTGCGGATGCAACCTCAGTCTTCGACTTAGGGTAGAGACTTTCCGATCTTAACGCTTTCCCCCACAATCGATTCAAACGTCTCATCGATGTGGTTAATAAGTTTTTCCCCCAAGTACTGATCCAAACCAGTTATGAATTTCTCATTCTTTTTCTCGGCAGTATCAATAAGAGATAACCCATATTTTGACAAAGTGTCAAATTCAGCAATATACTCCGAGACAGCTCTGCCATTCTGCTTGAACTCCAAGAACTTCTTAAACAGCATTGACTTCTGAGCAGCTGGAATGAACTTCTACCTGAAGCGAGCTTTAAACTGCTCCCAAGTAATCTGATCTTCGGGAGTAGCTGCCTTTATAGCATTCCACCAATTCATTGCCCGCCCTTGCAGCTGACGGGACGCTAGCTTTCTCTTCATCGCATCCTCGATACCCAAATCCTCGAAGATACGTTCGCAACTATCCATCCAATCCTGAACATCCGTAGCCGACTCCGTTCCGTGGAACGGCTTCCCACCAAGGCTAGTATAATCCTTATTCAGCTTGGCGAAGTCGACTCTTGGCGCCTGCACCATTGGACCACCACCATTCCCACCATTGGGAGCTGCCCTCTGTACATCTCTAAGCATCTCTCTCATGAGGTCAGTAAACATCGTCCTCATGTCAGCAGCATTCCCATTATTGGCTCCCCTACCAGCACCTCTAGTATATCGGCTCATCGTCAATCTGAAAAAGGAAACGATTAACGACTCCATAGTGGTGCTAGTGCAGTACGACTTCATCCTTATACTACTAATAGTATATATATATATAGCTTTTAAAAACCAAAGTAATCACAAATACTCTCTCTCGTATACGTGTATTATCTCTCCCTGATAACTTCCCTTGGTTAACTACGCAACATAGAGCTCTGATACCAAGTGTGACAGCCCGTCCCGCACCAGCCTGCATTTCCTCCGAAAGTGCGCTGTACACATGCCTAGCTAGCACAGAACGGTCGTCGGAAGAAAAGAAAGAAGAGAATGAACTAATCAAGGGACCTGTAGAATGTCTCACAGCGCATGGGATAAAATATAATAATAACATACTTGACATAAAACAGGCGAGACAGTGCATAAGATGATAACTAAAATCAACATCAATCATCAGAGCAGCGGAAATCCATATACAGCTTATTACAATTTTCCAAATTTACTGTCTCTAAACAAAAGAAAGCTAAAGTAGAAGATACACCAACAATGCCCAAGCAGTGATCTTCAACAACACAGGGAGAATATTATGTATATAGTACGTGGAAGCCTCCTGCTCGTCTCCGGATCACCTACCCGTGCATCACCAGCTAACCTGTCTCTAGTCTGCTCGTGTGAGCACCCAGAGTAATAAGAAGAGACATAAAACTCTGGGTCAGACATAAAGCCTGGTATGAGCGATAAGCATCTAAACAGAGTAATAACAGGTATACTAATCCATACCTGAATCTGGACCTGCAACCAAAGAGTTAGTACCACATACCGTACAATACTCCAAGGTGCCATAATAGATAGTGTCAGAATACGGGGATGGGGTGTGCATGTCACAATGATAGCAAACAAATCATCCATAGCAACCATCCTCACATCTCTCACTCAGTGCGTAAAGCGTACGACATCTACCACTTTGGAACACTAGACAAACTGAGGTAACGACGAATCCCGACTTGTAGAAACCCTGCTGTGACCAAGCCAAACACTTGGAGTCATGACCAAACATTTCAATGACCCACTTCATTGGTCGTAGCCCTTGGTTCTACCGATGCCATAATGGCCCTGAATCCGCCTTCGTACCTCCTACCATAGTGGTCCAAAGCTATAGACGTCGATAACTCCTTGGCACGCGTCCCGCAGCAAAGCCCAACCATGAAGCGAACTCGTTGATTCCCATCTGAATCTTGAGCTCTAACTTCTCATTTGGACTTCCTTTGCATTTCGGGTTTGGTCGAATTGGAGTTGGTCTTCAGAAGAGTCATCACGAAGTAGTAAAAGTACACGTCCGGTTCCCCATGCTCGGTTCGGTTCGGATACGTTCCCCGGTTCGGTTCGGAGTGCCACCATCCTCTGGGTTCGGGTCCTTCTCCCTCATGCGGTTCGGTTCGGTGTTCTCCCTCATGCGGTTCGGTTCGGTGATTCTGAAGCGGTTCGGTTCGGATACCCCATAGCTTGAATGCCTCCGTCTCCGTCTCGTCAGCATCAGTTCGGTTCGGGTATTGCTCTCGGTTCGGTTCGGAATATGGTATCCATGCTCCTCTTTCTTCCACTTCAGTCCTCCTTGTTCCTTCCGATCCCACGCTACGCCCCTCCGATCCGACCAGGCCTTCCTTGTTGCCTCTTCACGTCATGCTCCAGAAAGTACCACGCCCCGGTCCGGTTCGGATATGTCCGATCCGATCCCCTACCCGATCCGATCCGGTTAGATACCCTGCAGTTTTCTGCAACTTTCCAGCAACTGTTTATACGCCTCTCGACGGCGTTTTCGACCAATCTAACTATTGGAATCGCTCACAAAGCATACCAAAGAGTCATAGCAACATATAACAGCAACCACAAGCAACAAACAACAATTTAAATGAATCAAAATGGATCAAAAGTGGCTAAAACCTCACGTTTTCTTATAATCCCTCTTAATCATGTTTAAGCATACGATTAGCAAAACACATCGAAATTAACCCAAATTTCTAACAGAGCCTTAAAACATTATTTTAGAATTTTAAGAATTTTTCCAGAATTTATTTACGTATAAATTCGGTAATCTTCACTAATTACCCTTAATCACCGTAATTAGTGCAAAAACTATGCAAATCACTCACCTTGGCCACAAATGAAACACCAAATCTGAAATACTCTCTGTTTGGGTCGAATTCCTATGTATAGCAGCAGCTCCAACCTAGCTTTGTTGCTATTTGGCCTTGTTTTGATGTAGTTTAGGCTTAATCTTCGCTAAAAATGTGTTTTGGGGTGATTTTAGAGGATGGAAGCCATTACCAATGTCTCAAGAAGGTTTGTGGCGGCTCAAAACTGAAATGAAAGTGATAACCTAACCCTAATCAGTCCTCCTATACCTCTAAACCCGAAATTCCCCTGTGGGCCTAGCTGCTAATCACCCGGTTAAGCCCAATTAAGCTGTTTTTCACCGTCTGAAACTTGTTTCAGCCATATCTCCCAAACGGTAAGTCCGTTCGGCTAATGTGACCACTCTACGGAAAGAGAAACCATCATCCGAAGCCAATGGAAGTGGTTTCAGGTCAAAATTCCTTCCCAGTCAAAAGTTATGGCCAAAACAGTGCCAACTAGGGGTAAAATGGTCATTTAAAAATCGGGAAAAATCATGAACATGGGAAATGACCCCAATAGTCGTCTCCTAAAGTTACACGACCATTCGACTTCGTATGTGACAGAAATAAATATTCTACGATCCTATGATGCGTAGAATGCGGGTCGTTACACCTGAGGTCCTCTCCCATTTCTGGTTCACAACCGGGGTGTGAGGCTCGCGAATCAACGCTACACAAAGCTATGCCACACAGGCCGTGCTTTGATCCTCACCACAAGACTTTTTTTTTCAACAGAAGCCTTGATCAATTGCCACTTAGGTGTGCCACACAGGCAATTCACTTCATGCGTTTGATATCCATCGATATATAACCCTTGAGCTCGTACGTCTTAGAGAAGGGCGTTAAGCAAGAGAATAAATTCTCCACCGCCAAACAGATATATATTTAATAGAAATCAACCACACAGAATAAAATCCAATGTCAAACTCACAGTCCATTTACAAGTTCATTCTGGGTATGAACGAAACCGGAGGCACCTAGTACCCCGCATATCCATCGATCTCCAAGTACGTTTGGACGATCACTAACTGATTCCCTCCTCTTGGGTGTACGGCCCAATAAAGATCATCAGTAATCACCCAAACAACGTGAAGACCTCCGGTCTTCGGCCACCGTCTTCATCTTCGACACCACGTCGAATCAGTTATTCAGAATGGGATAAACCCGGTCTTTCTGAATAACTCGCGTATATAATAAACAAGTGTTACACAAACACAACATACGCCTAATTCCAATTCTGAATATTCTTTTATTCAAATATTCTTGTACTTTGGGAAAGGTTCCCATTAATTTTATCAAAGATAAATTCTTTAAATTTATTCTTTAATCTTCTTTGAATATCAATTCAAACTAGTCGGGATTAGCGAACCACACCGGAGTAATCATTTATTTTATTTCCCAATCCCCACCTATTCATCCCATGAAGTAAAACTGGTAATACTTCATATCTAACACCACGGTGTTATCAGTAAATTCAATTACCATTTCACATTCAAATCTAATTAAAGATTTAACTATCGCCTGGAGTAAAACTGGTGATACTCCATTCTCGATCTTTTCAATCTAATTAAAGATTCATTAAAACTCCACTTAGTTTTAATCTTTAACTGGGTTAAAGAATCAGTGTCATTTAAAACACGATTCACGATAAATCCAAAATCGCATTCCATTAATTATCGGGTTAAAGAACAAGTGTTATTTAAAACACTGTTCACGATAAACCCAAAAATCAATACCAATTCAATTCCAATTAAATATTATTTAATTGGTACACTTCATTAAATCTAAATAAAAAGATTTAATCTTTTTCTCCACTGGGCTTAAGAATAGTGTTAATGAAGACACCATTCACGACAAACCCAAATCACATTTGATATTAAATACAAGGCTCTGAATAGAAAATATATCGGCTTATATTCAATATCAAATTCTATGACCAACAAATATCGTATTGGAAATAACGATATTAATATATCTTTCAAATTCCCATAACAATATCTGTATCATCACGAAATCTAACATCGAAATATTCTGAAGACAATTTCGATTCAAATCCATTCCAATTCAATTATTGGAAATCCTGGTTATATATCAAAATCATTTCAAATCCAATTTATTTATTTTTAAAAATAAATAAATAATCACTCTAATTCAAAACTAGTTCATTTCGATAAAAATCTACTTTTATCTTTTCAAATATGGAGTTTTTCATCCCAATTCTTCACGAATCATTTCTTATGATTTTACACAAATTATTATTATTATTTATAATTTTATCAAGGTCCGTACAGTCGATTTCCATCAACGGTCATCGAACTGCACTTACAGCGACCTTTTCCAAATTTGATTTGGACATAATTCCAAATCCAACCGTTAGATTTCTAATTTCTCACATTCATTAGAAAGCTCTTTTCGATACGAACCCAACGATCCCGATTTTAGGAGAATCCGACGGTCGGATCTCCCGCAATATCCATTCGAAGTCAATGGTCGAAATTCGTGAACTGCCGCGGCGCGGCGCGTTCTATTCAGGCCATTATATATATAATATATATATTATATATATTTCGTCGATTTCCTTTCAAAACGTATTTTATAAATCGTTTTAAATTCGGTTTCAAAACGATTTCAACTGCACTTCAAATTCAAATCAAAATTAAATTTTTCCTTATAAATTCGTTTTGAATTCATTTCAAATTGATTTCAATTCAATTTCAATTCGAATTCATTTCTATCCAATTTCAATTCGAATTCAATTCTATTCAATTTCAATTCGAATTCATTTTAATTTGATTTCAATTCGAATTCAATTCTATTCAATTTAATTCGAATTCAATTCTATTCATTTTTAATTCGAATTCAATTCTATTCAATTTCATTTCGAATTTATTTTAATTTGATTTTAATTTGATTTCAATTCGAATTCAATTCGAATTCAATTCTATTCAATTTTAATTTGAATTCAATTCGTTCCAAAATATCAGAATTTGAAATCACTTCATTTTCTATATTCATTATTAAAATGTATAAAATCGATATAAATATCGTTCACGTCAAAATGGCGTCAATCTAATCAACACGGCTTCATATATTTCTATTTTCAAATATTCTAGTTCAAATATTTCTTTTCAAATATTTCTATTCAAATATTTCCTTTTTCGAAACTGGAATGAGGCCCAATCAATGACCTTATAATGTTAATTATATGGATTTTCTACTACACATGTATAAAATAACAACGATAAATAATCAACCATCATCCAGAGTGCACCACACAACTGCATAAGCATCAAATATAAATAATTAACGCTTAAACAGTTTGTCAATACATCGATTGACATACAACTAAACAATCGGGATTAGTGTACGTCAAATCTCATCCCAATACCCGTGTGGGGTTTCAAACAATCAAACACATATTTTATTTGTGCAGTTGGGCGATGTGTAAAATTTATCGTCCCAATCAATTTCTGTCAAATGTGTGTATATAAACAAATCGTCCGATTTGTTTATATTTATTTCATTTTAAATACACGTTAAAAATTCTATTTTCAACTATAAAATATTATTAACTATATAAATATTTTATTTCATTTCACATCACACCACACAATCAACTACACATCAAAATCAAACAAACAAGCATACAAGCCGTCCATGGTCTGTGGACGACGGGTGTCGGGTGCTACTAAACACCGTCTGCATCCTAGTATATATTTTTAACTAGAAAACAAAATTAAAAGGTGAGAAGTTCTCACCGAAAGCTAATCCAACGCCATGACTCTTCCTATGTAGAAAATCTTCGCCGTGCTCGCCCTTTGTCACTTTCGTTGTCCGAATTCACTACATATATAAAAATCACATTTTTATATTCTCTAGTGTATAAAAATCATATTTTTAATTCGCTACATATATAAAGATTATATTTTTACTATCTATATAATATAAAAATCGCATTTTTAATATGCCACTAGTATAAAAATTATATTTTTAACCTTTTCATATTATAAAAATTATATTTTTAATCTCTATATTATATAAAAATCATATCTTTAAATAATTAAAATCATTTCTTTTCCGCTATTCATATATAATAAAAATCATAGTCTTCAACAATGAAAAATCCTAGCTTTCTAACGCCCTTCCTATAATAAAAAATCTCATTTTTAATTACTTAAATAAAATAAAATAAAATTAAAATGAAATTAAACTCTCACCAGCCGTATTGGGGTTAGAGATGGCAGCACCGAAGTCGGGGAAGAGCGGCAGACCATCCAGGTGGCGGTGGTAGAGGACCCGGGGATTTTGGCGGCGGTTTCTCACGTTGGAGGGGGTATTGGGGCTCGGAGGGGGTATGTAGGGTCGGGGACGGTCGGAGTTTGGCGGCTTTGGGCGAGGCACGGCGGCGCTGGCCCTGGGGTGCGTCAGATCTCGATTAGGGCGTGGGGTTTGATTTGGCTGCAGGAGGGATCGTGGCGCTCGAGAGGGATGGGGAGGGGGCTTCGACGTCGGAGAGGGTTCGCCGGAGGGGAGGGGTGCCCTGGCGGCGGTCGCGGCGGCGTAAGGAGGGTGGTGGCGCGATGAGAAGGGGTGCGGGGTTTTTTTATTATATTTTCTTTTCTGAATGATCGTGGGAAGGAAGGGGGAAGTAAAGGAGGTTTTATAATTTATTAAATTATTAATTTTAATTCCAAATAGGTTGACTTTTTATTCAAACCCCAAACCGAACCCACCGACTGTCGTCCCTAGCGTAATACCCCCATTTCGAACACAATGGAGCATGTATCGTACGTTGATTCGATCGTTTCGATCAGTTTTCGTCAAATTCAACATATAACTCTATATATTGAATTTGAACGCGCATTTCAATTTACTGGGGTCACATACTAACTCGAAAAATTCCAAAAAAATATTTTCTAGCTTCGTGTTGACGATACGGTCCTAACAAAACTAGTTTCGTCAAATTCTGAGACCGTTTGAAAAATGACCATTTTCCAGTCGATTAAAATCAACTGAAACTGGTCAAACGCGTTTTACTTCGCCACGCTCACATATTGATTCGAAAAATTACGAATTTTGGAATCTAGCAATAACTTGACATCACGGATCCAACAAAAGTGGTTTCGTCGAAATCCGAGGTCGTTTAAAAAACTTCCATTTTTAAGGGCCGAAATTCCATAGCGACTATTCTGAATTTTCATTTGGACATATCTTTTGATTCCCACTATGAAATTTTGATTTTTCGGATTCGTTGGTAAGATATTCTCAATTAGATTCAAATATTTTTGATTTCACTAAAATCCGGTTTATTTTGCACCCGGTACATTCATTTGAACTTTGAAATCGAATTATCGAACTACCGCGCCATTTTCAATTCCTTTTATAATTATAAATAATTATTTATATTCTAACGACGACGTATATAAATATATACATTCGAATTCCATTCAAAATAAATTTCTCGTCGTTTTTATTTAAATTAATCATTTTAAATATTCAGAATTCGCTAAAATTGCCAAAATAAAAATTTTAAATTGGCTTGGATTTCCGGGTTATTACAATCTCCCCCACTTAAAACTTTTCATCCCCGAAAAGGAACGAAGCCGAAAGTTGTTTAACTAATCAACTCAACTTCCAATATTTTCACTACGGCTTAAGTTCTTCAACTTTTCAGTTTCTAAGAATTTTTCAAATTTTTCAAAAATTTGGCTAACACCCTAAATTTTCGAAAAATTTCGCCATAACCTCCCATGCACCGAGGACTTCGGGATATTTCATATAGCCTCCCATGGCCTTCTTCAATCCAAAAGAAAAAGCCAATCGGCTCACAAAATCACCCAAAACTCAAGAAATACAATAAACATGTACCTATTTGTTGGGCAAACAATTTTATTCCTCTGCTCTAGCCTCCTTGCTATGACCTGTTCAATGGATACACATGTATATGCATGCAAATGCGACAAATTTTCAATACAATTTACTATTTGATCAATTTGGTTATAGGTTCAACGTTCTAATTAATCAACCAATAATCAAACAACACAATCAACAATCAATTAGTTGATTATCATTTCAAATTCATAACTTTGATATATAGTCAAAAAATTAGATTTTTGATGCCAAATCACAACCATAGGCCCTATCTAATTTCGGTTCTCACACCAGTCAAAAGGAAATATATAAAGATCACACCTTCGAAACACGAACACAATCATTGATGATGCCCGGGCATCACCAGAATTATCCCCGAGCGGCTAGAGTGTGATTCTATATCTGCCCAATATATTAAAACTTCGAATACACGCGGATCAGACGTATATGCAAAATCTTTATATACTGGATAGTCCAAATCAATATAAATAAATATGAATAATTGAATAATTGAATTAAATTTTCAAAACAAAATTTGTTTTCACTTTTTTAAAATATACTCTTCACACTCGTTCTAGGATACTACTGATCCTATCTCTAACGAGTCATTCTCGTTGGATATTACTAATCCAATATTTGATGAATTCTTTCGTATGGTTCTAATGTGTCTTGTTCTCTGAGCTTTGGAAACCAAAGCTCTGATACCACGATGTAACAACCGAGAATTTCGCTCGATCCGAATCAGTCGCTAAACCGACCAAGACCGTTCGAAACGCCTGATTGTTTTGAGAACATGACAAATTAGAACGCAGACGGAAGAACATTTCATTGTATATTACAACAATTCCATCATAATACAAGAATAAACTGAGTATAAATGAATAAAATACATTCGATAAATATCAGAGATTATAATACATTACATAGCAGCGGAAAATAATACAAAATACAACTGAAGAAGATACACGGATACAAAGCTTTCTGGATATCGTTCCAGCTGTAAACCAGGTTCCTGTGAATATAAATCTGCAAAACCAAAACTACTAGCTGCCCATGTCAAAATAAGGGCACCCAGAGTTTAGGTTAAAACAATAAACTCCAGGTCAGTCATGGGACTGGTGTGAGAACTAAAACAGTTATTAATCTTCATTTTAAAGTTAGGTAAATCAAGGGACCACGCCGTATAACACGGAACGGGTTTCCTCCCAAGAACATCAGTGCATAAAACAAACAGCGCAATGCTAAATAAAGAAGAATGAAGCTGTTATAAGACCCAGGTCCCATCACACAATGCAACGCAAGCCGGGGGATAGGGTTTTCCCTTATAATAGCCAAACATGCTTAGTACGTTTAAAACAAAACATTTGATACTATTATAAGTGCATAGTGTATAAAACAACTTCAAATCATAAGTATCAATCATAGACGGCATGGGTACCATATATCATGTCGCCATACTAGTTCTACAATTAAAACCGCAAAGTCACGTATTTGGAAATTGGATTTCCATCTATGAACCGAGGCAAGGGATCGTCCTCTACCGAATTCGAGACAATCTAGCCCATGTCTCAGGCAAGTACTCAGTCAAGCCTTTGGAGCGACAGGGCCGGTCCACCGATGTGGATTAAAATTCTTGAACACTGCGTTTCCCCGCCCTATGGGGCGTAAATGAGCCAACGAATGACTCCATCGGTCCCGGATCGACCGATATATCCGAGGTGCCTCGCAAATCAACAACCACATAAATCAAACTCGTCAGGGCGTGTAAAACCACTGACGCCACTTCTAGCTAGAAGTAAACGGATGCCCTCCCTGAGGTCCTCTCCCATTTCTGGTTCACAACCGGGGTGTGAGGCTCGCGAATCAACGCTACACAAAGCTATGCCACACAGGCTGTGCTTTGATCATCACCACAAGACTTTGCTTTTCAACAGAAGCCTTGATCAATTGCCACTTAGGCGTGCCACAAAGGAAATTCACTCCATGCGTTTGATATCCATCGATATATAACCCCTGAGCTCGTACGTCTCAGAGAAGGGCGTTAAGCAAGAGAATAAATTCTCTGCCGCCAAACAGATATATATTTAATAGAAATCAACTACACAGAATAAAATCCAATGTCAGACACATAGTCCATTTACAAGTTCGTTCTGGGACTGAACGAAACCGGAGGCACCTAGTACCCCGCATATCCATCGATCTCCAAGTACGTCTGGACGATCACTAACTAATTCCCTCCTCTTGGGTGTACGGCCCAATAAAGATCATCAGTAATCACCCAAACGACGTGAAGACCTCTGGTCTTCGGCCACCGTCTTCATCTTCGACACCACGTCGAACCAGTTATTCAGAATGGGATAAACCCGGTCTTTCTGAATAACTTGCGTATACAATAAACAAGTGTTACACAAACACAACATACACCTAATTCCAATTCTGAATATTCTTTTATTCAAATATTCTTGTACTTTGGGAAAGGTTCCCATTAATTTTATCAAAGATAAATTCTTTAAATTTATTCTTTAATCTTCTTTGAATATCAATTCAAAGTAGTCGGGATTAGCGAACCACACCGGAGTAATCATTTATTTTATTTCCCAATCCCCACCTATTCATCCCATGAAGTAAAACTGGTAATACTTCATATCTAACACCATGGTGTTATCGGTAAATTCAATTACCATTTCACGTTCAAATCTAATTAAAGATTTAACTATCGCATGGAGTAAAACTGGTGATACTCCATTCTCGATCTTTTCAATCTAATTAAAGATTCATTAAAACTCCACTTAGTTTTAACCTTTAACTGGGTTAAAGAATCAGTGTCATTTAAAACACGGTTCACGATAAACCCAAAATCACATTCCATTAATTATCGGGTTAGAGAACAAGTGTTATTTAAAACACTGTTCACGATAAACCCAAAAATCAATACCAATTCAATTCCAATTAAATATTATTTAATTGGTACACTTCATTAAATCTAAATAAAAAGATTTAATCTTTTTCTCCACTGGGCTTAAGAACAGTGTTAATGAAGACACCATTCACGACAAACCCAAATCACATTTGATATTAAATACAAGGCTCTGAATAGAAAAAATATCAGCTTATATTCAATATCAAATTCTACGACCAACAAATATCGTATTGGAAATAACGATATAAATATATCTTTCAAATTCTCATAATAATATCTGTATCATCACGAAATCCAACATCGAAATATTCCGAAGACAATTTCGATTCAAATCCATTCCAATTCAATTATTGGAAATCATGGTTATATTTCAAAATCATTTCAAATCCAATTTATTTATTTTTAAAAATAAATAAATTATTACTCTAGTTCAAAACTAGTTCATTTCGATAAAAATCTACTTTTATCTTTTCAAATATGGAGTTTTTCATCCCAATTCTTCACGAATCATTTCTTATGATTTTACACAAATTATTATTAATTTTAATAATTTTATCAAGGCCCGTACAGTCGATTTCCATCAACGGTCATCGAACTGCACTTACAGCGACCTTTTTCAAATTTGATTTGGACATAATTCCAAATCCAACCGTTAGATTTCTAATTTCTCACATTCGTTAGAAAGCTCTTTTCGATACGAACCCAACGGTCCCGGTTTTAGGAGAATCCGACGGTCGGATCTCCCGCAATATCCATTCGAAGTCAATGGTCGAAATTCGCGAACTGCCGCGGCGCGGCGCTTTCTATTCAGGCCATTATATATATAATATATATATATATATATATTATATATATTTCGTCGATTTCCTTTCAAAACGTATTTTATAAATCGTTTTAAATTCGGTTTCAAAACGATTTCAACTGCACTTCAAATTCAAATCAAAATTAAATTTTTCCTTATAAATTCATTTTGAATTCATTTCAAATTGATTTCAATTCAATTTCAATTCGAATTCATTTCTATCCAATTTCAATTCGAATTCAATTCTATTCAATTTCAATTCGAATTCATTTTAATTTGATTTCAATTCGAATTCAATTCTATTCAATTTTAATTCGAATTCAATTCTATTCATTTTTAATTCGAATTCAATTCTATTCAATTTCAATTCGAATTCATTTTAATTTGATTTCAATTCGAATTCAATTCTATTCAATTTTAATTCGAATTCAATTCGTTTCAAAATATCAGAATTTGAAATCACTTCATTTTCTATATTCATTATAAAAATGAATAAAATCGATATAAATATCGTTCACGTCAAAATGGCGTCAATCTAATCAACACGGCTTCATATATTTCTATTTTAAAATATTCTAGTTCAAATATTTCTTTTCAAATATTTCTATTCAAATATTTCCTTTTTCGAAACTGGAATGAGGCCCAATCAATGACCATATAATGTTAATTATATGGATTTTCTACAACACATGTATAAAATAACAACGATAAATAATCAACCATCATCCAGAGTGCACCACACAACTGCATAAGCATTAAATATAAGTAATTAACGCTTACACAGTCTGTCAATACATCGATTGACATACAACTAAACAATCGGGATTAGTGTACGTCAAATCTCATCCCATTACCCATGTAGGGTTTCAAACAATCAAACACAGATTTTATTTGTGCAGTTGGGCGATGTGTAAAATTTATCGTCCCAATCAATTTCTGTCAAATGTGTGTATATAAACAAATCGTCCGATTTGTTTATATTTATTTCATTTTAAATACATGTTAAAAATTCTATTTTCAACTATAAAATATTATTAACTATATAAATATTTTATTTCATTTCACATCACACCACACAATCAACTACACATCAAAATCAAACAAACAAGCATACAAGCCGTCCATGGTCTGTGGACGACGGGTGTCGGGTGCTACTAAACACCGTCTGCATCCTAGTATATATTTTTAACTAGAAAACAAAATTAAAAGGTGAGAAGTTCTCACCGAAAGCTAATCCAACGCCATGACTCTTCCTATGTAGAAAATTTTCGCCGTGCTCGCCCTTTGTCACTTTCGTTGTCCGAATTCACTACATATATAAAAATCACATTTTTATATTCTCTAGTGTATAAAAATCATATTTTTAATTCGCTACATATATAAAGATTATATTTTTACTATCTATATAATATAAAAATCGCATTTTTAATATGCCACTAGTATAAAAATTATATTTTTAACCTTTCCATATTATAAAAATTATATTTTTAACCTCTATATTATATAAAAATCATATCTTTAAATAATTAAAATCATTTCTTTTCCGCTATTCATATATAATAAAAATCATAGTCTTCAACAATGAAAAATCATAGCTTTCTAACGCCCTTCCTATAATAAAAATCTCATTTTTAGTTACTTAAACAAAATAAAATTAAAATGAAATTAAACTCTCACCAGCCGTATTGGGGTTAGAGATGGCAGCACCGGAGTCGGGGAGGGGCGGCAGACCATCCAGGTGGCGGTGGTAGCGGACCCGGGGATTTTGGCGGCGGTTTCTCACGTTGGAGGGGGTATTGGGGCTCGGAGAGGGTATGTAAGGTCGGGGACGACCGGAGTTTAGCGGCTTTGGGCGACGCACGGCGGCGTTGGCCCTAGGGGGCGTCAGATCTCGATTAGGACATGGGGTTTGATTTGGCTGCAGGAGGGGTCGTGGTGCTCGAGAAGGATGGGAAGGGGGCTTCGACGTCGGAGAGGGTTCGCCGGAGGGGAGGGGTGCCCTGGCGGCGGTCGCGGCGGCGTAAGGAGGGTGGTGGCGCGATGAGAAGTGGTGCGGGGTTTTTTTTATTATTATTATATTTTCTTTTCTGAATGATCATGGGAAGGAAGTGGGGAAGTAAAGGAGGTTTTATAATTTATTAAAGGGTGCGTTTTTTACAGGTCCCTATTAACTTTCAGTAAAAAAAAAAACCACGCATACTTTCCAATACAATTCCGGTCCCTGTTTTTGAATGTGCGCCTCCTACATTAGTGCATCCGCTTCCACCTATCATGTCACGCTCAGGTCCATTTTTTGTTTCGCTCCTACGTATTTTTCCAAAAAAAATAGTGCGGCCATGACCAAAAAAAAAATTGTAAAATCTGGAAATAATCCCAGAAGTCCACGCCAAAAAAAAAACTTGCATATATGTATGCAAGTATTGCCTATACTTGCATACATGTATGCAATTATTGCACAAAGGAAATTATGCTATAGTTTTGCCTGCATATATGTTGCACGCAAATGTGCATGTTTCGTATTTAATTGCACACTTGAATGCAAATAAAAAAGAACTAATTCAACAACGGATACAAACACTCGAATAATTGCACATATATACGCAGGAAATTGAAATTATTGCATGAAAAAATGCAATTAACTGCATTTATCGTTCTTTTTTTCAGTTTAATTTTATTTTTTGCATGTTTTTGAATTTTTTTAGTGAATTTATTGTCGAATGAATTATTTATTTAAAAAATAATATTCGGATTTTTTCACTTTTTTTTTCCACTTTTTTCGCAACTTTTGAAAAATAGGGACCTAATCTATAATAAGTTTATCACTGGATGTGAGCCTAATTAAGTTTGCTTTTAGGGACCTGAGCCTTATTTTCACTTTATTAAATTATTAATTTTAATTCCAAATAGGTTGACTTTTTATTCGAACCCCAAACCGAACCCACCGACTGTCGCCCCTAGCGTAATACCACCATTCCGAACACAATGGAGCATGTATCGTACGTTGATTCGATCGTTTCGATCAGTTTTCGTCAAATTCAACATATAACTCTATATATTGAATTTGAACGCGCATTTCAATTTACTGGGGTCACATACTAACTCAAAAAATTCCAGAAAAATATTTTCTAGCTTCGTATTGACGATACGGTCCTAACAAAACAAGTTTCGTCAAATTCTGAGACCGTTTGAAAAATGGCCATTTTCCAGTCGATTAAAATCAACTGAAACTAGTCAAACGCATTTTACTTCGCCCCACTTACATATTGATTCGAAAAATTACGAATTTTGGAATCTAGAAATAACTTGACATCACGGATCCAACAAAAGTGGTTTCGTCGAAATCCGAGGTCGTTTGCAAAATTTCCATTTTTAAGGGCCGAAATTCCATAGCGACTATTCTGAATTTTCATTTGGACATATCTTTTGATTCCCGCTATGAAATTTTGATTTTTCGGATTCGTTGGAAAGATATTCTCAATTAGATTCAAATATTTTTGGTTTCACTAAAATCCGGTTTATTTTGCACCCGGTACATTCATTTGAACTTTGAAATCGAATTATCGAACTACCGCGCCATTTTCAATTCCTTTTATAATTATAAATAATTATTTATATTCTAACGACGACGTATATAAATATATACATTCGAATTCCATTCAAAATAAATTTCTCGTCGTTTTTATTTAAAATAATCATTTTAAATATTCAGAATTCGCTAAAATTGCCAAAATAAAAAATTTTAAATTGGCTCGGATTTCCGGGTTATTACACACCTCCTCCAACCGCCTCCTCCCTCTCTCTCCTTCCCCAAACCCGAATGCAAGAACCCTATTCCCCTCTCTCTCAATTAAATCCCGAAACCCCTCTTCTTCATCGTGTTATGGCTTTGCTCGATCGATGTGGAAGGGGCCCTCTAGTGATGGAAACCCTAGGAAAAAAATATGTGAGTCTTTTTTATTTTTATTTTTATATAAAAATATGATTTTTTATTAAAAATGTGATTTTTACACATATGGTTTTAAAATAAAAATATGATTTTTGTTCATACGAATAGCATGTAAAAATACGATTTTTATATAAGAAGTAGAAAAATAAAAATATGATTTTTATTATGTAAAGATTAGATTTTTAAAATAAAAATATTTGATTTTTATTTTTAAAAAAGATTTGATTTTTAATTATATAAAGATATGATTTTTATATATGAAGTAGCGGTATAAAAATATGATTTTTATATATGTTGTAGCAAAATAAAAATTCGATTTTTATATATATGATAGCTAGATAAAAATGTGATTTTTTAAAATATAAATATCGTTGATTAAAAATATGATTTTTAATGTATAAACATCACATTAAAAATGTGATATTTACTATGAACAGCGTGGAAAAGTTTACGTTGGAATTTCTGGTGAGTCCAAACGGTTCAAAAATTCAGAAATAAAACTGGAGGAGTGGATCCCAAAGGTGAGATCTTCTCACTCTAATTTTATTTTCTAGTTAAATATATATATACTAGGATGCAGACGGTGCTTAGTAGCACCCGACATCTTTGTTTGAAACCATGTTTGTTTGTTTGTTTGGTTGATTGGATTATTTGGTTGAATTTGGTTTGGCAAATGAAATGAATTGATTAGAATTTGGTTTGTATATGGCGCGAGCCATTATTAGACAAGGGATAAGGCTAGACCTTATTCCGGTTCTAGTATCGCGCCGTTATGCTGCCGAAATTTTATAATATTATTAGAATAATAAAAATATCATTTTTATTGTATAAATGAACTATATAAATATTCATGAGATGAAATAAATATTTTATAGTTAAAAATATAATATTTAACGTGTATATGAATAAAATAAATATTAATTTACAAATCGGATGATTTGTTTATGTAGACACACATTTAACTGATATTTATTGGGACAATATATTTTACACATCGCCCAACTACACAAATAATAATCAATGTTTGTTGTTTGGAAACCCCATACGGGTATTGGGATGATATTGGACATACACTACTCCTAATATTTAGTTGTATGTCAATCGATGGGTTCGCAGACTGTTGTAAGCGTTAATTATTTATATTTAACGCTTATGCAGTTGTGTAGTGCACTTTGGATAATGGTTGACTGTGTTTGATTATTGTTGTGTACATGTGTGTATGAAATCCATATAAATAAAATTATATGGTAATTGACTGTGTCTGATTCCAATTCGGAATAAACGAATATTTTAAATTAAAGAATATTTTAAAATGACGAGTAATGAATATTTTAAAATAACTAATATTTTAAAATAATATTCAGTAACGGATCAAAATATGATTTTGATGTCCGATTTGGGATGGACACGAAAGTGTTTAAATATACAAAGCCGTGTTGATTAAATTAACGCCATTTTGACGTGAACGATATTTATATCGATTTTATTTATTTTTATAATGAATATCGAAAAGGAAATAATTTCAAAATCTAATGTTTTGAAAATATTATCATTTATATATTAATGATATAGAATATTCAATTTTGATTTAAAATTGATTATGAAGTTGAAATCATTTTGAAAACGGATTTAAAACAATTTATAAAATACGTTTTAAATGGAAATCGATAAAATATATATAATATATATTATATATATTTAATGGCCTGAATAGAACGCGCCGCGCCGCGGCAATTCGCGAATTTCAACCATTGACTTCGAATTGACATTACGGGAGATCCGATCGTCGGATTCTCCTAAAACGGGAACCGTTGGGTTAGTATCGAAAAGAGTTTTCCAACGAATATAAGGGATTTGAAATCTAACAGTTGGATTTGGAATTACGTCCAAATCAAATTTGGAAAAGGTCACTGTAAGTGCAGTTCGATGGCCATTTTTGGAAATTGACTGTACGGGCCTTGATAAATTTTTTAAAAATACTAATAATTTATGTAAAATCATAATAAATGATTTGAAAAGAATTTGTGTGAAAAATTCCACGTTTATAAAGATAAAAATATATTTTTATCGGAATGAACTAGCTATGAACTAGAATTATAATCCAATATTTTTAAATAAATAAATTGGATTTGAAATGGTTTTAAAAACAACCAGAATTTCGAATATATGAATTGGAATGGATTTGAATCGAAATTATCTTCGGAATATTTCGATATTGGATTCCGTGATTATACAGATATTGTGGAGGAATTTGGAAGATATATATATATTGTTACTCCTAATACGATATCCGTTGATTTCGTAATTTGATATTGAATATAAGCCGATATAATTTCTATTTTGAGCCTTGTATTTAATATTGAATTGGATTTTGGGTTTGTCGTGAATGGTGTCTTAAATAACACTGTTCTTAAACCCAGAAGAGAAAAAATAAATCTTTAATTAAGATTTAGTGAAGTCTTTCCAATTAATTAATATTTAATTGGAATTGAATAAAAGAATTGGATTTTGGGTTTGTCGTGAATGGTGTATTAAATAACACTGTTCTTAAACCCCGTGTGAAAAGAATTGAAAATGGGATGTGAATTGGGTTTATTGTGAACTGTGTTTTTAACGACATTCATTCTTTAACCCGATTTACAGTGAAATGTGATTTAGAATTTATAAATCTTTTTATTAAGATTTAACGAAATATTTCCAAAGTAAAGTTTTCTAATTTAATATATTAAATTGGAATTCGATTAGGTAATAATCGAATTGAGCTTCTGTGGAGGAAGACTGTTAATATATATGAAATTTAAACGGCTTTGTCGCTATTCCATTTATATTATTATTCAGATACGGAAATTGATATCGATTATATATTAATCTATTTTCCGTGAAGATTCCATAATTAATGAAATGTGATTTGGGTTTATCGTGAACTATGTTTTAAATGACATTAGTTATTTAACCCAGTTAAAGATAGGATTACATGTCCAACATTGTATTTCGAACTATATGGTTGATCTCTGCTAAATATATATCTGTTTGGTGGCGGAGAATTTATTCTCTTGCTTAACGCCCTTCTATGAGACGTACGAGCTCAGAGGTTATATATAGGTAGAAATCAATAGTACGGTGTAGATTGTCGATGCGACATGTTTGATTTTCCAAAGTTAAATAATCATTAATATTGATTTTTGGGAAGATTAAAACTAAGTGGAGTTTTAATGAATCTTTAATTAGATTGGAATGTGAATTGATAATTTAAATTATCAAATTTGGGAAATGATCGAGATTGGAGTATCACCAGTTCTACTCCAAACGATAGTAAATCTTTAATTAGATTTGAACGTGAAATGGTAATTAATTTTACCGATAACACCGTGGTGTTAGATATGGAGTATTACCAGTTTTGCTCCATGGGATGAATAGGTTGGGATTGAGATAATAAAGAGAAATGATTACTGCGGTATGGTTAGATAATCCCAACTAGTTTGGATAAATCTTAAATTGGTTTGAATGGATATCCAAAGGAAGATTAAAGACTAAATTTAAAAGAATTTATCTTTGATAAAATTAATGGGAACCTTTCCCAAAGAATATGAATATTTAAATAAAATAATATTCAGAATTGGAATGAGGCGTATGTTGTGTTTTTATAACACTTGTTTATAATATACGCGAGTTATTCGGAAAGGCCAGGTTTATGCCCATTCTGAATAACTAATTCGATGATAAGTCGACGATGAAGACAGTGGTTGAAGACCGGAGGTCTTCACATCGTTTGGATGATTACTGATGTCTTGATTGGGCTGTACACCCAAGACAAGGCAATAAGTGGTGATCGTCCAGACGTACTTGGAGATCGACCGGATATGCGAGGACCTCTCTCCTGTATTGGACATATGGGACGAGGAATAAGGTGCCTCCAGTTTCGTTCAGACCCAGAACGAACTTGTAAATGGATGTGTATTTGACATTGGACTTTCTTCTGTGTTGATTGATCTCTATTAAATATATATCTGTTTGGCGGTGGAGAATGTATTCTCTTGCTTAATGCGTTCCTCTGAGACGTATGAGCTCAGAGGTTATATCTCGATAGACATCAGTTGCATGGCGTGAATTTCCTGTGTGGCATTCTGAAATGCAAATGATCAAGGCTTCTGTTGAAAAGCAGAGTCTTGTGGTTGATGATCAAATCACGACTTTAATATAGCATAGATTTGTGTAAAGCGTTAATTCGCGAGCCTCACACCTCGGTATGAGTTAAAAACGGGATAAGGGACCGTTAGGAGAACATGACGTTTCTTTCTAGCTATGGGTGGTGTCATGGTATGGAGCCCAGACATTTATATTTTTACCTATGTGGATGATGGATAGCGAGGCATCTCAGATACATCGGTTACTACGGAGCCGATGGATAGGTCCGATAGGACCGGGAAACGTGTGTTCAGGAATTGACAATCCTCAAAACTTAAGAGTGGACTAACCCAACCGATCCAAGGGTTGCCCAGAGTGTGTAGTCCTGAGACATTTGCTAGTAGTCTCGAAGCGGTGAGGAGCCATCCCTGGCCTCGACTCATAGATGGAATACAATTTCCAATACATGATATTTCGGTTTTGATTGTAGAGCCTGGTATTACGGCAGAGTAGCGTGGGATACTATGTCGGCTATGATTGATACATTTATATTTGAAGCTGTTTTTGACACTATACACTTATTATAGTATCAAATGATTTGTTTTAAACGTACCAAGCATGTTTGTCTATTATAAGGGAAAACCCTATCCTCCGGCTTGCATCGCATTGTGTGATGGGACCTGGGTCTTATAATAGCTTCATTTTTTCAAAAAACATTGCGATGTTTGGTTTATGCACTGGTATTCTTAGGAGGAAACCCGTTCCGTGTTATACAGCATGGTCCCTTGATTTACTCCATTTTAAAGTAAAGTTTTAAATAACTGTTTTAGTTCTCACACTAGCCACATGACTAACCTGGAGTTTATTGATTTAACCTAAACTCTGGGTTCCCCTATTTTCCACACGGGCAGCTAGTAGTTGGGATTCTGCAAATATTATATTCACAGGATCTTGGATTTACAGCTTAAACTATACTCGGAAAGCTCTGTGTCCGTGTATTCCTTTCAGTTATGTTATGTATTATTTTTCCGCTGCAATGTAATTTTAAATCTCTGATATTTTTCTGATGTATAATATTTATTCATACTCTGGTATATTCTTTACTCTAACGTAAATTGTTGTAATAAGCAATGAAATGTTCTTCTGTTTGTGTTCTGATTTGTCGTGTTCTCAACTCAATCCGGGCTTTCCCGTAAGGGCGAGTTTGGGTCGTTTCAGACGGACCACCTTCTGACAAGCCCCCTCCGACCGCCATCGAGTTAACAACCCATGCTATGAACGCCTCGAAACACGAGCCCACATCCGACCCCAAATTGGACTTTGAACGGTAGTTGTTTCGTGGCGATATCCGACCACCAGAAAACCCAAAATCCGATCACCACCGGTTGTTGTGAAGAGCTCATCTAGAAGATCTATTTTCATGTTTTGAGTGTTAGAAATCATTGCGTGGATTTCATGTTATTTGAGTGGATAGTTTGGAGCTTTCTTGTCGTCGGTTTTCTGAGGCGGCTCCAAGAAATTTTGACCACGACTTTGATTTGTTCTTAGGGTTTTGACCATTTGAATGGGCATTTATATTATATAATTTGATTTAATATTATTTTAATTCTAATTATACTTGTTTAACACCAAGAACTCCAAACAAATCCCAACGACTGTCCCGCCTAGCTAAATACCCCCATTCCGGACACAATGGGATATGTTTCGTAAGCCAATTCGACTGTTTCAATCAGTTTTTATCAAAATTAAAATATAGATCAATATATATTGAATTTAAATGTACATTTTAATTTACCGGGGCCTACATATTGACTCCAAAAATTACAGAAAATTAATCTAGCTATGTTTTGACGATACGGTCCTAAAAAACTAATTTCGTTGAATTTGGAGACCGTTTGAAAAATGGCCTTTTTCAAGTCAATTAAATTTAAAACTGAATTGACAAAACACATTTAAATTTACCACGCTCACATATTAAATCAAAAAATTATGGAATTTGAAACCTATCAATAATTTGACATTCCGGATCCAACAAAAGTGGTTTCGTCAAAAATAGAGGTCGTTTGCAAAATGGCTACTTTTAAGGGCTATATGTTATATTAAATTCCATAACGACTATTTTAAATTTTAAACTGGACATAACTTTCAATTCTCGATATGAAATCTGGATTTTTCACATTTGTTAGAAAGATGTAATCAAACAGATTCGAATGTTTCTGATTTTACTGAAATCCGGTTTATATTGAATTCTATATGTTCAATTGAAATTTAAAATCGAATTTTCAAACTACCACGCCATTTCAGGCTCGTTTTATAATTAAAATAAATTTATTCATTCTAACTTCGATTTAAATAAATTTTTAGTCGTTATTATTTAAAATAAATCATTTTAAATATTCAAAATCCATTAAAATTGCTAAAATAAAAATTTTAAATTGGTTTTGAAATTCCGAGTTGTTATAGGTTTTATGTTAAAAATCGAGTTTTCATGGATGAAGTTATAAAAGGGATTTTAAGCAAACACGATAGCTTAAATCTATTGTTTACTTAATATTTAAATTAAGTAAAAAGAAGTGAGATAAAAAGGGTTTATATTAAACCTGAGACTTTATAAACAAGGTTATAAAAAGATATGTGAAGTCGAAGCGTTGATTTTGAATTGGCAATACTTAATAATGAACTTAAGTGAAATGGATGGAATTGAAACAATATTTTCAAGTGGAAAATGGTTAAATGGATTAGAAGTGGAATATAATGGGTTTATAATATATAATTCGTTTATATAATGAATTTTGAACATTCAATTTATATATAATTATAATCGAGCATGTAACGTCGCAGTAGTTCGTAATTTATGTTTTGAACTTCAATTGAATAAACATAATCCATTTGAAGTTGGAATTCTGTGAAACAAGAATTTTCCAAATCTATTTGATTATAATTTTCTAATGAAAGAGAAATATGGAGATTTCATATTATAGATTTTAAATTATGTCCAATTCAAAATTTCAAATAGTCGTTATAAAATCGTTTATAAATTATAACGATTAATTTTATAAATTTAATTCAATTTGAAAGGAATTTATTGATAACTTGAGATAACAAATGAATTAAGCCACGAAACGAATTCCGTTGAATTCGTATTAACGTTTAGATTCAGGATAGAAATATAGTTTGTTATTTTTGGAGACTGGGTAATTTGGTGTCCAAAATAGCGTTGTTTGATGTATAAAATAGCGTTCGGGAAAACAGTCTCGGAATGAAACGCAACTTATGTCGTTGGAACAGTAATAGTAAGTTATTGCAAGACTTCGATTTTCGTGTTGATCGGACTTACCGGTTGATCACACAAATAGAAAATGCTTACACTACAATAGAAATAGTCATTTATAACGCCATATAGCCGTTATTAAACAATACTATTGCGGCCCGAAAAGCGTTGTATATTGACATGTTATAAAAAACACTGGAATATTTATAACTCCAAAATTGCCGCTATAAAAAGCATAATTTTATAACACATATTTACCGCTATGTTACGTAAAGACAATAGCTCGTTATTAATGCTATAAAACACCTAAATTTCAATGAAAATAACAAAATATCACCATTCTAACATGTTTATCCAATAGAAGCTATATCATGTTATATATCAACATGTTATAGTAGAGTTATAATGTTTTCCAAGAGCTATATTTATATATTATATTTGACAATAACAATCAAAATGAATATTCATAACAATTTGAAAAGCAATGTATGAACGAAAAAAATATAATAATTAGCAAATGTAACGCATATTCATAATCCCAAAATAAAGTATTAATTAACAAAAGTAAGTTCAATTCACGAATTATCAAATTCAATACATATGTTTTCATAAATAACAAAAGAAAAAAATCACTACAAATTACTCTTCTTTTAGCAATTGTTTTGTTTTGTGCACTACACATCTCAACACTTCATTCCTCTATTTCCCTTAATCACCCAACTCTTCCTCTAATCATCACTTTCTTCCAATTTGCCTTCCAACTGAAATTAACCAACCTTTCACAACCCGCAAGCATCGTCACCTTCTAATCCTCAACCTGTCATCATCCAAAGTGCACCTATTTCTGTTTTGAAATAAACGGTGTGCTTTGGAACATTTCTGATACTAGCTAATTATTCAGTCAATTATACAAAAATAATAAAAATCAGGCAACTAAGTTAAAAAAATTGAAACATTAACCTCTAGACAAAGGACATTAACACATATTCCTTCAAGGGCTAAAGGAGCAATTGACCTTGTAAACAAAACCACACCACCTGTAATTATTCAAAGGTGTGAGATTATTCTATTCCATAAACCAAAGTCATCAAATTAAAGGAAAATTTACAAGGATAAGTAAAATTGCATGAAGAAACATTAACTAAACTGGACAAAGTAAGACTGAGTGATGAAATGAATGAATAATAGTACTTCTTCTTACCATATATACTAACTCAGGAAAAACTAGACAAAGTAAGACTGCATAATACCCCGTAAAATTCATAAGTATTAATAAATAAATAAAAACAAGAAACTATATAATATGGCTGGAAAATGAGATTTCGCAGCATCAGGAATTTGGCTATGAAATTTTTTTTGTTTGATTTATGGTGAAATTCTACATCGTTTTCATATATAATATACTGAAAACGGTCAATGTATGAGGAAGTTATGAACAAATGAATTTGGACAGTGAACACAAAAAATATATATTTAATTAAATGTATAATATATGTATGTGTCCAAATTATAAATTAAAATAAAGAAGGAGATTCAAATTTTGAATTAGAGATAAGATCAGGAGGACAACGTATATTGCATATATGGAATAATATAAAGAAATTAAGGAACGTATGAAATAAAATAAACAGCACAGCACAGCAACGCAGCCTTATTGGTCGTTCCAGCCCCGAAGGGGTCGAACGCCGCCCTTAAGGGGTGTCGAACGTCGGTCGACCGCTAGGGGTCGACCACTCGGTGACTGGACAACCCAATAAAGCTGGTCGGTTAGGGTTTTTCAGTGAGGATATATATAAATCAAAGGCTTGGGTTAATTCTAATTAATCATACGGTCTACGCTGACATGGGCAACTATATATGCCCCTCCTATCACACTATGAAAACCCTTATCATTCTCCATCTCTGCCTCCATGTTGCCTATCCACCATTGTTAAGTTCTAGAGAAAAATAAAAGAATAGGGTAAAGGTTTTCTTCTATTTCTCTAACTCTATTCTAAATCTCTCTCCATTCTAATTCACATAAGTTTAGAATGCTAGAATTTGTCATGAACATATATATTTAATATTCTAATGTATGTCTCTTATATGTATATTATTAGGAGGATTATTGGAGCGCGCTTGAACGTAAAGAATTATTGTGGATCTTGTAATTCTACCACATATTTCTCTCTGTTCCGCTTAGATCTGTGAGTGTAATATGGATTATTCAAGGCATATTCATATTTTAATAGTTTGTTATGTGAATAGATATGCCTAGGGGGATTTGGATATTCGACAATGTTAACATGAAAACCCCCAAATCCTCTATCTTGTAATTGCGTAAGAATTGTCATGAATAATTAGATTTCGTGGATTTTTGGTTTTCGTATTGGGTTAAAATGAATATGAGTGTTGCCATTAATATTCCTATTTCGTGTAATTCACTTTTATTTACCATTGAGTGTAACCTAACAAGGTTTAGAATTGATTACTTCATGACTTGGTTTGGTTTGGATCCTATTTTGAATCCAAACGCATTCAAAGGTGAAATAGATCAAATGTAAGCATTTCAGTGTGCATAAAGCCAAAAGTGGTGAATTGTGTGAAATAGGGATTATAAACATACAAGTATAAGTGTATGTAATACTCTATTTCAATCTTATTTTAAATCATTCCAACAAGCCTAGGATGCAAGTTGAAATTGTTACGTACACTACACCAAAATGGCCATTTGGCAACCCTTTTTTTCAATTGCCAACACTTATTTGTGTTGTAGGGTAGTCACCATAATATGCGTTGCTATATTAAAAAAGTGTTGCCAAAAATACATAATAATAATTTTTTTAGTCCCAACGCATATTTGGGTTGTTAAGGGTGTTTTCTGAGGGCAAAAACGTAAACTAACGTCATTAACCCTATTTTCCATATCTCCTTCCTTTGCCCAACGCTTTCACCAATTACGGCCGCCTAAATCACAATTCCAAATCCCACGTATCTCAGAAAGAGAAAAAAATTTACAATTCGAATCCAAATCTACGAATCCCAGCATGGCGAAATCGAATTCGTAACTCTCTAATCAGATGTTGGTGTCGCTTCAACATAACAACTCGCGTTCGATTTTGGCATCGTTGTTCGATTTCGACTTCCTTCGAGGGATCGCGAGAAATATCGTTCGATTTCGAGTCTACGCCGCGTCAAAGTGATTTGCTGCCTTAAAGCTTTAGCAGTAGCGAAAGCCAAGCTGAAGCAGAATATGGCTCTCTTTTACAATTTTTCTTATAGACATCGCATTACTACTGAAGCTGAATAGTATCAGAGATTTGCTGAGAAAATTATCATCCTTCTGACTGTTGATGCTATAAAGGTTACTCCTTTATTATTTTGTAGATTTATGTCTTTGTCCATCTATACTTGCGATGTTTGTGACTTGTTAAGCTCTGTTAAACCATTTAAGATCAGTAATGTTTTTATGATTATTTCACTGCTTGATTATAATGATGTGTCTCTCTTTGTAAATCTGCATATATGCAGTAGGAATTTCACGTGTCTGTAGTGGTTTAAATGAAGCAATATCTTTATTGGACCCTTTGACATCAGATGTTGTCGATTTTGTTCATCAGGGAGCTCTCATAGGTATGGCAATGGTTATGATCCAGACTAATGAATCTTGTGATTCTAGGGTTGGTACATTCAGGCGCCAGTTGGAAAAAATAATTCTTGACAAGCATGAAGACACAATGAGCAAGATGGGCGCCATATTAGCTTTTGGAATTTTTGATGTTGGTGGCCGCTAGTTGGTCTTGTAGTGTTCACCCAGTTTTGGTACTAGTATCCTCTCACATATTTCATAAGCCTTGCATCTCACCTACCGCTTTTGTTGGGCTCAATTGTGATCTTAAAATGTCGAAATTTGAGTTCTTGTCAACTCAGTACTAAACATACATAGGACTGTTTGATAGACGTGCCATATTTGTATGGCATTAGGCAAAAATTTCAGCTGAGTAATATAGCCAAACAGTACGAATAAGGATGTGTCAAACGTGTATCGTTACACTTGTGCATGGGTTGAACGAGATATCAAAGTTCAACAGGGAAATCAACAACTTGCAAAGAGAAAACAAACAAATTGAACAGGAAATTTTCGAAGGATGAAGGAGGGCCGTCAAATGATTCCCTGTATTTGGGCGTTTGTATAAATGGGAGGAAAAGCAAGCTGGCGAAAAACACACCTATATTCTTGTATAAATGGCCGTTTGTATAGACGACCCATATTCTTGTACTGTAACAGACCTGCATTCATGATAAATGGCACGACCCACCGTTTACACTAACATATAAAGTGCGTTCGGTTATAATGAACAAGCCACTTGCCTTTTTATTGGGCCACATCGCCACTATATATAAATATTGCGATATCAGTTGTACTTCAACAGCAGGTACAACTCCATTATAAGCTTCTACCCGATCCTTGGATATTATCAATCTGCATGTGACAAAATGCACTGATTTTTTTTTGCCTACAGTTTATTTTTTTTTATTTTTATTTTTTGCAAAATGCACTGATGTTGTGATGAGCAGCGATAACAAACTGTCGTTCCTCTATAATCTGCAGATATTGTTTCACTGTGTTTCCGAGCCATCTCCTGGGGTTGATCCTCAAAAAATTGAAATGCACTTGTTTGATAAGTTATTCAAATTTGAGGTAAGTGTTTCTAAATGACCAACTTTTTTATGAAGAAATTAGTTTGTTTCAATTAATTGAACTGATATTCCATGATAGGATCCTTCTTCACTCGGGGTGATAGGCTATCCGATCTTAACCCAAATTCTAAGGAGGTGATGTCTAATGCATAAGCAGTGCCTATACTTGGCGATGCTAAAGTAAGCTATATTTCCCAATTTGAAAGACTTGGTAAGCTGACGTCTTCATATATATTCATCAGTTTCTGTTGTGATGGGTAGTTAAGGGTCTATAACAAATGTTTTGCTTGATTTTTTTTTTACTTAAAAATAATTTGTCATTGAATCACATGCATTACCTTCTATTCATGTGAATTTGTGTCGTGTGATTTTGTTTTCAGTTTCTGTTGTGATGGGTAGTTAAGGGTCTATAACAAATGTTTTGCTTGATTTTTTTTTTACTTAAAATAAGTTTATTTCTTCAGCTTAATTGCATCTTTTGTGGATTTAGACTTAAATGTAAGGATGGACCACATGAATAGTAAACTTTTTCTATTTATGGCAAAATATGTTAAGAATTTTTCATTAGAAGGAAACCGGATTCCTCTGGGCGAAATCATGATGATAGAAGATAATATTAGCCTTCAATAAATTAGTTGACCTGACGACAGTTTTCAATAAAATAATCGATCAGACTATAGCTTAGGATTCTGTGAAATAGTGGTGCTTTGGAACAAAAACTTTTCGATGTCTGTCTAAGTAGTCTAAATGTCATACCAGCGATGATTGTTCCTGGTTTGGACTATAGTTTAGTTTTATTGTCAGACTATAGTTTAGTTTCATAATTTTATAGTTTTATTGTGTTTTATAGATATAAATTAAATTATTAAATGTGTAATATAAATTACATATTATATATTAATTGCCTGGATTATGAAAACAAAAGCAGACAGATTAGCAATTCCCGTATTTTTAACTCTTCTGTTATTCATGCTTTTATTTGCACTCTTATAGCTACTAGTCCATGAAATGCATTTACCTAATTAGGATGGACTTCATTTACTGTGTATGGGAAGCTGCGGCATTTAGTCAAAGTGAAAAAGGTATTCTATGTAGAAAAATCATAATAATACATGTAAAGAGCTGCAAACGATGCGTAATTGTTTATGCTTGTTTGATATTTTGACAGGTTGGGAATGTTGGTGCCCTTGTCCTTCAATCCACTTTGATAGAATATTTTGAGGCAAAACGGAATGCTCCTATTTTCTACGGTGGAGCCCAAGCTTAAGCAAGAAATAGTGAGATTTCTATTAGAGGTTGAGGAAGTTTCTAGAATGAACAAAGATGGAGATAAAATGCTTTTGCACTAAAATTGGCTGTGTACTACAAAACTGAAAGGATTACCGAGGTTAGCAATTATACTATGATTTACGCATACTTCCATTCTTGCCGAAATAAAGGTTAACTAATTTTATATTTAATCCCATACCAAAGTGCCGTTTCATACCATTTTTCATGAGTAATGGGAAGCATGAAAACTACTGGTTTTGCAATCAAAAGAATGTTTGCTGCTAGAAATGTGTTGAAATTGCTAGAACTGCCAACCTCTAAGCCATTCCCTACAGAAAAAAGTAGTTCTAAGATTCTTTCATCATCCTAAACTGTTGAGTAAAAATTATGTATGTATGAGAGTAATATGGGTAATTCCTGAACTGTACCCTACACGGGCATCTTTCCTGAACTGTAAAATTATGTATGTATGAGAGTAAGGCTCAGAAAAACTGAGCCTATAGCGCTAAGTTTTTCCGAGCTTATCGACTCAGAAAAACTGAGCCTATAGCGCTCAGTTTTGCTGAGCCATAAGCTCAGAAAAACTGAGCCTGTGGCTCAGCAAAACTGAGCCTTGTGGCTCAGAAAAACTGAGTCGTAGCCGTTCGGTATTATTTAGTCACTCCGAAATTTTCTGTTGTGCGAGATGCAAATTCATGTTTTTATGTTTTTAACAAGAAACCAAAATTTTCAATTTAATGTGATATTCATTAAATGCAGGCACTTCTAGAGGCAGCGGAAGAAAAGAGAAAATTAGATGGTAGTTCTAATGGTGCAGTAGAGGATCTTGATAATGATCCAATTGCAGAAGTTTTTCCACTCCTCGTACAGAAGGTGCTTCTAATTTAGGGGATCCTCCTATAAATAATAATGTAACCGTTACTCCAAACGTGTCACTTAATGATCTTCATTCATCTACAATGGAAAAGAAATACGTAATGCTATTGTCACATGATCTTCAGATGGAGGCTTCGTTATATGGCCAGAGTTTCGTATTCGGTATTTGTAGAATCTCATTTATGTGTTGAATTTAGCAAACTAATTATGTATTAAAATTGACATCTTAATTATGTATTGTGCTTGTTTATTGTTAACTGATATTCTATGTCGTTATGTGATTATGAATGTTATCTATTAGTATGCACTGAGTTTAATATTAGTTTTTGATTCATATTAAATATCGTCTATATTATCATCATGTTGGTTATTAATTGACTATTAACGTTAGAATATGCGAGTTGCGAGTACATATTTCTGTTATTATTAAAATTTATATTTCTTGTGAATTAAAATTTTGTAACATGCATAGGCGTTGCAAACAAATATATTGCAACATGTATAAGCGTTGCGCACAAAAATCTTACAACGCTTATAAGTGTTGGTAAAGAAAATCTACCAACGCTTATAAGCGTTGTTAAAGAAAATTTACCAACGCTTATAAGCGTTGCTAAAGAAAATCTACCAACGCTTATAAGCGTTGGTACTAAATTGCCACCCCTCATAGCAACGCTTATAAGCATTGTGGAAATTGTTTGCAACGGTTATACTCGTTGGGAATCACCTGTTTTAGTGTAGTGGTACGTATATTTTCCATCCACTGCTATTTGTTCTATTGTCATTATGCCATCTCACCTAAGTTGTAGCGGTAAAAGTATGGAAAATCTAACTTGTTTACCGTGAATTGGACAAACTGACAATTGCCACCTCTTTATAACGGTTCCCCGTTTATATGAATGTTTACAATAATTAAGCGTTATTATTATTTTACTTATATCAACATAATTAACGTTGTATTAGCGTAATAAATGCGATTAGGTTGGAATTCGAATTTTAAATGTCCCCTTAACAAATATATATTTGTTTGCTTGTGTGTGCATATATAAAATGACTTTAAATATATATAAATAAGTGACACATGGACACAAGGTTAGTTTCCATTTGTGGTAGAAGCCTGTCCGGAACCGACCGGCAAATCCAGCAACCACAAGTAGGCCCAACTAATGTAAGATGTCTCGGTGCCATGGGCCATTCATAAACTTAGTACACTAGACACGAGGTAAAACCAACTTGTAGTAGAAGTCTGCACGAAACCGACCGGCATGTCCGACATCTACAAGTATACGGTTTAATGTGAGAGGTTTAGTGTGTGTATATATATATAACTATATATACATACATGAGTTTGTTGCATGCGAAATTAAGTAGGTTTACTACGCCTTGAAAAGGTCTTAAGTGGCTGACTCTCTTTTAATCTAATTTGGGTCTTAAGTGGTTAGGACTAGGATCCCTCTGAAGGTTTATTCCTTAGAGAGGAACCAAAGTCATGGGACCCACCCTTACTAAAATTGAAGTAGGTCTTTGGGTCCTCTTTCTCTAAAAGTGGTTAGGCATAAAACGGTAACGGAGTAGGGTAGTTCATGGAGATGCCCACTTCCTCTAGAAGCTTGTAAGGGGTCAACTAGGGATAGACTGGTACTTGAAGGATATGTGGCAATTGCATGCTCACCAACTGTCTAAGGGAAGCCTTAAGAGACATTGGTGTCCTACCGAGTAATATCAGTTAAGTAGTAATGTTTGCAATACTACTTCTCATATTACAAATGAGAGAATAGACTTAAGAACGTTAATGTATTAGGGCAAGGTCTGAAAGGGCTAGGGGTCCGCTTCAGGGTTATAAGAGATCGTAAGAATCCACCTTTGATAGGGTCATAAGTGACCGAGAATGCCACCTCGTTGGGTCTTTACCCTAAAAACACTAATGGGCGATTGACTTAGATATCCACCCCATTGGTTAGATATTTATGTTTGTGTGAATCTTGTGTGCTGCGTAGACATACCTTGACATATGTAACCTGCTAAAAATATAGGGTATGGATATAAAGTAACATCATATTTCAGTCACACAGAACTTTATGTTCTGACCCCTCTCCTTAATATCCAACAGGTCAGTAGATGGGGTAAAAGTCATGGATGAAGTCATGACTGAACCGATGAAGAAGACGAAGTTGTTATGTTATTATTAGCAGTTATTGCTTTACTTCTTTTGAAATCTTATGAGAATGAACTATTTGATGTACCCATTGAATAGATGTAATTGTGACAGTTGTATGTCTTAATGACAAGGGCAGTGTTGTTCAAATCCAAATAAAGAGCGACTTGAACAGCAACAAGCTTTTGTTCAATACATTTTGATTGAGTAGAACCCGTTCCATACTTGCTACCGGACCAAGTTTTCAGTGCAGCCTTTAGTAACTTGAGTTTTTTGGACAAAATACACATAGGATTACCATAGACAATAGTCTCCCACTGGTTCTTTATAATCGCATTAAGCTCGGGTTCCAGAACCCAAACATTGAAAAATTTGAAGCTTGGAAATCTAAAAGTAGAAAACTCATCTAGCCTAAGGACTTGAGGGGAGTGGTTAGAAAGAAGCAGCGCAAGAAGCTCATTAAACATGTTAGACCATAAATTAATAGCAACATTATTACAGAAAGCATGATTTATTCTTGAAAAAAATTCTAGGACCATCCCTTTTACTGTTGTTCCACGTGTAAGGGAGTCCCGAAGAATTAATCTCAAGAAGGTCGCAATCACTAATTGCAACATTAATAGCAGAGATCTCAGAGAGAGCAATAGGATTACCTCCTACTCTATCCGAGAGCTTCAGGGAAGAGTTGAAATCGCCGCACACAATCCAAGGATGTGTGTGTGCTGTCTAAAGTCCAGTAATTCTTGAAAGAGGTTGTCTCTAGCATTAGACGAGTTAGAAGCATAAACAAAAGTAAAATAATAGGATGTAGAAGAAGGAATATGAACATTGTGACAGTGTAAGTACTGGCTAGAGAAGTAATCATTGTGAACTTGTGCATGGTAGGGTCAAAAATTAACATAATTCTACCATAGCTAGCGTTAATTAAATTATGCAGAAGAATCCAATTAGGGTTGATGTACCTGGTGGCGCGAAGGGTTAGAGTTTCATTAAGTTTTGTCTCTAGGATAGCTAGGGCACTCAAGTTGTATTTCTTAATAATGTACTTACATTGGTCGAACTTGAAATCTTCATGAGCTCCACGTATGTTCCAGACACTAATGTTGTGAATCATTAGTAAACTCAAATTGTTGATTTTGAATGTTTTTCGTAGACCTCGTTTGGATCTGACTTGGATCAACCACTAAATTTTTATTCTTCCTGCTACTTTTCTTTTCACTACCATCTAATTCTGACACATGTAAAGATGAGCCAATAGCCACTTTGAATCCAATAGGGTGTTCGATGTTGAAGTAAGGATATTTGACTATATCTTTAGTTTGTGATCCACCTCCTTTATCTGCTACGTGATTATTTCTTTTATTGCTATTCTCTCTCTGGGTAGACATGATCTAAAGGCTGGAAAACTTGAGTATTATGCTCAATGCTAACCTCATTATCAATAACTACTTCGTGAAGTAAACAAGCAGCCGGGAGGGCATCGACAAGAGCGAGCTCAAAACCACTACTTGAATTTTCGAAAAGTATATCATTGTTCACTTGGTCTGTGTTCACCTGGTTAATTTGATTGTTGATCGTTCCAATTGTAACATTGCCAGTGCATTTTTTATTTCGAACTTGATTACCTTTGGTTCTAATATCATGTCTCATGACTTCCATAATTTCATTAGATAATCCTTGCTCAAAAGCCTTTTCCAATTTATCTTGCTCCTGGTTCAACATTGCTTCTTGCGCAACCACCATGTTGTCATTTTTTTAAGTAACAGAACCATTGATATCCATATTTTCATGCTATAGAGTGTCAAAACTGTTGTAAGTTGCAAGTGGGTCGTTTTTGGGTTCTCCCGAATTGTTTTCATCTGCTTTCTTTCAAACTTCAGTTTCCTTTTTTATAGCTTGGTTACCCCCACTTCCTTCCTTGTTTTCCGTGAGTATTTCTCCTTCCTCTAAAACTTCTTCAATATTCACCAAATGCATAACAGGGGCATGACTAGAAGTCGGACGCGAAGAGTTGAAATTGATCGGCCAGAAGTCACCTATTGTACTCTTCCCTTTATTCTTCTTGTTTACTTCAACATTTTTTTTCTTTGCACTCTCTGCCATGTTGGTACATTATGCTGAAAAGGTTTCCTTCCATAGGCATTGTCCACTGTCTTCATTATATCGTTGCTAGTCATGATGCTGTTATTTCTGACATTCAGATTTGCCTGGCTTCTTCTCTCATTATTAGCTTTATCATCATCCTTCTTTTTCTTCCTTCCTCTGCTTTTTGTTCGTCAGTTTTTCATTCCTCATAGTTTTCATTGCTGTATCCGAAACTTTTACAATTCGTGCACACTAGCGGCCTCCATAGATAGGTAATTTTAACTCTTTGAGTTCTCCTCTAGGAATTTTGACTAGAAAGTCATCAATGAGCAATTTGTCCGGCTTAATTTCCATCAGACATATAGCATAATTCAGCCGCTCAAGCCTCTCAGTTGTTTCGTCTAGACAAACCATTCAACCCATTCGACAAACTAACCAATTAATCCCAGGGTGTGACCATGCAAAGAGGGGAATGTTAGAGAATTGCACCCAAATTGTCACCGCTTTAGTTTGACCGCAAACACTACTGACTTGAGGATCGTATGGTTTTATAATAAAGAGTTTATTCCTCATTATCAAT
Organism: Allium sativum; assembly: GCA_030737875.1. Taxonomy (NCBI): domain Eukaryota; kingdom Viridiplantae; phylum Streptophyta; class Magnoliopsida; order Asparagales; family Amaryllidaceae; genus Allium; species Allium sativum. The sequence goes on from CM060909.1 coordinate 101,515,046, forward strand.
GGATCTCCCATCAAAATTTTCATTCTATCCTCCTGATGTGTAAATTGAAATAGAAAAAAACTCCATCCGACTTCATTGTAAATGTGCCTTTCAGCTTCCAATTGTTACTGACCTTATAAAGAACTGCAGAAAAAGGTAGAGGTTCATCAAGGAAGAAACCGACTAGCGAATCATTCCACATTTTCGAACCTATGTCTATAATGTCTGGGGTGTATTCCATGGCTCCATCCTTGTCAAACGTGGGGATCATGTCAATGGGGTTGTACATCCCCGCATTCCTGGGCAAATGCTGAAAGAAAGAAGTCCAACGCCGTTGACTCGCTGATTACTCAGAACCTGTTGTGAGAGGCAGAAATTCAGAAGAGGTGAGGGAAGCTTCAGTTGAGTTAAGGTTAGCTTGAGGAAGAGGATCGAGAAGGGGTCTGGCGGCGTAGGAGGCGGGATGGGAGGCGGAGGCATTAGCCGGATTGGAGAGGGAATGATTGATGGAATGGATTCGTGGCTCGATGGAGTAAAAGCAAGAATAGAAGCCGAAAGTGTGTCAGCCATTAAAGCCGTTTACTGCATTTACTTTTTACTTGTGATATATTTATATTACTCATATTTTACCTGAATTAAAAATAAATTTTAAATTGGTTCCAAAATTCAGGGTTGTTAAAAACATATATTAAAAAATATCAAAATTATTTTACAAAGTTTTTCTAAAGCCTTCTCAAAATTAGAATGAGTATAAACAATGATTATATAATTTTGCAGAGTAAAAAAAATATCTTGCAAAACATAAGATTTTCAAACAGCTTAAAATAAAATGATTTTAAACATTACAAAAGGTATGCCGACATATCCATATATCATATGTTGACGTATGTGCCGAGAATTTCAAAACTATAATATGAATTAATATGTTTATTTATTGCAACCTTTCATGAATAGACATATATGTTCTTCTCTATAATTTGTGTTTTTCAAACAAAATTATAAACAAAAAATAAAATCTTTTGTCTTCTCTACGTTTTCACTCTCCAAATTATAAATAATATTTTACTTAAATCTTTTAAAATTCAAGTAGAATCAATTCAAACTCTATTAATTTAATTCTTTACCACTCTTTGATTTTTATCATATCTCTTACTCAAATCAAGATAACTGCGCCATTAAGAGACTATATGATTTCAAGATCAAGAAATTAATAATGTAAAACCATCAAGCCATACTTAAATACTCTTAGGGTGTGCTTCTAGCTTGGAAACCAAGTGGACGTGCTTGTAGCCTAGAGATCAAGTGGGCGTGCTTGTAGCTTGAAATTAAAGTGGGTATATCCATGTTAAAAAATCTAGAGGGTATGTGCCTTGAAATTGAGATTGTAATTAGGTTTGCTTGGTTGAAAGTTCAGCTTTAGGAAAAGATATATTTATAAGCAACTGTACTGGACTTTATGTAGGGTAACTCCGAATTAATACAAAAATTGTAATCTCCCTAACTCTGTGCTTTTACTTTACTGCATTTATGTTTATCTATGCTTGCATATATGATTGTTTAAATCTTAAGCTTTAAAAAAATCATAAAAATTAGTAAACACTATTAATCCCCCTTTGGTATTAAATTAGTCTTAAGATCCTCACTTTCACAAACCACTAATCAATCTTTTTACATTGCATTATATTATATAGGTATGTATCAACATTGCAAAGATAGGCATTTCAATCCAGACTGATGACACTACTTAGGTGTTGTAACTTCGAGAATTCTGTATTAAGAGTAACCCTTTGTAATGTTCTTTTTATATTATATAATATGTTCCATTGTAAGATTCTACTATTTCGTTCTTTCTTCCTTTGTTCTATTTCTTTGCACTAATAATCTATCTTTCAAGCATTATTATGGCGATCATCGTACACCATCGATGCCTATATGACCCAATATCGTGCTATACCAGCACCCGTTCGATGTAAAGCGATTGTCAGCGGAAAAAAATGGTAGAAAAGAAGGGAAAAGGCAAAGAAAAGAAGAAGATAGAAGAGAAAGAAGGATATATAACATAGATAAACATAGAACATGTCGTAAGCTCATAGCGCATCAGATAACATATAATAATAACAATCACAGATATAAATCAAGTGGTACAGTAATAACTATATAAACCGTATAGTCTAAGTATACAGGCTTATATGGATATACATAATAGTAATAGAGTTTATACCTAAGATAAATAAACTCAAACTGGTAACCTATCTCTTAAAAAAATACATAACACTGTTAATGCTCCACAATGTCACACAATGGAGTAAACAATAAGGATACACGTACAAGTATGTAAAACATCACCTCCTGCTAATCCACCTATATAGCTCCCAGTAATACCTATACATGTCAATGGGTCTTCTCATCATCATCGTTGACGAGCACCCAAGGTAATAAGAGAAAAATAAAACCTTGGGTCAGACAACAGTCTGGTGTCAGCGATGACAAATCTCAAAATATTGTAAAAGTCATGATAATATATACAACACAGATGGTATGGAGAATCATACCTGCCTTTCTCCTGCATCCAGAGAGTCAGCACATATAAGGATATACATACTATAATATGAGAATAAGAATGGGTGTATCCAACATCAGAATACAAGGGATGTCCAGATATCCGAGTCGATGATATCCACATCACATGACGCACCTAAGGTGATAAATGATTAAGAAAACATAGCATCCATCATTCATCATCACATTCACTCACTCAATGCATTGGATATATACAACGTTTGTATGATCCCATCATCAGATCAAGGACGACTACGGTCCCAGTTCCTCGTACTCAAATCCATGCCACTTAGTCAGCCAGGAGCTGAACTATCTAATGATAGTCCGAGGTACTCAGATCTAAGAGCCATCGTTGCTCCAGGATCCCTTGTCGCTCCAAGGGCCATCACAAAAGTATCAAGACTCTACTAGTATGTATCGAAAACTACAAACATTAAGAATCCCTTTGCACACATTTCCCCTGTAACAGGGTCCATCCTAGATTGTCCTTATAACTCCTCAATACCACCGCAATTGGGGATCATTCTAGAATCATCATCAATCATAGAATGTCAAAGTCCCCAGAACTCTCTTTCGACAATCCCATCATCTTGACTCAAAGTCCCTTACTTCTTATCTCGGGGAAAAACCTTCAATCGCAGCAGCCTTGAGTCACAACCAACGACCAAAAAGCCACTATGTCGGGCCAACTGTTAAATGAACCATCGTATCCTCTCCTTGAAATCGCACCATCGTCTATGTTAAATTGACCAAATGGCCAATAATGATGGTAGTTGATATCGACCACTTCATAGTAATCGATAACGACTACCGGAGCACATATTGTAACGGCTGGAAATTTTCGACTCCTCGAGAGTCGAAAATTCCGCGACGTTAGTGAAAGAAAGTAGAGGGTGAGGAAGAAAAGATAGAACTAATAGAATAGAAGAAGAAGAAGAACAACTTACATCATCAGAGTAAACACAAATTTCACAGCGGAACGAATAAAATATAACATAACTTTGAAATACAAATCAGTACTCGTATATACATACCATTCAAAGTACAACACTTAACAACACAGCGGAATAATAATAGCTATAATCCTGAAGCCTCCTGCTCCAAGCTCTCCAAGTGTATCTGAAAAATCCCGACTACTTGACTGTCCGTACAAATTTAGGCACCCAAGAGTTTAGGGAAAACAAACAAAATAAACTCCGGGTCAGTCATGGGACTGGTGTGAATAAAACTCCAACACTTGGTTAAATAAAGGATATCTTTCTGATATTATAATAATGTCTAAATACAAATAGATATCAATCTAGCAGAACGCTTGCATCTCACGTTCCACATACATAGTATACAAATAAACCGTGAGCGCTTATTGGAGATTGGATTCCAACAGACAAGGTATGGGAGCACCTCCCGATCAGTGTACTCTAGAGGAGATACACTAGGGTTCAACAAGAACGTCTTGCAACCCGGCCACACATGACCGTCCACTCATTTAGCTTGAGTGTGACGAATATATTATCACCGATGGTTGGGATCAGCAACCATCCTTCCCAACAGGGACAGCATTGAAATAGATTATAAAGAAGTACAATTGAATATTCTCTAGATGGTGATAATACACCCTGCTTGGGTATGGCCCAACTAGCCATGCTGCCTAGCCCAACTTCTGTTATTTCCCGGTGGTGAGGTTTGAGGTCACATTTATCACTTTGACAGATTATTGCTTCAATTACTTTGAATGCCACATCGTCATACCCGCCAAATCATTATCGATTTCTCAAGGCATCACGAGTATAAAAGCTAAGAGAAACGAATTTCTCTGCCACCAACGTAATACATTTAAAGAGATCAACATATGATTCGTTAAGAATACTTTGTCAGACACTCGTCCATATACATTGTTCTGGGACTGAACAAACCGAAGGCACTATTCAGTGAATCCATCCTACCTAGGCTTTTCACAATAGCCCTTGCACTTCACTCTGTCTTCAATTATCTTCAGCGTACTTGATTCACAACGCTTATGCTAATACGGAGTGGTTCTTCGGATAATAATCCAACCGGTCTCTCCATATTGACAACGTAAATATGGTCAAAACTTTGATAGTCTGTGATTCAACTATCAAATGAAAACATGTCGGTGTACAAACAACGATCTTATTTCCAAATGGAAATTCGATCGATCAATCATCATATGTTCATATTTCCTTATTTCATATATTTAGAAAATATCTGTTATTAATCATTGGAAAACATTTCCATAGCTTATTTTCACATCACTATTATTTCGCAACTATCAGTCCCTAACTGTAACTAGTATGAGAACAATTCTGTAAGTATCAATCCGGAAGGTCGAAACCAACATCAGATCGTCACTTAGAAAACCGTTCAACTTACCATCTTCAGTCAGTTTCTGAATTTGCTTAACTCTATTTCTTAAATTCTTATCATGAAAACATTTCATTTTCTATGTTTAGAAAACATATCTGACTATATTTGGAAAACGTTTCCAAAACTCATTTACGGATTTCCAATGAACGTTGTATAAAACATCGTTTCGCTTAATCCATTTATCGCTTATTCCTTAACTTTATTCCTAATCAACCTTTTAGATCGAACCACAACTATTCCTTTGTCAATTCTGAAGTCAATCAAGTTGGGGTATAATTACCTCTCAGACCTTAATTTAACAACGTCCTTTACTGTGAAATAGATGAAGCTCGTCACTCACTTTGTCCAATCATCTGTTTACGCAAATTCTCGGATTCAGGTTACGAATCCACTTCTTATATGGAAACGTTTGATTATAACTATAACGTTATAATTCCTACTTCTGCAATATCTAACCTAAATTATAACTTTATCTCCTAACTCGAATAATTTAACAGACACCAAATTTCTAAATCAATAACTAAATCTTGATTTAAACTCTGGAAAGTAAATAGTACTTTCCCGAATTCGCTATAATCGAATTCGACGTATAACTCTCTTCCGAGCAATCTCTATTCGATTAACTCTCCCTTTTTAATAACTGATATTCGATAAACTCTATTTCGATTAACTCCTATCGAATAACTAATATTCGAATAACTCTTCTTGGTTGGCTCTATTTCATTAACTCTTATCGAATAACAAATATTCGATTTTCTTAATGTGTCAATTCTTATCGAATAACTAATATCCGATTTAACTTAAATGGATTTACTCTTATCGAATAACTTATTCGATTAACTCAACTTGATTTTCTTAACTCAATTATCTCAACTCGATTACTAACTCGATTACTTAACTCGATAAATCTTAACTCGATTATCTCAACTCGATTTCTTAACTCGATAACTTAACTTAACCCAAATCGATTAACTCAACTCAAATCGATTAACTTAATTTGATTTACTCCTTCGAATAACTCATTCGAATAACTTAATTGATTAACTCCTTCGAATAACTTACCTTCGAATAACTAATATTCGATTTACTCTAACTCGATTAACTAAATTCTAATCGATTTACTCCATTTCGATTCAACTTAATTCAAATCGATTAACTTAACTGAAATTGATTAACTCCTTTCGAATAACTAAATTCGATTTAACTCTTCTCGAATAACTAAATTCGATTAACTCAAATTGAATAACTAATATTCAATTAACTCTTACGTGTTTAACTCTATTTGAATAACTAATTCGAATAACTTACCTTCGAATAACTAATATTCGATTTACTCTTCGAATAAATAATATTCGGTAACTCTACTCGATTAACTCCACTTGGATAACTCTAACTGGTCAACTCTAACTGGCCAACTTTAACTGGTCAACTTTAACTGTTTATCTTTAACTGGTAAACTTTAACTGGTCAACTCTAACTGTTTATCTTTAACTGGTAAACTTTAACTGGTTAACTCAAATGGTTTAACCTAACTGGTTAACTCAAATGGTTTAACCTAACTTGATTTACTTGTCTCGATTAACTGAACTAATCCACTTAGTTTAACTTAGTTAATTCACTTAGTTTGACGCAACTAATTCACTTTGATTTACAAATTAGTTTAACTTAACTAAGTCACTTAGTTTGACGCAACTAATTCACTTTGATTTACCAATTAGTTTAACTTAACTAATTCACTTCGATTAACCGGTTAGTTTATCTTAACTAATTTACTTTGGTTAACTTAACCAATTACTTTGATTAACTCGACTAACTCGCTTTGGTTAACTTAACCAATTACTTTGATTAACTCGACTAACTTGCTTTGGTTAACCTAACAAATTACTTTGTTTAACTCTATTCGAATGAGTAATTCGAATCACTCTAATGGGTTTAACTCTATTCAAATATCTAATTCGAATAACTCATTTCGAATAACTAAATTCGATTAACTCCTTTTATTAACGTTTATTCATTTCAAAAGATTTCCTTTTTACAACGTTTATCCATTGATAAAGATTTACTTTTTACAACGTTTATCCATTTATAAAGATTTACTTTCAGTAACGGTTCTTCACTTTATAAATGTCCTTCTAATAACGTTTCTACTTCTCTATATAAGTCCAGACTTATATATATTCCATTTATCAACGATAAATAATTTATTTAATTTATAAAACATTATTTATAAATTAATCTACTTTAATTTATCTGTTTAAAACAGATTTCCTACTTAATATCTCATTTAAATCCATATCGTGTTATACCGTGTGCGAAGCACGTGTTTAAATCTATCCTTGTATAATTCTATTTATTTTCCGAACAAGTGTTCCTTTATTTATTCCCTAAATAAATATTCCTTTATTCCATTTATTTAAAATCTAAATAAATGTTCCTTTATTTATTTCCTAAATAAATATTCCTTTATATCCTAATTCATTTATTTTCTAAATAAATGTTTCTAGTTTATTTCATTTATTTTCTAAATAAATGTTTCCTTTTTCATTTATTTATTTTCTAATTAAATAAATGTTTTCCTTTTATAAAATCCTATCGATTTTATAAATAAGATTCATTTTCAATATAAACATTGAAAATCCCCTTATCAACATTCGGTATGTTATGGTATTCAATCATGTCAAATCACGATGTTCAATATCATCCAAGCACATATAATCGCCCACAGATTTTATATCACATCATATAACAATATATGAAAAACAATAAAATAACTGTTGAGGAATCCAGTCGGATTCTTCCAACCTGTCTCCCTGCATCACAGATGTTAGACAATATAGACAACATCACTTTCAGTTCCATATGATATATTCTGTTAAACAGAATCAATATAGAAATTTAACTAACTGACTAGCAGTTTAATCAACCAATCAACACACAGTCAAATAGACAATTTTAACAGTTCTAACAATGCAACATGAAATTATAAACTGTTCAGAGTTAGTGAGATTTACTCACTTTGGACGATCATCGTCAATGACGATAACCATCGCTTGATTCAGACAATTTATTTTGCTATAAATTGTAACGGACTCCAATCGACTCGCGGTCAGTTCCATTGTGGAGTGCTCGTCCATACGATCCCGATGTGACTGACGGTTCGTCAATCTGATATTGTATGAGCAAGATATCGCATTCACAAGAAAATACACAAATTAAATTAATTAAACTTGAATTAATTTAATTAAGATGGGCTTTACCCTTTGCAAATTGGACCATCTCCAACGTTAGAGACCCAGACCCGCCCACTTTCTTCCTCCTCTTCTTTAATACGTCTGCTCCATTTTCTGAGCTTCCAATTCCAATTATTCCAGCGCTCCATCCATCCCTATTTCTTCACCGAACATCAGCGAATCACCCCCAATGAACTCACTTACACCTCCTCTACATCCCAGTAAAACACCACACCGCACTTCCTTTCTCCTATACCCAGTGCGCCCTCTCCTAAGTCCTCCCTACGCATGACCCATGCGTGACCCTTTCCCCCCACAAATGAATTCCTACTCCACGTTATTTCCATCCCAATCATGTACAAGAACATCATCCCCATCGTTTGTCTTCATGTACGCTGAACCGCTATAGGGTGCTACTTCTCCTTCTTTCCCTAGTTTCGAACGCAGCTGCTCCATCGTGTACAACGCAGGTTCCAATATGTATATATATATATATATTAGTTTTCTTTTTAGTTTCCATTAAAGCTGCTGCGGCAAACTTTCGGGAAACAGAAGAGTTAACGGGTGTGATGATGGTTTTATTAAAAGGAAGAAAACTTTGGCTGTAAATGCGTGGACATGGAGGTGACGAGTGCCTAACGTTACGTGTATATTTGTACTCCAGGAGAATTTATGGTTAAGAATGGAAAACTTAACTGTATATGTTCACTTCCACGTAAATGAGTCCTCAAGCATACGTTATTTCATTTGCATTACATACTTATATATCATACTCGTTACTTAATATTTCGTCAACATATGCACTGCTACAGACAGAAACAAAAATACCGTTGCGACGAACAGTGTGTCACGGTCCAAAAAATATAATAATACCGGTAGATTAACTCATATTTTGAAACCTCAAAATGTTGATTTCAGGGTGCAAAATACTCCAAATAAAAAGTTGCTTATTTAATTAATTAAAAATTACCATAAATTTCTAAAAATTAAATTATCACTATGTCCCAAATGAACCTTGTCTAAATTCAAACCCGATATTAAGTTATTTTGAAATAACTGTTATGGTCGATAAACGATTCCATAGCGACTATTTTAAAATTTGATTTGGACATATCTCAAAATCTCCACAACGAAATCCTGATTTTTCTCTTATACTAGGAAGATATACTCCACCAGCTCCACACGTTTCTTGTTTCACAGAAATCCGGCTTAAAATGAATCATGTACATTCAGTTGAAGTTCGAATCGCCAAATTTCAAACTGCCGCGACGTTTCAGGTTCGTTTTAATTATAATTATAAATTATAAGTTCGAACGTTGTACTTTAAGTTATCGATACCGCCAAATCGATATATAAATAATTAAATAAATTAATTATTCGACAGCTAACAAAACGCGCCATTACACATATTTAACCAAAATTGATTAAATACTTATTCAAGAAAAATGTATGGCATTCTTTGCGAAATCTAGCTCGTCGCCAAGTCCATCCTTCATATTTAGATCGTCCACCAAGCTATAGAGTCCCCGCTAAATGATACCCCTCAGAAACAACCAATCCAAATGTAACAACCCGTATTTTTGGAACCAATTTAAAATTTATTTTTAACTGATTTCAGTAGAAATTAAAAAATTTAATCGATTTATTTTGAGAATAAACGACGAAAAATTTATTTTTAACGAAGTTAGAGCATATAAATTTATTTTAATTATAAAACGAGCTTGAAATGGCGTGGTAGTTTGAAAATTCGATTTTAAATTTCAAATGATTGTACATAATTCCATATAAATCAGAATTTGATAGAACAAGAAACGTTAGAATCTTTTAACTATATCTTTCTAATGAATGTAAGAAACTGAGATTTCATTTTATAAATTGTAAGTTATGTCCAGTTTAAAATTTAAAATAGTTGTTATGGAATTTATTATATTTTAGTATAATATATAGCCCTTAAAAATAGCCATTTTGCAAACGACCTTCATTTTCGACGAAACCACTTCTGTTTGATCCGGAATGTTAAATTATTGTCAGGTTTAAAATTTCAAGTTTGGAATTAGTATGTGAGCATGGTGAATTTAAACGTGTTTTCAATTTCAGTTTGAATTTAATAAGCCAGTTAAAAAGGCTATTTTTAAAACGATCTCCAAATTCGACAAAAATAATTTTGTTAGGACTGTATCATCAAAACATAGCAAGATTTCAAATTTCATAATTTTTGGAGTCAGTATATGGCCCCGGTAAAGTAAAATGTACATTCAAATTCAATATATTGATTTATATTTTAATTTTAATAAAACTGATCAAAACAGTCGAATGGGCTTACGAAACATATTCCATTGTGTCTGAAATAGGGGTATTTGGCTGGAGGCAACCTTTATTGGGTTTGATTTGGAGTTCGGTACGATTAACAAGTAATTTTTGAATAAAATAATAATATAATTTAGTGTATATATCCATTTGAAAGGTCAAAAACCCTAAGAATTCTTCACTGTGGTCAACCCTAGTATGAGCCGCCACCTTCAAGTATGAATGGCCATTCTCATTCAAAATTTAATCCAAATCACGCCCAAATTACTGCAAATTAGATCATGAATTATAAACAAAACTTCAAGAGATTTTCTAGCTCTTTAAAATGGTATGGACGTGATCGATTCTGGTGAAGTAATTTGAGAGAAAATGGGGATCGAACCTAGCGAGTTCGCAACCGTTTTCTGAAGCCCTGAGGCATGCGAGTGGGGAACCGCGCCTGGCGACGGTGGAGGGGATTTCGGGCTTCGAAATGGCGACAGTTGATCGATGGCTGGAGGTATAAGGGAGCATGCAGTTTTGGATTTGGAGGAGCGATGTGGTTATGGCTTAAAGCCTGGGTATGCACGATGGGGAGGAAAAGTTTAAAAGAGGATTAATTTAATTAGTTAATTATTAGTTTAATTGTTTTAATTATGTAACTAAAGTTTAAAATATCGTATCTTTTCCAAACCATATCAAAATTCTACAAACTTGGGTTCGTTGGAATCGTGAAGTCGAGCTCTACAAATGGAACTGACCAGAACAGAAATGGAGCAAGTTGAATTTTTAGCTAAATTAAACGCCTGTTTAATTTAGTTTAAAAATAAAATCCTACATTGAAGACTGAAGGAGTGGAAATCAAAGTGAGAACTCTCTCACTAAAATATTTGTACAGTTATTTATTTTATAACTGAATATATAGATTGTCAGTGTTGATTTTTATCAGTTTTTAATTATCACAAATTTTGTACGGTGCATGTTAGCTCACCTCAGTGTTGTTTGAAAACCCATGGATGATTTAATTGACTGTATTATGTTTTGATTGTGATGTTGAGTTGTTTCACATATTAAACATGTTAATATAGTTGTGATAGTTGAAAACAAATTATAAATATCCATTTATAAGTTAAACAGTGAAAATTGGTTAATTAGAAAAAAAATTCGAATCAAATTAGAATTGGTTAAATTTATTTAACAGTGATTAATTTGAATCGACTGTTGTTGTTTTAAACCCCACACGGGTCTGGGGATGATAATTAATTCACATCTTCCTTGGATTTAATTGTATGTCAACCGATTGATTGACAGACTGTTATAAGCGTTATTTAATTATTTAATGCTTATACAGTTGTAAATTGCACTTTGGATGTGAATTGATTGTTTAATAGTTGTTTATCACTATTTTTGAATACATGCAATGTATGGAATCCATATAAATAAAATTATATGGTAATTGATTGAGTCTGATTCCAATTCAGAAATAACAAATATTTTAAATAATATTTAGTGAAGAATCAAAATATGATTTTGATGTCCGATTTTGGATGGACACGAAATATATAAAAATATGAAGCTGAGTTAAGTATAAAAATGCTATTTTAACTTGAACGGATTTTTATATCGATTTTATAATGAATATCGAGAGGATTGAATTTAAAAATCTGACATTTTGAAAAGACCATCATTTTGAGATTATAATAAAATGGGATGTTCAATTTTAATTTAAAATTGAAATCATTTTTAAATGAATTTAAAACGTTTTATAAAATTCGTTTTAAATGGAAATCGACGATATATATATTATATATATTTATATGGCTTGAATAGAACGCGCCGCGCAATGACCGCTCGCTAATTTCAACCATTGACTTCAAATTGACGTAACGGGAGATCCGACCGTCGGATTCTCCTAAAACTGGAACTGTTGGGTTCGTATCGAAAAGATTTTTCCAACGAATATAAGAGATTTAAATTTAAACGGTTAGATTTTAAAATATGTCCAAATCAATTTCAGAAAAGGTCGCTATGAATGCAGTTTGGTGGCCGATATTGGAAACCAGCTGTAAGGGCCTTAATAAAATTATTAAAAATATGAAAAAATTATGTAAAATCATAATTAATGATTTGGGAAGATTTTGGGTTAAATATTCCAAATTTTGAAAAGATAAAAGATATTTTTATCTAAATGAACATGTTAACAACTAGATTAGAAATCCAATTATTTTTAAATTAATAAGTTGGATTTGTAAATGGTTTTGAAATAACCAGAGTTTTCCAGCGAATAAATGGGAATGGACTTGAATGGAAATTATCTTCAGATATTTTCTATATTGGATTCCGTAATCATACGGATATTGTTATGGGAATTTGGAAGATATTGATATTGTTATTCCAAAACGATCTGTTAATTTCAGAACTTGGTATTGAATATAAGTCGACATGATTTCCATTTAAGATCTATATTTAATATCAAATTGGATATTGAGTTCGTTGTGAATGGTATCTTAAATAATATTGTTCTTGAACTCATAAGTGAAGGGAATAAATCTTTTAAATATGATTTAGAAAAGTTTTCCAGTTTAATTATTTAAATTGGAATTGAATGGAATTCGATTAATAATTATCAAAATGAGCTTCTGTGAAGGAAGGCGTTTAATATTTATGGAATTTAAAAGGCTTTGTCGTTATTCCATTTATAGTTTTAGTCCGATACGGAAACTTATATCGATTATGAATTGTTTAAATTTCCGTGAAGATTCCATATTAATGGGAAAAGATTTTTGGGCTTATCGTGAACTGTGTTTTAAATAACATTTGTTCTTCAACCTAAATAAAGACATAATTAATTTCCCAAGCTGAAAAATCATTAAATAATGATTTGTGAAGATTAAATATGAACTAGTGTTTTGATAAATCTTTAAATAGATTAAATGTGAATAAGGTAATTAAATTTATCGAATTTAAGAAATGTTCGAGATGGAGTACCCCTTTTTCCCCTACCCTCCCTCCTCTCCCCTCTCCCCTGCCCATCCCCCCGTAATTTACTTCATGCGATAGTTAAATCTTTAATTAGATTTGAACGATAAATGGTAAATAAATTTACCAATAACACGAAGTGTGTTAAATATGGAGTACCACCAGTTTTGCTCCATGGGATGAATAGGGTGGGATTGGGATTAATAAAATAAATGGTTACTTCGGTAAGGCTCGATAATCCTAACCAGTTTGTAATCCATAATTTGGTTTAAGTGGTAAAAAGATATAATAAATCTTTTGAAAATGATATCCAAAGGAAGGTTAAAGAATAAGTTTAAAAGAATTTATCTTTGATAAAATTAATGGGAACATTTCCCTAAAGATGTGAATATTTGAATAAAAGAATATTCTGGATTGGAATGAGGCGTATGATGTATTTTTATAGCACTTGATTATAAGATAGGCGGGTTATTCGAAAAGAACGGGTTAACCATTCTAAATAAGTGATACAACGATTAAAAGTCGAAGATATCGAAGACGGTGGTTGAAGGCTGGTGATCTTCACATCGAATGGATTACTACTGATGCCCTGGATTTGGGTAGCTCCCATGAAGGGGTTATAGTGGTAGTGGTCCGGACGTACTTGTTGATTGTCCGGATATGCAAGGGCCTCTCTCCTGTATTGGACATATAAGATGAGAAATAAGGTGCCTCTGGTTTCCTCAGACCCAGAACAGACCTGTAAATGGATTGTGTCTGACATTGTATTGTGTGCTATATTCGTTGATCTCTGCTAAATATATATCTATTTGGTGGCGGAGAATTAATTCTCTTACTTAACACCCTTCTCTGAGACGTACGAGCTTAGAGGTTACATATGGGCAGAAATCAATGATACGGTATGCATTGACAATGTGGCATGCTGAGTTGCAGTGATCCAAGATTTTGTTGAAAAGCAGAGCTTGGTGGATGATGATCAAAGCATAGCTTTAATTATCGTAGCTTTGTGTAGCATTAATTCACGAGCCTCACGCACCGGTCTAATGGTAAACTGAGGGTTAAATCAGTATACTTTTGAGATGAGGATAGACAACCTTCGGGTTGAGGACAACTTTTAGGGTTGTCACGGATTCGGTCGACCGAGATGGACTGGGTGTGGTCGCTCCACACCAAGTAGGGATAGGGCTTATACCTGATTCCCAAATGGATAGAGTAAGTGGTGATTTCCAATGCCTTGGACGTACGCCGCTGGTTTACTTGTAATCCTGGTTATAGTGCGGATGTGTATTACGGTGTTTTCCAATTCCGTGGACATAAGCCGTTGACATACACTGCGTGATCGATATTTCGAATCAGTAGCCATGATGATGGAAATCCAACTTTCCAATACGAGCTTTATGGTTTTTGTTGTAAACCTATATGGCGATATAATATAATGGTACGTATGCCACCTATGATTGATACATTTATATTTGAAGTTGATTTCTTCACTTATAGTAATAGTAAAAGATGAATTTTTCGTATCAAGCATATTTGGCCATTATAAGGTAAAAATCTATCCTTTGGTTTGTGTTGCATTGTGTGATGGGACCTGAGTCTAATAATGGCTTCATATTTCCTTTCTAGCATTGCGTTGTTTGTTTATGGTATTCTTGGGAGAAAACCCGTTCCGTGTTATACGGCGTGGTCCCGTGATTTACCCAACTTTGAAATAAAGTTAATAACTATTTTAGTTCTCACACCAGTCCCATGACTAACTCGGAGTTTATTGTTTCTACCTAAACTCTGTGTGCCCATATTTTCCACACGGGCAGCTAGTAGTTTGGTTTTGCAGATATTTATTTTCATAGGATCTTGGATTACGGTTGGAGCTATATTCGGAATGCTTTGTAACCGTGTATCTCTTCCAGTTGTGGTAGTTGATGTTTTCCGCTGCACATTATGTTTATGTATTTAAATGTAATTTAAATCTATGATATTTTTCCGTTGTAAATCATTTATTTGTACTCTGATATCTTGTTCTCTAATGAAAATTGTTGTAATAGCAATGAAATGTTCTTATGTTTGGGTTCTGATGCGTTGAGTTCTCAAAGTAGTCCTCCTTCTTGTTCGGTCTAGGCTGGCCGGGAAGTCCGGGTCGCTACAGGTGGTATTAGAGCTTTGGTTTACAAAGCTCGAGAATAAGACACGTTAGAATCAAACAAAAGAACTCATCAGAGATAAGATTAGTAATATCCTATTAAAGAATAACTCATTAGAGATAGGATCAGTAGCATCCTAGAATGAGAAACTCGTTAGAGATGGGGTTAGTAGCACCCTAGAATGAGTTGGAAGAGTATTATAAATAGAAAATAATAAATTTTCTTATTTATTAAAAATGAATTTGATTATGAAAGATTATATTTTACAACATGATTTTGAGTGTTTATTTTGACGTTGAAGTCGGACTATCGAGTATAGAAGATTTTGCATATACGCCTTGCAAACGTATATCCAAAGTCTTGAATATACTGGATTGATATAGAATCACATTCTAGTCGCTTGGGGATAATTCTGTTGATTGCTGCAGCAACATCAGTGTTTATTTTCGAGTTTCGAAAGTGGGATGACTACATAATTCCAATTGAAACGTCGAATTATACTTAAATTAATTAAGTAGCCATTTGTAAATGATTTTAAGTTTAAAATTTAACTAAAACGAGTTAAATAGATTGAAAATATACAAGTGAATCAAACGAATTAAAATTTTAACTTAAAAGAAGTTAAATAGAATTGGAATAAAACCAATATGAGTATAGAAATTAAATTGAACCAAATTAAATTTTATGTTGAATTTTTTTAAAATTATTTGCAATTGGATATGTATACATATATTTATTGAGCAGGTTATGGATTTACTTTGCGTGCCCGACAAACAAGTGCACCTTAATGAGTTGGTTGCGCAATTTTATTATTATATTAAACTACTGTGAATGATTTGGATGTGTTGTGATGGTTGTTCTGTGTGAATCAAACATACGCCATAGGATAGTAACAAATAAATTATGAACCACACAGCATGACATACTTCATGGAAGAAAGCATAGCATATCATATTCCATATAAGCATTTGGCGCTTATATGACGAGGTTTGGATTACCATACGAGCAAGATGCTTGTATGGCGAGGACTGATTTACTGGTTGAACCGAAGACTGACTATGGACTTAATAACATATAAAGGAAAACTACAGGATTTAATAACAAATGTTACACAGGTCTTGAGATGACAAAAATAAACACGTCTCTCTTGTTTTAGATACGGCACATGATTACGATTAATTCTCGTCACCAGGTCAAGGGATGATTTTTTACACATCTCCCTTGAGCATAGATAATTCACATTTGATTGGTATGAGATATATTGATTTATTGGGTACTTAATACGACGCAATAAATTTTTCTATACCATCCCGTACAAAGGAGGTTATGGCAAAAAAATTCAGAAATTAAGGGTGTTAGCCAAATTTTAGAGAAATTAGGAAGTTCTTAGAAACTGAAAAATTAAAGAACTGAAGCCAGAATGAAAGTTGAGTTGGTCAGTTAAACAACTTTCAGCTCCGTTCTTTTTCGGGGACGAAAAAGCTTTAAGTGGGGGAGGTTGTAACAACCCGTATTTTTGGGACCAATTTAAAATTTATTTTCAATTGATTTTAATATAAATTAAACATTTTAATCGATTTATTTTGAGAATAAATGACAAAAAATTATTTTAATCGAAATTAGAGCATATAAATTTATTTTAATTATAAAACGAGCTTGAAATGGCGCGGTAGTTTGAAAATTCGATTTTAAATTTCAAATGAATGTACATACTTCAATATAAATCAGAATTTAATAAAACAAGAAACATAAGAATCTGTTTAACTATATCTTTCTAACGAATGTAAGAAACCAAGATTTCACTTTATAAATTGTAAGTTATGTCCAGTTTAAAATTTAAAACAGTCGCTATAGAATTTATTATATTTTAATATTATATATAACTCTTAAAAATAGCCATTTTGCAAACGACCTCCGTTTTTGACAAAACCGCTTTTGTTGGATCCGGAATGTCAAATTATTGTCAGGTTAAAAATTCAAGTCATTTGGAATTAGTATGTAAGCGCAGTGAATTTAAACGTGTTTTCAATTTCAGTTTGAATTTAATAAGCCAGTTGAAAAGGCCATTTTTCAAATGGTCTCCAAATTCGACGAAAATAATTGTGTTAGGACTGTATCGTCAAAACATAGCTAAATTTCAAATTTCATAATTTTTGGAGTCTGTATGTGGCCCTGGTAAATTAAAATGCACATTCAAATTCAATATATTGATTTATATTTTAATTTTGAAAAAAACTGATCAAAACAGTCGAATGGGCTTATGAAACATATCTCATTGTGTCTGGAATAGGGGTATTTGTCCGAAAGCGACATTCGTTGGGTTTGATTTTGAGTTCGGTACGATTAACAAGTAATTTTTGAATAAAATAATAATATAATTTAGTGTATATATCCATTTGAAAGGTCAAAAACCCTCAGAATTCTTCACTGCGGTCAACCCTAGTATGAGCCGCCACCTTCACGTATGAATGGCCATTCTCATTCGAAATTTAATCCCAAATCACGCCCAAATTACTGCAAATTAGATCATGAATTATAAACAATAATTTGAGAGATTTTCTTGCTCTTTAAAATGGTATGGATGTGATCGATTCTAGTGAAGTAATTTGAGAGAAAATGGGGATCGAACCTAGCGAGTTCGCAACCATTTTCTGAAGCCCTAAGGCGTGCGAGTGGGGAACTGCGCTTAGAGACGGTGGAGGGGCTTCGGGGCTTCGACGTGGCGACGGTTGATCGATGGCTGGAGGTCTAAGGGAGCGTGCGGTTTTGGATTTGGAGGAGCGACGTGGTTACGGCTTGAAGCCTGGGTATACACGATGGGGAGGAAAGGATTAAAAGAGGATTAATTTAATTAGTTAATTATAAGTTTAATTACTTTAATTATGCAACTAAAGTTTAAAATATCGTATCTTCTCCAAACGATATCAGAATTCTACAAACTTGGGTTCGTTGGAATCGTGAAGTCGAGCTTTACAACATGGAACTGAGCAGAACATAAATGGAGCAATTTGAATTTTTAGCTAAATTAAACGCCTGTTTAATTTAGTTTAAAAATAAAATCCTCCATTAAAAACTGACGGAGTGGAAATCAAAGTGAGAACTCTCTCACTAAAATATTTGTATAGTTATTTATTTTATAACTGAATATATAGATTGCCATTGTTGCTTTTTATCAGTTTTTAATTATCATAAATGTTGTATGGTGCCTGTTAGCTCACCTCACTGTTGTTTTAAAACCCATGGATGATTTAATTGACTGTATTATGTTTTGATTGTGATGTTGAGTTGTTTCACATATTAAAAACATGTTAATATAGTTGTGATAGTTGAAATTAAATTATAAATATCCATTTATAATTTAAACAGTGAAAATTGGTTAATTAGAAAAATAATTCGAATCAAATTAGAATTGGTTAAATTTATTAATCAGTGATTAATTTGAATTGATTGTTGTTGTTTGAAAACCCACACGGGTCTTGGGATGATAATTAATTCACATCTCCCTTGGATTTAATTATATGTCAACCGATTGATTGACAGACTGTTATAAGCGTTATTTAATTATTTAATGCTTATACAGTTGTAAATTGCACTCTTGATGTGAATTGAATGTTCAATAGTTGTTTATCACTATTTTTGAATACATGCGATGTATGGAATCCATATAAATAAAATTATATGGTAATTGATTGAGTCTGATTCCAATTCAGAATCAACGAACATTTTAAATAATATTCAGTGAAGAATCAAAATATGATTTTGATGTCCGATTTTGGATGGACACGAAAATATATAAAAATATGAAGCCGAATTAAGTATAGAAACTCTATTTTAACTCGAACGGATTTTTATATCGAGAATACTGAATTTAAAAATCTGACATTTTGAAAAGATCATCATTTTGAGATTATAATAAAATGGGATGTTCAATTTTAATTTAAAATTGAAATGGAACTTGAAATCGTTTTCAAACGGATTTAAAACGTTTTATAAAATTCGTTTTAAATGGAAATCGACAATATATATATTATATATTTATATGGCATGTATAGAACGCGTCGCGTAGCGACCGTTCGCGAATTTCAACCACTGACTTCAAATTGACGTAACGAAAGATTCGACCGTCGGATTCTCCTAAAACCGGAACCATTGGGTTCGTATCGAAATGACCTTTCCAATGAATATAAGAGATTTAAATTTGAATGGTTAGATTTTAAAATATGTCTATATCAATTTCAGAAAAGGTCGGTATGAATGCAGTTTGCTGGCCAATATTGGAAAATGGATGTAAGGGCCTTAATAAAATTATTAAAAATGTGGAAGAATTATGTAAAATCATAATTAATGATTTGGGAAGATTTTGGATTAAATATTCCAAGTTTTAAAAAGATAAAAGATATTTTTATCTAAATGAACTAGTTAACAACTAGAATAGAAATCAAATTATTTTTAAATTAATAACTTGGATTTGTAAATGGTTTTGAAATAACCAGAGTTTTCCAACGAATAAATGGGAATGGGCTAAATGGAAATTATTTTTGGATATTTTCTATATTGGATTCCGTAATTATACGGATATTGTTATGGGAATTTGGAAGATATTGATATCGTTATTCCAAAATGATACCTGTTAATTTCAAATTTTGGTATTGAATATAAGTCGACATGATTTCCATTTAAGATCTTACATTTAATATCAAATTGGATTTTTAGTTCGTTGTGAATGGTATCTTAAATAATATTATTCTTGAACTCATAAGTGAAAGGAATAAATCTTTTAAATAAGATTTAGAAAATTTTCCAGTTTAATTAATTAAATTGGAATTGAATGGAATTCGATTAATAATAATTGAGATGAGCTTCTGTGAAGGAAGGTGTTTACTATTTATGGAATTTAAAAGGCTTTGCCGTTTTTCCAATTATAGTGTTAGTCCGATACGGAAACGTATATCGATTATGAATTGTTCAAATTTCCGTGAAGATTCCATATTAATGGGAAAATATTTTTGGGTTTATCGTGAACTGTGTTTTAAATAACATTTGTTCTTCAACCCAAATAAAGACAGGATTAATTTTCCAAGTTGAAAAATCATTAAATAATGATTTGTGAATATTAAATATGAACTGGAGTTTTGATAAATCTTTAAATAGATTAAATGTGAATAAGGTAATTAAATTTACTGAATTTAAGAAATGTTCAAGATGGAGTACCCCTTTTTCCCTTAACCTCCCCCCTCTTCCCTCTCCCCTCCCCTTCCCCCGTAGTTTACTCCATGCAATAGTTAAATCTTTAATTAGATTTGAACGATAAGTATAATTAAATTTACCAATAATACGAAGGGTGTTAAATATGGAATACCACCAGTTTTGCTCCATGGATGAATAGGGTGGGATTGGGATTAATAAAATAAATGGTTACTTCGGTAAGGCTCGATAATCCCAACCAGTTTGTAAGCCATAATTTGGTTTAAGTGGTAAAAAGATATAAAAAATCTTTTGAAAATGATATCCAAAGGAAAATTAAAGAATAAGTTTAAAAGAATTTATCTTTAATAAAATTAATGGGAACATTTCTCTAAAGATGTGAATATTTGAATAAAAGAATATTCTGGATTGAAATGAGGCATATGATATGTTTTTATAGCACTTGATTGTAAGATACGCGAGTTATTCGGAAAGACCGGGCTTAACCCATTCGGAATAAGTGACACGACGATTAAAAGTTGAAGATATCGAAGACGGTGGTTGAAGACCGGTGATCTTCACATCAAATGGATTACTACCGATGCCCTGGATTTGGGTAGCTCCCATGAAGGGGTTATAGTGGTAGTGGTCCGGACGTACTTGTTGATTGTCCGGATATGCAAGGGCCTCTCTCCTGTATTGGACATATAAGACGAGAAATAAGGTGCCTCTGGTTTCACTCAAACCCAGAACAGACTTGTAAATGGATTGTGTCTGACATTGTATTGTGTGCTATATTCGTTGAACTCTGCTAAATATATATCTATTTGGTGGCGAAGAATTTATTCTCTTGCTTAACACCCTTCTCTGAGACGTACGAGCTTAGATGTTATATATGGGCAGAAATCAATGATATGATATGCATTGACAATGTGGCATGTTGAATTGCAGTGATTCAAGCTTTTGTTGACAAGAAGAGCTTGGTGGATGATGATCAAAGCATAGCTTTAATTAGTATAGCTTTGTGTAGCGTTAATTCGCAAGCCTCGCACACCGGTATGATGGTAAACTGATGGTTAGATTATTATACTTTTGAGATGAGGATAGACAACCTTCAGGTTGAGGACAACTTTTAGGGTTGTCACGGATTCGGTCGACCGAGATGGACTGGGTGTGGTCGCTCCACACCTAGTAGGGATAGGGCTTATACCTGATTCCCAGATGGATAGAGTAAGCGGTGTTTTCCAATGCCCTGGACGTAAGCCGTGACTTTACTTGTAATCCTGGATATAGTGCGGATGTGTATTACGGTGTTTTCCAATGCCCTGGACGTAAGCCGTCGACATACACTACATGAACGATCTTTCGAATCAGTAGCCATCATGATGGAAATCCAACTATCCAATACGAGCTTTAAGGTTTTAGTTGTAAACCTATATGGTGACATAATATAATGGTACCTATGCCGCCTATGATTGATATTGAAGTTGATTTCTTCACTTATGGTAATAATAAAAGATGAATTTCGCGTATCAAGCATATTTGGCCATTATAAGGTAAAACTCTACCCTCTGGTTTGTGTTGCATTGTGTGATGGGACCTGAGTCTTATAATGGCTTCATTTTTCCTTTTTACCATTGCGTTGTTCGTTTATGATATTCTTGGGAGAAAACCCGTTCCGTATTATACGCCATGGTCCCTTGATTTACCCAACTTTAAAATAAAGTTAATAAATGTTTTGGTTCTCACACCAGTTCCATGACTGACTCGGAGTTTATTGTTTCTACCTAAACTCTGGATGCCGATATTTTCCACACGGGCAGCTAGTAGTTTGGTTTTGCAGATATTTATTTTCATGGAATCCTGGATTACGGCTGGAGCTATATTCGGAATGCTTTGTATATGTGTATCTCTTTCAGTTGTGATAGTTGTTGTTTTCCGCTGCACATTATGTTTATGTATTTAAATGTAATTTAAACCTCTGATGTTTATCCACTGTAAATCATTTATTTGTACTTTGATATCTTGTACTCTGATGTAAATTATTGTAATAGCAATGAAATATTCTTATGTTTGGGTTCTGATGCGTCGAGTTCTTAAAGCAGTCCGCCCTCTTGTTCGGTCTGGGCCGGTCGGGAACTCCAGGTCGCTAAACCAAACCCACCTGGGTTCAGATCAGTGTAACCGGTCCAGGTTCGAATCGGCTAGCATGCCGATCTGGTCCGGTTTAGCATATCGATCCGGATTCAGATCGGCATACATTAATCCAAACCGAGTTCGGCTTACCGAACCGTAGTTTCCCTTCATCGTTGAACTCCGTTGCTGCTTCGTCTTCGAGTCCATCATCGAGCTCCAATGCTTTCAAGTCTTCGGGTCCATCCAAGTGTTATGATGCTTCATCGTGAATTTATCTTATCTGTTCGAGTCAATCATCCTTGTGTGCTCAGTCAACACACTACTACATGTGCGTTTTATTAATAAGCACCCCAACCTCTAACGAACTGGAATCCCCAATATTAGACCGCCTACAAATGACATTTCTGCTAAACTAGGCAAACGGTGCAGCCATGCAGCCAATAGTCATCCAATTTCCTAACCTAGCATGCAAGCACCCAATATAGCATCCAATAGAGCAAATAAGCCCATCTATAACAACCAGGTGAAATACATGTCCAATTGGCCCACGTTTAGCGACAGTTCCAAAATGACGTATAATGGCGTGTGATAACACGCAAATGGGTAAAATGTGATGTCCATGTCAAATCTAATTAAATCACTACTTATTTCATTTTTTACTAATTACTAGGTTTCCATATCCTTGATATTTTAGTTTATAACTAAAATCACACATAAATATCAATAATATACTATACTACAGCTATAGTATAGTGAGAGACAAATATCAATTACCATGACCAAATCAGTGCAAAGCTGCTCAATAACGTAGAACTTGCCATCACAAGCCCAACACAAGAAACGGCATCCAAAACGGATCTCATATGAAAAAATACAAGTGTTACTACATTTACACAAACTGAAATAAATAACATAATTAAGAAAGCAATTAGCCTAAGCTAATTACATTCATTAATCAACCAAATCACGTTCCCTAACCCAACTCCATTGCCACATTCAAATTAATGTCGCCGCCACACGCCACCTAGCCACGTGCCTCCACCATCGTCGCCTTCGTGCTTCTGAGATGCCCCACAAACACCAAAGTCGATCCCCGAAGCCTCCTCCTCCGCCATGAATCTTGATATGAATGGTGAACGTTCATCTGCAAATCTGACGTCATTCGACCACCATACGACCCACGACCACCACGAATTGGAAGCTCTCCCTCTCGTGCACCTTTCTCTTTCATGCACCTCTGGCCAACTCGGAACGTGTAACGAACTACGAGCAAAAACAAGAAATGGGCCTGGGCTTTGTTTTTTTGGCGATTTTCGGCCAACTCCGATGCTCGATCGACGAACGACCAACACCGATGAGTTTGCGTCGTTGTACGGGCAACTTTCATGTTGGAATTTTGGCTAAAGTGGATGGATTGAATTGGCCAATTTCGGCCATTGATGAGAAAGATGAGAGCTTGGATTGCAAATAGAGAAGACGGAGTTTATTTGTAACCTCTACCCAAAATACTATTTACCAAACCCAAAATCTCTTTAAACCCCAAACATGTCGAACCTTATATACAAAAGAATTTTGAAAGCCATTCCAAGACCAAGGGAAAAGGTTTCAGGACCTAACTCCATCACACGCAAAAATTAGCTTTTTGGATCGATTCACGAATTGATCCCAAACTACCAGTCAAAAATCCAACAGTCGAAACATATCGATGCTTACAATCTAAAATGATCTCACCATCGATTTGGACTCAATAGAACTAGTCTTAAGCCTTGATTCGTTTGTATGTGAAAAGTCACATTTTGGAACCACCACTCAATTAACGATTAATATTTTAATATCCAATCGTTAAAATATAGATCGTGACAATTATGGTCCTCGATACATAAATATAATGGTTGTATTTATTTTTCATATTCAAGAGTTGAAAAGTTGAGTCGTTATAAAAAATCTGTAACACATCTTTATTTAAACCTGAATAGACAATCCAAAACGCAAAAAACGTAGAGTTTGATGTGTTTATTGTTATCAACATGTTGGAACGTAAAATTTAGCATTTATAACATAAAAATCTATTTACATTTTGTGCAAATATGCTAAATATAACACTATATCATTTCAAACGAAATATGGTAAACATATGAAACATAATTAAGTAATTAATTACTTAACTCTCTTGTAGGCACCCAGATCCATGTTAGTATCAGAGTTTAAGTGATAGGAGGAAGGGTGATCGTATCTTTGCTTAAAACATGAAGTCTAAAATGATATACTAAACTTTACAACTTTTTTCTCTATCGATTTATATTTTCAACATCCAACCAAACCTTGTACATCAAGCAAGTTGGCTGACCACAATTGGGCACTATTCCACTATAGGTGCAAAAATGGTGTTCCTATGTTTGACTATTGCTCTATCGATGTTCAACTAACTTCTATGGCAATTTCAACCATTTCATGCAAATAAAACATAAATCACTTTGTTTTAATCAAATCAACATTAAATATAAATAATACCTGGAAGTGGATCCAAGTGAGTGATAAATCATCACAACCAGAGTCAACCCACCGATTCGAATGCCCTAGTCCAAAGTCAAAGCAAACCACAACACAAAATAGCCAAAAACAATGTTGAAAGTGCCCGGGTGGGATTTGATCCCTAGACTTCAATGCCAGAATGCAAAGCACTTACCACCAGACCAACTTACCAAATACGCAAGTGGTCATGCTCACGTTTATTATATTAAGCACTTATCATAAGATATAATTTTGCTGCCCTAGGCCCAGTGGGTTGCCCTCTGGGCCGGGCCTGATCACCACATGAGTCCTTAAAATCCAGATCCACACATTCAAATTACCAACCGTTACCACCTATCTCTGGTATTGCCTCCAAACTATGATCTCCAACGATAAAAAATTGCACTCAATCTATAGCGTTGTCTCTTGTTCTTCACACTTTTTTTGGTACTATCTTCTTCTAAATCTCACTGCTAGGTCTTTGGACCATAATTTCTCCTTGCCGCAATCAAATTTTATGTTAAATGAATTTAAATGAAAGAAATTGGAATCTTAATGGTTGTGTGTGGGATTATATTTAGATTAGAACAAGAAGCTTTCTTTTCCACTTATTAATCTTACTCCGCTTTATGCAATACTCAAATTACATTAAGAACTACTAGCTCAAGCGGCAAATAATATGACGCTCTAGACTAAGGTTTACAACTATTAGGTTCGAACAGTTAACACATCAAAAATATGTGCTTTAATAAATTAAAGTAACTATTATACTAAAAAAATAAAAAAACTCCAAATTATCGCTCTTACTGATACATTAGATTATGATTTATTAAATACAAGTCATGTTGTTATTAAGTTAGTGTAAATTCAATGATGTTGATTATTATCTCAAAGAGAATACAATAATGGCGACTACCTCTCTCCAAAAAATGAAATCTCAAAATAAGTCGAATCTTCAAGTAAACTTCGAGCATCGATCAGCCGTCCCACCTAATTCTCTACCTGTTCAGAAACGTGCGTGGCGTTCATGCGTTTCTTCTCAAAGAAATTCTAGAAGACTGGATCTGGAATCTAAGCAAGATTTTCCAGACCTTGTTCCCAATCTTCAGGTAAATCCTTCTACGATTAATATTACGGAAGCTAGATCTTAGACAGATGCTATAAAAGAGAATAAACTACATCAAGAGGCTATACAGCTTAGTTATTTCGAACAATAGATAAGAACAATCTTAAACTAGCAGTTATTAACGAAGATATAGTGTTAAAAGCAAGGGAAAAAAATGGTCCAACTCCATTGTCTTTTATGTTTACGGCAGTAAGACTTATTTAAAATTTCCTCAAAGAATATATCGACAAGAATTAGAGTTTGAGAGGAGATTATAAGTTTTTTTTGAGAGATAATGGATTTTTTTATTATTAAGTGCGGAGGAAGATTGTAATAGGATCTTAAGTGCAGGACCTTATTATTACAATAAAAGACATATTTTTATGAAAAGATGGCAATCTAAAATTAAATTGACTCGGAAATTTCTTAACACTATCCTGATTTGGGTTAGTTTCCTGATTTGGATTTAGATCGTTGGTCAGTTGAAGCTATCAGCAAGATAACTTCCATTCTAGGTAAACCGATAAGATTAGATAATACGACCGAAACTATTGGTCAGATTTCATATGCAAGAGTTTTTGTTGAGATTAATATAGACTTCAAGTTCCCAAAGGCTATGCCAATATTGTATCATGACGGAAATGTAGTCTGGCAAAAGGTTGATTATGAATAGAACCCTCATGCATGTAGTAATTGCAAAGTTTTTGGTCATTCTACGGTTACATGTAAGCCTACTAAAGCTTGGATCCAAAGTCAAATGCTAACAAAGAAAATGAGATGGATTTGGACGTTAATGTACATGGTCAGGTTAATCAGGTAAATGTCAATCCATTTTTAAACAGAGGGACTCATGAAGTTAATAATATTTCATCGAAGAATCCCATTGAAAAGGAATCAGTTTCTAGATCGGTAGGGGTTAGTAAAGAGGGAAATTTCACACATGCAAACTTTGTAATTCCTCAAAATGTTAAGATTAGTACATGAAACCCTTTTAATGCTCTTGATGTTAATAATGGTTGCATGCAGGATGTTAATATGGATGAGAATGCAAGCTCTTTACATAAATCAGAAAGTACGATATAAGGCAGTGGATGTGGGGATTTATGTTACTGATGTTGATTCAGAAAAGGTTCAAAAACCTGGGTGTAATGAAGACGATGGTATGGGAATATGTGAGGAGAATATAGGTATGCAATTTGATGATTGCAGCAAGTTTCAAAATGGGGAGGATGTTGTAAGTGAAGATGCTCTTATGAACGACTCTAACAGTTCTTACAATTCTTATAGTTCTACAAATAGCTTCAAAAAGAGGAGAACAAATTTTAAACCCAGAAAATACAAAGAGGTTAATAAGCTTGTTACTGATGAGCCCTTGGTAGAGGAAAGCCCAGAGTGGGGTAAACTTATGCAACAAATCCAAAATCGATCCAAAACAAGAAAATCAAAAGGAGGAGGAAGAAATCCAGGTGGAGTTTCCAATGGATGTGTTACTAAGAAATGATTGAATTTGTGATTCTGGTACTTTTCTGGTTGGTGAAGCTTTTCTTGGTTTTGAACTTGCTGCTGGTTATTGGTTTTGTTTTGGTTCATGGCAATTTTTTTTCCTTTTTAGTTTGGGGTCTTCAATTTTAGTTTGGAAGATGTTCTTTTCAAGTGTTCAGTTGAGCTTTCTTTTGTAGTTTGGTTTTGTTTTGCAGTGGTGATTAAGTTCGTTTTACGAGACATGATTACTGGTATAAAGATGGTATTAAGAAGTGGGCTCGTTTTTTGGGCCTTTTGGGTTTATGTTGGTGTTGTTGGATAGTTCTTCTATGGGTTTTGTTGTTGCTAACCTTTTTGGGTTTCCTTTGTGTATTTTGTCCCTCTAGCTTGTTGTATCTTTTGGTTGTATATGTTTGTAGCTTGGTGTGTATTTTGTTCGAGCTGGTATTTGTGTTTGTATAATATTTGTTTTTGAGTGGGTTGTTGTATTTTATTACTAGCTCGAACTTATCTTTGTATCTTTTTCTTTGTAATATAAGTACCATTTTCTTTCAAAAAAAAATAAAAAAAATCAATGATGTTGATTGCTTTAAAATCTAAATCATCATCTTGCAACTAGGTCTGTCAATGATCGGATACAAATACAAATAGCGTAATATGTACATTTGTATCCAATTTTTCTCGAATATTAGATATTATGTATCCATGAATAAAAAATTTAAGATATAATTCTATCCTTTGACAATTAGCCAATCTAATAACATAATTAGAAAATTTTGGTTAAAATATAACTATTTCAGTTCAATGTTTAATGAAGCGCAAGAAATAGAAGTACGATCGTAATAAGGCATGTATCCATGTTTTGTATTTTGGATGTTTCTTTCTTCCATGATTCAAACACAAATGAATTTTAGATATATATATATATATATATATATATATATATATATATATATATTTTGGAATATTCTTAATAGATCAACATGCAATCAAAAAACTTTATCGCTTCAAGCAAGGGACCACCTAGTTTAGTTGAGCTTGTCAAGATTTGATAACCTAACATTCTTGAATCGAGATTTCTTTATGTTTGGTTTGAGATGAATATATAATAGAAGTTATCTAATATTTACCGGAAGGAATGAAGATAAAGAAACAATGTAAATTTAAGGAGACATACAAATAATTGGGAGTTATGCGTTCAAAGTGCACTCACAGAACAATTAAACATGCAAAATGGAATGCACTAAAATCGAATTTAATTAGAGAATAATCTAATTCAAAAAGCAAAAAAGGAAAAGGGAAAAAAAGGGAAAAAGGAAAAATGGGAAAAAGAAATGTCCATGCCCTTTAATCGTAACGGGCCGACACACGCTCCAAATAACCCGATTCATCGCACGGGGGTAATGACGCACCACGAACCATTCAACGCACGAATTATTAAATTTAAATCCAACGACGGAGGAAAAAAGTGAAAATTTTGAGCTAAAAAATAGAAAAATAGCAAGCTAGGGTTTCAATTTCAGATCTGTAGATCCGGGACTTGCGCTTTTGTGACCTACAAATTTTCGATCGAGATCCGAACTAAGGAGAAAAACTACCTGAGAAACGAATCATGAGAAAGAAGCTCGGCACTCGATTTCCCGCTGTAAGCAATCTATTCCTTTTTTTTTTTTTTTAAATTTGGATAAAGCTGTTAATTTTGATTTTTTTTGGATTGAATCTGTAGTTTTGACTGGGAAATTAACTTTTAAATATTATTTTTTTATTACAGAAAGTTAGGTCAGTTTTCGATAACTGGGCGTTGGATTGCGATCATACTTCCCCTATGTTGACGTTAATCGTTTCTTTTACCCTAGATCTATGTTGTTAATTAGGTTGTAGCAAGTATATTTATTATTGGGTTTTTGTCTTTTTAGTTGTATGCTACTGGATCTCTGCTTCAGATATCGATGATGCTAGTGGGTGAAACAAAACGGTTAAGAGAAGAGAATATATTGGGAAAAAAATTATGGAAATGAAAATTATATTGGAAAAAATTTGAAAAATATAACTTCAAATTCAACAAGAAGAGAACTTCTGTTTCTCTGTTGTGTAATTTTTATTGAGCTCCCTTTTCTAATATTTTATTGTTTTTTAAATATATTTTGCAATTTTGTTAAACTTGTTTTTGTTTTCAAAAACATCCGAATTATTTGAAAGCCAAGGTCACCAAAACGAGAATTAAATCCTAAAATTCTAATTTCAAATCAAAATGGGATTTAAGTAGTTAGATTCAAAAGATTCATACTTCAGTTTGCGCATTCACTTTGAAATTGATTTTGATGTTTGAACTTCTACATCCAAACCTAATAAAACTTAATTTTTCTTCGCTTGATCCAATTTTATTTTATTTGAAAATGATTAGAATTGGAATTGTAGATCCAGATAAGTACAATGAAAATATGAATTTTGATTGAATGATTTTCGTAAACTGTGGTATTAGCTTTTTTTTTTAATCGGAATATAGGTTAAACCATAAAAGGGAGGGTTTTGATTTGAAACAGGATTCAAATCGCAGGATTTTAAATATTTTGACAACAATGTCTAAAATTTTCAAATATTTAAGTGTAGAAACTGTTGATTTTTGCACTCAGAGAGAAAATTTTGTATAAACTCAAAAGTTAACAAAACCATATAAATTTACCAATTTTTGAATTTTTAAAAATTTTGATTTTGTTTTCATAATTTTAAATTTTATGATTTTCAAAGAGTAATTTTATTTTCAATATATTTTGAAACTGCTCGATTATTCAATCATTTTATTTTTTCATTTTGTCTTAATTTTTGGAATATTCTAATTTGTATTGATACTTGTTCTGAAATATTGTCGATTTTATGGTATATATTCCTAGGATTGAAAACCTTAATGTCACCTTAGTCATTTATTTTGGCTGTAACTCTACACTCCTATAGGCTTTAGCCATATTGTTTCCCCATTCAAAAATATCCTTATATCCAAGTAGAATGAGAAATCTGCCAATAAAAAAAATAAATCTATTTGTGGATTTGAGCTAGTATAATTTTGCTGCAGAGTCAATTGTTATACTGGATATTACTATGCTTTCACTGATATAATTAACGGTTAAAGGTTTAAACTGCATCAAATTTGTTTGTGCGTGCATCATAAAGTTGCAGCCCCCCCCCCCCCCAAACTAGTTTTCTATCAGTAGGATCTCTTGTAATACGCTTCTATGACTGGATGAGCCTCAATTTGATTTCCATACCTGAAGATCTCGATATCCGCTACTCTTAATGCTGTCATGTTGAATACTAACTGGGGTTAGTGATTCGTCTTTGGGGCGATTTAAAATTGCTTAAGTTTGTTGAAGTAGAGTTCTTTGATTAAAAGGAAGAGCAGTCGTGTCCAGAAATCAGATTTTGAGCCTACTGCTGTAGGAAAAGTTATATTGGTACATGAGTACAATTTTCCTAATTTATATCTTATTTTAGTGAGGTTATAACGTCATGTGGTTTTTATGTTGTCCTGAAATTCATAAAGATCAAGAATATGTGCAAAGTTGAAGTTACTTACTATTACTATTATTATTATTATTGTTATTATTATTATTGAACGTTCTATTCGCTAATGTGCATATTAAATCTGGATTTACATCATGGTCTTCTCTATTTAACATTCAGCTTCAACAAAAAAAATTCTGATCAAATATATTTTAATTTTTATCTTATGTTCTAGCCCTTGCAACATAGCTTGACTGCAATGGTCTTACTGATTGAAAGCTATTTGTGCAAAATTTTTTTTGGGTTTAATTTCCGCACCAATCCTCCAGTTAGTAAAGAAAACTAACCCGTACTTTTTTATTCTTTGCATCTTGCCAGTCACGAATCAAGAAGATAATGCAAGCTGATGAGGATGTTGGGAAGATTGCATTAGCAGTGCCTCTTTTAGTTTGTACGTTTCTTTAACTTCTTACCTTGTATGTCTGTATACCTTTTTTTAAACCTTAATTCACTCAAATATAGTTCTAGCATATTGTATTTCTTTTTCCACTTATCGTGCTGCTTTATGTATGAGCTGCTAAAGCTAGTATGAAGCAATCATCTTGCAATTTTACATCGTGCTAAATCTTTGATAAATAGATTACTTAAGTGGACCTATATTAATTTTCATTTCTTTCTTTACTTGCAGCAAAAGCTTTAGAATTATTTCTTCAGGATCTTTGCGATCGAACTTATGAAGTTACGTTGCAGAAAGGCGCAAAGACGGTAAATTGCATGCACTTGTAAGTTCAAATATATATTTTTCCAAAACATATGCCTTTCCCCTATTATTATTATTTTCTGGTTTTTCTCCTTTCAAAATACTATTTCTTTTTTTCATTTGACTTATTTTATTTCCTTCAGAAAACAGTGTGTGCAGATGTATAGTTCTTATGATTTCTTAACCGATGTCGTTAACAAGGTACCCACCCTTGGTGGCAGCGAACCTTGTGGGGATGACAAGGGAATTTCACGTAGAAGGTTAATTTTTATTTCCTTTAAAAACCTAATACTGCTACGGAAATAGCTGGCCAACCAATTATTTGAAACTTTATATCAGAAAAATATCGCTACCTGATGGAGCTGCTGAGGAAAATGATGAGCTTAGGTCCCCTAAAATGGTACAATTTGGAAAACATGATACGTTACGTTTTTGTTTAGTTTCATTTCAGACACATGTTTACTTGTAGAAAGCCTAGTATCATTTGCTTAATATCAATAGGCAGCGAGAGCCCCTAATTTGAGTACACGCGGGAGAGGAGGACGAGGAAGAGGCCGTGGCAGAGGTCGCCCTCCACTCAATAGAAACATGGAAACAGAAAGAGAACAGACATCGACTTATATGAAATCTGAAGACGAACACGACACATCACCAGACCATATGGAAGAAGAACCTGGCAGCAGCTTAGTAGAGAAAGCAAACTTCACTCAAAATGCGGTGAATCCTCCTCCGCCTATTATAGAGGAAAGCAAAAAAGAAGAGCAGACACAAACATCTGCTTGGCCTTTGCATGAAAATGAAGCAGCAAATATGGGGATAGACCCCTCTAGATTTGTAAATTTGAATATGCATATTGATGAGGATGAAGACTATGATAATGAGGATTAAAGGGGGCTAAATTAGAACTTTGTCCTGTTGTATGTATGGCTTCTTCTAACTTAAGCTCATCACACCTCTGTTCTGTAAATTATTTTTGCCTCATTGAAGCACATGGAATTTACGGTAACTTCAGTTTAAGACTAATGTTTCTGATCGCTGTGTTATGTGCTCTGGGTAGATGTGTAGCTGCAGTTATCAAGCAGATGTGTTGTTTTGTAAAAATGGCAATTGCCTTCGATTCAAATGAAATCTTAAGAGCTTAGCTGATTTAGTTGACTATATGCGAACTCTAAGCTTAGTTGATTTGCTTTGGATATTAGTTTATTTTTGCCATGTGGCTAACAAAATGGTGATCTAATTTAGTGCCCATCTTCTTTATTATGATGGATTGATTGTTAAGTGAATCTAGTGGCAAATTATAATTCTGTATCAAGTAACTATACCTGTGATCGCATTTAGTTCTTTTAAAGATCATAGATGCCAGAATTACAATATTATGGAAAATGAATTTCTTACAAATCAAAACATGCATGTCATCTTAACTGAAAGTGACTTAGAAAGCCTATTTAAACAAGAATAATTTTTGAAATAATTTCGCATTTAATGTTGGTTTTGAAACTTATTACCAAATAAGATTGGTTTAAGCCCAATCAGTAATCCAATCACCATTGTTGTAACTGCCACTGTATTATAAATTTCTTGATCAATCTTTGAATACAACAAAGCTAAAGCGAGATTTTCTTTTGGTAAATTTTCTTACCTAACCTCTAATTTAGTTTCTAAAATCCTACTTGACTAAAACATTGTCGAAGCTTTTTTTTTAGATTGTTATTGTACAATTATCATCATTCACGTAAATTTGAATTTCAAACGGTATAATTAGCATATTTAATTTGTGTATGAACTGGAAGAACCGGAGAGTGGACCCGTCGAGGAGAGCGTTTGCATTTACAAGTGGAGCACTGATCAAATTTGAAGAATTAACAAGGATAAATCTTTTTTCTAAATGCTGCAAATAATTAATGAGTTTTAAATTTTGAACTAACTGTATGTTATAATTATGTGTTTTGCAGTGTAAAACTAGTCGATTGCCCTGATCATTCACAAAGTTTTGAAGACTAGAAGACAACTATTGATGATGTACACGTTCAACAGTTACTTCATTAAGTGAGCTTCTGACATTTCATGCAGATTAAGTACATCAGAATTGATAGAGTTTTGCTTAATGCATTATGCGATAGATGAAGACCGAAGACTAGGACATTTCATTTCACCGTTGGAGAAAAACCATTACTCTCTAAAATGTTCCTGTTCTACTCGGTATACCTACAGAAGGCGCCGTTGTGAGCTATTCTGGCGACGTCGATGTAGCAGGTATTTGCTTTAGAACGCTTGGCGAAGTTCCACTACCCGAAATGATTGTTCGTGTTAGAAGCCCAGTTAGATGGATTAACGACCTTATAACTGGTTGTGAGATTACTGTGAGTCAAAAGTTGAGAAAATAGAGCAGTTCGCTCAAACTGTGATTTACTTCTTATGCATGTAGACTTTCTGAAACGACCCGAACTTCCCCGTGAAAGAAAGCACGGATTGAGTTGAGAACACGACTAATCAGAACACAAACAGAAGAACATTTCATTGCTTATTACAACAATTTCCATCAGATACAAGAATATACAGAGTATGAATAAATATTATACATCAGAAAAATATCAGAGATTTAAATACATTACTACAACGGAAAAATAATACAAAACACAACTGAAGGAGATATACGAATACAGAGCTTTCTGAATATCGTTCCAGCTGTAAACCAGGATCCTGTGAATATAAATCTGCAAAACCAAAACTACTAGCTGTCCGTGTGGAAAATAAGGGCACCCAGAGTTTAGGTTAAAACAATAAACTCCAGGTCAGTCATGTGACTGGTGTGAGAACTAAAACAATTATTAAATCTTTACTTTAAAAGAGAGTAATTCAAGGGACCACGCTGTATAACACGGAACGAGTTTCCTCCCAAGAATACTAGTGCATATGATAAACAGCGCAATGCTTTTTGGAAAAATGAAGCTATTATAAGACCCAGGTCCCATCACACAATGCAACGCAAGCCGGAGGATAGGGTTTTCCCTTATAAAGCCAAATAATGCTTGATACGTTTAAAACAAATCATTTTGGTACTATTATAGCCAGGCCCGGCCCAAGGCATAGGCGAGCGAGGCCGCCGCCTAGGGCAGCAGCGCTGGTGGTTGCGGAGGTGGTGGCTGAGGGGGCAACAAAATAATGTTTGTGTTATTAAATGAATAGACAGTAGGACATTAGATTGATAAAAGCTTTGGTAGTGGAATGGTTAAGGCAGCAACTATAGGAACGTAAACTGGTGCAGGTTCAATCCCTTGCAGCCGCATGTTTTCCATCATACTGTTTTAGTCTTCATCTCTTCAAAATTTTGCCTAGGGCACCCAATAGTATTGGGCCGGCCCTGATTATAGCGAAAAGTGTATAAAACAACTTTAAATATAAATATATCAATCATAGGCGGCATGTGTACCATATATCATGTCGCCAATACTAGGCTCTACAATCAAAACCGAAATGTCACGTATTGGAAATTGGATTTCCGTCATGAGTCGAGGCCAGGAATGGCTCCTCACCGCTTCGAGACACTCTAGCCAATGTCTCAGGACTACGCACTCTGGGCAACCCTTGGATCGGTTGGGTCGGTCCCCCGTTACGTTTGAGGATTAATTATTCCTGAACACACGTTTTCCAGTCCTATCGGACCTATCCATCGGCTCCGTAGAGACCGATATATCCGAGGCGCCTCGCAATCCAACAACCACATAGGTAAAAATAATATAAATGTCAGAGCATGTAAAACGCTGACACCACCCATAGCTAGAAAGAAACGTCATGTTCTCCCAACGGTCCGATCCCGTTTTAACTCATACCGAGGTGTGAGGCTCGCGAATTAACGTTATACACAAAGTTATGCCATTTAAGGCCGCGCTTTGATCATCAACCACAAGACTCTGCTTTTCAACAAAAGCCTTGATCACTGCATCTCAGCATGCCACACAGGCAATTCATGCCATGCGACTGATATCTATCGATATATAACCTCTGAGCTCGTACGTCTCAGAGAAGGGCGTTAAGCAAGAGAATACATTCTCCGCCGCCAAATAGATATATATTTAGCGGAGATCAACCATACAGTTCGAAATACAATGACAGACATGTAATCCTGCCTTTAACTGGGTTAAAGAACTAATGTCATTTAAAACACAGTTCACGATAAACCCAAATCACATTCCATTAATTATGGATCTTCACGGGAAAACAAATCAATATATAATCGATATCAATTTCCATATTCGACCTATAATTTAAATGGAATAACGGCAACGCCTTTTAAATTCCATATGTATTAACAGTCTTCCTCCACAGAAGTTCACTTCGATTATTATTAAATCGAATTCCATTCAATTCCAATTTAATATATTAAATTGGAAAACTTTACTTTGGAAAATTCTCGTTAAATCTTAATAAAAAGATTTATAAATTCCAAATCACATTTCACTGTATATCGGGTTAAAGAACGAATGTCGTTAAAAACACAGTTAACAACAAACCCAATTCACGTTTCATTTTCAATTCCAATTAAATGTTAATTAATTGGTAATTCTTCTTCAAATCTTAATTAAAAGATTTATTCTATTCAAACGGGGTTCAAGAACAATGTTATTTAAGACACCGTTCACGACAAACCCAAAATCACATTCCATTATTAATCGGGTTAAAGAATAAGTGTTATTTAAAACATCGTTCACGATAAACCCAAAAATCAATTCCAATTCAATATTAATTAACTGGTATACTTCATTAAATCTAAACAAAAAGATTTAATCTTTTCTCAACTGGGTTTAAGAATAGTGTTAATGAAGACACCATTCACGACAAACCCAAATCCCATTTGATATTAAGTACAAGACTCTGAATAGAAAATATATCAGCTTATATTCAACATCAAATTCTGAAATCAACAAATATCGTATTGGAATAACGATATATATATCTTCCAAATTCCTCCACAATATCCGTATAATCACGGAATCCAATATCGAAATATTCCGAATAAAATTTCGATACAAATCCATTCCAAATCATATATTGGAAATTCTGGTTATTTTTAAAACTATTTCAAATCCTATTTATTTATTTTAAAAATATTGGATTTATAATTCTGGTTCATAACTAGTTCATTTCGATAAAAATATATTTTTATCTTTTCAAATATGGAATTTTTCAGCCCCATTTCTTTCCAAATCATTTATTATGATTTTACACAAATTATTGATACTTTAATAATTTTATCAAGGCACGTACAGTCGATTTCCATAAACGGTCATCGAACTGCACTTACAACGACCTTTTTCAAATTTGATTTGGACTTAATTCCAAATCCAACCGTTAGATTTCAAATCTCTAATATTCTTTGGAAAGCTCTTTTCGATACGAACCCAATGGTTCGGTTTTAGGAGAATGCGACGGTTGGATCTCCCGTAATGTCCATTCGAAGTCAATGGTCGAAATTCGCGAACTGCCGCGGCGCGTTCTATTCAGGCCATTATATATATATATATATTATATTTCATCGATATCCATTTAAAACGTATTTTATAAATCGTTTTAAATTCTATTTCAAAACGATTTCAACTTCATATTCAATTTCAAATCAAAATTGAATATCCCATATCATTGATATATAAATGATAGTATTTTCAAAACATTATATTTTGAAACCACTTCCTTTTCGATATTCATTATAAAAATGAATAAAATAGATATAACTATCGTTCGCGTCAAAATGACGTTAATCTAATCAACACGGCTGTATATATTTAAATATATTCGTGTCCATCCCAAATCGGACATCAAAATCAGATTTTGATCTTTTCTGAATATTATTTTAAAATATTCGTTATTTTAAAATATTTATTCTTTCTGAACTGGAATCAGACACAGTTAATTACCATATAATATTATTTATATGGATTTCATACACACATGTATACAACAACAATCAAACACAGTCAGCCATCATCCAGAGTGTATTCTATACTGCATAAGCATTAAATATAAATATTCAACGCTTACACAGCTTGTCAACCAATCGGTTGACATACAACTAAATATTAGGATTAGGGTATGTCTAATATCATCCCAATACCCGTGTGGGGTTTCAAACAACAAACACTGATTTCTATTTGTGCAGTTGGGCGATGTGTAAAATTTATCGTCCCAATCAATATCAGTCAAATGTGTGTACATAAACAAATTGTCTGATTTTTTTATAAATATTTATTTTATTCATATACACATTAAAAATTATATTTTTAACTATAAAATATTTTATTTTATTCCACAACACACAATCAATTTTCACAACACAATCAATCAAACAAACAAGTCGTCCATGGTCTGTGGACGACGGGTGTCGGGTGCTGCTAAGCACCGTCTGCATCCTAGTATATATTTAAATGAGAAAATTAAATGAAAGTGAGAAGTTCTCACCGTGGGTTCCACTCCGTCATTCTTTCCTTCTGAACGGTATGGATTCCGTTTTGATTTCCGTCGATACTATCGCTATCATTTCCCGCTGTTCATAGTAAAAATCCCAATTTTAATATGATGTTTATTTTAAAAAATCACATTTGTATAATGGCACTTCATATATAAAAATCATATATTTTTATATCTCTACTTCTTATGTAAAGATCGAATTTTTATTTTGCTACAACATTATAAAAATTATATTTTTTAGCGCTTTATATATAATAAAAATTATATTTTTTATATCGCCTTTCAAACAATAAAAATCATATTTTTATTTCAAATTCATATGTATAAAAATCGTATTTTTAATTCATTATTATACATATAAAAAATCAAATCTTTTTATAATGAAAAACCTTAACTTCATAACACTAAAAATATTATCTTTATAATATAAGAAAAATAAATAAATTTACGAAAATAAAAACTTACATTAACATTTTTCATTCTCGAATTAATGGCGACGGCTTCTTTTTCAACCCAAGATTCAAGCTTTGTTCATCCGTTTCCAAAGAAATCGTTCGCTGATGTGATACGCCTGCCTAACCCTAATTCTGGGTTTGTCTCAAATTGGAGCTCCTCTTCTCGAGAGAGATCGATTAATTGGAGAAATCCAAAGGCTCTTTTTTGTTTCAAATGCGGGGACTCGGGTCATATGGCGAAGAACTGCAGGGATTTGATTCGATGTTTCTTTTGTGGTGGTTTAGGACATCGAAAGTCCAATTGTTCTGAGATTTACAGAGGAAAATCCATTTTTGAGTTTTTGCTCTTCAATTGCTCGAGATTATGCCAGAAGCTTATTTCTTTTTTATAAATATATATATAAAAAGGCAATTTCTGATCAGAAAAATGAAGGTGAGTACCTACTGTTATTGACGGGTTGGCATCTAGAGGGTTTAGTGGATGGTATTCTGTGGTGTAAAAGAGATCTCAGTGGAACGAGATCGGATGTTTACCCTCCCTTACCACAACTGTTTGATAGAAAGAATCATGCTTTAGCGTTTTGTAAGAGTTTCTTGATGTTGAGGAGAATATATGCTTCCTCTGTTTCAAAGAGTAAGAGGAGGGGTTTTCAGTTGTTAAATGAGATTCTTTTGCATTTTGATCCCATTATTATGGCTATCAATTGCAATCAGAGTATTGCGGATTTTCAGTTTAATTCAAAGGATGTTGATATCATTAGTTTGAGCATTGTGGAGCTTTCTTGTCCGATGAAGGTTGATATGCGGTCGACTGTGGATTGTGACTCAAGGGAAGTTTTGTGTGGAGAGGTTGTTGTTGGTCTGAATGGTATTGAAGAGGAGATGGTACTTTTTGCTGAAAGATCCTTGGATGTGCAGAAGGTTGATTCGCTTCTTATTGATCCTTATGTCCAGAAATGTATGGGTATCTGTGAAGAAATATTGTGTGATAAATTTATTAGCAATGAGAGGGTGGTGGAAGTGATGACAGGGATAGAACTTGTGGACATGTGTGGTTATGATACTGAATGTTTGCTGGTGGGTTCTCATGCTAGTTTTCAAGGTGCAGAAGAGGTGTCTGGATGGTATTTGGCAGAGGATGCGGACCTATCTAACAGCTTTAGCCTCTTGGAGGAAATAGATGAAGAGAAGGATTCGAGGCAGGGAAAGTTAGTCTCAGCGAATCAGAAGACGGTTGATCCGAAGGCTTTCTCTTCGAAGTCGAGACATTTCAAAGTGAGTAGATTTAAATTTGGTGGGAAGGTTTATATGACATTTTTGTGGAATTCCAGACATGAGCGTGTTAGGAAGGCCATGGGGTTTAGATTTCATGATGCTGATGCTAGAGTTGGTTTGGATCAAGGGGTCAGTATTCCTGTTTGTGATCGTGAGGTGATTGTTGGGGTTGGGAGTGTTGAGATGGAGCAAATGGGTTGTGTAGATGGATCTGTTGTCAGTTTTGATTTTAGTGGTAATTTGGAGATCGTTCAAGGAGAATCTGCAGTTCATTTGTTGTTGGGCAGTACTATTTTGAGTGATTTTATATTGTTGTTGGATAAGAGTGGGTGTACAGTACTGTTGAGGGAGAAGGGTATGAGACTGCTATCCTTGTTTTTGAGACCGTGCTTCAATGTGTTTCATGCGGAGTGCGCTTTGCCTTTCTCGGAGCCATTTTCAATTGATCGATTTAGTCCGTCGGGTAGAATCGGGTTGCGTGAGGACAGTGGAGGCCTTTCATTGAATAGTGGTGATTCCACTACTTCGTCTAGGAGGGGGAGGCGTAGAAGAGTTATTCCCAGTTCTGGTTTGGTTCGGCGTAGTGCGGGAATCAGACACAGCTCCTCTTCTTCTCATGGTAGGCTCCCGAACTCGAATGCTAGTAGTAGTAATTCGGGTTTGGGCTCAGGTATGGCTCCTGTTATGGTAGTGATTATACTCCTTTTGCGTTAGGT
Source organism: Allium sativum (assembly GCA_030737875.1). NCBI lineage: Eukaryota > Viridiplantae > Streptophyta > Magnoliopsida > Asparagales > Amaryllidaceae > Allium > Allium sativum. The sequence goes on from CM060909.1 coordinate 101,556,189, forward strand.
AGTCTTTCGACTAGTCAGTTATTTCATCTTGCTAGCGATACTGTTTTTATTTTTTCTGATATTGAGTTAGATGCAGATTACATTAGAAGTAGGGAATTAGAGAGAGTTAATTCATTGAGAGGATGAGGATTGTTAGTTGGAATATTAGGGGTCTAAATGATCCTAAAAAATGTGCTAAGGTTAGAACCTTCTTTAATGACTATCATATTGATATCGTTTTGCTTCAGGAGACTAAAGTTGAGAGCCCTGATTTTAGTTTTTATGCGTGGTTAGGTGGATCCCTTTTTCATAATTGGGCTTGTCTTCCGGCAGTCGGTAGTGCCGGGGGGCTTATGATTGGTTGGAAAGATAATCAGTTTAGGCTTGTTCAGGAGTATCCAATGTTTTATTCTTTGCATATTATTTTAGCTTCTCTTATAGATAATTCTACTCTGGGCATTTCCAATGTTTATGGCCCTCACACAAAAATTGAGAGGAGACTTTTGTGGGTTGAATGTGCGGATTTTAGGAATCTCGTCCCCAATCAATGGATAGTGGGGGGGAGGGGATTTCAACGTTACTAGGTTTATAGGAGAGAGATCACACCGGGAAGGTGATTTCTCTTATATGGAGGAATTCAACGATTTCATTTTGGACAATAATTTGCTCGAGATTCCTCTTGATAATAGATCGTTCACTTGGTCGAATGTTAGAGATAGTCCTTCTTTTGCTTTATTAGATAGATTTTTTATTAATTCTGAGGTGGATGATAGATTTTCGGTTTGTAGAGTTAAGGGGTTGCCTTTTTTATATTCTGATCATTGTCCTATTATTCTTTCTTGTGATTCGAATATTTCTATTAGTAGTAGTTTCAAATTTGAGAAGATGTGGTTACATGATCCTAGTTTCATCAATCTTGTTTCTGTTAAGTGGAACTCCTTATTTTATTTTAATAATTTGTATAGGGGTAGTTCTGCTAAGATTTTTGTTGCTAAGTTAGGTAAGTTAAGATTTTTTCTCCAGCGTTGGAATAAGTATATTTTTGGTAGTGTTAGAATTAGGAAAGACAAGATTATGTGTGAGCTATTAGATTTAGATAGGATTTACGAGTCCAGGATTCTTAATTCCATTGAGAGGGATAGGTATTGTAATCTTAGAAATGATCTCATGCAGATTTTAGCTAAAGAAGAGATCATGTGGAGGAAAAGATCACGTGTTCAATGGATTAAAGAAGGAAATAATAACACTAAGTTTTTTCATAGTGTGGCTAATAAGAGGAGACGTGATAATTTGATTCATTTTATTTTTATTAATGATGTGGAATTGACATCTCAGAGAGCCTTAAATGAAGCTTTCACTAGTTACTATCAGCAGATTTTTGGTTCTAGGATTAAGAGAAGGACAAATGTTAGATGGAATGTCTTGTATCCTTATGATACTAAAGTTAAGTTAGCTGATTTAGATATTCCTTTCTCAGAGCAGGAGATTTGGAAGGCTATTTGTAATATGCCTAGTGACAAAGCTCCTGGACCCGATGGTTTTTCTGTTCTTTTTTACAAGCAGTTTTGGGAGGTTTTGAAATTTGATTTAATAAATTTATTTAATGAATTTTATAGTGGTGATTTGAGATTAGGTAGTTTTAATTTTTCCAATGTCATTCTTATTCACAAGAGAGAGGGAGCTAATTCTCTTAAGGATTTTAGGCATATTTCCTTAATCAATGTGTCTGTCAAGATTATTTCTAAAATCCTAGCGAATAGGCTTAGTAGCAAGATGAACGATCTAATTGATTGTTCTCAAACTGCTTTCATTAAAGGCAGAAACATTGTGGATGGAGTGGCAGCGGTGCAGGAGTATATAAATGTTTGTTGTAAGAATAATTTTTCCTGTGCCATTTTGAAGTTAGATTTTGAGAAGGCTTTTGATTCTATCGATTGGGATTTTATTTGTGAATTATGTCTTGCTAGAGGTTTTAGTGTCAGATGGGTCAACTGGATCATGCTATTGCTTAGGTCTGGTTGCTCCAACATTGTTGTTAATGGGGTAGTGGGTAAGAAGATTCAATCCAAGAGAGGTCTTAGACAAGGGGATCCCCTTATCGACTTTCCTGTTTAATTTAGCGGCTGATGTTTTCTCTAGAATTATTAAGAGAGCTGGGAGATTAGGTGTCTTAGGCAGTGTTGGAAATGAGGAATTTAATAACGAATTATCTATTCTCCAATTTGCAGATGATACGCTATTATTTTCCTCCCACTTGCCTAAGCATATTATTGCTCTTAAGTTTATTCTTTACTGTTTTGAGATGTTATTTGGCCTTAAAATCAATTTTGATAAGAGTGCAGTTATGGTCCTTAATGATTTTGACAATGTTGAATCTTTGGTTGCTAGTACCTTGAATTGTTCTGTTTTGAAATTTCCTTTTGATTACTTAGGCTTTAAGATTAGGCCTTCGAAGCTTAAGAAGGATGATTGGTTAGTTATTATCGATAAGATCAATTTTAGATTATCGAGTTGGAATAATAGGTTTCTGTCTAGAGCAGGTAGATTAGTTCTTATTAATTCGGTTTTATCTGCTATTCCCTCTTATTGGATGGCCGTTCATCGATTTCCTCAATGGGTTATTGAGAAAATTGATAGAATAAGGCGTAATTATCTTTGGAGTGGTGCCCTATTTGTAGAAGCTTTAAATGTCTTGTTAACTGGGAGGTGTGTTGTAAACCCAAGAAAGATGGAGGTTTGGGGATCATAAATTTATATAATTTTAATTCTTCCCTGCTAGCCAAATGGTTATGGAGATTTAGGTGTCCTGATGTGTCGGCTACTTGGAAGATTATTGTCTCCAAATTTTATTATTCTGGAGATGAGTTTATTGTTGGTTCTAGTGTTAGTTGGCATAATAGGCTTTCTCATTTTTGGAAGGCTGTTTTGGATTGTTTTGACTTTTTTAAATTAGGTTGAAAGATGATTGTTCATTCAGGAAATCATACTTTCTTTTGGCATGGTGCTTGGATTTCTCGGGCACCGCTTAGAATTGAATTTAATGAGCTTTTTAATATTAGCAGGTTTAAGAATGCTTTGATTATGGATGTCTATAGAAGAGATTTAGATCCTCCATGGGAGTTTTCATTTGATAATATTATAGAAGGAGATTTGTTAAGGCAATTAGCCTTACTTAAAGCTAAGTTAGCTTTGTTTCATTTGGATGAGAATAGTGATTCTATTAACTGGGGTTTGGATAAGAGTTCTTTTTACTCTGTTAATTCTATGTATAATTTTATTAATTTTTCTGGTGTCTCTTTGCACCCTTTTAAGTTTCTGTGGAAATCTAATTCTCCTCCTAAAGCTAAGTTTCTTATGTGGTTGATTATTCATAAGAAGCTTAATACAGTTGAGCTTTTAAAGAGGAAGAATATTATTTTTGATGTTAACTGTTGTTTTTGTAGTATTTTGGATGAAGATGTTGACCATTTACTTTTCTCTTGTTGTTTTACCTTTTTTATTTTTAATGTGGTTTTAAGGATTTTTTGCTTTTGATTGTTTTAATTCTTTTAGTAGCTGTGTTGATTATTGGGTTTGTAGGAGATTTGTTTATAATTCTAGACAGAGATATATCTTGGATTCTTTAGTTACTATCATTAGTTGGTTCATTTGGTTGGAGAGAAATCGGAGATTTTTTCACTCTAATTCAGTTTCTGCTGATAATTTAATTATTAGAATTGTTGAATTCAGCCTGAATTGGATGTCTAATTCTCACTATAAGTTTTTTGGTGAATCGGGGTTTAAGTGTTTTTTGTATAAGGTTAGATTTAATTTGAGTTTATATATTAGAATTAATAGTTATTTTAGAGGTAATAGATATCATCTTTGTTGTTAATCTTACACATATATGTATGGATATATACCTATATATATATATATATATATTCTAAGATATATATATATATTAAGATATATATATATACACACATATACTCATACATATATGTGTTGGTTACTAATAATTTGCCCAGTTTCTTTCAGTTACAGGTGGTTGATTCAGATGTGGAGCTCAGTGGATAGCTGTCAGGATTGGCGTTTGTATTTACGATGGATCTTTCGGAATGTGTGGAGTTCGAGTGTTTTTGGGGTGTTTTGTTACCCTTTTTGTTGTATTATGCATGGGTGTCATGATATTGTATAGGAGTAGATATACTTCAATATCGGGTGGTGGCTTTGCCAGAATTCGATGTTGAAGTTGATGGGCAGTGGTTTATCCGGAGCTCATCTATCTACTTTCCTCTACATTCATATTTTTGTTCAGTTTTTGTCTCCTTTCTAGTCCGTATTTGGACTTTGTATCTTTTTTGATTTGTTATATATATGTGTGCTCTTTTTTTTAGAAGATCACACATTTTTGTTCAAAAAAAAACTTACATTAACATTCGAAGGAGAGGGGTTTCGCTGCACCGAGTTCGTCAGAGGTGAGAGGATACGCGGTGGCTCAGGCAGCTCGGTTTTCTAATCGAATGGGGGGTTTCGGTCATCGATTGGAAGAAGGAGGTGCGAGGAGGTCACGTGGAGGGGTGGCTGGCCTGAGAGGGGTGTGGCAAGGCGGTGGGATGCTCCAACAGTGGAGCAATGGCGCTGACAGGTCACGATGGCGCGAGGTTGGGTATTTTGGGGATGGGGCTTCGAACGCACGGGGGTGGCGAGGAGAGAGGGGGTAAGAAGGGCGGAGGCATCGCTGGAGGGGTGGCGGAGGTCGGCGTGGCAGCTGTGGGCCAGGCGAGGCGGCGCCGAACGAAATCGGAGGGGGGAGGGGATTTAGGGTTGACCGGATTTGAACGATAGGGATTTGTGAGGGAGTGACAGAGGGTTATTTTATATTTATATATTTATATCCTCTATTATTTTAATAATTTCTAAAAAGTTTGTTTTTCATTCGAACTCTGATTCCAACCCAAAGATTGTCGCCCCTAGCGAAATACCCCCATTCCGAGCACAATGGGATATGTTTTACAAGCCAATTCGAACGTTACAATCAGCTTCCGCTAAATTTAAAATTTAAATTTATATATTCAATTTTAAACGTACATTTCAATTTACCGGGGCCACATACGGACCCTAAAAATTCCAAAAAAATAAATTTGGCTATGTTTAGACGGTACAGTCCTAACAAAACTAATTTCATCGAATTTGGAGACCGTTTGAAAAATGGTCATTCTCTGGTCGATCCAAATTGACAGAAACCGACAAAACACGTTTTCTTTTGCCACGCTTACGTATTGATTCCAAAAATTATGAATTTTGGAATCTAGCAATAATTCGACATCCCAAATCCAAAAAAGAGGTTTCGTCGAAAACGGAGGTTGTTTGCAAAATTTTCATTTTTAAGGGCTATATTTCCATAGCGACAATTCTGAATTTTCAACTGGGCATAACTTTTTATTTCCGCTATGAAATTTGGTTTTTTTTCAGATTCGTTGGAAAGATATTTTCAAATAGATTCTAATATTTTTGGTTTCGCTAAAATCCGGTTTACTTTGAATCCTGTACATTCATTTGAAATTTGAAATCGAATTTTCAAACTACCGCTCCATTTCCAATTCCTTTTATAATTAAAATAAATATTTATATTCTAACGTTGTATCAAATAAATATATACGTTCTAATTCTATTCAAAATAAATTTCTCATCGTTATTATTTAAAATAATTCATTTTAAATATTCAAAATTCATTAAAATTGCTAAAATAAAAATTTTAATTTGGTTCTGATTTTCCGGGTTGTTACAATCTTTCCCTAATCATGTGAAGGGTCGTGTTAACGTGAAATGGTCGTACATGCTACAAGATTGTAATACAAGTTCTAATTACTCTTAGGGTGACACTGTTTTGTATGCTTTATATAAGAAGTTAGATAAGGTTGCATTAAGAAAGTCCAATGGTTTGGCAGCTTGCTTGACTTTTTTAAAGGTTGTATAAATGATATATCATTTCTTCATATTTTATGAAACTTTTAAAATCTTTAGTTGAATATGATAATTTGCAAGTTTGGACATGGACATGTATTTTAATTGGTCATCCAAATGTTTGTGCTATTAAGACTGTTGGTTACCGTACGACGCTAGATATAAGACGATTTTAATTTGCATGGAAAACTAAAAAGTGTAATACAGTAGCAACACGTTAATTTGGTATATTGCTTGCAAATGGACGTGAGATATGCTATAACGCCCCACCCTGAGACCAACCCTAATAAAAACATTACAAAATAATACTTTCTTGTATTAGACGAGTATCAAATATGTTTGTGCTATTAGAGTGGAGAATATCGTTGGTTAGGAGCAACCATCCATAATCTTGTATTAGACGAGTATCAAATATGTCGATTGTGTTTTTTTTTTCTTACCTCAAGTGGATTGACATACTCCATTCAACTAATATAAAACCGATGACTAAGGATGATATTGATAACAAATTACAACACGTCACAAATAACAGATAACAAATCACAGAACATAATACATACAGATACAATAGCAGAATACAACATATATATGTGTTACATACTCGAATGCCTTTACCTAAACCGTATACTTATACATCATGTCCTAACAGAATAAATATACAATGACATGAATACCCAACTACACATCTTAGCTAATAGCGTCAAGAGAGGTAGTCCAAGGAAAAACAACTAAACACGAATTAACAAACTATGAACCTAAAACAACATGGTCTGACCTGAGTATAAAATACACGGGTCAGACTAGCTTAAACATATCAGTTAACACATGATAAATGAAGGGTAATATCATATAAGAATTATTCCTTCACAATGAGAGAGGAATAAGATCAATACACAAGCAACACATGATTTATGAGATAGGTCTACCAACTTATTCTCAAGGGTCTCATGTAGGGAATAACACACACAACACACTACAACTATTTCCACGCCTAAGGCTATGATGGTCTATAGAAATCTCAATTAATATAAAATACAATGGAACTCACATAAATATAACATGTCGAACTCAACTAAGAGTTCGCCACACATTGGTATAAACACCATGAAATAAATATCAAATAACACAAAGTTATAGTTATATATATAATTCAATATACATAAAATGGTGAAACAACATAAAACATCAAAGTATTCTAGAAATCAAAGACACTTGAAATCTAAAAAATATAACACTACACAGTCGTCATGCCATACAGTTCTCGAGGAAATTAGAGAACAACAAACCACACAGCTTGGATCCAATACGATGAGACTCAACTACGCCTGTATGCATCACACAAACGACTAAAGCCAACCAGTACCAAACACATAGTTTTAGCATCCCATATAGGTAAACTCTCAAGTCTACATAAGATAGACTCTCAGGTCTAATATAAATGGCCCTCATAGCCTAGTACTGGTAACATCAAAACATCAACAATTGACCTAAAGGTCCCACATAGTTCCCCTAGTATGTGTCATGGACTTCCGAACAGTAACTGAATAGTGGTAACAATACGTCCCATATTGTACGTTGTCACTTATCGATTTACTTTAAGTCAGTCAATTCCACAAAATAGCTTCGATCGACAAGTCTGGAATTAACCGATATAATATACCTTCATGTCTCATATCATAAGGTATACTACAACGTTTACATCGCACTCTTGTTTCTTAGAATAATGCGAAAATGTGTAGTGCTATATAGGATAATATGCTTGAATTTGAAAAAATGAGTTTATAAAATGATTCTGGAACCATTTTATTTGTTTCTTTGAAAATCTTTATATATCGAAAAATAATACATGTAGCATTACCTTGAGACCGTTTATTTTTATAAAATAAAATAAGTAAAATCATTTGTCTCAAAGCAATTTTACAAATAACTCTTTGTTTAAAACCGTTTTATAAAAATGTATATAATGTCGAAAATCTCATGAAATCACTCAAGAAACAATACACCGGTTTCACATAAAAACTACGAAATCTGAGTTTTGGATTCACACAAATGTTGGTTTTTATATGAATGCATCAAACCAATATGATTCACATGAATTAACACTTGAAAAACAAGCATTGGAACAGTTTTAACCTCCTAAATCAAGCCCAGAAACCAAAATACACAAGACAGACTCAACACAACAAATCACGACCTTGACCAAATTAACAAGGGCCAGGTCGACCCCCCTTCATGCTTGGTTGACCTGGGCATGGGTAAATTTTCCTATGCCCAGTCTTGCTCGAATCCAACTTCGGACACTATTTTCTGAACTCTATCGAACTCATATTGATGTGAAAATTGGCAAGCACAAACTACAATATACAGGCTATGAACTGAAAATTGAATCAAGCAATTTCAACAAATAGCGAGGGAGATATATATCTTCAAACATTGACCCAGACTCGGTTCACATAGAGAAATAACTGAAATGAAGTTTCAATTTATACAAATTTCAATTTACAGAGGATAGATTCTCAATCAAACAAGAATCAAATCATATGCATGTTAAAAGAGTGAGTTTAACAAACTCACATTGATTGTTGCAGCAATTTAGAGCACAAAATGATGCATTTGAAGAAGACATGGCCTCAAAATAGTCTATAAACACCTTAGAAGCAATTTACTATAACATGCAGAAAGATTTCAACATACAGTAACTGATCCAACTTTGAGATGAAATTGAGATAAATCAAGGTTTTGATCATTGCTTACTTATAGAGAAGATGCTAGCAACTAATTACAAGCTTCAGAATTGCATTTTGGTTGGATATGAGGAATGAGAGAAGAAGATTTCAAATAATTTCCTTCTCTGAATTCTTTTTTCCAAAAAGAAGGAGAAGAAGAGGATACTGGATATTACATATCCTTCTTTTCTCACTCACCAAAAAATTAACTAAGACTAGTAAATGAGCTAATATAACCCACTAAGCCCAAATGTAACTTAATTATACAAACTAGGCTAAATTACACAAATTTGAAGCACTTTTAACACATCTTTAACTCATTTTAACAACATATACACACAAACTATGTTGTGTTTTCTACATAAAACTCAAACACACATTTTAAAATATTTCAAACACTTTAAACATCATTTTAAATACAACTTTATTAAAATTTCACATTTTTAAACACACAATTTTCACCTTACATATTTAAAACATACATTTTTGCACTTTAATTTACACAAATTCTATTCACTTATTCAAATAAACAATAAAAATTATTAAACAATTTTTTTTTTTTGAATTTGTTCAGGAAGGAAACCGACCGGAGTCGTAAAACCCTTCTTAGTGCACCTAGCTTGTTCCACGAGTACCACATAAGTGGTTGATCTGAGCGTATGCACATGGTAAGCTCTTAGCATGTCATTCCGAGTTTCGAACTCACGTCACTGTTACCATAGCGCAAAATCCTTAACACACTTAAATATTGATTTCTAATCAATATTTACACTTTTATATTTTTATTTACACTCGATCAGATTCAACAATCACTATTTTTCACCAAAATTCACCTTAATACAATTTACAAGTTTATTCCATCTCGACACAACCTAATATTATATTATTACTCTATAAATTTATTTAACCACTTTCAAACATGGTTTTAAGCACAACTCTTCTTTTATTTTGTAATTTCTACAACTTGCATTTTTCAACACAAAATTACAAATTATTAATGATCTCATTAAAACAACTTAACACTTCATATTAAAAGTATGTTCTACACTTAAATATTGATTGCTAATCCATATTTATATTTTTAATATTCACTTGAAAACCACCAAAATATTGTTTAGCAACATTTTTTTACAAAATTATTGCATTTACTATAATAATTCATTAAACACATATATTACGAGATTTCACCAGCTTTATTATTTTCACCTTAAATTTATTTAACAAACACAAGTTGAAATTAAGTTTCTTATTACACAATATGAATTCAATTTATTCCAATACACACAATTTCTTATAAATCTCAAATTCTTTATTTTCTCAGCTTAAATTATTTATATGAGTTAGGCTCTGTAACTCGTATTTTATTCTTCTTGATTTAAAATTACAAAACATTTCATAATCTGTTTACCCCGAAGACCTAAAAACCCGAGTTGTTACATAGAGGTTGGAAGGATAATTCAACATGTCATGCAACATTTTACCGCAATGTGCTCGATGTAATGGGACAACATCAGGTTACATGGATGTCATACAACCCACAAGTTCTTAGTGAATTGACGCCTCTATGCTTGGATGGTTGGTTAACTCAGAATGCACGGACTCCCATTATTTGCTTGCAAAGCGTTGTCATGTACTATTCAGATCGAGTTATGAGGCAATTTGGCTTTAATCAACACATATCGGATTTACCTGAGCGATGTTCCCACTTGGGTGGAACGTAAACTTGTACGATGCATATACACAAAGATGCGACCGCAATCTCGATTATGTACAGGTAAAGCGCCTACCAAGACTCCCCATCACAGCCTATTATAGTTGGTATTGACATATCACATGATGCTTTGTTCTTAAGGAATTTTCTTCTCAACTATCGAAATATCCTCCACGAGGACCCACAGAATGTGACTTGATATGCTTACTTCAGATTTTAGCATGCTCATATACCACTAATCTTTTTTATCAAATTTTATGTTGTTTCAAGTCCAAGGTCTTTATATGATATCTAACGAGGTAGATGATGTGCTTGTCGATCCCGAAGATGAAGAGCAAGTAAACACAAGTGTATAAGGCTATAAACATCAAACAAATCATAAACACGATTCTTGAAAGATATAAGCTAGAAAGACCTCCATTATATACGCCGCGTCCGCCTCAAGAATTTGGTATTACGTACGAATGAAGACATAGCAAAGACATCGGTACTAGATCGTCTCAACTGAGGCAAGACATAGCTGAAAGCTGGACCATCTCAACCACCACCTTCTCAACTATAGATGTTTTTGTATTCGGATTGTGCATTATTTCAACAAAGTTAGTGTTTTATTTTGTTGTTTCATAGTTAAATGTAAGAACACTATTTTTATGTTTCGCAATATGATGTGCTTCAATAATTTGCAGTGTTATGATTGAATACATGCTCGGGTATGTACACTCTGTATTTTTTTTATTTTTTATTTGTTGTTCCATCATACTCTGTATGTTTTTGTATGTTCACTTGGTATGCATACTTCAGTAAATGGGTGTTGTAACAGCACGAGCAGGTTGTACGCAACTACGAATTAGGCACAACTGTAAGTTGCACCCGATCATATTAAATAAGACACAACTGTTAGTTGCACCCTCTATTTTCCCGAAGGCGCAACTCATAGTCATAGTTGCCTTATAAGGTCTTCTAACCTACCAGACAACACCACACTCTTCATTTATATTCCAATAACCTATTCCACTCTTCATAACTCTTCAACCCCAAAACATTTCAGAAACTTAAACCCATTCGCTCAAATTTTCAAATCACTTCGACAAGCACAAAAACCTAACAAATCCACTCGAATTATTTCAACAAGCTGAATGCAAGATCTCATTTTCATCTACAACACAGGTAAAAAAATTTATATCTTCGTTCAACACGTGTAATGATGCTGAAATAAGAAGAAAAAAAAGAGTTTATTTGACAAAATATTTAAATTTGGCTGATTGAGACGTTCTGAGAGCATCTCCAATCCAAATAGCTTGTAATATCAATTAAATCATATGTGTCAAATATAGTTCACAACTGTCTAAGTGAAATTATTAAACACGACATTGAAAATAAAACATGCACTCCAATGTTAATTTGTTTGTAGAGACAATTTTGTCTACATGTACCAATTATATCACAGATATATAAAATTTACTTGTAAAATAATATTTTTAAATTGTTCATAATGTGAAGTTGAATGTCTAAAACTAGACATTACATTTGACAATGTCTAATAGATTTTATGCCACATCATGACATTCACTTGACATTGACATCGAAGAGCACAATTTGATGTTTTGATGACATGTAATTGACATTACATTGTTTTTAGACAAGCATGGGCAGTAGGAGTTTGTTCACATCTTTTTAACAGATGTGGACATAACACCACTAACGGTGTTAGTGGTGTAGGGCTGTGATTGTCTCCTGAATTCCACCTATTTAATCTCAGCCCCACACCACTAACACCGTTAGTGGTGTGAACATAATGTCAGTTAAATAAGTGTGAACAAACTAGCTCTCCTAGCATGGGAGATGCTTTGAGTTCGAAATTGAGGGAAAAAAAGAACGATTGGTAAAACGAAGGTGTGAGACAAAAAAGGCTGCCGTTGTTTATGTATTACAAGGTTGTTTATGTATCACAAGGTTTTTATTGGGATGCAACTACTGTCGAAATTCGTAAGTATTGAATGAAATATATTTTGTCCATTGTCCCAATAATTTAAGCGAATAGGTGCAACTGTTTAGTGAAAGGCGTGACTATTAGAAGCATGGTTTTTCGCGAAGAGACACTTCGTGAAAAGACACTTCGCGAAAAAACACCTCGCGAAAAGACACTTCCTTTCACCAATAGTCATTTTTTCCAACGGTCATATTTCAGCGAAAAGACACTTCGCGAACAGACACTTCGCGAAAAGGCACTTCCTTTCGTCAAACGGTCACATTTCAGGGAAAATACACTTTGCGAAAAGATACTTCCTTTCACCGAAAGAGATGCGACTGTACGAAGAGGTACAAGCACAACCGTTCGAAAGAAATGCGACTGTACGAAGAGGTACGAGTGTGACCGTTCAAAAGAGATGCGACTATACGAAGAGGTACAGGTGCGACCGTTCGAAGGGATGCGGATAAACTATAAATAAGGAGGAAACCTGATCACTTTCCTCACTCATTCCAATCCGATCTTCCTTCTCTCTTCTCAAATACTCTTATATATAATCACAGAGTGACATACTCATTACAATCTCGTGCAGAATACATCTGTTGTATCTTGGGAGAATTTTGAAATAAAATTCTTAAGGAAATTGTTACGACAAGCCTCAGACATCATTCGGTTAGATTTTTATTTTGTATATTTATATACATTATTTCATAATCTTCCCATTCTTTAAGTTGTGCTATTTCTTAAAATAGTATAACGTAGTTGTTGTAAATTAATTACGACATATTGATTGCTATCATTAGCTAATATTGAATTCTAGAGTAGTGGAAATTCAAGTTATAAACTTGTGTGACGAATTTATAATTCTCTGTTTTGGTATACTAGAATTCTAACATCTTAAGAATTTTTATTGTTTTCTTACTAAAACAGAGATGACAATAGTTGAATTGTCAACGAAGGCTGAGGTAGAAAATCAGTTAAATAAAAAGATCTAGATATTGAGATCTGATCGAGGTGGAGAATTTGAATCACCATTTGAACAATTCTTTGCAGTAAATGGAATAATTCTACAAACAACAGCCTCATATTCACCACAATAAAATGGTGTTGCCAAGAGAAAGAAAAGAACATAAAAAGATATGATTAATGTGATGCTAGTGACCTCTAGCTTACCGACAAACTTGTGGAGGGAGACCTTAAATATGTCTAATCATATTTTAAACAAGGTTCCTCACAATAAAACAGGAACAATTCCATATGAGTTATGGAAAGGGCATAAACCAAGCTTTAATTACCTCAAAGTGTGGGAGTGTTTGGCAAAGGTTCCAGTTCAGCATCCCAAGAAAGTCAAACTTGGACTAAAGACTGTAGATTGTTACTATCTAGGGCAGCCCAAAATAGTAGTGCCTATAGATTTTTGGTATTCAAGTCTGATATAGCTGATATCAATGTAAATACAATCATGGAATCAAGAGATGCCTCATTCTTTGAAGAAGTGTTTCTGCACAAAAGGAATGAAAGAAATGTCCTTAAAAGGACAAGAGAAGAATCAAGTAAATCACATGAAGATGTAACTTCTCATGAGATTGAGGAAATTGAACCCAGAAAAAGTGTAAGGGCTAGAACTTCCAAGACAATTGGTTCAGAATTCTTAACATATATGTTAGAACACGAACCTCAAACGTACAAGGAAGCAATGACATCTTCTGAATCTGCATTTTAGAAAGAAGCAATCCAAAGTGAGATCGATTTAATTCTAAGTAATAAAACTTGTGAAATTCTTGATATTCCACCTGGAATAAAACCAATTGGCTGCAAATGGATTTTCAAGAAGAAAATGAAAGCAGATGGCTCTATTGACAAGTATAAAGCCAGATTAGTAGCCAAAGGTTATCGTCAAAAAGAAGGAGTAGACTTCTTTGATACATATTCGCCGGTAACACGAATAACCTTTATAAGATTGTTCATAGCAGTTGCATCCATCTACAACTTAGAAATTTATCAAATGGATGTAAAGACAGCATTCTTAAATGAGGAGATCTACATGAAGCAGCCAAAAGGTTTCATTTCCAAAGGAAACGAAAACAAAGTCTGTAAATTAGTAAAATCATTATACGGACTAAAACAAGCTCCAAAACAATGGCACGCAAAATTTGATAGTGTCATGATGAAAAATGGTTTTCGTATAAACGAATGTGATAAATGTGTTTATTATAAACAAGTTGGACAATCATACATGATGGTTTGTTTATATGTAGACGATATGCTAATCTTTGGTCCTAACATTAAAGTTATAGAGACCATAAAGAAGATGCTAATCAACAATTTCGATAAGAAAGATTTAGGTGTTGCAGACGTTATTTTGGGAATTAAGATAATAAGAACACCTAGTGGAATTGAATTACCTCAGTCACACTATGTAGACAAAGCGATTGAAAGATTTCAAGAATTTGGAATTAAAGGAGTACAAACACCCTTTAATCCATCAGGAGTATTGCATAAGAACATTAAGGAGAGTGTAATGCAACTGGAATATTCTCGTGTAATAAGATGTCGAATGTATCTTATGAATTGCACAAGACCAGGTATAGCTTATGCAGTAAGTCGATTAAGCAAATATACAAGTGATCCAGGAGAAGAACACTGGAAAGCACTAATGAGAGTGCTTGATATATAAAAAATACCACAAAATATTCCTTACGTTAGGGGAAATATTCTGCCGTCTTAGAAGGATATAGTGATGCAAACTGGATTGCTGATTCATAGAAATCAAAATCAACCAGTGGTTATGTATTTACCCTAGCAGGAGCAGCAGTGTCATGGAAATCTACTAAACAGACATGCACAGCTCGATCCACTATGGAATCAGAGTTCATCGCGTTAAAATAAAGCAGGCGAAGAAGCAGAATAACTTCGTCATTTTTTAAAAGATATTCCTTTTTGGCCCAATCCTGTGCCAGCCATATGCATACACTGTGATAACCAAGCAACGCTAAGCAGAGCACAAAACTTTGTGTATAATGGAAAATCACGACATATTCGTAGGCGCCATAATACAGTTAGACAGTTACTTTCAAATGAAACTATTTCCATAGATTATGTGAGAACAAATGATAACCTAGCGGATCCATTTACTAAAGGTTTATCAAGAGAGAAAATTGACTGCGCATTGAGGGGAATGGGTTTAAAAGCCTAAACCAACAAGAGTTATCTTATACGGAAACTTATCCTAGCAACTGGAGATCCCACGGACTAGGATCAATAGGCAAACCAGTTATGAATAACTCAAGACGTAATACATTTTTGGACATAGTCCTACTCCATTCCTATGGGGCACCATATAAATGCATGCCTACAGAAGTATTACAAGGTTAAAACTATGTTTTTTTTAATGATGACCATATCTTGAAAATAACAAGTGGGGTATATGTAGGATACTCATAATGGTTGCGATCACCTATGTTAGTGTGAGCTAGGTCGGCTCTATGAGAATTTGAAAGGCTTAAATTCTCTATAACACTCGCAGAACCAAGAAGTGTTCAAGACCAAAATGAACACAACCAAGAGATTGGATGAGAAGGGAATCAATGCTTCGTAAAGCTTATTGTCTGGATATACAATAACGACTGACGGTTCAAGATGAAATAATTCACCGATTAGCCAAGTAGATCTGATAAGTTTTAATTAGGGAAAGTTCAAAGTGAAATATCTACTTATCCACAATAAAGCATTATTCCATATGTACTCTGTGATATTTCGCTGTGTGGGGGAAAAGAATATTATCATTCATGTGGGGGATTGTTGAAATTCGTAAGTATTGAATGAAATATACTTTGTCCATGGTCCCAATAATTTAAGCGAATAAGTGCAACTGTTTAGTGAAAGGGCGTGACTATTAGAAGCATGGTTTTTCGCGAAGAGACACTTCGTGAAAAGACACTTCGCGAAAAAACACATCGCGAAAAGACACTTCATTTCATCAACGGTCATTTTTCCCAACGGTCATATTTCAACGAAAAGACACTTCGCGAAAAGGCACTTCCTTTCGTCAAACGGTCACATTTCAGCGAAAAGACACTTCGCGAAAAGACACTTCTTTTCACCGAAAGAGATGCGTCTGTACGAAGAGGTACAAACACAACCGTTCGAAAGAAATGCAACTGTACGAAGAGGTACGAGTGTGACCGTTCAGAAGAGATGCGACTGTACGAAGAGGTACGGGTGCGACCGTTCGAAGGGATGCGGATAAACTATAAATAAGGAGGAAACCTGATCATTTTCCTCACTCATTCCAATCCGATCTTCCTTCTCTCTTCTCAAATACTCTTATATATAATCACAGAGTGACATACTCATTACAATCTCGTGCAGAATACGTCTGTTGTATCTTGGGAGAATTTTGAAATAAAATTCTTAAGGAAATTGTTACGACAAGCCTTAAACATCATTCGGTTAGATTTTTATTTTGTATATTTATATACATTATTTCATAATCTTCTCATTCTTTAAGTTGTGCTATTTCTTAAAATAGTACAACGTAGTTGTTGTAAATTAATTACAATATATTGATTGTTATCATTTGCTAATATTGAATTCTAGAGTAGTGGAAATTCAAGTTATAAAGTTGTGTGACGAGTTTATAATTTTCTGTTGTGGTATACTAGAATTCTAACAACTACGAGTCACGGCCATACAAATTTTCTTTTTTTTAGAAAAAGGACCTACAACGGTGATGTCAGAATTGTTAACTAGGCTGAAATCGAACTTGTTTGATAATAAGTTTCAAAACCAATATTAAACACGAAATTATTTCGAAAACTAGACTGTTCTGAAATTTTGTTCTTTAATAAGAGGAAACCAATTTCGAAAATTTTGGCTAGACTAAACAAAGTTGCACAACCCAGTGAATAGTCACTGTACAATAACAACTTAGATTGCAATTATTACTGTGTTACATTGTTACACAAAAACACCTACAGATGCAGCTTAAGCAAGCATATACACGAGTTCATCTACAAAGTTTCATTTGAAATAAGCAGATTCAAGAGCATTTGCCTTCTTTGCTGCAGAATGGGCTTCTGCCATTCCTTCCTCGGTGTATGCTTTTGCCTGCAGGAAGCCATTTACAATTTTATATTTAGACATGTTTCTAGTTTTATTTTCCGATTTTTCTTTTTTTGCTACATCTTGTTGCAAGGAAAATATACCAATAATCTCCACAAGAAGGGGACGCCTTGTCTCTTCTTAACCGCCTTTTCAAGTTCAACAATCACTGACATGGTTATACAGTGAAATATCAGTTAACAGAAGTTAAATATTCATAATATGTATTATTTTTTCAAAAAATTTGCATGCATACCTTTGGGGAATTGCTTAGTGCACAGTAAAATGTTGTACCATACTTCATTAAATACATCTAACTGTTCATCAGAGGCCCCAATAATCTAATCGAAATGGAAAAAATCACTTGATCAGAACAGCAAATGAAATTAGAAGAATCGATGAAACTTAAACATCGGAAGACTGACGCACTTTGCAGTTAACAGCATCAAAATCTGAAGGAAGTATGTCACATGCTTTCTGATAATTACCCTTTCCATATTCATACATGGCTTCTGCAAGCTGCAAATACATGCCGAGTTCATACATGGTTTCTTTTTTTGGTGTGGTGGTGGTGCTGGTGGTGTTGTTTGGTTTTTTTTTTTTTTGGGGGGGGGGATGACAAACTCTTGAACCCCAGGTAATAAATAGCACATCTAGACTAGTGGCCGTTCATAATTCCATATGCATCCCAATGCTTGTACCATTAAACATGACAGTCATATGCACGTGCAGCACGGTAGGATTAAAAGAATAATACAAACACGACTGACGACCCCATGCAAAGACACCAAAAAACACATCATATAATTACATATAACGATAATGATCAAGGATGGTTTAGGTCATTGTTTTTTTTTCTACAAAAAAGAAAAAGAAAAAAACCAGTATTGCATGCCATCAGTTTATATGTTTTCTTATTTTACTGATTATAGGCACTAACGACTGAAAAAATGGTTTGTTTTCATAAATTAGTCATATTTTATTTGCTTTACATCAATATTATTTTAAACTCATACTTTATTAATAATACTATAACCATATTATACGAACCAACTGATTTTATTATTAAGTTACTTTTTTTTTTCTTGAGGGGTGGTGTTTCATTTTTTTTTTTTTTTTTTTTTTTTTGGCTTTTTCTTGAGGGGTGGGGTTTCAAATTGTTTGAAAAGCATTGAATATTTTTTGGAAAAGCTATGGTATTTCTTTTGACAGCTTTCGATTCATTTCTAAATAATTTGGTACTTATCTGAAGATGATAATTTCAAATCCCGTTGACTTTATTATTTCTGAATAACTTGATTTTTTTAATAAAAAAAGTCAACATTTTCCAGAAAAAATGAAAGGAAATGTTCTTATTAAGTTTGATTTTTCTTCGTATAAATAAGAAAACATTGCTCGTGCTCTAAGTTTTAAAAAGCGAAAGCGTGTGCAAGGCATTCTTCTGCTCGCAAGCAGGATGTAAGCCTCCAAACATAGGCGTAACTTATTATTGATTTGATTTATCAGTTTTTGGTCAATAGATAAAAGTCAACAATTAATTGTATAGAAACTATAAATAGCTGTATAAATCATTCTTGTCAGGCGCGAGTGTTAAAGCACGAGAGCGTACGAGCTCAAGCGTTTTTCTCAGCCAACCGCGACGCAAGGAAACTCGCTGGAGAAGGAGAAGCGGTCGGAACGCTAAATCTCGTGAAATCATGGTATCGACGAGTTATTGCGCGCACAGTTGGAATTGGGGATCTCGTGAAAACCCTATAATTTAGGGTTGTCTCGTGCGCTTCAAAAAATGAGGAAACGACTCGTCACTTCGAGTTGAAGCCGATTCAGCTCTTCCATCGGAACTCATTCCTTCAATTCGAAAATCATTTCCCAAGGATTACGTCAACGATTATTCTTCAAATTTCTCAAACACCAAAATTCCCGTTGTTGCCTCTTCTGATTCTGCACCACCCAGAATTCGAATTAATGTTGCTGGGAACTTGAACTTGAGTTATGTTATGATTAATGAAATTTTATGGTTTATGTTATGTTATGATTAATGAAAATATTAAGCTATGGCTATTTTGCTGAAATTTTAATTTTCATTTTCATTTTGTGAGAGCTTATGATTTTGTGTTACGATCCCACGACTTACGATCTTTGTATACCCCAACGCTCTTTGGTGGGAACTCGAGTTTGACAACATTGGTATAAATAATTATTCATAAAAGTTTGAAGAGTTCAATATTAATACTTCTTTATTATTTATCCATAAAAGCATAAATAATTAAAATTGTAAGTAAAATTTTTAAGTACTTGATATACACACGCACAAATGATTCAATTCATCGAAGAATTCATATTCAGTTTTCAGCTCCATAACGGTATATTCTATAAAAAAATCTTCCTTTCCCTGTCTGTCTTAAAAAAAAAAAAACAAATATTTGAAAATGACATTTGACCGATTCAAGCGGGACCGATCTCTATTGCAAGTAGCATGAAATTATGTAAGCTATTATTTCATTTATTTCTCACTTTATCAATTTAAATTGATCCACAAAATTTATTCAAATGCTCGGTGATGACAATTCATGCTTGAAATGTCAACAACATAGGCGCTTTTTTTGATAAAACAACTTATAGAGAGATGTAGAGAGCAAAAAAAGAATCTACACATGATATTTATCGTTTGGAGAAAGCTTACGACAGAGTATCCAGAAATGTTATGTGGAGGGCGCTGGAAAAGAAGAAAGTTCCCTAACAAAGAACATGAGCCTTATCAAAGATATATACCATGAGGTTGCGACTAATGTCAGAGCATGCGATGGTGAAATCAACGACTTTTCCATTAACATAGGATTACATCAACGGTCGACTTTGAGTCCCTATATTTTGTCATCGTGATGAATGAAGTCACAAAGGATATACATCAACGGTCGACTTTGAGTCCCTATATGTTGCGATGATTGATTAAACTAAGACGGGATATTAGACAACTGGAGTTGTAGAGGGAGACTTTAAAATCAAAGAGTTTTGACTTAACATAATTAAAACAGAGTATATGGGATGCAAGTTCAGCGGTGTAAGATTAGATGATGGAGAGATCACCCTAACCGACCGATCAAGTAGTGCCCAAAAATAAATCATTTTGATATTTAGAATCTATGTTGCAATTTAATGGTGAAATTGATGAAGATATTAGTTTTAGAATTTGAACAAGATATATGAAATGACGACTAAAATCTAGCATTCCCTGTGATAGGAAAATCCCGCAAAAACTTAAAAGGAAAGTTCAACAAAACTTTCAAACATGAGATGTTGTATAGTGCAGAATGTTAACCTACTAAAAGGCAACATGTCCAGAAGATAAGTGTGACAAATGTAGGGGAACAACACCAATTGAGACCGCTCAATCCAATCCTTAACGCAGCGGAAAACAAGCTAGATCGTGCTAGATAGTGCACAAACAACCAATCTATAATCAAACCAACCTCAACCAATTCAAATCATATCACAAACACAAAACAAGCAATATAATAGAGCGATAACAATAAAATAAATCACACCAAGATATATAGTGGTTTCACTAACAATTTGTTAGTGTACATCCACTTTGATAGAGAACTTTTATTATCACCAAATGAGAAGAGTACAAGAGATTGATTACAATGATCCAATATTCACTAGAGAATAAAAGTTTGTGGAGATTAGAATTAAAAAATATTAGGATTGCCAAATCCTAATTAATGGAGGAATAAACCCTTGATTTGATGAACTAATCACCCCCTTTCAAATTTGAAATAATAGCTTATATAGTTGTAGAGAAATCTTAGGCAATTGACCACAATGCCCCCTGCTAATCCACAAATCAACCCAAGTCTTCCTCGCGTAAAAACAGGTCGAACCCGATTCCAGACGTCTGCCCTTGATTTCAGACGTCTAGAGTCATTTTCAGGATTTCACTCTGACTCGAATCAAACATTTGAATTCCTTACCAGACGTTTAAATGGCTTCCCAAACGTCTGGGATTCTTCCCTAGAAGTCTGGATTGTTGTTTGGGATTCTATCCTAACTGATTTCACGTTTGGAAGAAACTCCAGACATCTGAAAATGCTTTCAACCCAAAATCATACTACTTCTCCGCCATATCTCCCACATCCGAGCTCTGATTCGCGAACGGTCTTCTCCTACACGAAGCTACATCCATCCTCTTCGATTCTACCATACAGTATCGCAAAATTTAACACTCCACCTCGATACTATATCCATCTCTGACATCAATGGTACCATACCATCATCTACAACCGATAACTTCAATTATCACTGCTTCTACCTACACCCAAGCTTGAATGCTTCCCAATGAGTGTCGGCAAGGCCGCCTCCCATTGCACTTTATTATCGAGTTCAAGCAAAGCAAAGCTCCCACCGCTAGTAAAGTGTTGAAAGCACTCAACTCCAAATCTGTCTCAACCAAAGACTAAAGTACTTAGGAGTGTCAACTAATACTTACAAGAAGATAAAATTTCAATCTTGCACCGCTACTCTTCGTCATCGAAACAAAGCTCCTTTCTAACGCGTGCTACCTAGTGGCGCCTAACACTTCTCCAAGTGAATAAAGTTCGAGCAATGCTCGAACTTCCAACTGACGTCTTAGCGAACATATCCGCCGCATTGTCATTTGTGTGCACTTTCCGAAGATGTACTTGTTTATCTTCACCCATGGCTACCAAGAATGACTCTCTCACTTCTATGTGCTTAATGCCTTAATCCGTGAGCTAAACGCCAAGTTCTCCGTCATATGAATAGTGTTTTGGCTATCACAATGAACATCGATGCTATCATGTTCAAACCTCATCCTCAAGTCATACAACAAACGCTTCAAATAGAGTGCCGCCTTTGCCGTGGCTATCAACTCCGTCTCCGTAGTGGATAAAACAACTGAGGTTCCATTAAAGGTTCGAAACAATAATAAAAATTCCTACTTATTTTTGGTAGCTTATGGTATTATAAAATATATTACCGATTCATCATTTCAACCGGTTAATGTAACAGACGAAGGTGATTCATGAAACAAAAATACACCGGTGGTTTATCATTCTGCTTAACATGGGCAAGACAGCACACAAATGTCATTCTTGTGTATTTCAATTGATATAAGACTGGAATACCAATACAACATGTAACTGTAAGCTTACGATTTTCAGTACTAAAATGTTGGCAATTATTTCTCTCCAAAATCAGCTGTAACAGTACTTCACTGACCTAAGTATATATATTTTTTCTATTTCAAATACTTTTTCCAAGAATAAATGAGATCTTTAATATTATTATGTTGCCATTGTATTTCTTGCTAATAGTTGCCATCGCAAGAAAGTGACCAAATTTAATCTAGTAAATCGGCTCAAACAACATTAACTGCGCTTTTCCTTTCTCGCCGATGTCCTCTCTCAAGTGAAACAGCGAGAAGTATGAAGCATTATGTAACACCCCTAAGTTCCACATCGTGGAAACCTGTGTGAAGTGGGTACTTATATAGTATAGTCCATCTCTTACTAATGCCAAGGCCTTTTGAGGAACAAATCCCCACACCTATACGGTGGCTAAGTTGAGGACAATATCTTGCGTGAACGGAGTTGCGGGTTGTTACAGTGGTATCAGAGCCAATACCCAGCCGGAATTGTGGCTCATGTGTGGACCACAGCGCCTGGGTGATGTGTCTGTCAACCAACGGGGACGTTGGGCTCTGTAGGAGGGGAGAATGTAACATCCCTAAGTCCCACATCGTGGAAGTCTGTATGAAGTGGGTACTTATATAGTAGAGTCAATCTCTTACTAATGCCGAGGCCTTTCAAGGAACAAAGCCCCACACATATACGGTGGCTAAGTTGAGAACAATATCTTGCGTGAACGGAGGTGCGGGTTGTTACACATTACTTGAGAACAAAAAAGCACCAAATCTTTTGATTTTGTTCTTTTCTATAAATGGTAATTTACCACTACCTATGTAGCAGTTGCATGTTATTGGTAGATATACAGACAATATTGATAACAATAATATTATGAGTTTTAGGCTTACCGATAAAAAGTATCCTGGAACCAAAATGGCAGTGGTAATCCTAACAATAGTAAATTAGTAATCATACTTTGTGTAATATGTCTCATATCAACCTTAACAAATTAAGTAAAAGTTTGTTTCTTGTATATGCAAATTTATTTCATCAGTCTACTTCAAGATCTGAAGATAGTCAAAAGATGAACTTCAAACCCCGAGAATCAAACATCCAGGATGGATACAAATGCTCATGATGTTCAAGTTCTCACGTAATATAAGATATCTAACCTAAAACCTCAAGGATATAACATGACTGAAATCTTAGATTTAAAACTTGCCCTTCGTAAATATTAATTAGTTTGCTGTAACACAATGTATATACCAAATTCTATTCTTTTTTAGAATACAAGTGATACTTTATTCAAACAAAGTTACGAAATACCCATTTCAATATCTCGAGCAGACCCGGTTTTATGACTAGGCTAGCTAAGTGGCCGCCTAGGAAAATCCCCTCGACCAGGCAACCATGTCATGCATGCATTGCCCATATAATCATCTTCAGGTAATTGTGTCGGAAACAAATTCATTGTGAAACTTGGTGCCAGGTTCAACGCTGCTAAATGACCCAAAAAAAAAAAAAAAAAAGGAAAAAAAACAATGTCTTTTATTTTTACAAGTTGCCTAGGGCAACTAGAACTAAACAGCCGGCACTGGTCTTAAATGCTTGAACCCATGACCTTTAGAGCCTTGGTCCAAAAGCACATACAACTTGCCTCTTGAGCTAGTGATCTTTGACTTTATGTACACATAGTTCAAGCAGCCGAAGAAACTTCATTATATCCCAGCGTTCACTTTATACGATTGCTGACGCGCTTTTTGGTCAAAGTAGTCACACGTCAAATTTATGACTAAAAACGCGTACAAGTCTCGAGAACATCATCAAAAAACGCAAAGCGATTTGATTGAACTCGCGACACTCTTGGAATCGAGCCAAAATATGTATCATTCTTGAAACCACCATCAACTCAGTCACGTGTGGCAAACGCGTGCCGATCACTCAAAAAGGCTTGAGCACCTCGCGTTGATCATCAAAAATCACCTGGTCAAGCCTTGCTCGACATGGATTGGATCGCTTCAGACTTTGCTTGCACACACCATGTCGATCACCTAGAATTCCTCGCGAAAACCTGGTCGATCACTTGAAAAAAAACCAAAGCTCGATCCGCTCAGGAATTTCGCATC
Organism: Allium sativum; assembly: GCA_030737875.1. Taxonomy (NCBI): domain Eukaryota; kingdom Viridiplantae; phylum Streptophyta; class Magnoliopsida; order Asparagales; family Amaryllidaceae; genus Allium; species Allium sativum. The sequence continues at coordinate 101,580,899 of CM060909.1, forward strand.
GCTCCAGGGATGTGAAATTCTGCAGACAGTCCTGAATGCTCTCTTTTGACTAAATATTCGGGATGGGAAATTCTGAAAACAACTCATTTTTTGGTTAAGTTTTCGGGATGTGAAATTCTGAAGACAACTCATTTTTTGATTAAGTTTTCGGCATGTGAAATTATGAAGATAGCTCATTTTTTTGGCTAAGTTTTCGGAATTTAAGTTTTCAAGATGCGAAATTCTGAAGACAGCTCATTGGGATGCGAAATTCTGAAGACAGCTCATTTTTTGGCTAAGTTTTCGGGATGCGAAACTCTAAAAACATCTCATTTTTTGGCTAAGTTTTTGGGATGCGAAATTCTGAAGACAACTCATTTTTTGGCTAACTTTTCGGGATGCAAAATTGTGCAGACAACATCATTTTTTGGCTAAGTTTTCGAGATGCAAATTTCGCATCCCCTCAGGATACGAAATTCGGGTTGATGCCTCTAAACTTCACCAATAAATACCCTCTTACTTGGCATTCTAAATGGTTGACATTTTTGGACCTTGACTATACTTTGGCATACGGGTTTTGGAGCTCCAAGACACCGTTAATAGATGTCATCCTCATCTTCATGACTTATGAACATTCCTTGGACTGTAGACGCTACATAGAAAACCATCTACAGTTTTTGGTATTTGGAAGACCATCTACGATTTTTGGCATTTAGAAGCCCACTACAGTTTTTTGGCATTTAGAAGACCATCTACAGATTTTGGATGTTCATGCATATGCTTGGACATTGAGGCTACTTTTTGGACATTGTTGTGCAGACCAACACATTTTCACCCAGTGAAGGTATTTTGGTCTCAAAATTTAGAATAAACAAGACATGTGCTGTTCTAACATACAACTTTGTATACACAAATAGTTCGAACTTATACAAGCATTGTAATCGACAAATATATGATGAATGATTACTATAAAATAGACGCAGACGTTAGTGTCAAACCACTATAAAAGTTGTGTGTCCCTTTACATTTTCTCGTACTTTGGATATTCGGATTGTAACTGTTAAACTTACACTTGGGGGTTGGCGAGCGCAAATAACCAATTTTCCACGTCAACATTTTGACACGCCAGGTGGGGGCGCAACAACTTCAACTTCTCACGTTGGTTTTGATTCTCGGATTTCGGTTTTGTTTTCGTTCTTCGATTTCGACATCGGCTTCGATTTTGATTATCGTGTTCATTCTCGGATTTACTTGGAATTCTCTCGAATTCCGCCAAGGTTAAAAGAAAGCAGTTAGCCCGCTGGGAAGGAGCAGGTATGGAGGAAAGTCGGGAAATTTCCTCGATCGGACAACCATCAAACTTCGTCACTCGAGACGACATCGACGGAGTCGTCAAAAATTTAATTATCTCGCTTGGAATAACAAGAGATACATTTCCGTAGACAGAAAGCCACTATGAACACTTTTCTTGCCCGACTCGAAGGATTTACGAGGCAGTCGAGCAAAAGTAACGTAATTGGGACTAGTGCCAGTGTTCCGCAAGAATTAGCTCGAGACTTGGGGGCAGTTCCAAAAGAGCTGCCCTTGTCGACACCAATCTGCAGACAGCTACCGGATCGGCTGTAACACCCCTAAGTCCCACATCGTGAAAGCCTGTGTGAAGTGGGTACTTATATAGTAGAGCTCATTACTTACTAACGCCGAGGCCTTTTGAGGAACAAAACCCCACATCTATACGGTAGCTAAGTTGAGGACAATATCTTGCGTGAACGGAGGTGCGGGTTGTTACAGTGGTATCAAAGCCAATACCCAACCGAAATTGTGGCTCCTGTGTGGACCATAACGCCTGGGTGAGGTGTTTATGAGCCAACGGGGACGTTGAACTCTGTAAGAGGGGAGAATGTAACACCCCTAAGTCCTACATCGTAGAAGCCTGTGTGAAGTGGGTACTTATATAGTAGAGTTCATCTCTTACTAACACCGAGGCCTTTTGAGAAACAAAACCCCACACCTATACAGTGGCTATGTTGGAGATAATATCTTGCGTGAACGGAGGTGCGGGTTGTTACATCGGCTAAACTCGGGGGCACCACCCTCAATCCCGTGCAAGGTTCAGCTCAGGTTGTGATTCATCGGGTTTTAGGATAAGACATTGAGAATACCGCTCGAGCGCCAGTGCGCGCAGCTTTGGATGTAGGAACTCATGTAGTTTCGAATGTTGAATTTGTGCCAGTCGAGGCACCTCAAATTAGAATCGAGCCAGATATTTTGCTTGGTGCTCGACAATTCGCTAATGTCGGACTCGACGTTGGCATATGGACGTCAACTCAAACAACTTGAATCAGCTTCTTGGCATGAGTAGTGAAAGTCAAGTCGTCGATGTTATTCAACGCTATGCTTGGGGCAGCGCACAGTTTATCTCATGCACTACATGCGCCATATGGAAGTGCTTTCGGCTTCGGACAGCGTGATGGCAAAGTGTTCCCAGTCTATCTTACAGACATCGTTTCACTGTGATTCAGACAGTTGAAACCTGAATTTATCAACAATTGGAACGCCTTTGTTGAAAAGTTCGATGAGCAGTTTAGAGTTCATATAGCTCAGCCTAAGAATCTCATGACTGTGACATCAGTTAAACACAGGTCAGGCGAGACTTTACGCAAATTTCTTGAAAGATTTAACGCAGCGGTGGCCTTTGTCGATAGGGCAAATCCGTCCATGGTTCTAATGGTCGCCGTCTCCGGCATTCTTGACAAAACCGACTTCAAAATCTCATTGCGACAGGACCCGCCAAGGGATCTCGTCGAATTTTACTTTGAGGCAGAAAGATTTCCGAGGGAAGAGCACTCCCACGATGAAAAACATGAGCATCAAGTCAACTCTACAACAAGAGCAGAGCCATCTGCGCTTGAAAAAGAAAAGGGTAAATCTTGGGACGATCAAAACACACAGCCTCGCTTTGAGTCGAAGTTCCTGGCATACACCAAACTCACTCATGGTTTGGAAATGATTTATCTCGACATCCATGAAATTGCGCCTTTCCAAAATCCTCCCAAAAGGGACCCGACTCCAAGATAAGCAAGCTCCGACAAGTACTGTTTATTCCATTAACTGCCAAGTCACGACACGACCATTGCATGCAGTTTCACGATCTTATCGAATCCCGCGTCAGACATGACGAGGTACCGCAGTATGTCAATAATCCAGCAACACCACACGCTCATCCCCCTACAACATCTCAGGATAGGGGCAGGACGGGACGCTCCCAAGGACTTATAATCAACTGATCCAACTCTACGGATATTTCTGGCTTTTTGGACTCTGGTCTATTACTTATGCTTTTCCTTTGTGGTATTAATAAAAGACTGCTTCGAACTTCGGTCCCCACTTGATCAGTCTAGTATAAAATTTAGGCTCCGGCTCCACACTTGGTCCGCTAAGTATAAAATTAGGGCTTCGGCTCCACACTCGGTTCACCAAGTACAAAGTTAGGACTCTGGACCCCACTTGATCGGTTATGTATAAAATTCGGACTTCGGCTCCACACTTGATCTGTCAAGTCTAAAATTCAAGCTCTGGCTCCACACTTGGTCCGCCAAGAATAAAATTAGGGCTTCGGCTCCACATTTGGTCTGCCAAGTATAAAAAAGGGCTCAGGCTCCATGCTTGGTCCGCCAAGTACAAAGTTAGGACTTCGCTCCCCACTCGATCAGTCAAGTATAAAACTCGGACTTCGGTCCTGCATTCGGCCAGCCACTCATAAACTTTGAATTTTGTTTCGTAGCTCGGAACTCCGGTTCACGACTTTCCAAAAACTTGGGCTTTCGAGTGCCAAGATTCTCCAAATGGATTCACCAACCATAATAACTTCTCGACTTGGTCCGCCAAGTACGAAAGTTTTTTATCTTAACCCTCTTAGCACGGGAATCTTAACAGTCTGGCCTGTCAAGTACATAATATCACATAACTTGGTCCGCCAAGCACGAAACCTTTTTTACATGTACATACTTGCTTCGACAGGACTCAACAAGCCCACGACTTCTAATTTTCCGAATCTCACGCATTCCAGACTCAACAGTCCATCAGAATACGATCTCAGTGATCGTCGGATTTCCATTCTACTATGATCTATGTGATCGTCGGACTTCTCCCAAATCTCATTCCCAGACTCACAGATTTACAAATCTCCTGACTACTCACAAAACACATCTTCCTTCAATCAAGAAAGACATGCTTTGAAGGGCAAAGTGTTGACGCGTTTTTTAGTCAAAGCAGTCACACGTCAAGTTTATGATCAACAATGTGCTCGAGTCTTGAGAACGTCATTAGAAAACACAAAGTGATTTGGTTGAAGTCGCGATGCGCTCGGAATCGAACCAAAATATGGATCATTCCTGAAACCAGTATCAGCTCAGTCGCGTGTGGCAAACAAGTGCTTGCACGCATCATGCCGATCACCGAAAATTCCTTGCACGGACCGGGCCGATCACTTGAAGAAAAAAAACGGAGCTCGATCCGCTCAGGAATATCGCATCGCTTCAAGGATGCGAAATTCCACAGACGGTCCTCCCGGATGCTCATTTCTTGGCTAATTTTTTCGAAAAGCGAAATTCTAAAGACAACTCAATTTTTGGTTCAGTTTTCGAGAAATTTCGAAAACAACTCATTTTTTGGCTAAATTTTCGGGATGTGAAATTCTACAAACAACATTTTTTGGCTAAGTTTTCATGATGCGAACTTCGCATCCCCTCGGGATACGAAATTCCGGCTGATGCTTCCAAACTTCACCTATAAATACCCCTTTCTTGACATTTTAAAAGGTTGGCATTTTTGGACCTTGGCTATACTTTGGCATACGGGATTGGAGCTCCAAGACACTATTAATGGTTGTCATCCTCATCTTCATGATTTATGAACATTCCTTGGACCTGTAGACGCTACATAATAGACCGCCTACATTTTTTTGGCATTTAGAAGACCGTCTATAGGTTTTGGACATCCATGCATACTCTTAGACATTGAGGCTACTTTTTGGACATTATTGTGCATGCCAACATATTTTCACTCGGCGAAGGACATTTTGGTCAAAATTTAGAATTTAAAAGACATTTGTTGTTCTATCATATAACTGTGTACACACAAATTGTCCGAACTTGTACAAGCATTGTAATTGATAAATATATGATGAATGATCACTATAAACTAGACGTATGCGTTAGTGCCTAATCACTATAAAAATTGTGTCTCTTTACATTTTCTCGTATTTCGGATATTCGGATTATAAATTTACTGTTAAACTTACACTTGGGGGTTGGTGTGCACAAATAATCAATTTTTCACGTCAACAACGATAAATTTATATTACATTTAAATGATGTGTAAATGATTGTATATATCATGTCATATACGATGCATGCTATATCGGAAAGCTGTACCTTTACTCCCATTTGCATCAAATGTTGCTTCTCTTTGCTCATCGAATTTATCCTGAAATGCCAGTGATTTGGTTATAGTAATCTCTCCCTTTCTAAAAGGAAAGAAAAAAATTTGAAAGATGGTGAAAGCCTGCCACCTTGCTTTCACAGATTCAAGTAATTCTTCTGCTTTGATTGATTTTCTATAGGCAAGTGCCCACACTCCTAAAATGTCAAGGTTCCACTCTATATGCCATGTTGACTGCAAACACCCATATGTGAGAAATTAGACAAACCAACAATTATTTCAGAATAAATTTCCTTGATAGTAGGATCAAATCAAGTATGAACATGTATGTGGTGGGCGTGGCAATTGGACCAGACCCGGACCTGACCAGCGGGGTCTTGATTCGATTCTTGACAGGTCAAGTTTTTCAGATCCAAACAACACATTCTAAAACCCAGACCTAACCCGACCGGAGCTTTGTTTTGGATCAGTTCGGGACCAGTTGGATAATATCACTAAACATGCTTATATTTCAATGTTTTTGGGTCGGCTCAGTCGGATTTGATCGAGTCTTTATGATATTTTAATTATCCGGACCCCACCCGAGACTCATCGAGTCCATCTCAAGTCGGTTAGGTTAGGGTCTGCGGATCTCAGTTCTAATAGTCATCCCCAAGTACACACCAATGTAACTTGTAACCTTATCCTCGAGTTTAGTTGCTATATCCATTATTTGATCATCTATGAAGCTACTGTAACCACGCACATCAATTTTCAGCAACAAGCCTAATGCATTAGCGTATACCTGAATGTACGAGAAGTATGAGAAAGATAAGAAAATAAATGTAAATCTATGAAGCAAAAATTGTAAATTTACAACCTCCGTGAATTCTGCGTCGCTTCTTTCCAGCTCTTTCCAAATTTGATTGTAATATATTTCTAAAACTTTTTGTAATGGAGCATGGCCTTCTAGATAACATAAAGCTACATGCCACCAACAATGCGTGTACCTAACACAGGATAAGTATATGTAGCAGTTAACAAAAGAAGAAGCTAAATGCTAAAAGCATAAAGAAAAAAAGGAATCCATGTAACATAGATAATTAGTGTGTATGATTGTATAATATGTGCTGTAATATGTTAATTATTTGCGTCATAACTTGTAACAAAGATTCGTCTTCCTCATATATCACAATATTCTGCAATTAATCATATATCACAATATTCTGCAATTAATCCCAAAGGGTAGTTCATCTGAATATTATCTGCAGTGTTTATGTTGGTTATTTTGTAAAAAAATAAATAAAACAAACAAAATGATTCAACTTAGATATAAATATTAATTAAGCATAAACAGGGAATGAAAATCCCGCTATATAATGTTCGAAAGAATACATGAAAGACACGCAGTTATTCCACGTGGAGGAACATGACAACATGAAGTCCACTGCTTCTTTGTAATGACATTTGTGCTGAAGGACATGGCACAGCTGCAATGAAAATACATTATTTACTACACAAAAGTACAATAATTTATTTCTTTCGACTTAGTAGAAAAAAAGTACCTGTACAGCTAAAGAATTAGCAAACATACGAGGCATACAAGAAACTTCGAACATGAAGATTTTCCCCCAATATACAAGTGAAATTTTCAAATTCAAATCCATTTTTTTATACAGTACTTAGCATCTAGCTATAATTTTTGAGGAAGAAAACATACATTATGCTGAGACCAAACATCATATCCATTCATTTCACATCCTTTCTTTGCTGCGTTTTCAGCTTCAGCCATCCTTCCGAGTTCTAGTAAAGGAAACGAGAGCATGCCATATATATAACTTTGATCTTCATTATATGGTAGTACCTAATTGTTATTATTGTAGATATTTAGCACCAGCTATCATCAATAAATCAAAGCACCACAATCAGAAAGCTTATTATCATATCATAGAATAATTTAAAATTTGACCTGCTTGACAAATTCAAGAAGTGTATCAGGACGGCCAATGTAGAAACATATGAGATGTGCCCTTCTTAGAGATGCCAAATCTCTGGGAAACTCTCTAAGCAACTGCAAAATTAATTCTAAAATAATTTAATGCTTAAAAAGAGATACCATGGTTATATAATTATACTCTAGTGAACTTTGAAAATGATATATGGTGATCTTGTTCAAAACTAAAATTCTGCATTTGATAAAATTTAGACAAACTCGTCTCTTTTTTTCCTTTTCCTTTTTTTTGTGCAAGTTTTTTTTTTTTTCCATCATTGCTGTTTTGATATTTTTCTTTAAAGCTAAGTCCTGTTTGGCTTGACATTTTTAGTTTTTTTTTTTTAATTTCCATCCAAACAAAAATGCGCACAGTGCACATGTTGGAACTTTTTGTGAATTTATTAAAAAAGGAGAATTAATTGCATTACCAAATTTTTTTATTATTGAGTAATTAATTCAATCGAGCCGTTGTAAGTTAATAACGGTAACATATTTTGTGCCATTATTTTGAGATGTTAATGCATATTTATGAGCCATTAATGCATAGAGCCGTTAGAAGTTATAAACGGTATTATATTTTGTATCAATAAATTTTCTGCTAGAGCTGTTACATTTGCATAACAGTTGAGTGTGTATATATATAAATGTATACATGCATTTGATTGAGTTGTTACAAAATATAAATAGCATTAACAAATTGCAATGAATGGTAATAAATATATATTTATTAACATTCATCTTCTCTTTATGAAATGAATGCAATTTACATATTGCAAATTTCTTTGAATGGTTTTTTCATTTAATATGGCATTAATTTCAGTCCAATTTTCCTCCCACTAGAATAGCCACCGTTTTTTCTGTATAAGAACTTGGTCATAGACCAGAAAGGAGAGAATATACAGAACATTTTTTTTCTTGCTCTTTTTCTAGAAAAATTCTCTCTTCCTCTTTCACAGAAAGAAAAATCATATATATTTTTCTATCCTCTTCTCAACCATTTTTTTTTTTAAAAAAAATAGAAAGAAAATAAACTTGAGCAGTATTATTTTAGAGTGCAAACTGAATCGGATTCATATGTGCAAATGATCCGATATAGAAAGAAAAAACAAGGATGAGGCTGTTTTATCCCAGAGGCGGCGGCGAACAGTACGAACTACTTTGCACCTTGAGTAGATCGCCGAAACGTCTTCAAGAAAGTGACCTAGTCCACGACTCAGCCGAACCATTGTTTCCAACAATTTGAAGACGTTTTTCAGAAAAACAATGGCTTCGACTGCAAATCTTGACGATGCTGCCCCATCATCCAAGTTTCAATTTTTAGTGCTGCGCTTTTCAGATTTAAAGGACCGCTCTTCAAGAACTAGCATTTAAAAAAAAATGACGAATGACAGGTCAGTAGAGATGCATCACATTAGCTTTGAAATAGCTTTTGAGATTATCTCCGAAGGTATGACCTTTTATGAACAGTTTTATATTGCTGTTATAATTGACAAACTGGTCTAAGTTTGAAAAGAATTGGTCTATTATTATTTGGTTTTTGCATTAATTTGCTAATTAAAAATTATTAGGAGACTATTGGAAAACAATAGTAAATCTTATAAGTCTTGAAATTGACTTTGGATGGAATAAAATTTTTCCAAAGAATAATTAAAGATTAAGAAAACAATATAAGTATAATTATATTGTTAACTAGAGATTATAATTATATATTTCATTCGTGTTAAGCCAAAACAATTGTTTTAGAGAACCGTTTAAAAGTGATTGTATGATTTGGAAAATGACATTAAAAGTTTGGCATTACCGAAATGCATATGTTTATTTGTAAATGTCATTAATATTGACATTAATAGAACGCATATATTATTTGGAAATGTCACTAAATATTTGACATTAATAAAATGCGTATGTTATTTGATAATGTCATTAAGAATTGACATTAATTGGATGAATATGTTTTTGCATCAAAATAAACTGACAAAGTTTATATGCATAAATTTAGGGAATTTCATTAAAATTGAGATTAATTGAATGCAAATTTGGAAATGCCTTCATTATAGATGGGCATTAATTACATGCATAATGTTTCGTTTGGAATGTCATTAAGAAATGAAAATGGTGTAGATTTAATAATCATGAATGTATTTTATGTGAAAATGAACACCATTGATTAGATATGGACATCACTATTTCATCACTTTTATTTACGGTTGTTCTGATTTCAAATTTGTAGTTCTCATGAAAAATAAAAGTGATGATTGAGACGTTCAAAAATGAAACTGAAATTTATCAAACAAGAAAAATAAAGGACTTTGTAGTAATAGAAGAACAGAATATGAATCTAGTTCTATTCTGAATTACTATAAGAACTGCACCTTATTCACCTGATATGAACGGTAAAGGAAAAAATAGGACCTTTACCGAATTTGTAATTGCCATCTTATTAATTTATGGTGCAGCAAAACATTGGTGGGGGATATATTATTAACTGTATGCTATTTTCTGAATAGAATCCCCAAATCTAAGAATGAAATTTCACCTTATGAAATTTTAAAGAATCATAAAACCCAATGTCTCATATTTTAGAACTTGGGGTTGTTTAGCATATATTCACTTTTAGACCCTAAGAGAATAAAAATTGGCAAGTAGAGCATATGAATGTGTATTTATAGGCTATGCTATCAATAGCAAAGCATACAGATTTTATGACATAAATGCATATAATATATTTGAATCAAATGATGCCGATTTTTTATGAAACAAAATTTCCTTTTAAATTAAGGAATAGTGGGGGCACATCAAGTATGCCTATTAGAATAGAACTTAATAAAAGTTCTAAAGTTGAACCTAGAAGAAGTACAAGAGCGAGAACCATAAAAGATTTGGTTTGGATTTTTGTGCTTTTACTATAGAGGAGGATCACTTAAACCTCCAAGAGGCCTTATCTTATTTAGACACCGATTTTTGGCGAGAGGCTATAAATGATGAGATGGATTCCCTAGAATCCAATAAGACTTGGCAATTGACAGATTTACCCTCTAGTTGTAAATCTATAGGCTGTAAATGGGTACTTAAAAGAAATTAAAACCTGGTGGCGCTATTGATAAATATAAAGCACGACTAGTAGCTAAAGGTTTTAAGTAAAAAGAAAATATAGATTTCTTCGACACTTTCTCACCCGTAACTAGAATTACATCCATTCGGGTATTAATCTCACTTTCTTTCATTCACAATTTATTAATACACCAAATGGATATTAAAACCGCATTTTTGAACGGTGAATTGGAAGAAGAAATTTATATGGACCAGCCTGAAGGATTCGTAGTACATGGTCAAGAACATAAAGTATGCAAATGAGATAAATCATTATATGGTTTAAAACAAGCACCTAAACATGGCATAAAAAAAAATTGATAACTTAATCATTTCACATGATTTAAAGTTAATGAAAGTGACAAATGCATTCATTACAAATTTAAGAATGACACTTGCACTATTATATGTCTTTATGTAGATGACCTACTCATTTTTTTTTTGGTCTAACATTCATGCCATAAACTCATTCAAATCCTTATTAAGTGCCAATTTCGATATAAAAGATCTAGGTGAAGCGAATGCAATCCTTGGTATTAAAAATTACTAGGTCCGAAAAATGGACTTTCTTTGGATCAATCTCATTATATTGAGAAGTTTCTAAAGAAAGACAATCACTTTGACTGTAAACCAATATGTACACCATACGATCTCAGTGTAAAGACATATAAGAACACCGGTGAAGGTGTAAGACAGTCAAAGTAAGTGAGCATCATTGACAGCCTTCGGATGTCACTGATTGTACTAGACCCAACATTGCCTATGTTGTGGATTATTATGCAGGTTTACTAGTAGACCTAGTATAGAGCATTAACATGCTATTGAGAGGGTTATGAGATACCTATAATAAACCTTGAACCTTGGATTACATTATGAAAAGTTTCCAGCTGTACTTGAAGTATATTCTGATACAGACCGGAATACTTTATATGATGATTAAAAGCAACCAGTAGCAATATATTTAGCATTATTAAAGAAGTTGTTTCTTGAAATTTTTTAGGAAACATACTATTTTGACTCAGTCTACTATAGAAACTGAGATAATAGCACTAGCCACAGCTAGTGAAGAAGCAGAGAACTAAAAAAATCTGCTAGTTGAGATCCCTTTATGGGGAAAATAGACACCAATGGTGTAATCGATTGCGATAGTACCGCGGCTATTGCAAAAAGTATTGAACCGTTATTATAACGGTAAAAGACGACAGTCGTAAGGACAATACTGTAAGAGAACATCACATGCATAGTGATGAAAATTTGACGACTATTGAAAGAAGGACAGAACCGATATTACATCGGTAAGAAATGACAGTCGTATGCACAGTATTGTTAGAGAACATCACATATAAAGTGATGATAACTTGGCAGATTCTTTGACGAAAGAACTGACCAGAAAGAAAGTCCTGAATGAATCTAAAAGAATGGGACTATTGCCCTTGGATTGATGAGTCACGCACAATGGTAACCCGACCTAAATGACTGGAGATCCCAAGAACTAGGTTCAATGGGTAAAAACAAGTTGTGTAGTGATAGGAATTGAACATGCTATTTAATAAACAAGAAGCATGTATTCCTGAAGTGATTAGAGGATGAGTTAATAGAAACTCTTAATGAGATCTATACTCTATTTGGAGTGGAGTACCTACCTTCAGGAGTACTCTTGATAGACTCACCTTTGTGAATGTGGAAATTTGGCCGTTTCCTATGGAGTTCTGGGCAAAATTCCTAGAGCGTTCACTAAACTGGGATAGACGTGCATGGCCATAAATGCACGGGCTTATTTGATTGCACTCTAGAAAGGTTGTGTGTGGTTTGATGTCAGGAATAGAGTTCAAGACTACGTGTCACTCTAGTAAAAACTGAATCTTATTCACTATGCAAAGGTTCAAGTCAGATGACACCTTTGTTTATGCATAATCTTATGTATTTTTTAATGAACTGCTCAAAAATATTTTTTAAGAAATTCAAGTGGGGGATTGTTGGAACTTTTTGTGAATTTATTAAAAAAAGGAGAATTAATTGCATTACCAAATTTTTTTATTATTGAGTAATTAATTCAATCGAGCCGTTGTAAGTTAATAACGGTAACATATTTTGTGCCATTATTTTGAGATGTTAATGCATATTTATGAGCCATTAATGCATAGAGCCGTTAGAAGTTATAAACGGTATTATATTTTGTATCAATAAATTTTCTGCTAGAGCTGTTACATTTGCATAACAGTTGAGTGTGTATATATATAAATGTATACATGCATTTGATTGAGTTGTTACAAAATATAAATAGCATTAACAAATTGCAATGAATGGTAATAAATATATATTTATTAACATTCATCTTCTCTTTATGAAATGAATGCAATTTACATATTGCAAATTTCTTTGAATGGTTTTTTCATTTAATATGGCATTAATTTCAGTCCAATTTTCCTCCCACTAGAATAGCCACCGTTTTTTCTGTATAAGAACTTGGTCATAGACCAGAAAGGAGAGAATATACAGAACATTTTTTTTCTTGCTCTTTTTCTAGAAAAATTCTCTCTTCCTCTTTCACAGAAAGAAAAATCATATATATTTTTCTATCCTCTTCTCAACCATTTTTTTTAAAAAAAAAAAATAGAAAGAAAATAAACTTGAGCAGTATTATTTTAGAGTGCAAACTGAATCGGATTCATATGTGCAAATGATCCGATATAGAAAGAAAAAACAAGGATGAGGCTGTTTTATCCCAGAGGCGGCGGCGAACAGTACGAACTACTTTGCACCTTGAGTAGATCGCCGAAACGTCTTCAAGAAAGTGACCTAGTCCACGACTCAGCCGAACCATTGTTTCCAACAGCACATATTTTCGGAAGACAACCAATTTGAAAAATAAAATTAGTACACAAAATAGAAAATAAATTTATTTTGTTTTCCGTATTTTGAAAAATTGTTAGCGGACTAGTAAATGTATAACACAAAATGTTACAAATATGCTGCAGAAAACTTTTTGCAAATACTTAGCAAAAACCGTGTTAATTTTTATTGCAGAAGAACTATCTGCAAATTCTTTGCAAAAACTGTGTTTGTTTATGTTTCGTTGCAAATAGTTTTGCAAAAGTCAGTTTGCAAAGATTGTGCAAAACTATAATAAAAGTATAAAGCAAACAAGTACGGTACCTTTTAGTTTGTCCCTCCGCTTCGTCCTTTATATAGGTGTCCGGAGACCGTTTTAACGGTTATAACGCTTGAAAAGGTTGTCACCCTTTAACCAAGCGCTGCGACCGTTTTATTAATGCTAAGTGCCTCTAGCACACCTCATACGCCCATTCACCCACGTCGCAGATGTGGCACGGTAAAGCGTGCGGAATGGTGATGGTTTTGCTTTCACGTATCTATATGTCTCATGGAAACTATAATAATGTCCTCATCTTAGCATATAACCATATAATGTTTATTAAATACTAAGATGTGAGACTATTCACATTCTAAGAAACACTTGATATCTCTCACTTTTCAATGCTCTTACGTTTCCCTATCTAATAATCATTCATTTCTAACAAAAATAACATAAGCACGGAGAACAATCCATCCCCTTCACGCTCCCTTTATGTTTTATACAATGTTGAAAATGTGAAACACAAAACTCAAAACGGAACCAAACACTCCCTTATTTTTTGGGGATTTCGATGGATTTTGTAGCATCATATTGAAATGTACTTCGTAGTGCAATGATATACAGAAATTTCAACCACAAACTTACCCTACTGTAGCCACAAATTTATCAAACATAAACAGCAATTATCAGTAAAGCTTTCTAATGTCAACCTTACTGCTTAAGGAGGCATACTTATAGTACTATCAAATAACGGCAAAGAAAATCAATAATGAACCTCAAAGTGTTTGCGAATTGCAGCATCAACGTCCTTTTCTTTACCAATCATGCAAGAAACAGCTTCAAAAACCATCCTTTCATACTCAGTCCCAATCCCACTATCCTGATATATACATAATCAAAATATGATCGCAAAATCCACATACAGAATCAAAATAGCCTGAACTGACTAATTACGTTGAACTAACAACTGAAATAAACTTCAAAAGACTGAAAAACCTACCAACGAATCCTTAGCAACAGTTAGACAAGATGAAGCTTTAACGGGTTGTTTGGATGAAATTTGAAAAGCAGCTAGAGTATTAGCAAGAACGCAAGCTGGATCATGAACTGTAGCTTGAACGATCGCATTTCGGTTGCGGCCGAAAGTGATGAACTGATAGTAGTAGGAATTGATCGATTTTATGCAATCTGAAGACTCGGTTTGGACTGTGTAACCCCAATTATCTAGAAACTTCGGTTCTTCCATTTCTTGCTTTTTAATTTGAAGTGATATCGATGAAAAAAGTTAGTACTTCTGGTATATACTTTGGAGTGTTGCTGAAAGTGAAAATATGGAAGATGAATGTGATTGGTATCTTGTGTGTTTAGGCAGATAATCCATGTACGACAAAACTTCGTCGGCTCGCCGAGAAATTTGAAAGTCGGTACATCGGAATTACCGAGTTTCTTCAGGCAAGTAATTTTCCTGCAATTTGCATATATTTAATATATTCAAGTTAAAATAATTTGCACGAATATTTACACTGAAATCATGAATAGCAAATATGAATTATCATTTCTAAGTTGCAAGTTTTGATTTTTATTTGTATTATTAATTGATGGAGATCGATTTTTTGTAGAAGTTTATGCACTAGGTTTTATTTTTGAGTTATATTTAGATTTGTCAAAAAACGGTTTGAATTTGTAAAGAAATTTCAATTGTTAGATTATAGTTTTAAACGATATTAAATTTTGATGGTTCACGGTGATATCCAAAAAGTGTTATATTAAAGTTATTTCAACTATCATGTACAATATCTATATTTATATATTGGTTGATTTGTCCAAAAATAACTTGCACTATGTTTATTTTTTTTATTTTTTTATTTTTTTTTATTTTGAAATTTTATGCAAGGTTTTATAGAGGATCCTTACCTCTTTGTGTTAAATAAAATAAAAAGAAATACAAGAAGGCTTGGACTAAATACGAAAACTAAGTCGTCTATGTCTATCATATAGAAGACTATTATTTACATCGTTGGGAAAAATGAGTTGCAAAGCTAAAACTTTGCATTGGATAGCATAGATGGAGCAGTGTGCTTAAACAGTAGCAACATTCGACCTTTTGTTTCATTCCTTCTAAATGGTGCATATGGTGACTTTCAATGCACACAGCAAGATCAAAGCTCTAGCATTTCTCCACCTTGTAGATATAAAAAAGTAAACCACTCATCTCCACTGTCCTTGTTGAGAATATGATACCCACACGCTCGAAAGACCTCTTTTTCAAATAGTGTAAGAATAATCACAATTGAAGTAAATATGAAGGTTAGTTTCAAAGCTCCCCATGCAAAGGCTATAGGGATTCCCAAGGTTTTGACTTAGTTGGTAACCCGTTTTTAGTAACTCTCCAGAGAAGGAAATTTTGCCGTTGTTTTTCAAAAATATCCCAAAAAATACTTGCACTTGGATCATTCCAAAAAGGGGCCAAGGAAAGCAACAGACTATAAACAAGCATAGTGGAAAATTCGAATTTAGAATCACCTCATAAAAGGGTGTCAGAATCTCCCATGATTGGTTCAGAGGCTGAAAGCTTTCTCCAAACCCCCATGACCTTCGGATTTCTTACTTACGGGAGGTTAAGGTAACCATCAGAGATGTAGTCGATTGCTTTCACGTTCAAGGGTATACTTGTTTGCACCATATCATTATAGCTCATCAACTTTATAAGAAAGGAACCCTTACCAGCCTAAGGGGCATTCCAAACGTAGTTTTTAAAGAAGGAGACATAGCAAGTTGAAAGTGGATTTGCATGCTTTCGCTTAGGATAAAAATTTGTTTCCAAACCCAGCTAGCATTATGCTTCTTTTCTATGCTCCAGAAGTCACTTCGAATTAAAGTTTTGTCTCTCACACCAAGAGTTCCATATAGATTTACGTATATTAATGAAGCAATTGACATAGAAAGAAAAGGCAAATTGGTTCCAAATATTAACATCTATCAAACCAAGGCCATCTTTCTTTAAAGGGAGGTGGAACTTGGAACATGTGATGGGGATAGTCTTCCTAGACAAAGGATTACCCGTCCAAAGGAAATGACAACATGATATTCTAAACATTTAAGTTCACTTTTTGGTGAGGACAAGGATTCTGGAGTAGTAGACTCGCATTGGGAAGATTATGGATTTATTTATTGTCTTTCTACCTGCTTGGGAGAGCAACTTATTCACATACATATTCATTTTGTTGATAATCTTTTCATGGAGCAACATGCAATGCTTAGTCTGGACCTTAGTGGAAGTAAGAGGTATATCTAAGTAACGTGCACCAGGCTTCTCAAATTGGATATTATGAGTGGTAGCCAGTTGCACTGTAGAAGTTTCACTAAGTCTAGAAACAATAATTGCGGACTTATTGTAATTAAGAGAGAGACCAATTATGGAATGAAAATCAGACATAGTATGGAACATGGACTCAAGCGATTTAGAGTTAGTACGGTTGCATCATTTTGGATGGTAATCAGTCATATTCAAGTTGTACATGTTGTTAAGGAGAATGGTTAACATTTCCGTGATAAGTAAGAAAAGATAAGAGCTAATAAGTTCCCCTTGACATATTCCACGAGTTCCATCAAAATAACCAAAGAGAGTTCCATTGATCTGAATAGAGTACTTAGCTATAGAAATGCAAACAACAATCCATTTAATGAAAGTATCAAGGAAATACATTTTTCTCATAGCATTAAAAATTGCATGCCAACTAACAGTTTCATAGGCCTTCGCT
Organism: Allium sativum; assembly: GCA_030737875.1. NCBI lineage: Eukaryota > Viridiplantae > Streptophyta > Magnoliopsida > Asparagales > Amaryllidaceae > Allium > Allium sativum. The sequence continues at coordinate 101,598,237 of CM060909.1, forward strand.
AGGTCAAGTTTCAAGCAACATCTTGGGCTAGGACTATTGCTTTCATAAGCCCTCAACAATTCTTGGGACATGAGGATGTTATCGGTAATACTTTGATCCGGGAGGAAAGCACTTTGGTTGGGACTGATAAGTTGCAGAAGAACTTGCTTGAGCCTCACAGCAAGAACCTTATAAATGCATTTATAGACCATGTTGCAGTAGTTGATAGGTCTGTAGTAATTAACTAAGGTTGGGCTATTGGTTTTTGGAACAAGGCATATGATGACTGAATTTATGCCTCCAAGCATCCTTTTACTAATGAAAATGTTCCTTGTAGATTTTATGAAGTCATGATTAACGATGAACAAGCAAGATGTAAAAAAAAATAAGAGTTATAATCATCTGGTCCGCCATCACTACCTTTTGAAATGTCAAAGAGGGCCTCTTTAATATCTTCTTCCGTAACCTCATAACAAACCCATTAGAGAGGTAAGGATTTAGTTAAAGGAAATTTAGCATATCAATAGAAATGATGGAGAATTACTGGGGAGACCTACTGCCAGTAGGTAGGTGAAATGGTTCAGGAAGGCTTGGGCAATTGCATCAGAACCTTCATGTAGAATATTGTTGTCGTCTTAGACGCAGTGAATTGTGTTGTCTCTATTTCTATACTTTAGATGGTTATGGTAGAAGCTTGTGTTCTTGTCTCCTTTCTCATCCCATTTGATTCTTCATCTTTGTCTAAGCATTGCAACTTTCATATGATGGGCATTAATTAGCTTATTAGTTAATTCAAGCTCCTGCACAGAAAGAGAATAGTTAGTGGGGTTTCGCTGGAGATCACATTTTACCTGTTCTAGTTCTTTTTAAAGAATCGAGGAGAGCTTGAAGCCTTCACCAAAGTGATTCTTAATCTATTATTTGAGGATGGATTTGGTGTGACAAAGTTTAGATTAGAGGATGAACATGGGATTTCCATACAAAGAGGTAGACTAGGCTTTAGAGACAATGCCCAAAAAATCAGGTTGTTCACACCAGTTGTTGAAAATTTTGAAAAGAGCAGGAGGGTTAGTACTCAGGTGAAAGAATGATAAGAGGAGGGGGAGTGGTCTGATAGATTAGGGGAAGGACTTCAAATAATAAGGTCGGCCAAATTTCAAAAGCTTTGTGATGATAAATACTCTGTCAAGTTTAGAGAAAGTTATATTACAAGAACGAGATTTACTGCTCCAAGTATAGTATAAGCCAACATTTTTTATCTTAAAGATGTTATCGTTGTGAATGGCTTCTCTAAGGGACCGTATATCTTTGGCTGAGAGGGGGTTACCACTATCTCTATTGTAACGACCCGCATTTTACATATCGGACGACCGTAAAATATTTTTATTTAATTCCCTAAGGGTCGGATCAGTCTCATATTTTTGATATGTTGTTTATTGGGGTGTGTGACATGTCCACAATTTTTACCAATTTTATTTGTAACCATTTTGCCCCTATCAGCCTTGTACATGGAATAACTTTTGACTGGGATCGAATCAGGTGCTGAGGTTGATTTCATTGGAAAGGAAATGGTGTTGCCATTTCCATAGAGTGGTCACATTAAAGATTTGGTTCAGACGCTTGGGGAGAAATTATTGTTTTAGTGTTTCACAATTTCTATACAGCTTTAGCTAGTCATTAATGGGTTGAATTAGAATGGTCCATTAGCGGGTTGGTTGGAGGCTATAAATAGGGGGTTAGAGGCATGGAGAGAGGTTTTCTTTTCTTCATTCCTTTCATTTGGTTGAGCTTGTGATCCTCCTTGCTTAATCAAATACATCTTTCCTCCATTAAAATTCTAGATCTATGCAAGAAGTTGAAGATCTACATCAAGTAGAGCTATATCTACATCGAGTGAAGGAATATCGCATCAAATTAAGAGGTTTGGAGATTGATCATTGCCGTCGGGATTTGAGATTAGTCGATTTCAAGTTAATTTGAAGATTTGGTGAGTGATAAGCATCTCTCACATGGATTCAATCAAGTATATGGGCTGTTTGATCTTATATATTTTCGTCATTTCAAGTTGTTTTCACCTAGATATACATCATGGTAAGTATATTTTCATTCGAATCACCATAGGATCTAATCTAGCAACTTAAACTGGTAATTCTTATGTTAATTCATATGTATATGGAAGTTTAGATCCATTATTTTGTTTATTCATTGTTTTACCAGATTTGGTGAGTTTCATATGATTGTATGATGAATAATTATTGTGCAAGTGTTATTTGATGATTGCATGAAGCATTGATGATTGGATTGGTCAATTTGGATGGGTCGCATGGCTTGGAAATCAAGAAATGATAATTGAAAATGTGGCGCTAGGTCAGGTCGTTTGAAGTTGGGTCACTCGAAGTCGGGTCGCTCGAGGTCGTCGGGTCGTTTGAAGTATGGATCATGAATTGCGGAGCATGAAATGGAGTTGGATTGTTTTTGGCTATGGGTCATTTTTTTGTTGTGGGTCGTTTTTGGCTATTGGCCGTTTTTTTTTTGCTATGGGTCGTTTTCCATAGCCGAAAGGCTGAAGTGCTATGGATTGAATGTCAACCAAAAGTGATGATTATTTTGGTTCGAGAATGGACGTGGCTTCGAAGTGAATTCAGGGATGAATATTCGAAGTGATATGAAGTGTTCGTTGATCGCGAAATGCAACGAATATGTAGACGACTCAACTGTGACTTGAGATCGTGGATAATGGTTGCTCGATATGGTATCTAGGCTTGTGGATAGTCGTTGGTGATGACAACTAGATTTATGAAGGTTGAGAGATTATCGTTGTCGTAAGTTATAGCGGGCTCAAAGCAGGGGTATAATAGGGACGCCTAAAAGGCTAGTTAGACTAGTCGAGTACCCAAGACCCATTGGATGAGCCTAGTTGTCTACAGGAGCCAAATGTACGTTGGACGTGTAGTAGTATGACTAGAACTTGGGTTACCATTAGTCCTTGACATAATGGCGTAATGTAGTCAGTCATACGATTAGCGATGGTTTCAAAGCAGGATTGGCAGTGATAGCCAAAGTCATGGATGATGATTGTTTTGCTTCCATCGTCTTGTGTAGATTATTCGACATCGAAGGAGATATCTCTTGGGTGCTTGTCTGATATTCGTTTGGGCCTTCGGGGCTTGTGCTTGGGAGATGTCGATATCGATTAGGATGGTCTACGCTTGATAACTGGTTGCCATGAATGTACTGTTTATTTCTACTTGATTGTTGTAAAGGCTACCACTATGGGATGTGGGGAAGATGAGTTTGGGGTTTCTTCTCTGTTGTTGGGTTGGTAGATTAGTTGATTGATCTACCTATTTGTCATATACTTTAGCGATGATGTTAGATAGCTGTTTTATCACTCATTAAGAATATTGTCTGACTCAAAGCTTTATGTTTCCCTCTTATTAACTTGGGTTGTTCATACATGTGATGAACGGGTAAATTGGGTAGCAGGTGATAGGTAGTAGATCCTAATGAGGACGATGCTGCTAAGCGACAACGAGCAGGAGGCTGGCGTATTATTTCCTACTGTTTACTATTTGTTGTTTTCCGTTGTTCGATATTTTCTCTGAGTGACTTGTAGTGAGGCATTTTGTACATAATCTTACGGTATTCTTGTTTGTATGGATAACTCATGTTGATGTGAAAAGTTTAGGATCCTGCTCAGTTCCGCTTCACTATTATTGCCTGTTGTATATATTCTATTATATTTTATCCTTGCGCTGTGAGTTATACGATAGGTTCCACGTGTATTATCTCTACCTTGATGATCGTCCATAGCCGCATGGCACACCTTTCAACGCGTTATTTCCCTTGTTAAGTGCAGGGATTATGGGCGGTCGTCACATTTGGTATCAAAGCTCTGGTTAATCGATTTTAACCAAAGTTCAAGGACGTCATTACATATGAGAGACATATTTGCATATTTCTGATGGATGTATACTATATATTAGTGTATAGTACTATAGCGCTTGAAGTCCATTTGCAGTTTTGTCATGTGTGGACTAATCATTCTATTTTTAGATTTAGAATGAGTCATTGATCATCGATACATACTACTAGGGAGGAGACTGTTCCTGGAGGGGGTGACGGCTGTACACCAAATTACACAGCTATGTTCGAGGCCATGATGGCAGCGATCATGGGGAGGGTGCCTACTTCAGTGACAGCCGCGGTAGATACAGGGGTTCATGTGCAAGTGCCTAGGGTTGTGGACTTCACGAAGCTATGCAAAGACTTCACTACTCTAGTAGGAAAGCTGTTTAAGGGGACAAAGATGATTGTAGAGATTCAAGGGTGGCTTGATACTTGCATTCGGATCTTTGGAGACTTGGGCATAGACGATGCAACAAAGAGGAAGCTTGCATTGAGATAGCTACAGGGAAGAGCTATGGATTGGTGGAACTCTGTCACTCTAGAGACACCAAAAGATGAGATTTCATGGGATCAGTTCCAAGTCAAGTTTGAGATGAAGTTTGTCTCTACCATTCAGAAGTCCATTCTGTTTAAGTGGTTTGTTTCTGACTTCAAAGCTTTGTTGAAGTATGCTCGTTCACATGTCGAGACTCCTTGTCAGAAGAACACGAATTTTGTTATGGGTTTGGATAGATACCTTGGGAATCAGCTGGTTGATCATATAGATGATACTTATGAGAAGATCGTCGAGAAAGCTCTGAGGCACAAGAGTTTATTTCCCAAGGAAGATACTGTTGTTGCAACTAAGGAAGAATAGAAACCATAGTAGGGTGGTAATAACCAAAAGAGGAAGCAGCAACAGCAGAAAGGGAAGGATAGTCAAAAAAAGCAGAAAAGGGATGTTATATGTTCCAACTACCAGGAGAAGGGCCACTATTCTAGGGATTGAAAGAATCCGGAAGCTGAGAAGAAGTGCTTCAACTGTGGCAAGCCTTGGCATAACAAGAAGGATTGTCCAGAACTAGCCAAGAGTAAGCAGGTTGTGAAGGCGTATACTTTGGAAGCTATGCCATCTTCTTCGAGTTTTCCTACGGCGAAGGATAAAGGGAAGAATGTCGTCATTCAAGGAATTCTTTCTGTTAGAGATGTTTCAATTTGAGTGTTGTTTGATACTGGAGCATCGCATTCTTTCATTTGTAATGAGCTTGTTTGTTGCTTGGGTTTAGAACCCGAGATTTGTGATAGACCATTGATCATGACTAATCTAGTTGGGGGTTCGTCTAGTTTGTGTATGATTTGTCGTGGTCTAGTTTTATCGAGTCATGGTTGCTCCTTTGTGTGTGATTGCTTTGTTTTGAACTTCGTTGGGTTTGGGATTATTTTGGGTATGGACTGGCTCAAGAGGTATGCGGAAAAAGTGGATTGAGAGAAGCTAGAGGTGACAGTCGGGAATATGGAAGGGCAAATGATTGTGATTCGGCGTAAGCCAAGAGGCGGGGTCTGTAACACCCTGTAAAATACATAAACATTAATAATAAATAAATAAAAACAAGCAATTAAATAATATGGCTGGAAAATGAGAATTCATAGCTTTAGGAATTTGGCTACGAAATTCTTTTATTTGGATTCGTGGTGAAATTCTGAATCGTTTTCATATATAAAATGTTGAAAATGGTCAATGTATGAAGAAGTTATGAACAAATGAATTTGGATAGTAAACGTAGAAAATATATAATTAAATAGATAATATATATATATGTGTGTGTGTCCAAATTATATTCAAAATAAAGAGGGAGAATTTGGATTTTTAATTGATGATATGATCATGGAAGACAAAGGATATTGTAAACAAGGAATAAGATTAAGATATTAAGGAATGTATTAATTTAAAATAAACAACTCAACAACGCACATTCATTGGGCGTTCCAGCCCCTAGGGGGTCGACCGCCCCTCCTTAAGGGGTATCAACCGCTTGGCCTCTGGACATCCCAATAAATCTATATGGTTAGGTTTTTTAGAGAGGATACATACATACATACATACATATACATACATATATATATATATATATATATATATAAATCAAAGGCCTGGATTAAACTAAACTAAACCAATGGTCTATGCTCACACGGGGAACTATATATAGCCCCTCATATTACACTTTGAAACCCTAACCATTCACTATCCCTACCTCTATGCTGCCTCTCTGCCATTACTAAATTCCAGAGAAAAATAAAGAAAAAGGTTAAGGGTTTCTTCTATTTTTCTAACCCTATTCTTAAACTCTCTCTCTTCTTATTCATATAGGTTTAGTATTTTGGAATTTGGTAGAAATATATGTATATAAGATTCTAATATATGTTTCTAATATATGTTTCTTATATATGTATATTAGGAGGATTGTTGGAAGCACGTTTGACGTAGAGATTTAAAGCACAGATCTAGATCTACTACATATTTCTCTTTGTTCTGCCCAGATCAGTGAGTGGAATATCGTTTACTTAGGCATATTCATATTTTTATTAGATTACCATGTTGAAAGATATGCCTAGGAGGATTTGGAAATCAATAATATAAATACTAAAACCCCCAAATCCTCTATCTTGTAATTCCGTATGAATTGTCATGATTATTTGGGTTTTGTGGATTGTTGACTTTAATATTGGGTTAAAGATATAAAGGGGTGTTGCTACTATTATTTCTATTTTATGTAACCCACCTTTATTTACGTTTGATTGAAACCTAAAAAGGTTTAAATTTGGGTATTTCATGATTTGATTTGGGTTTGGATCCTATTTTGAATCCAAACACATTCATACTTGAAATATGTCAAATGCAAACGTTTTTATGTGCATAATACCAAAAAGAGGTGAATTAGACAAAGTAGAAATTTTAAACATGCATGTCTTAGTGTATGTAAATCTCTATTTTTAATCCAGTATTGAAATCATTTCTACAAGCCTAGGATGCAAGTTGAAATTGTATGTATGTATATTTTCCATCCACTACTATTTGCTATCTTATCATTATGCCATCATGCCTATGTTGTAGCGGTAAAAGTATGAAAAAACTAATTTGTATACCTTAATTTGGACAAAATTGACAATTGCCACCTCATTAGAACGTTTCCTCGTTTATACGAATATTTACGTTATTTAGGCGTTATAATTATTATACTTATATAAATGCAATTAACGTTGTATTAGCGTACGAAATGCGGTTAGGTTAGAATTCAAATTTGAAATGTCCCCATAATAAATATACTTGGTTGCTTGTGTGTGCATATATAGAATGGCTTTATATATATATATATTAATAATGACACATAGACACAAGATTAGTCGTCATTTGTGGTAGAAATCTGCCCGGAACCGACCGACATATCCAACAACCACAAGTGGGCCCAACTAATGTGAGATATCTAGGTGTCATGGGCCATTCAAAAGCTTTGTACAATAGACACGAGGCTAAACCAACCTGTAATAGAAGCCTGCCCAGAACCAACCGACATATCCAGCATCTACATGTGTACAGTTTAATGTGAGAGGTCTAGTGTGGATATATATAACTATATATATATAAGTCTATTGTGTGAAAATGGGCAGGTTTACTACACCTTGAAAAGGTCTTAAGTGGATGACTCTCTTTTTATCTAGTTTGGGTCTTAAGTGGTTAGGACTAGGACCCCTCCGAAGGTTTATTCCTTGGAGAGGAACCAAAGTCAGGGGACCCACCCTTATTAGATTTGAAGTAAGTCTTTGGTGTTGATTCACAAGATTTTTGATTCAATACAACAACGAAATGGAGATAAAATCAAAGAGTTAGTTTATATATACATATATGTGTGTGTGTGTGTTTAGTTGTGTTAGATCAATGTTAAAATCTCTCCTCGTTCTATACAACATAAATGCATGGAATTTGGTATATATATATATATATATATATATATATATATGAATAAATGGCTAGAAAAACAGACATTATTGGGCAACATGCCCGGAACCAGTCAACTAGTTCATATTAGACCAGTTGACTAGTTAGGCAAATTTTGCCTTGTAATGGCTACTGTCTGCTATTTTTAAATATATATATATATATAATTTATACTTTTTAACTAGTTGACTGGTGATTTCCAGACCAGTTGACTGATCCGAATATAATAGCCATTTTTATGAAAGGACATCGTCTTTCATGAAGAGATTCCTCTTCATTTCTGAATAGAAATGGGTGCATCTCTTCGATAAAACTCTCCATGAAAGATATCCGGTCTTCAATTATTATATATACACTACAAACTTGGTTTTCAAATCACCAATTCTTTCCAAATCTATTCTATCTCTTGATCTACATTTCTACATATTCTAGCATTCTAAAAGGCTCTCAAAAATTCAAATTACTTGTTGAATCATTGAAATTATTTCATATATCTTGATTCAATAAGTAATATACTTCCTTCAATCTTCACATACACGTTATATACTTGAGTATAAAATTATAGAAATGGGGCACTTAATCGTTGGCTATTCAATGTTATTCAAGAACACAAGCAGAAGTCAAAATCTTATTGTTTGTTAAAGTCCCGTGTCGGTGCTCAGGCGGGAAATCCTTGTTGGGGCTCGGATTGTTGTGAACCTGTTCCTCCGGGTGAAGAGAGGGTGTAGATAGTAGAATTCTAGAAGGTGTCCAGGACTGAATGTAGGATGAGAAGTCCGAACCAGTATAAATTCCTGGTGTCACTTTACTTACTGCATTTACTTAGCTGTGATGTCTTTTATTGTTTAATATTTATTTGCGTAACTATCGTATTAGTCAAGTTAGTTTATCATATCTACTTCCGCATGTTCCATATAGAAAGATCCAACTCTAAGTCACAAGTCACACAATTTTTCATTTGGGTCCTCCTTCTCTAAAAGTGGTTAGGCATAAACGTAACGGAGTAGGGTAGTTCACGGGGATGTCCACTTCCTCTAGAAGCTTGTAAGGGCTTAAATAGGGGCAGGATTGGTATATGAAAGACATGTGGCCATTTCATGCTCACCAGCTATCTAAAGGGAGTCTTAAGCGACATAGGTGTCCTACCGTGTAATACCAGTTAAGTAATAACGTCCGCAATACTACTTCTCATATTACAGATGAGAGTATAAACTTAAGAACGTTAACGTATTAGGACAGAATCTTAAGGGGCTAGGGTTCCGCCTTAGGGTTATAAGAGATCATAAGAATCCACCTTTAATAGGGCCATAAATGACTGAGAATGCCCACCTCGTTGGGTCTCAACCCTAAAAACACTAATGGGTGATTGGCTTGGGTATCCACCCCATCGGATAGATACTTGGTGTTTGTTTGAATACTGTATGCTGTGTAGACATACCTTGACATATGTAACATTATGAACATTAAGTAACACTATATTTCAATCACACAGAATTTTATGTTCTGACCCCTCTCCTCAACATATCCAACAGGTCAGTAGATGGGGGAAAAGTCATGGACAAAGTCATGATTGAAGCTGATGAAGAAGACGAAGTTGTCATGCTATTATTAGTAGTTATTACTTTACTTCTTTTGGAAACTTGTGAGAATGAACTATTTGATGTACCCATTAAATAGATTTAAGTTTTGTGATTTTTAAATAAGTGGCACATCTTATTTTCAGTATTATATTTTCTCTTTCCGTTGTGTGAGATTTCCATTCGAAGTATCTTTATATATATTCTATGCAAATGTAATCCTTACAGGAACCAACTACCCATTTAGAACGACTCTAAGTTTCGATGGGCCTTTTCTGGGTCTAAATTTAGGCCCATTCCGGGTGAGTTGCTACATTTGGTATCAGAGCGTATGTTACCTAATTTTAAGGAAATTGTACATATGAGATGCGTATTTGTATATTGAAAAAGATTTTCCAAACTATATATACAATATATATTTACCCCAATAAGCATACACATTTATACTAGGCATCTTTATCATTTTCTTCCCTTTTCAGCTTAAATACTATCTCAGGAGTATCCACTAAAGGATTCTTCCTTTTCTTTTCAGATAATAGAATGGCTGAAAACCCAACTGAGCAGGGTAACCAGGCAAGGCCCAGATACTTTTCATAATGGTTTCAACATTATCTACATACCGTTGAACAGGTCCCTGTCGCCAATCTTGCCCTGGTGGCACCTGCAGCTCCTACCGTTGAGGTAGCCTTTGAATTTTGCCGCTTTTGTAATACTTTCAGGAATCTTGGAGGGAAATCATTTTCTGGAAAGGAAGGCTTTGCTAATACTCAATCTTGGATTATAGTCTGTGAAAGAATTTTTGAAGCTACTGGCTGGCCCGATGAAGTGAAAAGAAGAATAGCCATTTGGCACTTGAAAGATGAGGCGCTTGAGTGGTGGAATTTAATATCTAGAGAGAACAAGGGCCGAATATTTACATGGGCCGAATTCAAAACCTGTTTTGAAGCGAAGTTTTTACCTAAGGCAAAAGTGACTATCTAATTGGAGAAATTCATGCACCTCAAGCAAGGAAGCTTGAGCCTGCAAAAGAATGTATCCAAATACTGAATTATGTAAGTTTGGAAGAGGGTTGATAGATACCCCCATGAACAAAGCCCTGAGATTTATTAAGGGACTGAACTCTTCGTTGAAGGAAACTCTATTGGCCCAAGTAACGTTTGGGGCAACTTCTGAAACTCTAGTAGAGACAACTATCATTTGCATGGCTGAAGGATCCGAGAAGGTGAAAGAAAGCGAAAAAGGAGAAGGAAGTTCCAACAAAAATAAGAAAAAGGAATGGTGGAGAAACAAGAAGAAGAACAAGTTCAAAAAGGAAGAAAGGACTTATACGAGGTGCAACCGCAAGGGCCATGAGGCCAAAGATTGTCGGACCTCGCTAGCAAAGAAGGAATTCAAAGGAAAGTGTTACAGCTGCCATGAAAAAGGACACATGATAGACTGCCCAAAGCCATCAAAAGTGGATAGAACTACGCAATAGAGGCAACACCCAAAGCCAACCTCCAAAAGGTTAAGGCCAACCCGCATCAGAAGGTATAACTTCTATTTTAGGAAATTATGTATACACCTTATTCAATTCCGGAGCAACCCATTCTTTTATCTCTAAGAGACTTGTTAATCTACTGAACCTTCCCATATCTACCTCGAATAGTCCGATAGAGGTGGCCAACCCTATCGAAGGATCTAAGTATCTTGAACTATTTTGCAAAGACCTAGTATTGGAGAAGTTCCATTGCGAAGCATATGCATTGGATTTTATGGGGTATGACCTTATCCTAATTATGGACTGGCTATCGTTTTATGGGGTCGTCCTAGATTGTAATGAGGGAATCGTTCTTCTTAGGAGCCGAGGAGGACGCAACCTAAGTATTCCTTGTAATGTTAGAAACAAGGATAAAGCCTTATTATAATCCTTATCTCCTAGTTCTGAAGGACCATCTTCGGTCCCTATAGTTTGTGAATTCATGGATGTCTTTGAGGAAGTCACGAAACTTCCGCTCCAAAGAGAAATCTCTTTTCGTAATGACCTAGAGAATGATGTTGGACCTATAGCGCTACCCTTGAGGCATATGGCGCCCAAGGAAAAAAGAGAGTTAGATAAACAAATTTCAAAATTATTGCAAAAAGGTTTCATTCGACGAAGTACCTCAGAATGGGGTGCACATGTTGTATTTGCCACCAAAGCAGACGGATCTTTGAGACTTTGTGTAGACTATAGGGAAATCAATAAATTGACCAAGAGGAATAGGTACCCTTTACCTAGAATCAATGGCATTTTTGACCACCTGGGAGGAGCCCGAGTATTTTCCTAACTAGACCTTGCTACTGGATTTCACCAGCTAAGAATCGCGGAGGACTGCAAGGACATAACTGCGTTTAGGACACCAGATGGATTATTCCAATGGGAAGTTATGCCCTTCGGACTAGTGAATGCACCTGCCTTCTTTGTTGATCTCATGAGTAAAGTGTTTAGGGGAATTCTAAATAAAATTGTGGTAGTCTTCGTAAATAGTATCCTTATATTTTCAAAAGACCATAAAGAGCATGAAGATCACTTAAGATAAGTGTTAGGGATATTAAGAAAGAACCAATTGAAAGCAAAATTCTCGAAGTGCCATTTCTGGAGGAAAGAAGTAAGATTTTTAGGACATATCGTCACAAGTGAAGGCCTGGTCGTAGACGCTACAAAGATCGAGGCCATAAAGAATGGAGGAACCTCAAAATGCTACGGAAGTGAGAAGCTTCCTTGGATTGGCCAGATATTATCGGAAATTCATTAAAGACTTTGCCAAGGTTGTTACTCCTTTAACCCAATTAATGAAAAATAATTTGGTGTTTGCTTGGAGTAATAAATGTGATATTGCCTTTAAGAAGTTAAAGGAAGTATTAACTACTGCACCATTCCTAATTATACTTGACGGTTCAAAATTGTTTATCGTTTACACCGATGTGTGTGGGACTAGTTTAGGAGTAGTCCTTATGCAAGAAGGAAGAGTAGTTGCTTACGCTAGTAGACAACTCAAGGATCCAGAGAAAAGATACCCAGTTCATGACCTTGAGTTAGCCGTAGTAGTGTTCGCCCTTAAGATGTGGAGGCATTATCTATTAAGGAGAAATTTAAACTCTTTACTGACCATAAATCCCTAAAGTATTTATTTTCTCAATGCGAACTAACCTTGAGACAACAATGATGGATGGAATATATTGCCTCATTTGACTTCATGATTCAATATACCTCGGGCAATGGGAATGTTGTAGCGGATGATTTAAGTAGGAAACATGCGACTTTGAATGCAATAACAAAATGGAAGCAATTAGAGTTTCTCTCTAATTTTAATTTACAACCCTCACCAACCACTTTTAATGGTTTTCTTAGGGTTATGATGAATAGACCTACCCTAAGAGAAAGAATCTAAAGCGCATAAGACATTAATGAGGAATTAAGAAGCATAAAGGAAAAAGTGGGGAAAAAGGAGACCTTTCCTCATTCGGTCGGGTATTCGATTGAAGATGATGGGAGTTTACTTTGGGATAGATGACTTTACATTCCCAAAGATGAAGGATTGAGGAAAGAAGTTCTAGAGGAGTGCTATAAGTCAAAATTGACCATACACCACGATGGGGAAAAAATGTACAAAGATATCCATTGGGAAGGAATGAAGAGAGATGTAGCCGAATTCGTAGCTAAATGTTTAACATGCCAAAAGATGAAAGCGGAGAAAGGGAAGCCCGGAGGACTGCTACTACCTTTAGAGATCCCCACGTGGAAGTAGGAACATATTTCCATGGATTTTGTAGGTGGACTCCCTAGAAGCCAATAAGGTAATGAGGCCATTTGGGTTGTGGTAGATCGTCTAACCAAAAGCGCCCATATCATACCAATCAAGAAGACAAGACTACAGCCTTGTTAGCCCAATTATATGTCAAAGAGATAGTTAGACTTCATGGCATCCCATTGAGTATCGTGAGTGATAGAGATCCCTTATTCACAAGTGAATTTTAGAGGAGCCTACAATTGACATTGGGAATGACCCTCGATATAAGCACAGTTTATCATACACAGACCGATGGACAGATAAAAAGAGTGAATCGAATTTTGGTGGACTTGCTTAGAGCTTGCACCATCGACTTTGGAGGAGTTTGGGAGCAACACCTACCGCTCGTGGAGTTCACCTACAACGATAATTTCCAACCGACGATTGGTATGGCCTCCTTTGAAGCGCTTTACGGGAGGCCATGCAAATCGCCAACTTGTTGGTGGGAAACCATTGACAAGGTTATACTTGGACCAGACTTCGTCCGTGATTCCATAGAGAAGATATCTTTAATTAGGCAGAGAATGAAGGTAGCCCAAGACCGTCAGAAATCGTATGCCGATAAGCAAAGGAGGGAATTTGAGTTTAATGTTGAAGACTTGGTATTCGTAAAAGTATCCCCTCTCAAGAAGACTATTCGGTTTGGGAAGACTGAGAAGCTGTCTCCCAGATTTATTGGGCATTTTTGTGTCATCGAGAAGATTGGATCTTTTTCTTATCAAGTGGATCTCGCAGAGCATCAATCGGGGATCCATAATGTTTTTCACGTATCTTATCTAAGGAAATGCCTTCATGATTCTGTTGTCAAACTCGAGCTTGATGAAATTGGGGACATAGAAAAACTCGAGTTGGAGTCCAGGGTGCCCTGTGCCACTATAAGGATTGTAGAGCACGAAATCAAGATACTCCACAACAAAAATGTTCGTCTTATCCGAGACAATGGGGAAATGACCCTGCGGAAAGCACATGGGAGACTGAGGATAAGATGAGACAGACTCACCTAGAGATTTTCTCTGGTAATTTTTCTAACAAATTTACGTTTATAGATGCATCATGATTACTAGTTTAGATGTTAGGGAATGGATGCAACACCATTGCATAATAGCACTAATGTAAAAATATATGCATATTTAGGTTGGTTGCATACATATTGCTTCACTTAATACACCTACATGCTAGGATGGAGCTCACTTTAGTGAGCCTGTAGTTCATAACCACTGCGAGTCATGGATGTTTATGGATGAATTAAAAATAACATAGGTGTACAATATGGATGTGATTGTGCGAGATGTATTTTCGCCCTTTAAACAGATTTCGGTACGAAATCCATTTTAATGGGGGAAGATTGTAACAACACCCCGAAAAGTACATAAACATTAATAATAAATAAATAAATAAATAAATAACAAGCAATTAAATAATTTGGTTGGACTTGCGTTGCCTTGTGTTATGGAACCCGGGTCTTATAATAGTTTCATTTTTCAAAAAGCATTGCATTGTTTATTTTCTGTTACATTTATTTTAAATGCGCCGCATTCATGGGGAGTAAACTTATTCTGTGTTATATGGCGTGGTCGCATGATATGCTTACTTTAAATAAGTTAACTATAGGATTTCTCATACCAATCTCATGACTGACTCATAGTTTGTTTTTCCCTCGCAAACTCGGATGCCCATTATTTTTACATGGGCAGCCAAGTGAACAGGTTTAACTTGCTTTCTTTTGGGGATGTGTACTGGAGCATTTATATCTATTTTTGGCTTGGATTTGAAGATGGAACTTATATATATTTGTTTTGAACTCTGTCATGACTCCTTATGTCATAAACTATCTTTTAATTTCGCTGTATAATTATTTGTTATCCAAAACTTATTATGTACTAAATATGATCCTGTAATACTGCGTAAATCTGATGATGTTTATTTCGGCTGTTGTAAAATGATGTAAATTACTCTCTGTTGTAATATATTTATGCTATATTTTCTAATCAACTGATGTATTTAACATGCTATATTCCAACGATTATCCATTACACCGGGATCGGGGGTTTGGATTGTCGTAGGTGGTATCAGAGCTAAGGGTTAGCCTCAGTTCTTGAGTATAACGTATTAAATGACTAATCAGAGATAGAATCAGTAATATTCTAGGATAAGTAACTCATTAGAGATAGGACTAGTAATATGCTAGAATGAGCACAAAAAAATAACATATATCTCAGATTCTCAGTAGATATGTCTTTATTTATATGTTTGTGTTTTTATGCTGTTTTATTTCCTTTAGATATGTTTTCTACTGGCCTGATTCCTTTCTTGCTATTTGTATTCATAGAAGAAAATGAGTGAAAGAGGCAGAGGAGGTAAAGGAAGAGGACGGGGAGATGTTCCGGCGGAGAATCAACAATCCCAACCCTGCAGGAGTGGTTAATGTACTAGTATTGCCACAACAACAAAAACATCTGTAACAAAAACAATCTTATTTAGACACGCTTGCTAAGAAATACAAGAACTTGGGACGAGTGCCATTTTTGGACAGGGAATCTATAATCGAAGCACAAGCCTAAATGAGGTCTTTTGAACTTACCTTTGAAGGCTTAGAGTTGGCTGATAACTGATAGATTTTTAGCATTTTGGTTGCTCAAAGATGAAGCTCTGATTTGGTGGGAAGCAATTATAGTGGGTAATCCGAGGGGTAATATGACTTGGGAAAGGTTCTAATAAATTTTCAAGGAGAGGTTTATTCCCCAAGAAAAATTCGAGCGTCTATACGATGAGTTTTTTTAATTTCAAGCAAGGGGATATGACCATCCATGAATATGTGAATAAATTTAACAATCTCTCTCGCTTTGGTCCTGAATTGATTCAGAACCCGACTAAGAAAAATAAGAGATTCATTGAGGGTCTTCAGAGAAGATATCGAAACAGGATGACAACTCATATAAGTCTCCCTTTTGCTGGATGGTTGAAATGGCTTGTAGGTATGAATAACATTGATAAGAAGAATGTTCATAAAGATAAGGAAAGAGGTTATTTTGGTAATAAAAGAAAATATTCGAAAAAGAAGTTCGACACAAGAAAAATTGAAGAAGCAAAGCCTAATGATGATAAACAAAAGGGGAATAAACGTTATAACTGTGACAAGTATGGGCATTGGGTCAGGGATTGCAGAGCTCCCAAGAGGCCGAGAAAGAATGAATCTGAATCTAGCCAAAAACCTCGTGATAACAGGGAATGCTATAATTGCCAAAAGATGAGACATATTGCAAGGTACTTCCCACTGCTGAAAAAGTCCAAAGTGTCTCACGTTTACAATGTGGAAGATACTCCAGCAACTTCGACTGGTGGGGGAAGACCAGATGTTTTGGAAGGTACGCTCATAGTTGGAGATATTCATGTTAAAGTATTATTTGATATTGGTGCATCACGAAGTTTTATTTCAAGTAACATGGTTAAGAAATTGAAATTGAAGCTAATATATCTAAAATAACTCATTAGTGTCCACAATCCGATAGGAGGTTCCCTCGATCTTTGTTTATACTGCAGAGTATCTGTTTCTTATTCCCATTTTCGATTTTCCTTCAATTTGACCGTTATGGATATCACTGAGTTCGATATTATTCTGGGATTGGATTGGTTAACGAACTATGAAGCCGAAGTTAAATGTGCTGAAAGAACTGTTAAAGTTAAAACAAAATTTCGAAATTTCATAACTATACCATGCGATGGGCCAGATTCGGATAGAAAGAAATTTTGGTCTACTCTTGAAGTTTCTCCTGCTTCTTTATATAATATTCCTATTGTTAAGAAATATGCGGATGTATTTGAAGAAGTTGATAGCCTACCTCCATAAAGAGAGATTGATCTCATAATTGATCTAGTTCCAAATGCGAGGCTAGTTGTGCATGCAATTCGGAGGATGACATTGAAAGAGAAGGAAGATTTGAGTAGTAAAACTCAATAGTTGTTGTGGAAAGGTATGATCAAGCCTTGTTTCTTGAGTTAGGGGGCAACGGTGGTGTTCGTTCCGAAGTCAGACGGTACCCTCAGATTATGTATGGATTAACAAGACCTCAACAAGTAGACGCTCAAGAATAAGTATCCACTATTGCATATTGATGATTTGTTAGATCGCTTGAATGGAGAGTGCGAGTGTTTTCGAAGATGGACCTATCTACTGGTTTTCATCAATAAAGAATTATAGAAGAATGTGTTCCTTTGACAACTTTCAGAGGACCAGATTTATTTTATGAATGGTTATTGTAACACCCCAAAATTTAATACACTATAACCATACTGTAAGGAAAATAAAATGGGAATTACTTAATTAAATATCCAAAGTTAAGTAAAACTAGCTTTACAGTTGCATTCGTCTCAGAATTATGGTTTAGATAGACCTTAAGTTTGAGTAAATCAGATAATGTATGAAGAAGTTATGAGCCTTAAAAGTTTGTATACATATAAGGGTGTTATATATATTCAAATTAATTCAAACCAAGAAAAATGCACAGAAATAAACATACCTGGGACGACCCATAACGGCCCTGGGTCGATCCAAGACAACCGGGGTTGACCTATGGGTTGACCCAGTATGTCAGTGGGTCGACCCACCCAGATGCAGGGCTGATTTCTGGCTCTGAACTTGGACTGTTTTGTTTGCTGGGTTCATTTGCTGACTCAACGCTACGTGTATGGCTGAGATCGAAAACCTAGAATCTAACGGTTAAGGGTTGGCTCTATTAATCTATAAAAAGGGGATCGCACCCATTTTATCTACACAAAATTCTTCACCCCTCTCTGCCTCCATGACATATTCTAATTTAAATAATAAAATGTTGAGACACTGCTAAAATCTGGATTAACAAAGAAGATTCAAGATCTGTAACCAACCTCCAACCTTGCAATCAGCAAAAAGATAGAAGGGGACTTTTCTACAATGGGATACATATATAAAGAGATATTATCTCTTTTTCACCAAGACCCGCTGTGAGTGTCATGTTATTTTCAGATCTGATACCTAGAACTATATCGTGACAGTAAATAAAAGTGGATTTAGAACATACCGTACTTATAAGTTAAGCATGTTCATTTACTGTTATTCGCCAATGCCATTGTTACAATAGCATTTGTTCGATGATTAATTAGTTATGTGCATCTATCGTCCTTTCCCTATTTCTATTGTTTTAATTTATTTCCAGTCTTGCATATATGCCTATTTATATATGTTGATTTGGTTCTATTCTCCTCTTTCTATTTTTTCTTTTGTTTACACTAAGTCTAGGCCATTGAAAGTTTAGGCCATGTCCGATTTGGGATTGCGTATAGTTAAAAATTGGGATATAATAAATGACATGAAAAAGGGGAATTTGGGAATATTGATAAATTGAGGACCTTTCTGACTATAATTTGGGAAAGGGATAATATGCATAAACTTATACAACCTGTAATTTGGGAAAGTGATAATATGCATAAACTTGTACATGCAGTAATTTTGGAATATAATTGGAAGAATAGTATGCATATGTGTAAACATGTTAGATTTGACCTAATATAGACATTAAGTGAAGGACATGTTAAAATAATGCAAGTAACAGATGTTGTAATTATATACATCTGGGCAGGTGTCTATTTTGAGAAAGAGTTGTACATACATAATAACATGTAATATTAAAACCACACTTATTAATGAACCTAAAGCTGCTAGTTAAACCTGATTATTAATAAGCTAAGAGCTCCCTCGTTCTGTTGTTGTATGGGGTTTTGGGGACTCTTAAATCCTAGTTACCTCGGGAACAAGCTTAGTGGGTTGGCTTGTATCAATCTTGTTGTGTGGAACCCATATCAGTCAGCATCCATGTTGGTATTTTGTTAAAGGACCTCACACTAGGTAGCGATCAGGGCACACTTTACTTAAGTGGATAGTAAGAGGTTCAAATGAGGAAGGTAAGTACGAGCGCGTTCCGACGGAGTCATAAGCGTGCATGGGTCTAATTAGGGAAACGAAGCCGTTGTAACACCAGTAAATAGGTCTGTGTTATATAAGTTGTTGGGTTAAGGAGTGATACACCCTACTACCGGGGCTGACATTGGGTATTTATATATTAGGCAGCCGAACGCACAGGTAGTAACTAGAGTACACCTAATTCTGCTATTATGTAATTAGGATAACAACTAGTCCTGTTATATTATTAGGATACACCTAATCCTGCTGTTTGATTTAACTGATTAGGTTAACACCTAATCTTGTTATGTAATTAGGGTACACCTAATCCTACTGTTATGTAATTAGGGTAACACCTAATCTTGTTATGTAATTAGGGTACACCTAATCCTGCTGTTTAATCCTACTGTTTCTGTTAAGTAATTAAGTTAACACATAATCTTGTTATGTAATTAGGGTACACCTAATCATGCTGTTTAATCCTGATGTTCCTGTTAAGTAATTAGGTTAACGCCTAATCCTGTTATACTAGTATTGGTGCAGACACAACCTGTTTTGGGGATATAAATGAGAAGCGTTACTCGATCACTGCTTTATCTTATTATTCCCGTTTATCCTGTTTACCTGTTGCCTTATATGCTACTGTACTTTCTCATCCAGTCTTGTTTACCTATCTTGAAGTCCCTATTATATGCATATTTAAAAGTTTCTGGAACTCGCCAGGCTTTATGACTTAACCTTTTGTTTTCGCTTATCCTCTACCTTTCCCCTAAGGTCCTCAGAGTGGTAGCACTCCTCAGTGATTAGGACTTTCTCTTTCAGCTTGGATCTGGACTTTCTGAGATGTACCGCTTTGACTTACTTTGTACTCTATTATGGCTTGCTATGAGGGAATGGTTTTATATTATTGAACTATGTTATTTTGCATTATGAGACAGATTTGAGGTTCTTGGTTATTGATATAACTGGTTTGATAATGTAACTTGGTTTGAAAAAATGCTTTATTATTTTCAATAATAAAAGTTGAAATATCCGCTGATTATTTATATCTATCTTGTTAAATTATGTTACTATTTAACCCATTGCGCTTCACGAAACTTAATGCATTCTCTTATGAGTGACATTAACGTATATAGGGTGTCACATTTGGTATCAGAGCTGAAGGTTTCAAGATCGGAGAAAAAGTTTTGAAAAATTGTTTTCAAAATCAAAGTATTTTCAATAAAAAACCTAATTTTGAAAAACATATCCCTTCAAGCCATATTCAATATTCTCTCGATCTCATATTGAATCTTTGGTTTCTTCCCTTTTCAGCGTGTCTCGGGCACCCAATCTTCCTAAGGGTATTCCACTACTGGCATGGTTCCATAGGTATCTAGAGGCAACAACACCTGCCGGTGTTCAAGGAGATGCCCCACTCCTAGCTGCAGCCGCAATAGCTCCACCTCCATGAGTAGATAACTTTTCTAAGCTTTGTAAAGACTTTTGCGCTATGGGAGGAAAGCTGTCCCATGGTACAAAGAGCTTTGTTGAGGCGCGGAATTGGCTTAGAAAAACGGAGAACGTATTTGGTTTTTTTAGCTCGACGATAGGAGGAAGATACAGTTGGCCTCATTGAAATTGAAGGACGAAGCTTCATACTGGTGGGAGGTGACACAGGAAGCATAACCAGTAGCTACTTGGGATGATTTCAGACATAGATTTGAGATGAAGTTTTTATCTAAGGCGGAAGGAGGATTAGATATGGAGAGATTCTTGGCTTTGAAACAAGGGGACATGTCTGTTAAGGAATATGTCAATAAGTTCAATCAACTGGCGAGATTTGGTCTGGACTTGGTGAATACACTCCATAAGAAGGCTCTTAGATTTGCAAGAGGGTTGAATCAACCTCTCCACGGACTTACATTATCTCATATACTGATTGGGGCGATGTTTGAGAGGCTGGTTGACATGATTCTAATGTACGAAGATGGCAAGGATGAGAAGAAATACAGTAAGATTGAGGAAACACGGTCTAAGGGCGAGAAAAAGAAGTGGTGGCCCAAGAAAGGAGCACAAAAGAAAGGAGGGAAGCCTTACAAGGCTCATATCAAGAAATATATCAAGTGTCATGGTTGCGGAGCTATGGGTCATTTTGTGAAAGACTGTAGAAAGACAAAGAAAGCTTGCTTTAATTATGGTCAAGTGGGACACTTCACTAAGTAATGCTCTAGCAAGCAAGGATAAAGGCCATGATCTTCTAGAAAAGTACACGCTCTTCAGGCTAGTGAACCTAATCGAAGTAGGAAAGTCATTGTTGAAGGTTTGATTTCCCTTCTTGACTATCCTATTAGAACCCTCTTTGATTATGGCGCTTCCCATTCATTTATATCCAAACCTTTAGTAGATAGTCTGCACCTTAATACTAGTATAGTCTCCGATCCTGTTGTAGTCTCAAACCTCATAGAAGGTACGGCTCATTTATCTATGGTATGTAGGGGTTAACCGTAGGTAGAGATTACCTAGATTCGTGTAACCCACGGGGGTCGGTTATGCTCAGTTTCCTAGATTCGCTTGATACCTCTGTTGATGATTTGTGATCAGTAACCGTAGGTAGAGATTACCCGGACTTGCTTGATGAGGTTAAGGGATTACCTCCGAGGCATAAAATAGATTTCCAGATTTATTTGGTAAAGAATGTGAAGTTAGTCACTCTACCGGTGCATTACATGGCTCCTAGAGAGAGGAGGGAGCTCAGCAAGCAAGTAGGGGAGTTATACAAGAAAGGATTTATTAGACGGAGCATATCAAAGTGGGGAGCTCCAGTCGTCTTTGCAACTAAGGCAGACGGCTCGCTTCATCTATGCGTGGACTATAGAGAGATGAATAATCTTACCAAGAAGAATAGGCACCCGCTTTCGAGGATTGACGACTTGTTTGTTTAGCTATTAGGCACATCAGTTTTCTCGCAGATGGATTTGGCCATGAGATTTCATCAGTTGAGGGTGGAAGAGGAAAATATTGATAAGACTGCATTCAGAACTCTAGACGGTATCTTTGAGTGGCCGGATATGCCTTTTGGGCTAACCAATGCACCCGCATATTTTGTAGACTTGATGAGTAGGGTGTTTAGAGAGTTTCTGAACAAGTTTGTGGTGCTATTTATGGAAGATATTTTGATCTTTTCAAAGAATGAGGAGGAGCATGCCCTACATTTAGGAGAGGTTCTACGCACTCTTATATCACATCATCTCAAGGCAAATTTTCTATGTGCCACTTTTGGAGAAAGGAAGTAAGGTTCCTAGGGAATGTTGTCTCCAAGGATGGGATAGCAGTAGACCCTGCTAAAGTCGTCGTAGTTCAAGATTGGAGGGCTCCGAAAAATGAGACGGAGGTGAGAAGTTTTCTAGGGTTGGCTGGCTATTATATAAAGCTTATCAAAGACTTTGCAAGGATATCATCCCCACTCACCTGATTGACGAAGAAGAACTTGGATTTTTCGTGGAGCATTGATTGCGAGGATGCCTTTCAGAGATTAAAAAGCGCTCTGGCAATAGTCCTATTTCGGACTCTCCTCGATGGAAGCAAGATGTTCACTGTCTACACAGATGCTTGTGGCACAAGGCTTGGTACATTTCTGATGCAAGAAGGGAGGGTGGTATGCTACGGTAGAGACAGTTGAGAGTTCACAAGAAGAACTACCATACCCATGATCTAGAGTTGGCTGCAACAGTGTTCGCATTGAAGTTTTGGCAACATTATCTACTTGGAGAGAAATTTGAGCTATACACAGATCATAAGTCACTCAAATACTTGATCTCACCGAGTGATCTCGACCTAAGGCAACAAAAGTGGATGGAGTTCCTAGCATCATATGACTTTGAGATAGCTTATACCCCAACAAGGGTAACATAGTAGCGGACGCGTTAAGTGGGTAGAGGATGACTTTGTGTCCTCTATTCGTAGAAAGGCAAAGCTTGGAGTTTATATCGACCTTCGATTTTAAGCCATCTACGGATTTCACATTGGGATTATTAGCATCATTGGAGGTGCGACCTACTCTCATGGAGCATATTGGATATATGCAGCGAGAGGACCCACAGATAGGAGACATCTTGGACAGGCTTGATAGAGAAGAGACTTCTTGTCATGTGGCTAGATATATTATAGACAAGAAAGGGTGGCTAAGACGAGATGGAATGCTATGTGTCCCTAGAATTAGGGAATCGCTAAAGGCAATGCTTGAGGAAGCTCATCATTCTCGGATGACTATCCATCCAGGAAACGACAAGATGTATCGAGACATGAAGAGAGTTTTCTTTTGGACTGGTATAAAGATGAACGTGGCAGAATTTGTGGCCCGATGTTTGACTTGCCAGCGAGTAAAGTCTGAACAAAGGGAACCTGGTGGATTGCTTCAGCCCTTGGATGTCCCATAATGGAAGTAGGACAACATCTCTATGGATTTCCCCGATCGAGGAAGGGCAATACAATCATTTGGGTGATAGTGGACAGACTTACAAAGAGCGCTCACTTTGTTCCTGTCAAGAGTAAGAGGACGTTAGCTTGGCTAGCATCGGTATATCTTCGAGAGGTAGTCCGACTTCATAGGGTACCTTCCAGTATAGTAAGCGACCATGACCCCATCTTCACCAGTGAGTTTTGGAAGAGCTAACAAGAGACATTAGGTACACAGCTACATTTGAGCATGACGTACCACCCTTAGACCGATGGTCAAACAGAGAGGGTGAATAGAGTTCTTGAAGATATTCTGAGATTGTGTATCCTAGATTTCATAGGGATTTGGGAGGAGCATCTCCCATTGGTTGAGTTCGTCTATAACAACAGTTATCAATCGAGCATAGGCACGACACCCTTCGAAGCGTTATGTAGACGACCTTGCAGATCACCGACTTGTTGGTGAGAGTCTACGAACAGACTTCTACTTGAACCTTAGACGATTCAAGAATCAAGAGGCTTCCGAGAAGATTGATCTTATCCACTGAAGAATGAAAGCAGCTCAGGACAGACATAAATCATACGCCGATAAAAGGACGACAGATTTGGAATTCGAAGTAGGGGACATGGTCTTCATTAAAGTACCACTGCTGAGGAATGTAGTTCGCTTTGGCTCAGTAGGGAAGTTGGTGCCAAGATTCGTAGGGCCATTCCATATAGTGGAGAACATAGGCCAGATGGCCTATAGGATCAGACTACCGGACAGACTGGAAGGCGTACATGATGAGTTTCACGTTTCTCATTTGAGGAAATGTCTACATGATGCAGCAGAGATAGTGGAGCCAAGCACACTTGAAGATATGAAAATTGAGAAGGAAGCATCAGCGAAAAGAGTTCCTATTCATATTCTTGGATCAGAAGTTAAGAAGCTCACAACAAGGAAATCAGATTAGTGAAGGTACAGCGGGGAGAAGACTGCGAAAATGCGATGTGAGAACCCGAAGATAGGATTCGTGTTTCTTATCCTTTTCTTTTTGAAAGTACGTTCTTGATTTCTTTTCCAAGCTTTTACTTTGCATTTTCTTCTATTATTCAAGTATCTTTATCCTATCATTCGAACCTTCGATCCTTAGGTAGAATCCAGTGGTTGGAAACATGTGTTTGAAACATTTTATGATTGATGGTTGCAAGTGGATGCAAGTGTTTGCAAATTGTTTCTCGTGGATGCATATACAACACTAGGCACTAGATCGTCTCAAGCACTTACATATTACAAATGAATGTTTGTGCATTTTAATTTTCTATGGATGAAAATGGTTGAACCATCATATGGATGTTGCATTTTTGTGAACGGTTGTGCATACATAAAGAGCTTATATGTTATACTAGGATTCTTTTTGCGTACATATCGGATACATGACACAAACATAAATTGCATTAAGGAGTTCAACTGAACCAGTCGACCGCCTAATTTTCGCATTAGTGTAGGGACATATACGCACAACAGTTTTTGCATATGTTCGTACAACCAGTGGAAATCCTTAAGGACAATGAATGCCAATGGGTGATGGGTGAGTAGACGATTGCTGGTGGTTGTTAGAATAATAACATTCTTCTTAACTTGAAGACTTCAGGGGCGAAATCCTTTAAGTAGGGAGAATGTAACACCCAAAAATTTAATACACTATACTCAATAAAATATTTAAAGTTAAGTAAAACTGGTTTTACCATTGTGTTCGTCTCAAAATTCTAGTTCATATAGACCCCAAGTTTGCATAAATCGGAAAACGTATGAAGAAGTTATGAACCTTAGAAGTTTGTACACATACAAGGGGGTTATATATATATATATCCAAATTAATTTAAACCAAGAAAAACACGCAGAAATCAACGTACCTAGGACGACCCACAACGGGCCTCGGTCGACCTACGGGTCAACCCAAGATGAGTGGGGTCGACCTATGGGTTGACCCAGTATGTCGGTGGGTCGACCCACCCAGACGCAGGGTGGATTTCTGGCTCTGAACTTGGACCGTTCTGTTTTCTGGGTTCATTCGCTGACTCAGCGATACTTGTACGACTATGATTGAAAACCTAGAATCTAACGGTTAAGGATTGGCTCCGTTAGTTTATAAAAGGGACTCTCTCCCATTTTTATCTACACACAATTATTTACCCCTCTCTCTGCCTCCATGACATATTCTAATATAAATAATAAATTGGGGAGACGCTGTTGAAATCTAGATTAACAAAGAAGATTCAAGATCTGTAACCAGCCTCCAACCCTGCAATCAACAAAAAGATAGAAGTGGACTTTTCTACAATGGGATATATATATAAAGAGAAATAATCTCTTCTTCACCAAGACCCGCTGTGAGTGTCATGTTATTTTCAGATCTGATACCTAGAACTATATCATGATAGTAAATAAAAGTGGATTTAGAACATACAATACTTATAAGTTAAACCTATTCATTTACTGTTATTCACCTATGCCATTGTTACAATAAGATTTGTTATGTGATTAATTAGTTATGTGTATCTATCTTCCTTTTCCCAATTTCTGTTGTTTTGATTTATTTCCAATCTTGCCTATATGCCTATTTATATATGTTGATTTGGTTCTATTCTCCTCTTTCTATTTTTCCCTTTTATTTACGCTAATCCTAGGCCATTGAAAGCCTAGGTTATGTCCGATTTGAGATTGTGTATAGTTAAGAATTAGGATAATAAGAAATGACATGAAAAGGGGGAATTTGGGAATATTGATAAATTGAGGACCTTTCTAACTATAATTTGGGAAAGGGATAATATGCGTAAACCTGTACATGCTGTAATTTGGTAAAGGGATAATATGCATAAACTTGTACATGATGTAATTTGGGAATATAATGAAAAGGGGTAATATTCATAAACTTGTATATAATGTAATTTGGGAATATAATTGGAAGGAATAATATGCATATATGTAAACATGTTAGATTTGGCTTAATAAAGACATTAAGTAAAGGACATGTTAAAATAATCTAAGTACCAGATGTAGGATAGGTACACTGAACTACTATAGTAATTATATACATCTAGGCAGGTGTTTGTTTTGGGAAAGAGTTGTACACACATAATAACATGTAACATTACAACCACACTTACTAATGAACCTAAACCTGCTAGGTTAAACCTGATTATCAATAATCTAAACGGCCCTATTGTTCCGATGGAAAGAAGAACCTATAATTAGTTTTCGGGAAATTTCCAAACGAACAATTTCAACGAAATCTTTCAAAGATTAGATGACTGATTAGATTACTAGTTTGTTTAATTGAGGCCCGCCTAAGTCCTATAAGAGAAGGAAAAATAGCTAGAAGTTAGAGAGTCGCTGCCTAGCTACAAACTGGATTGGCAAATCAGTCAATCCAGGCTAATTTGATCCCCTTTGGTCAAGGGGGGCAAGGGGGATATAGTAAATCTAGGAAAGGTGATGAGGGGGTTCAGGGGAGGAGAGGAGTTGGATCTGCCTCCCACGATTCCCCCTTCGAATACTTGACAAGAGTTATTAAAGAGACGAAGTTGAGAAAGAGACGAAGTCGAGAAGGATACGAAGTCAAGAAAGAGACGAAGTCGGGGCTTCTGAAACAAGTCGAGGGAGCTCCCTCGTTCTGCTGTTGTATTGGATTTCGGGGACTCCTAAATCCTAGTTACTTGGGGGCACAAGCTTAAGGGGTTTGGCTTGTGTCAATCTTGCTGTGTGGAACCCATATCAGTCAGTATCCTTGTTGGTATTTTGTTAGAGGACCTCGCACTAGGTAGGGGTCAGGGCCCGCTTTACTAAACTGAATAGTAAGAGGTTCGAAGGAGGAAGGTGGGTACGGGGGAGTTCCGGTGGAGTCATGAGCGTGCATGTGTCCGATTAGGGAAACTAAGCCGCTGTAACACCAGTAAATAGGTCTATGTTATATAAGTTGTTGGGTTAGGGAGTGATACACCCTACTGTCGGGGATGACACAAGGTATTTACGTATTTGGGAGCCGATCGCATGGGTAATAATTAGGGTACACCTAATCCTATTGTTATGTAATTAGGGTAACACCTAATCCTGTTTTGTAATTAGGGTACATCTAATCCTGCTGTTCCTGTTAACTAATTAGGTTAACACCTAATCCTGTTATGTAATTAGGGTACACCTAATCCTGTTGTTATGTAATTAGGGTAACACCTAATCCTGTTATGTAATTAGGGTACACCTAATCCTGTTGTTCCTGTTAAGTAATTAGGTTAACACCTAACCATGTTAAGTAATTAGGGTACACCTAATCCTGCTATTCATGTTAAGTAATTAGGTTAACGCCTAATCCTGTTGTACTAGTATTGGTGCAGACAAACATGTTTTAGGGATATAAATGAGAAGCATTACTCGATCACTGCTTTATCCAGTTATTCCTACTTACCATGTTTATCTTGTTTACCTATTGCCTTATATGCTACTGTACTTTCTCATCCAGTCTTGTTTACCTATCTTGAAGTCTCTGTTTTATGTGTATTCGAAAATTTCCGGAACTCCCCAGGCTTTATGTCTGACCCTTTTTTTTCGCTTCTCCTCTTCCTTTCCCCCCAAGGTCCTCAGAGTGGCAGCACATCTCAGTGATTAGCACTTTCTGTTTCAGCTTGGATCTGGACTTTTTGAGATGTACCGCTTTGACTTACTTTCTACTCTATTATGGCTTGCTATGAGGGATATGGTTTGTATTATTGCTCTGCTATTTTGTACTATGAGATAGATTTGAGGTTATTGGTTTTTGATATAACTGGTTTGATAATGTAACATGGTTTGAAACAAGACTTTATTATTTTCAATAATAGAAGTTGAATTTTCCACCGCTTATTTATATCTGTCTTGTTAAATTTTGTTACTGTTTACCTATTGCGCTTCACGAATTTTAATGCGTTATCTTATGAGTGACATTAACGGATGTGGGGTGTCGCGGTTAGTGATGTCATTCGGGTTATGCAGCGCCCCCGCATATTTTGTTGATTTAATGAATCGGTTATTCTGTGGGGTGTTAAATAAATTTGTATTGGTCTTCATTGATGATATTTTGATCTTTTCAAAGGCAGCCAACGAGCATGCGAAGCATTTGGACCAAGTATTGGAAATTTTGAGAAAGAATATATTAAAAGCCAAGTTTTCTAAATGCATATTCTGGAAAGAGGAAATGAAATTCCTTAGTCATGCAGTATCAAAGGAAGGGATATCAGTAGATCCAGGCAAGATTACGACCATCCAGGATTGGAAGCACTCAATGACACCTACTGAGGTTAGAAGTTTTCTTGGATTGGCAAGTTATTACTAGAAATTCGTTAAATATTTTTCAAAGTTATCTAGTCCACTGACAAAGTTTACTAAGAAGCATGCCAAGTTTAATCGGACGTCTGAATGTGAAGCAAATTTCTAAGAAAATTTTCTAAGAACTGGACGAAAGATTAATTACTGCGCCAGTATTGACGATTATAGATGGTAATCAAGATTTGACTGTATATACAGATGCTTCTCATGAAGGAGTAGGTGCAGTGTTGATACAAAGAGGTGAAGTCATTGCTTATGTAAGTTGTCAGTTGAAGATGCATGAGAAAAGATATGCTACTCAAGATTTGGAGTTGTTAGCAATGGTATTTTCCTTAAAGATTTGGAGGCATTACTTATTGGGTGAAAAGTTCGAGTTATATGCAGATCATAAATCTTTGAAATATCTATTCACCCAAAAAGATTTGAATATAAGGCATATCGTTAGTTGGAGTTTCTTACAGCTTATGATCTTGATATTTAAAATACTCTAGGAAAGTCTAATGTTATGGTATATGCACTTAGTAGAAAGAATGCAATCATTGCTACTTTGATTATTACGCCCTTGTTGATTGATAAGATTTATGTTTTGCAGAAGGATGATGAGTTTATTCAGAGGATTAGCAAAAGGATTCAGGATGGTGACAAACTTTCAAACTGATAATAAAGGAGTTCTGAGATTGCAAGGACAAATTTGTGTTTCGAATATTACTGAGCTCAGAAGAGAGGTACTGGATGAATGTCACAAATCTAAGCTAAGTATTCATCCAGGGGTGAGTAAGATTGTATCGAGATCTAAAGCGCACATTTTGCTGGAAGTCGATGAAAAGATATATCTCGATAATGTTAGGTGGTGTTCAACTTGCCAATAAGTTAGGAGTGATCAACAGAAGGTCACTACATTATTGCAATCATTAGAGACTCCAGAATGGAAGTGGGACCAGATTTCGATAGATTTCATTGACAGTCTGCCTAGAACCAAGAGAGGTAATGAAGACATATGGGTTATAGTAGATTGTTTAACGAAGAGTGCACATTTTATTTCAGTGAAAGCTAATAGAACATCTCAGAGTTTGGCTCAATTATATGTGAAAGAAATTGTTTGACTACATGGAGTACCCAACAGCATTGTTAGTGATCGCGGTCCAATTTTCGCTGGTAAGTTCTGTGAAGCATTTTAGTTTGAGTTAGGAACAAAGTTGATCTTAACACTGCATATGATCTCCAGATAGATGGTCAGACTAAGAGAGTGAATCATATTTTGTAAGATTTTTTGCGAGCTTGTAATCTAGATTTCGAAGAATCTTGGGAAGATCATTGTAACGTCCTGTATTTTTTATGAACGAATAATTAATTTATTTAATTATTTAAATATCAATTTGGCAATATAAATTACTTGAATTAAAATAATTTGGAATATTTAATTAAAATTTATAATGGAATAGTAAACTATAAATTTCGAAATAGTTGGAAATAGTAAAATTCACAATATTGTGTTAATTGGATGATTTAACAGATTTAATTCAGTTTAGAATTTAATTATAATAACAAATTTATTTATAAACGTTTTTTGAACGTTTAATTTATAACATAATTTAAAACGAGCTCGTTACGTCGTGGTAGTTTGTTATATTATGCATTGAACTTTAATTGAATGTACATGGTTCAATATAAGTCGGATTTCTTTAAAACAAGAAACGTTCGAATCTATTTAACTATGTTTTTTTTAATAAAAGAGAAAAATCGAGATTTCATCGTGTAGATAGTGAGTTATGCCCAAATCAAATTTTCAAATAGTCACTA
The DNA here is from genome assembly GCA_030737875.1 of Allium sativum. Lineage (NCBI taxonomy): Eukaryota > Viridiplantae > Streptophyta > Magnoliopsida > Asparagales > Amaryllidaceae > Allium > Allium sativum. Next base: position 101,629,000 of record CM060909.1, read on the forward strand.
TGGAATTGTTTATAAATTATAACGAGTTATTTATATTATAACAGGATTTTTAATATAAATTGAATATCGATTTAATTTGAAATATCAAATAATAAACCCAAATATGTTTATTTTGGAGCTGTATGATATTCTATTTGGATATATACGATAATAATAATTTATTGTTATTAAATTAAATTGTTTTTTAATATTTTATTGGTTTTATTCGAGCCTTAAAAATAACCATTTTCACAAACAACCTCCATTTTGATGACACAAATTTTATTAGACCCATAATGATTAATTATCGTTATATTTCAGTTTTCATGCCAATTGGAGTTGTTTTGTGACCGTGCATAATTTAATTGTGAATTGATCAATAATTGGACTTTAAAAATACATGGTGTGAGCAAACAGATTCGGAATTCGACAAAACAAGTTTCGTTGGGTTCGTAACGTCAAAACATAGCTGTATATTCATTTTCATCGAAATTGGATATCGTATGTGATCATAGAATTTTTAAATGCTAAATGGAAGTAATGTTTCAATAAATACTAATATAAAAACCGAATATAAAATTACGTATTCATCCTATAAATATACCCTGTCATTCCGAAACCCTTATTTACGTTCTTCTCAGGTTAAAGCTATTCCACGCCGCCATGTTTCTCCAACAAAGCCAATATCATGAGTTTCAAAAATCCAAGAAATCAAAATAAAATCCCATAAATTTTTATATACATATATATGAACTCAGGGAGTAGAGTTCTTCCTTCCGTTGTAGGGTGCGCAAGCCTCCAATGATGTTCGATGTTAGAACAGCTCGACCAGGGCAAAGGTTTTTGGGAGATGAAGGCATTAGTTAGCCATCCGAAGTATGGCTTCATGCTTGAGTAAGAGAAACGAGTTTGTGTTTATTTTTTGGGGGATTTTTGGATTTAATCATGTCACAACCTGGTATGATGTATTCGAATGAGGCTATGGAACGGGCTTTAAAGTTTGGATTCGAGCAGTAAGTTTATGGTATGGTTTGGTAGAGGTTGTGATGGGAATGTTAATTTAGGTTTGAGGATTCACGGAGTATTGATTGGGAAATGGAGATGTAAAGTCATAGCGAATGGAGTATTATCGGGTTCGAAGGTCTCTGGGTGTAGAAGGAGGTGAGTATCGTGGTTAAGAGTTTAATACGTGGATTAAGAAAAGTTAAGGGTAAGTATAATTTATATTGTTAATAACTGTTATGTATATAAACTTATTAAATTGATAACTTTCCCATACATTATTAGAATTGGGCTAAACAAGATCCATTGGGATCGTATGGACGTAGGCTACACCATGGAACTGGTTTGGAGCAATTTTGAGCTCGTCTCAAATTTTTGGCAATTAAAAAGGCCTGATCAAATCTATCGGCCGTTAATCGTTATTCAACAATTAACGACCAAAGTGAGTGAACTCACTAACTCTGTCCAGTTTAAAATTTTATAAACGTATTTTTGAATTGATAAATAACGATTGAATGTTGTGTGATGTTTGTTTCGATGAATAGTTGCTAAAATTGGTTGAAATGATTGATATAGTTATATAGACAAATTGTTGATTGAATTATTGATTCTTTTTACCATGATAATTTATAGAATTGATGTTATTTATGTTATTTAACATCTATGGATGCAGGGAAACAGGTTGGAGGGATCCAACTGGATTCCTCAACATTTATATTACTGTTTTTCATACATTGTTATATATGATGTGATATATAATATGTTATTGATTATGTGTGTTTGGATGATATTGACCCTTTTTATTTTGTATTTTAAATACCATAAGTAATATTGGAATATAAAAAGGAATTTTTGAAGTGGATATTAAATTTAAGAATTTAATAGAATCAATGGATTTTATAAAAGGAAATATTTGGAAATTAAATAAGAAACTTCTGTGTAAAATAACAAACAGTTATATGGAATAAATATGATATTTTTTGGAAATTAATAGAATTAAAAGGGAATTGCAAATTATATAAGAATTATGAGAATATCGATTTAAAATAGATTTCAAATAGAAATCTGTTTTAGCAGATAAATTGAGAAGTTTAATTTATAAACGATATTTATAAATTACGTAAATATTTATCACTGGATAAATTGAATATATAAGTCTGTATTTATATTAAGAAGCAAAAATCGATTTTAACACCGATGATTCTAATGGAATTTAAACTTAGCATTTATAAAGGGAATTATAAACGAGATTTTAAGTGATTGGAAACAAAAAAGGATTTTTGTATGAAGAACTCTATGAGTTGAAGTGTAAAGGGAATTTGGTAACTAGAATGTGAATAAGAAGTTATAAAATGACTCGGTAATTGGAATTGGAACCGATAATAGTATGTAAAATGGAAATCAAGTTTTGATTTGATAAAATGAGTCCAAAATTTTTGTAAAGGAATAATATTCATGTTTTATAGTGAATAATGTTTTTTTTTAAAGAAAACGTTTTGTAGATTAAAATGGATATTAAAGGAGATTGGTAAATGTTTGGGAGTGATAATTTCAAAAACGAATTTAGAAATTGAGTTGACCTGAAAAGGTGAGTTTATTTCGACGTTCAGAACGTACATCGAATGTAGGTTATTTTAAAGAGAGTTACACGTTGAAAATTCGATTATATCGAATTTGGGAAAGTACTATTTACTTTTCGATGTTTAATCAGGATTTATTTATTTATTCAATTACGAAATAAAAGTTATATTTTGAAGTTAGATATTTCAGAAGTAGGGATTGTAAAGCTATCATTGTAATCAAATTTTTCCATAATGGAATTGGATTCGTAATCCGAATTCGAGAATTGCGTAAGCAATGATTTGATAAGAAATTGAGAAATAGAGTTAAGGAAATAAGAAACTGAATGGAGATTAGTTGAGTTGAATGGCCTTCTCGGTGTCGATCTGAAGTTGGTTTCGGCCTTCGGGATTGATACTTAGAGAGTTGTTCTCTTGCTAGTTTACAGTTAGGGACTGATAGATGTGGAAGGATAGTGATGCATGAATAAGAAATGGGAATGTTTTCCAATGTTAATAACGTATATTTTCTAAATTTAGAAAATAAGAATTTGTAAATATATAGAAACGTTTTCCAAGAATCGTGAGAGGCTGAACGAGTTGGGGAAATATTTGGGTAAAGATATTGAAGAAAAATTAGAAAAACGAATAATTAAATGATAAATTAATTAAAAGGGTCAATGTTGATTGATGATTAATTGATAGAATTTCCCTTTGGAAATAGGATCGTTGTTTGCATGGATGTTTTCCTTTGATAGTTAAATAATCGGCTATCAAAGCTTTTGACCATTTTCCGTTGTTAATACGGAGAGACCGGGATCAGATTATTATTTGAAAACCACTTCGTATTGACGAAAGATTTGCGAATCAAATTATAATGAAGATAAATTGAAGATGGAGTTAATGTAAGGGTTGTTCTGGCAATTCTAGGTAGAAAGTGCCTTAGATGGATTGACGAAATGGTGTCTTCGGTTGGTTCAGTCCTAGGACAACCCGTATGGACGAATGTCTGATAGAGTATCCCTAACAAATCAGATATGTTGGTCTCTTCAAACGTGTTACATCTGGTAGCGGAGGAATTCATTTCTCTTAGCTTTATACCTGTGATATTGTTGGGAAATCGATAAATGATTTGGTAGGTTTGACGATGCGGCATTCAAAGTCAATGAAGATATGGCATGTCAAAAGATAAGCATGGCCTCAAGCCTCAAAACTGGGAAATGGTGTAAAAACGGGTATGTCTCATGGCTAAGGGGGTAGCTTCCAATTAGGGTGTATTGTCACCTGATCTAGAAAAAATCCATTTCCTTCTTATTGGCATCAAAAGTTGGTCACTAGTGACAATCAACCCCCAAACGTGTGGAAAAATAAAAACACGACTAATCAATCACATAATGTAGTAAAGAAAATAAAACAGTGGACACGCAAGACTTTTTATACTGGTTCGGCAAAGATGGTGCCTACGTCCACTTTATATGTATTGATTTGCTTTTGATTACAAGTACAACACTATTTCTATTTGAAGAAAGAAGGAAGATTGGCTATTTTGGAGTTAGCCGTGGGGAAAACTTTCAAGGGGAATTGGAATCGAAAGCCTTAAGTGGATAAAAGAGCGTCCGAAAGAAGCAGGTCCTTTTCCATTTTGAGCTTGGAGGTATTTATAGGTGAAGAAGTGGGTGAACGGGCTATGACGTGGCTTGCCTCTTTTGTGGAGCTTGGACATGTGGAGCTCGATCATTTGAAGTAGTTGCTGCGGTGGGACCCGGTCTACTGCTGATTAATAGTATCCTCGAGAATTGTGGTTCACGTGGTACTCGAGATGAGGTGTATCAAAAGTAGGGCTTTGTCCAAAAGTGGTTGACCGCCTTTAATGCCTTGAGAATCGGGCCGAGTATTGACTGACTCAGCTGGATATTTCCATATATATCTGGACATATCGGGTCGATTAGATTTTTTGGGAAATGCTTGACTCGGTCGGTCTGAAAGGGTGATTCTTTCGGGATATGAGATGTCGCTGTTCAAAAGGAAGTGGCTCGGGCCAAACCTTTTCTGGGCCATCTTAAGCGAGAGCCGATCATCTGGGCTTTATGAAGGAGAGTTGCACGCTTGGGGTCGGTCGACTAGGCTTTTGACATTGGGCTTCGACCCGTGACATCTTTTGCCAAAAAGTGGGTCAACACTCTGCCCCTTAGGACGCATCCTTCTTGGTAAAGGAGGTGTGTTCTGAACATTGCATCGAAGTCCAATGTGCAGACCATTATGGTTGCGCCAAACCATATTAAGGCTAGAAACCCGACGATCCTGATGGTGATATTAAGACCAAAAAATCGATGATCGAAGTAGATCGTATTCAAAAAACTGACAATCATCCAGGACCGTGGTCGAGAAAGTAATTGTCAACTTCAGTCGTGAGATCCAACACCTGCAGAGATTTCGTGGGCCATTCTTGACCTAGAGAAGACTTTGGTCTTGATTGGGCAAGTATTAACCATTCCCGGCTTGAAGATAAGGGCAAGCAGTAATTACACTTGGCTTAGAGAGGTGGAGTGTATTATCCATACTCGGCTTATTGACATGGTGAGCATTATCCATACTCGGCTTATAAAGATGGCGAGTATTATCCATACTTGGCTTATGGTAAGTGGTAATCACGCTCGACTTATATAAGGTTATTTGTGAAGTTCAACGAGTGGAGAGTGCACTCGGTTTAGAGAAGGGGCGAGTATGATCCATACTCGGCTTAAAGAAATCCAACCATACTTGGCTCGAGGAGTAGGTTTAGAGATGGTGGCAGGTTTTGACCGTGTGTTACGGACGGTGGCTTTGCACTGACCATATTCGAGTGGGCAAGCGTCAGTCACGCTCGACTGAATTCATTCAAACATAATCCAAGTTTGCAAAAGAAAGTTCATTGTTGTTAAATAACTATTACAAGAAAATGAAAATAAATTCTAAGTGGATGACCGTTGATTCCAGAGCATGCCTAGGAGTTAAATCCTAACCCCGTACATGTGTACATCAACATTCCCAAATTATTGAAAGAAATAAAAATACATTGGAAATAAGAAATATAAATCTAAATCTTATTAATTGATGATGATGCCGCGAGCGCTGGGCTCAGGGTCCTTTCTGTTTCTAGAAGCTCGAGGACCGGCCTGAGGAGCTTGGGCAGAAGATTGTGGCGGCATGGACGGTGTGTTTTTCTTGACATACTCGGGAAGTTCTCCTCGCCTGACCTTATCCTCGATGAGATCGCGCAGGTGCTTGCATTTCACTGGTGCTATGACTGGCAATGTTGTGAAACATGCAGTGCTTTCCAGAGTCGAGCTCTTTCTGAGTCAGCTCTCTTCGAGGAGGATTCAGGAAAGGTAAGAACCCTTGCACGTCAAGGTATATGTTGAGCAGATAAGAATTGAGATCGTTATACTGATCGTACTTGTTCTCTCTTTGAGGCCTTACGTTGCGTTCATTCTTTCTTGAGGCCTTTCCTCTTCCTTTATTCTGGCCTTTAGTGTTGGATGGACCTCCTTCTTTGGTGGCCAGGACCTCGAGGTTCTCCATCTCAATGCTAGCGTCTTCCTGTCGGAGGAACCGCTCGGCCTCTGTATAGAAATCTTCAATGTCCTTGGGAGGATCTCTGGTCAAAGAGATGGAGAATTCTGATCAGTTTTGAACACCTGCGATGGAGGCCATAAGCACCATTGATGGCTCGGGTCGATCGACTAATGCCACAACCGCGTTGAATCTTTCGAGGAAATACCGGAGTGTCTCTCCCGGTCGTTGCTTGATGGAGGTTAGGAACATGACACTCTTTGGTTGGGTGACGTGAACTCTGAACTGCTCGATGAAGCAGGTGACCAACGTGTTCCAACTGCCGATCGAATCCGTTGTTAGCTGCCGAAACCACATGTCGGCTATGTCTGTGGGAAAGAGTGGGAAGCACTTGGACATGATGTTGGTCGATGTAGAGAGTACTTCCATGTGGCGCATGTATTTCATGAGATGGATGGTCGGGTCAGTAAGACCATTGTAGGGTTCGATGGCTGGAAACTTGAAGTTTGAAGGATTGCGGGAGTTCCTAATTTCCTTTGTGAAGGGGCTGCGGTGGATATTATCTATATCCTGCTGAGAAGAGGTTCCCCGGGTGAAGCATCGGATGATGGTTACAAACTAGCGTCCATCTCCGAGGAGTCGTTGCCATGAATATAGTACTGCATTGAGGGGTTCTCCGCGCTAGGATCCGCCGAAAGCATGCTCGGAAGGGGAGTCGTTGGTTGGGCTCGACCTCCAAGAGTTGAGTGAAGGTGAGGGCGAGGGTCCATCGTAGTTGTTTGTTCTGGGCAGACTAGCGCCTCTTGAACCTGATGAGAGCTGGTTCGGGCCGTGCCCATGATGGAAGGTCTGGGCTGATCCAGCATAGCATGTGATGTTTGGGGATCTTCGGTGCCCCTGCCTGGAGTGATGTTAGAAGGGTCAACGGTAGCGTTTTTCGCTGCCTGTCTAGGAACCGGTATGGTAGAGTGCTCTCCCTAGTTCGAAGGGAAGGCTCCACCAGCTCTTGGTTGAAGGAAAGGCAGCATAAGACGAGTCTGATGTAAGATGCTGGGTTGTAATGGGAATAGCATTGATCCTACTTGGTCCAACGGTTGCTCAGTTGGTCCGGGGGTCGAGTTGTTCCTCGGAGTAGAGGAAAAATAGTTAAACGACCTAGATCTCGATCGCGATCCTTCTGAGAATTTGCAGTTGCGGCTGCACTGGTTGTTGGAAGCGATACTCCTGACTGTGATTGGTCAAGAATTGAAGCCGAGCCAGGAGGAAGCAAAGGTGTGGTCTGATCTACGGCTTGTACTTGTGCAGACCGAAGATCAGTTGCTGCCTCAGCCTCACCTGGTGGAGGAATTGATGTTGAAGCGTTAAATCCATTTCCCATCTGAGCGAGAAGGTGATCCATCAACTGTTGTTGTTGTTCGAGGAGTTTACCCTGAGATGTCATATGGCCTCTGAACTCGGCCATAATCTTATCTTTGTCGTCCCGGGTAAGATATCGGGAAATATCTTCATGAGAGGAGGCTTCTTGACTTACTTCTGCAGCGTTTGTCTCAGTTGCATCAGTGTTTGTGGGTCGAAAAGATGTTGCGCCTTTCTTCCGATTGTTCGCCATCAATCGGTACTCGTTGAAGGTCGTAGGTTATGTCAGTGCGTCCCCCTTCCTGGTGCGCCAAAGTGTTGACGTCAAAAGTTGGCCACTAGTGACAATCAACCCCCAAACGTATGGAAAAAACACACGATTAATCAATCACAGAATGTAGCAAAGTAAATAAAATAGGGGACACGCACGACTTTTTATAGTGGTTCGGCAAAGATGGTGCCTACGTCCATTTTATATGTATTGATTTGCTTTTGATTACAAGTACAACACTATTTCTATTTGAAGAAAGAAGGAAGATCGGCTATTTTGGAGTTAGTCGTGGGGAAAATTTTCAAGGGGAATTGGAATCGAAAGCCTTAAGTGGATAAAAGAGTGTTTGAAAGAAGAAGGTCCTTTTCCATTTTGAGTTTGGAGGTATTTATAGGTGAAGAAGTGGGATGAACGGGCTATGACTGGCTTGCCTCTTTTGCGGAGCTTGGACACGTGGAGCTCGATCATTTGAAGTAGTTGCGGTGGTGGGACCCAGTCTACTTCTGATTAATAGTATCCTCGAGAATTGTGGTTCATGTGGTACTCGAGATGAGGTGTATTAAAAGTAGAGCTTTGTCCGAAAGTGGTTGACCGCCTTTAATGCCTTAAGAATCGAGCCGAGTATAGACTGACTCAGCTGGATATTTCCATATAAATCTGGAGATATTGGGTTGATTCGATTTTTTGGGAAATGCTTGGCTTAGTCGGTCTGAAAGGGCAATTCTTTCGGGATATGAGATGTCGTTGTTCAAAAGGAAGTGGCTCAGGCCAAACCTTTTATGGGCCATCTTATGCGAGAGTCGATCGTCTGGGATTTATGAAGGAGAAGTTGTCCGCTTAGGGTCGGTCGGCTAGGCTTTTGACAGTGTGCTTCGATCTGTGACATCTTTTGCCAAAATGTGGGTCAACACTTCTTTAATCTATTTCGATGATGTCCCTTTCGGGAATGGTTGCTGATCCCAACTGTTGGTGATAATACAATCGGTACGCTCAAGCAAAATGAGTGACCGATCATGTTTAGCCTGGGTTGCAAGACGTTCTTGTTGAACCCGGTGTATTCCTCTCTAGAGATATGCTATCAGAAGGTGGTCCCATACCTTTCCAGTTGGAAATCCATTATCCAATAAGCGCATACGGTTTTTGATTTTATATTATGTGTGTGGAGCGTGAGATGCAAGCGTCCTATTAAATTGTTAACTATTTGATTTAGACACTATTATAATATTAGAAGAGCTTTGATATAAAGAATATTTTGGTTTATCGTGTGGTAAAATCCATCTGTGTTTATGTGTGGATCGGTCTTACGATTATCCATTCTTTAAAAATGATTTTAAAAGTTAAACCAAGTGGTTGGAGTTTCCCATGACCGACCAAAAGTTTATTTTGTTTTGTTTTACCCTAAACTCTTGGGTGCCCAAATTTGTACGGGAAGTCAAGTAGTCGGGATTTTACAGATATACTTGAAAGAGCTTGGAGCAGGAGTCTTCAACATTTTATAACTACTATTTATTTCCGCTGGGATGTTATGTGTTGTACTCTGAAATGGTATGTATATAGTTAAGTTTGTATTTCAAAAGTTATGTTACATAATATATTTTATTCGTTCAACTATTAGATTCGTGTTTATTCTGATTTTTCTCTGTTGTGATCTTCTTCTTCTTCTATTCTAATTTTCTTTCTTTCTATTTTCGTGTTTATTCTGATTTTGGTCTGTTGTGATCTTCTTCTTCTATTCTAACTTTCTTTCTTTCTATTTCGCACCCTCTAACTTCTTTCTATTTCGCACCCTCTAACTTCTTTCTATTAATGATCTGGTATGTTTGATACTTGAATAGTCAAAAATCTCAGTTCGTTACAATGGTATCAGAGTTGAATGTTAAGTGATTACCTTGGCTCTGTGGCGTAACTCAATAGAGTTGGAGTTAGTAATGCCCAGGATTGAGTTGAGTGTATATATACGAGAGAGCGCATTTGTATATTTTATAAAAAATTGTTTATATTGTGGAGATTTATTGGTTGAGTGGTTTATGAATTCTGGTCGATCAGTAGGATCCACTATGTCGATAGGGGTTTCTAAACACTCAAATTCGATGAACCATCACAGTATGTTTCGAAAGAGGGTAAATCAAATAATTTTACCCAAATTATATTTTGATATAAAAGAATGATTGATATTGGAATTATTATAGGATATTAAACGTGTTGGTAATTATTATAATTGAATAAGATTATAATCGAAATGGTTATGTATAACCAAATAAAACTCGTATAAATGTAATATATGAAAGCAGATGGATTAAATCTGAATTTAAACCAGAATTGAAATTTAAAACTCTGAAAACTTGGAATGTATTGTAAATGAATTTTGAATTAAGTATATGGAAATTTTAAGATCCTGGGAGATTTGGAAATGTTTTCCAAGCATTGTGAAAGATATTTTGAAATAACTTCAAAATGAAGTATTTAAGAATGGTTTTGAAAAGTGATATAGTATTAAACTCACTTGGAACGCTGGGAAATAACCCTGATGATGATGGCTACATCATCAGTGTTCATTTTCGAATTTCTAAGTGATGGATTACTACCAAAGATATTGATTTTTGAATTGTTTGGGAAAACAAGTTGTTTTGAATTCCGAAAAGGATTATCCAATTTTTGAAAAGTTAAGCTGCTTAGAATTTCTAGGAAGAGGTTGTTTGAATTAAAACCAATTAAAATAGAAATTTGTGAAAGCAAACAGGAATTGAATTGAAACCACTTAAGTGGAAATTTAATTGAAACAGGAAATATCGAATAAAAGATAGGAATATGGAATTATGTTGAATTGATAAGTTAACAGCTGGAATTAAGAATGGGATTTGAGTTGAGGATGGAAATTGACTTGGGTATAAGCGGATGATTGAGTTTGAGGATAAAAACCTATTGGAGTTCGATTGGGATGACATTAGTATATGCCAAATTGGTAGCAAATGAAAAGGATAGAATGATTTGGCCAACAAAAAGGTACAAGTTTATATTTTGTACGAGTATGAGATTTTATGAGCCTATTTGGCAAGCCGCTTAGCTATTTTATTTTCTTTTTGGATTGGAGAAGGCCTGGAGAGGCGAGTTGTAGCTGTACCAATTGAGCCGTGCTAAGGAAACGCTGGCGAAATTTTTCGAAAATTTAGGGTGTTCGAAAATTTTCAGAATTTTTGAAAATTTTCGGTAATAGGAATGAATTAATATTTTAATTAAAATAACTTGGTTCAGTTGAATCTGAAGTTAAGAAGTAAACCAAAAGATTTTTAACCTAGTTAATAGGGTTTGTAGCATTTTTTCTACCTTAGTAATTTCGAGGACGAAATTCTTTTAAGGGGAAAAGAATGTAATGTCCCGTATTTTTGACGAACGGATAATTAATTTATTTAATTATTTAAATATCAATTTTGCAATATAACTGACTTGAATTAAATAATTTTGGAATATTTAATTAATATTTGTAATGGGATAATAAATTATAAATTCTATAATAGTCGGAAATAGTAGAATTCGCAATATTGTGTGAATTAGATGATTTAACTGATTTAATTTAGTTTAGAATCTAATTATAATAGCAAATTTATTTATAAATGTTGTTTGAACGTATAATTTATAATATAATTTAAAACGAGCATGTAACGTCGTGATAGTTCATTATATTACGTTTTGAACTTTAATTGAATGTAAAGGATTCAATATAAGTCGGATTTCTTTGAAACAAGAAACGTTTGAATCTATTTAACTATATTTTCCTAATAAAAGAGAAAAATCGAGATTTCGTCGTGTAGATTGTGAGTTATGTCCAAATCAAATTTTCAAATAGTCACTATAAAATTGTTTATAAATTATAACGATTTATTTATATTATAACTGGTTTTTTTAATATAAATTGAATTTCAATTTAATTTGAAATATCAAGTTATAAACCCAAATATGTTTATTTTGGAGCTGTACGATATTCTATTTGGATATATATGATAATAATAATTTATTGTTATTAAATTAAATTATTTTTGAATATATTAATATTTTATTGGTTTTGTTTGAGCCTTGAAAATAACCATTTTCGCAAAACGACCTCCGTTTTGACGAAACAAATTTTATTAGATCCGTAATGATTAATTATTGCTATATTTCAATTTTCACGCCAATTGGAGTTGTTTTATGACCGTGCATAATTTAATTGTGACTTGATCAATAATTGGACTTTAAAAGAGCATGGTGTGAGCAAACAGATTCGGAATTCGACGAACCAAGTTTCGTTGGGTTCATAATGTCAAACCATAGCTATATATCCATTTTCATCGAAATTGGATATCGTATGTGATCACATAATTTTTAAATGCTAAATGGAAGTAACGTTTCAATAAATATTAATATAAAAATCGAATATAAAATTATATATTCATGCTATAAATATGCCCTATCATTTCCAAACCCTTATTTACATTCTTCCCTGGTCAAAGTTATTCCCTGCCGTCATGTTTCTTCAGCAAAGCCAATATCACGAGTTTCAAAATTCCAAGAAATCAAAATAAAATCCCATAAATTTTTATATACATATATTTGAACTCAGGGAGTAGAGTTCTTCCTTCCGTCGTAGGGTGCACAATCCTCCAATGATGTTCGACGTTAGAACAGCTCGACGAGGGAAAAGGTTTTTGGGAGATGAAGGCATTGGTTGGCCATTTAAAGTATGGATTCATGCTTGAGTAAGAGAAATGAGTTTGTTTTGATTTTTTGGGGATTTCTGGATTTAGCTTGTCGCAACCTGGTATGGGGTATTCGAATGAGGCTCTGGAACGGGCTTTAAAGTTTGGATTCAAGAAGCATGTTTGTGGTATGGTTTGGTAGAGATTGTGATAGAAATGTTAATGGTTATTTCTGTTTGAGGGTTCATGGATTATTGATTGGGAAATGGAGATGTAAAGTCACGACAAATGGAGTATTATCGAGTTCGAAGGTCTTTGGGTGTAGAAGGAGATGAGTACCATGGTTAAGAGTTTAATACGTGGATTAAGTAAAGTTAAGGGTAATTATAATTAATTAATATTGTTAATAATCGTTACGTATATAAACTTATTAAATTGATAACTTTCTCATACATTATCAAAATTGGGCGAAACAAGATCTGTTTGGATCGTATGGACGCAGGATACACAATGGAATTGGTTTGGAGCAATTTGGAGCTCATCCCAAATTTTTGGCAATTAAAATCGCCTGATCAAATCTATCGACCGTTAATAGTTATTCAACGATTAACGACCAAAGTGAGTAAACTCACTAACTCTGTCCAGTTTTGAATTTTATAAACGTATTTTTGAATTGATAAATAATGATTGAATGTTATGTGATGTTTGTTTCGATGAATAGTTGATAAAATTGGTTGAAATGATTGATATAGTTATATAGATAAATCGTTGATTGAATTATTGATTGTTTTTACCGTGATAATTTATAGTGGAATGAAATTGATGTTATTTATGTTATTTAACATCTGTGGATGCAGGAAAATAGGTTGGAGGGATCTAACTGGGTTCCTCAACAATTATATTACTGTTTTTCATATATTGCGATATATAATCTGTTATTGATTATGTGTGTTTGGATTATATTGACCCTTTTTATTTGGTATTTTAAATACCATAAGTAATATTGGAATAAAAAGGAATTTTTGAAGTGAATATTAAATTTAAGAATTTAATAAAACCAATGGATGTTATAAAAGGAAATATTTGGAAATTAAATAAGAAACTTCTGTGTAAAATAATCAACAGTTATATGGAAGTTTTTAAAGGTCGTTTTTGTTAAAATACGAAATGAAAGAAGTAAGAAGTAAATAAATGAATATGTAGAATAAATATGATTTTTTTTTGGAAATTAATAGAATTAAAATGGAATTGCGAGATATATAAGAATTATGAGAATATCGATTTAAAATAGAAATATGTTTTAATAGATAAATTGAGAAGTTTAATTTATAAACGATATTTATAAATTAAGTAAAAATATTTATCATTGGATAAATTGAATATATAAGTCTGTACTTACATTAAGAAGTAAAAATCGATTATAACACCGACACTACAAGAAAAGCCGCATAGAGCAGCGGCAGTATCCGCTTCTTATCCGTCGCTAAATAGGCCTTAGCGATGGATTTCCTGCATAATGTTGTGGTCGGTAAAAACCATGACGGTATCTATGTCTGATTTTTGCGATAGAATTTAGCATGAATTTTCCGAATGTTTTCCATCATTTTACTAATTATATAATAAAAATAAAATTTTATTTATTAATTTAATTTTAATTTATATATCAACTATTTACCGACGGATAATTAATTTATTATAAATTATTTTTTATAAAAAGCGTTGGTAAATCCTTACTAATTGCCAAGAGATTAGCGATGAAAATTAAATTGAGGTAAACTTAACCTCCCTTTTTTGTTGGTAGTCCGCTGCTTTTCCCCTTTTGATCTGCCTATGTATGTATATACACACACACACACATAATTTGGGTTCCATTCAATACACAATTCTAATGTAAATACAACACAATTAATATGAACACACACATCTCATAATCAATGTATTATATTAATCACTCGTCTCATAATCAACATTCAACATTACATTTTTTTCAAATATAATATTTTCTAATCTTACTCTACTCTCGTTAATTTACATATGTTATAACAAGAAAATCAATATAATCAATTCATCAAAACAAATCTACTGGTTAACTATTCACAACCTTCCTTCACCTCAAGCTCATTCCTTACAATCCCGCCATTTCTTTTCGACCATCTACGGATATACTTTAATTCTCTTTTTTTGGGAATATACTTCACTCACAGTAAATTAGCATCCGTCATTTCAGAGATTGTTCCAAATCCCCCCTCCTCGGCCTAAGAGAAACCATACTTATCCTTGTCCTCGAGAATCTTCTGAAGATGGTTTATACCACATTTCTGACATGCTACCAATTCAAACCTCAATGATTTTCCCATCTCCATCAAGCTACTTTACGCCAAATGCTTCATGGGAAGATAATTCTATGCTCATGTATTATATCTCTAATAATGATTCAATGTCCACTGGTCATGGTGCCTCTCTAGCAGGATTTGAAGGCATGGAAAATTACATGTCTGCCACTTCAAGATAATAATAAATATTATATTAAAGTTTTTTTTGTCAAACTGCAGGAACCTTTTCATTTCATTTATAAATAACGATTCCATCTTGTAGTATTATGAATGTTTTAAGAATAGTAAAATCTACAATACAATCAAAGCCTATGGGTTTCCTTCTAATTTATCATAACTTATGTTATAAATGCTTTATAGTGTTTACACTAGCATTCTAAAATCGGTAACCTGCTGCTTAGGTGATACTGGTTTGGTCATGGATATGTATAACCGGAAATTTGAATAGGGTGGCAATACCTGTACATGATTGACGATGAACAAGAAAATCAGTAGCATCGATATCCAATGGTACCAAACTTTGCTGAAGTGTACAATCTCATTGCTATCATGATTAATCCGGAAATTGCAAATTCTTTTGGGATGCATATGCAAAAACTTAACGAAATGGACCCAACCACTGCTAAAACTGCTTTGGTATTAGTTAAGAATCTCACTATCAATTTGTCTAGTGCTGAGTTTGTACCTACTTACTATGATTTGAAATCTAGAGTAATATCATAGATAACTGGTTGTTTTCTTTTTTCTTTTACCTGAGATTCGTCGTTTTTTCCCCTTTCAAATGTACCAAACTGCGGTAGACTAAATCCTCTTGTAGTAAGTAGATTATAGATTAAAACATGCAACTGACATATAAAAAACACTTACCCTACTGTACCATTTTGTCCACAAGTTATCAATTTGTTATCAACATAAAACATGAAAGAAGCACATATAATTTATTGTACCGGGTATATATCCCTTTCAATTGGTGAAGCAAATACGTCTTTCACCATGTCTACTGCCTCTGTTTCAGATAAGGGTGTTACAGCATCCTGCTCAAGTTCATAAATACGTTATTATGTATACGTAGATACATACAAGGTTCTGAAACAATGACCGGTGTTAAGAACAATCATACTTTGTTAACATCAGAGCCACAACAAATCAAAATGCTAGAAAAAGGTAACTATTGGAGAACAAATTTCGATGTTATCTCGGTTACAACTTTATAACTTATCAGAATTCTATACTGGAAGTTTTTCCAGAACGACAACATCAGTGATCGACTTGTCAACAAAAATAATAGGAAAGTTTATAATAATAATACATATGGTGGGACTAAGACTATCCTGTCAGTATTTTGAAGCATTCGCCGAAAGAGTATAAAAGCCAAAGTGGGTTAGAGGATAAGAAGGAGGTCCATATTTCTTTTGAAAATCTACTTTATATACCAATAAGGAAAGATATACAAGTGTGGGTATTTCCAGAAACAAAAAAGGGTAGACTGTTACACATTTCCAATTGTCAAAAACAAATTTTGCTCTTCAGAATTATATTTTAACGATATTTGCATGATAGTTAGCTTTAATTTTAAAAGAACTTTAGATCAACGGTGCTTGAAAAGCAGTAACATGGACAACTATGAATTATTAAAAGGTAATGCCATCACTTCAGGAAGTATAACAGAAAGATCCATTAATTGTTGAATTTAAGAAACCACGGTTCATAAAGGTTTTTCAAATAACAGATTACAGCCAAAATTATCATAAACTAAGACATACCTTTGTTAACATCAGAGACTAAAGCGCGTTTGTCGAATTGCATTAAAATTTTGATGCAGATGCCAGTGTCATGGTGTTACTCAGTATACAGCGTATCTTCAATCAACATTTGTAACTATCAAATTAATCTATGAATGCTTCGTGGATACATACTGCTCTTTGCATTACCAGTACACTTTGATTTACAGTTCAGCCAAAGTTTTGGTTGTTAAACCAGGCTGACTTCACATGATACTTGATAGTATAATTTACATTTCTCCAAGTACAATAGTCCAATTAGTCCAATGACAACAACAACAATCGAATTAAACTCACAAAGAAAACAAACAAATAATAAATTAAAGTGTACCCGATGTTTTGTAAGCTTCATCCGAATGGCTTTAGTATTCTTAGGCCTCAAATCCAATGGCAGTACTTTCTTCTTCTTGTACACTTCTCTTAACGCTTGCTTTTGCTTCTGAGAAATCACAGTGAATACCTGAGCTATTCCCTTCTCCACGACTTTAATCTTGGAGAGTTTGTTAGGAGCATCGTCGGTAACTTTAGCGACGCAAAGCAAAGCCTATTCAGATTTCAACTCGTTGAGATGGGTCGGAAGATCGGCCTCTGACTTGGTAGGTAACTCTTGGACCTCGATTCTGGCCATTGCGGATGCTGAATGATGAAGGTTTAGAAATGGCTAACCAATTACAAACAATAATAAAATCACAAACAGGAAAGAAAGAGAAACTTAGTCAAAAGCCTGAAACAAGTCCTTGACGGAGGTGAAGCCACCATTGACGATCAGATTGAGAGCGCCGACGTAGCTGGAATCGCAGCTGGCAAGGAAGAGCACGAACTGTGCCATGTCATCGGGGAGCAAAGTGATATCGGGCGACGAAATTGACGAAAAGGGGGAAGAGCATGGAGAGAGGAGTGGAAACAAATCTGAGAGGACGGAAAGACCATGAAAAAATGATTTCCAATTTCGGATTTAGGGTTAGTGGTGACTTTGGTAGGAATGATAATGAACGATTTTGCGGTTTCGAATTGCTTTCAGTGGAAAATGAAAATTTAGGCGGAACAAACGAAAATTGCGCAGCATGTTGAGGCGGGCATTAAAATTTAGTAGGTAACAGTTTTAGATAAAGCGTGATTTACTAATAGTAAACACATGACTATTAGAAATTATTAATTATTAAACAAAATTATTACTTTTAACTACCTATAAATCATTATAATGAAACGTTAATTCTAAATGTATTAATCATTGATATTAAGTTATTATTAATTAATTATTCATTATTAATTATTTTTAGTAAAATGAGTAATCCTTAGGAAAGCACTAGTTAATTATTTTAAATTATCACATACGAATTATTAAGCATATATAAAAATGACAACCACCATTGTCCAAATGGTTAGGCTTTTCGACATTGATGCAGAAGGCCATAGTTTCAAAACTAACATAGCATGATTTGAACAGGCATTAGGAAATAGTAAGTTGTTTGGATTCATTTCAAACCCAATCAATTATGGGGAGTACTTTGATATGATTGCAATGCAAAAAGTGTACCTTAATCGACCTAAGTTGCAAAAACCATTAATTTCATAAACTAATAAAAGCATTTGCAAAGATTTTGTTTTATTTAGTTAATGTATAACAATTATAATTTCAATCGAAATTATTATATATTAGATACTTAATAATAAATATTATTTATTTTTTATTATAAATTAATATTTGTTACTAGAAATTATTTAATATTTATTGTTATAGTTATCAATTATTTATTATTATTATTTAATAGTAAATATTAGTTATTAAATTACTTGTATGGTAATGTTTGAGTTTTTTGAATTTAGAAATTCATTAATATTTATTTAATTTCTTATTTTTAAACTTTGAACATTTTGTTTTTCTTAATTACTAACTATTTATTAATTAATACATACTAATCATATTCTTAAAAGTAAAATATTTATTGATAATTTCTTGAGTAATTTCTTTAGTCGTATTAAAGATTACTTATTAATCATTGATTATCAAAATAAATTTAATTAAACATCGAATAGTAGTCTATTTTATTATTTACTTTTAACAATAATTATTTATTTACTTTTAACAATAATTATTTACTATTGAATATTATTTACTTTTAACAATAATTATTTTATTATTTACTTTTAACAATAATTATTTATTTACTTTTAACAATAATTATTTACTATTGAATATTATCAGTACTAACTATTGAATATTATTTACTTTTAACAATAATAATAATAATTATTATTATTATATTATTAACATTAATTATTTAAAATTTATATTTACTTATTAATTACTAAGTAAAAACACAAATGTAAAACATTTTATAAATAATAAATATAAAAGTCCTTTTCAAATCTCTTGAAAAACTGCTGCACAAATAGCTTCAAAATTATGACGACGGTAAACAGCCTCTATCTACAACAGAATTTAGCGTTAAATTTTTTTTGACAGTAAAGTGCTGTAATTTCCAATGATTTAGCGAAAGAAATAAGATTCGACGGTAATAATTTAAAATAAGCTGACATATAAAATCCAAAATATTATCTCTTACAAAGTCCACAAAAATCCGTCTCTAATTTGCGATGGAATTTTCCGCTGCTAAAAATTTGCCGCTATATACAACTTTTCTTATAGTACAATGATTTTAATGGAATTTAAACTTAGCATTTATAAAGGGAATTATAAACGAAGTTTTAAGTGATTGGAAACAAAATTGGATTTTTGTATGAAGAACTTTATGTGTTGAAGTGTAAGCGGAATTTGGTAAATGGAATGTAAATAAGAAGTTATAAAATGACTCGGTAATTGGAACTGATAATAGTATGTAAAATGGGAATCAAGTTTTGATTTGATAAAATGAGTCGAGAACTCTGTAAAGGAATAATATTCACGTTTTAAAGTGAATAATGGTTTTTTTAAAGCAAATGTTTTGCAGATTAAAATGGATATTAAAATAGATTGGTAAATGTTAGGGAATGATAAATTCGAAAAAAAATTTAGAAATTGAGTGGGCATGAAATGGTGAGTTTATTCCGACGTTCGGAACGTAAATCGAATATAGGTTATTCGAAAGAGAGTTTCACGTTGAAAATTCGATTATATCGAATTTAGAAAAGTTCTATTTACTTTCTTATGTTTAATCAAGATTTATTTATTTATTTGTCTATTTATTTATTAATTCAATTATGGAATAAAAGTTATATTTTGAAGTTAGATATTTCACAAAACTATGGTTATAATCAATGTTTTTCATAATAGAATTGGATTTGTAAACTGAATTTGAGAATTGTGTAAGCAATGATTTGATAAGAAAATAAGAAATGGAGTTAAGGAAATTAGAAACTGGCCAGGGATTAGTTGAGTTGAATGGCTTTCTGAGTGTCGATCTGATATTGGTTTCGGCCTTCGGGGTTGATACTTAGAGAATTGTTCTCTTGCTAGTTTACAGTTAGGGACTAATCGATGTGGAAGGATAGTGATATATGAATAAGAAATGATAATGTTTTCCAATGTTAATAACATATATTTTCTAAACTTAGAAAATAAGAATTTGTAAATATATGGAAACGTTTTCCAAGAATCGTGAAGGCTAAACGAGTTAGGGAAATATTTGGGTAAAGATATTGAAAAAAAATGGGGAAATGAATAATTAAATGATAAACTAATTAAAAGGGTTAATGTTGATTGATGATTGATCCATAGAATTTCCCTTTGGAAATAGGATCGTTGTTTGTATGGATGTTTTCCTTTGATAGTTAAATAGCCGGTTATCAAAGCTTTTGGCCATTTTCCTTTGTTAATACGGAGAGTCTTGGATCAGATTATTATCTGAAAACCACTCCGTATTGGCATAAGCATTGCGAATCAAATTATGATAAAGACAAATTGAAGATGGAGTTTATGCAAGGGCTGTTATGGCAATCCTAGGT
The DNA here is from genome assembly GCA_030737875.1 of Allium sativum. Classification (NCBI taxonomy): domain Eukaryota; kingdom Viridiplantae; phylum Streptophyta; class Magnoliopsida; order Asparagales; family Amaryllidaceae; genus Allium; species Allium sativum. Next base: position 101,649,451 of record CM060909.1, read on the forward strand.
AGAAATTGCCTAAGATGGATTGATGAAATGATGCCTTTGGTTTATCCTGTCCCAGGACAACTTATATGGACGAATGTCTGATAGAGTATCCCTAATATGTTGATCTCTTCAAATGTACTACGTCTAGTGGCGGAGGAATTCCTTTCTCTTAGCTTTATACCCGTGATATTGTTCGGAAATTGATAAATGGTTTGGTAGGTTTGATGATGTGGCATTCAAATTCAATAAAGATGTGGCATGTCAAAAGACAAGCGTGGCCTCAAGCCTCACAACCGGGAAATGGTATAAAATCGGGTAGGTCGCATGGCTAAGTGGGTAGCTCCCAATTAGGGTGTTTTGTCACCTGATCTAGAAAAAATCCATTTGCTTCTTTAATCTATTTTGATGTTGTCCCTTTCGAGAACGGTTGTTGATCCCAACCATTGGTGATAATACATTCAGTACACTCAAGTGAAATGAGTGACCGGTCTTGTTTAGCCAAAGTTGTAAGATGTTCTTGTTGAACCTGGTGTATTCCTCTCTAGAGATACAATGTCAAAAGGTGGTCCCATACCTTGCCAGTTGGAAATCCATTATCCAATAAGCGCATACGGTTTTTGATTTTATATTATGTATGTGGAGTGTGAGATGTAAGCATCCCATTAAATTTTTTATTATTTTATTTAGACAGTATTATAAAATCAGAAGAGCTTTGATATAAAGAATATTTTGGTTTATCGTAAGGTAAAAACCATCTGTGTTTATGTGTGGATCGGTCGTACCATTATCCTTTCTTTAAAAAGGATTTTAAAAGTTAAACCAAGTGGTTAGAGTTTACTCACACCAGTCCTATGACTGAACCAGAGTTTATTTTGTTTTGTTTTACCCTAAACTCTTGGGTGCCCAAATTTGTAGGGGCATTCAAGTAGTCGGGATTTTACAGATATACTTGGAAGAGCTTGGAGCAAGAGGCTTCAACATTTTATAGGTACTGTTTATTTCCGTTGTGATGTTATGTGTTGTACTCTGAAATGTTATGTATATACAGTTTAGTTTGTGTAACAACCCGCACCTCCGTTCACGCAAGATATTCCCCAACTTAGCCACCGTATAGGTGTGGGGTTTTGTTCCTCAAAAGGCCTCGGTGTTAGTAAGTGACGGGCTCTACTATATAAGTACCCACTTCACATAGGCTTCCACGATGTGAGACTTAGGGGTGTTACATTCTCCCCTCCTACAGAGCTCAACGTCCCCTTTGGCTCACAAACACCTCACCCAGGCGCTGTGGTCCACACCGGAGCCACAATTCCGGCTGGGTATTGGCTCTGATACCACTGTAACAACCCGCACCTCCGTCCACGCAAAATATTGTCCCCAACTTAGCCACCGTATAGGTGTGGGGTTTTGTTCCTCAAAAGGCCTCGTCGTTAGTAAGAGATGGGCTCTACTATATAAGTACCCACTTCACACAGGCTTCCACGATGTGGGACTTGGGGTGTTACAGTTTGTATTTCAAAAGTTATGTTATATAATATATTTTAGTCGTTTCGCTGTGAGATTCGTGTTTATTTTGATTTTGCTCTGTTGTGATCTTCTTCTTCTATTCTAACTTTCTTTCTTTCTATTTCCCACCCTCTAACTTCTTTCTATCCATGATCTGGCATGTTCGATGCTTGAATAGTTGACATGAGTTTTATGTCAATTTTCGAGGTCAAAAATCTTAGTTCATTACAATCGTATACGTCTGGTTGAGTTTCTTATAATAACAGCTTCCAGACTAGTTTGAAGATGTCACCGTTTGAGGCATTGTATGGTCGAAAATGTAGATCTCCTGGATATTGGCTAGAGCCTGAAAATCGGCTAGTGTTGGGTCTAGATATGATCCAAGAAGCTGTAGATAAAGTGGATTTTATTAAGAAGCGATTAAAAGAAGCACAGAACTGACAGAAAAGTTACGCAGATTCTAGAAGAAGAGAGGTAGCATTTGCTGTTGGCAATCAAGTATATTTTAAAGTCTATTTGTTGAGAGGAGTGGTTTATTTTTGGGAAAACGGGAAAGTTAGCACCTAAATATATTGGTCTGTTCCTGATACTTGAAAGGATAGGAACTCTAGCATACAAGATTTAGTTGCCAAATTGGTTGCTCGGAATACATGATGTATTTCACGTTTCTCAACTTTGGAAGTATGTGCATGTTCCAGACTTGATTGTAGAAGAGGCATCACAAGAGGATTTGGATAGTACTCCGAGTATAGCTGTGCGTAGAGAGCTGATGAATATAATTGTCCAAGAGACCAAAGTGCTAAGAAATAAGAAAGTAAACTTGGTCAAAGTGTAGTGGAGATCCTAGAGACTGTGCGTGGGAAAGAGAGGATAACAATAAACATGCTTATCCCAGGTGCAGACTGGATATCTCTGAGTAGCTCTTGTGAGAGTTAAACCTATATTTATTTTATCATTTCTATTTCCACTTTTCTTTTATCGTCCTTTTCGGGGATGAAAAGTTTTAAGTAGGGGAGACTGTAACAACCCTGAATTTTGGAACCAATTTAAAATTTATTTTAAATATAATTTTATGAGAATTTATGATCAAATTTCCAAATTCGATTAGTTGAAGCTGATTTGAGCAGTTTACAAAGGAACATTATTGAGATGACCTCAGATTTCGATGAAACTTTTTTATTGAATCCGTAGCGTCGAATAATGGTAGAATCCCAAATTTTGTAATTTTTGGGGCTAATGTGTGCGCATGGGAGAATTAAAAGTACGCTAAAATGACATGTTTATATCAAACTGAAATGAGATTGAAAAATAAAATGGAAGGTCAAACAAACTCAGAATTCAACGAAACATGTTCCGTTGGATCTGAAATTACGTTTATTGTTAGAATCCAAAATTTCGTGACAAACGGAGTTAATATGTTGTTGTGCGATCAAAAGAAGTGGAGGCAAACTAACACACTTTTATGTACATTGAAGTAGAAAGATTGAAATAAAACGGTGACCATCTAACGGGCTAAGGTGTTTTAGTTGCGAGCTCCACGTCATGCCACCTCAGCGATCCGCGTGATGTGTGGTAATTTTGCAAAAAAACCTCCTTTTCTCTTTTCTTTCTTCCTCCAATGGCCACCCTCCCCTCCGCTTCCCCCGCCACTCGTCGCCGCCGAACCCCAGCCACCCCCTCCGCCTGCTGCACCGCCCGAGCCCCCCTCCGGCCTTGGGTTCCACAACTCCACCAAAGCTCCAAAACATCTCCTTTAACCTCTTTTTACACTTTCCCCTTCCAAACTTCCTCCTTTCCTCCTCTAACCACCACGTCCAGCTCCATAGGCCTCGCTACCCACCACATCAGACATGGACGTCGGACCCCGTTGGCCGTACAGCCCCAAGCGACCCTATTTCATCACCCGTTTCGCCTTAAAACTCAGAATCTACTAGTATTTCTGAGTTCGAGCACGTTTTCAAGTTATTCGAGCTCCATAAGCCATCAGAAAGTTGCATAGAAGCCCGACAAGTGTCAGCATCGAGTTAGCGAGTCCGTAGCCTTCTAAAACAAAGATTATTAGAGTGGAAACCATTGGTGAGAAATTTAAAGACGTTAAGGGCTAGTTTATAATTAACTATTCCAGTTAATTAATTTAAATGTGTAATAACTACGAGTCACTAATACAAGTTCATTATGATATTGAATAATAATTAACATGTTAAAATTTTCAATTTTTTTGAAAATGGAGAAACAATGTTAAAAATATCATTTTTAATATATATATACACATATATATACACGTGAAATCGATTGGATACGTGATATATAAACATAAACCGTGATAACGGTGAGAAATCAAAGCTCACTTAAAAAGGGTTAAATAAAATTAACTGTTAATTGTTACTGATTAATAATAAAATTTATTATGATGTTAGTTGATGGTTAGAAAGATAAAAATATCATTTTTAATTGGTATACGCGTAGTTACTTGCGTTTATATGAAATTAAATTCACGTTGAAAGGGGTTAAATTTAATTGACCTTCGATTGTTAATTACAAATATTTAATAGTGTTTATCACTGATCATACAACTTTATTATTATGTTAAACATAGAGTAGTTCGATAAAAATATCAATTTTATTTTTTATGTGCGATATCCTTTGAGTTCAACACCTGAACTATACACAAAGTTGATTGAAAATTGGGTGAGCCTTAAATGGTGTTGGTTGAGTAAGTTAATTATTACTATTGCTTGGTTGTGAATTGAATTGTGTGATGATTGCTTGAGTGTAATAATAATATACACCGTTTAATAATGAACCATGAATTTGGATAGCATAGCATAACCATATGAGCATGTAATTGTTTGATACTCATATGATGTGGACAACATTGCATCGCATAATCGTATAACATGTAATTGTTTGATGCTTGTACGATGAGGACAGAATAACCGTATAACATGTAATTATTTGATGCTTATACGATGAGGACAAAATAACCGTATAACATGTAATTGTTTGATGCTTATACGATGAGGACAGAATAACCATATAGCATGTAACTTTTTGATGCTTATACGATGTGGACAGAACAACCATATAAGCATGTAATTGTTTGATGCTTATATGATGAGGACAGCATAACCATATGAGCATGTAAGTGTTTGATGCTTATATGATGAGAAATCGCACTCAATTTAAATTTTATAAGTTTGCTATAATCTTATTTGATTATATAAATGATTGTCTGTGTTTGCAATATTTGTTTTGTCATTGATGAAGGCCTAGAGAGGCGAGTTGTGATTTTACCGATCAACCCGTACAAAGGAGATTATGGAGAAATTTTTCGAAAATATAAGGCATTGGCCAAATAGTTAATAAACTATTATAGAAGCGAGGAGATTCGATTATATTTTTATATCTATATTTATATCTATATATATATATATATATATGTATATTTATAAATGCTTAACCCAAGCTAGTCTGATTGAAATTAAAGTCACTGGTTTTTAATATACTTGGAGACGTAGAGGAATGGACAATAACATCGATAAGGTATTTGTAACCACTCCTTGCAAAAATTCAATGATATTAAGGTTCTATATTTATCACAACTTTCTACTCACCATAATCCTTTGCTTTTGGATTTTATTTTTTACACTACAACTAAGGGATTTCCTTTTAGATATTATAATGAATGGCAGTTCAAAGATGGATATGGTGAATGTATTTCTAGGGGATTACAATCTGAGGTTTGGAGCTTTCCTAGCTATACCTTTCAACAGAAATTAAATTCTTGCAAGGTAGAATTGAAGACTTGGAATAAAAATAGGTTGAAAGATAATACATTGCTGAGAGAAGCAGAACCCAAGTTTAAGGAAAAGGAGATTGCATCTGATCCCACCTTAGAAAACTTTGTGTTATATTAGCAAATGCTTGAACCTAAACATGCTTTTATGGTTCAAAAACAGATTAAATATTGGAATTATAAGCAAAAATTCAAAGTCTCTTGGTTACAGGAAGTGGATACAAATATAAAAAAAACTCATTCGAAAATGTATGCAAGGAGATACAACAACAACAACTAAAAGCCTTGATTAATTCTGATGGGGAGACTTTATTTAAAACAGAGGAAGTGGCAGATGAAGCTATCAACTACTTCCAGGCAATGTTCAATGGTTCAAGTAGCAGTGAGCTCCCTTCTTTCCAATCTGCATAAGTTTTAAACAATCATGGTCATCAGGTACTCCTTAGTCATATTACTTTAGATGAAGTTAAGGTTGTAATTAACTCTGTGCATGATGATTTTAGCCCTGGGCCAGATGGTTTAAATGCTAAGTTTTTAAAGCTTTATTGGGATGAGTTGAAATATGATTTACTGGTAGCACTCCAAGACATTTTTAAATCAGCTAAACTTCCTAAAGGTAGCAATCACATATTCATTACTTTGATTCCTAAGATAAATAAGCCTACAGAAATTTCACACTATCGACCTATATTTTGCTGTAACATGTATTAAAAGATATTCAGTAAGATTATTTAAAACAGAATTAAATGGTTTCTTCCACATCTCACATCACCAAATCAGTGTGCATTATCCCAACTCATTATATTGATGATAATATCTTGCTTGCACATGATTAATTGAGGGATTTTAAGAAGCCTAGGGTCAATAATTTTTGTGTGAAAGTTGATATACACAAAGCCTATGACATGATCAATCAAGAGTTTATATGTCATATTATGATGAAAATGGGATTTCCAATACATTTTATTAATGTGTTATGAGTGCATATCTACTCCTACATTCTCTATTTTGATTCAAGGAGTTCCTATAGGCTTTATAACTTCAAATAAGGGATTAGACAAGGGGATCCACTGTCCCCTATCTCTTTTCTATAGCAATGGAGTTTTTTACTTATAGTATAAATGAGATGTTATTACAAAAGTTGTTTCTTCCTATTTATAATTTCGAGCTGGTGGTTATAGATCTTTTGTATGTTGATGATCTAATGGTGTTTGGCAAGTGTTCATCTTCATGTGCAAACGCTTTGAAATCTATTTTGGATAAATTGAGCTAGTTTAGTGGTTTAACTGTAAGTGTTCTTAAGACTAAAATTTATTTTAGTTCTTATGCACTTCAAGTAAATGAAGTTTCTTCTATTCTTGGTTTTCAAACTGGAATGCTGCCTTTAAGTATTTAGGAGTTCCCTTATCATCAAATTACATTCACTATAATGATTGTCAATCCTTGTTGCATAAAATTCAAAATAAGATACAAGCTTGGGATGCAAAGTTTTTGAGTTTTGCTGGAAGAGTTGAGTTGATTCAATCAGTTATTACACTCATAGTTTTATGTTGGCTATTCGTCTATCAGTTGCCTAAACATACAATTGATAAATTGCACATAATATGCTCTGATTTTTTTTTTGGGGGAGGAGCTTCACATAAGGTTGGCTGGAATAAAATGTGTGCTCCCAAATAAGAAGGGGAATTAGGCTGAAAATGTTCTCTGATTTGAAGAAAGCTGCTTGTGTAAAGTTGATGTGGTAATTCCTTTCAAAATCTACATTATGGAGCAATTGGATGTATACAAAATACCGTAGGGGGAAAATGTTTTGGAACATGAGCATAGATAATAATTCCTCTTGCACTTGGAAAGCTATTTTAAGGCTCGAACTGCAGGTAAGCAACCTTTTAACAAAATTTTATGTTTTGGTAACTCAACTCTTTTGTGGTTTGAACCTTGGAATAATAGAAAATGCTTGGTTGATTTGATTGGAATTTATAGATTTCAATATATGGGTAGGCACAATGAGCTAGTTTCTTCTATTGTACACAATGGTAGTATAGTCTAGAATTTTTATTCAGCTACTAGAGAAATCCAACAGATAGTTTTTGAAGTGAAATTGAATCATAATTATCAAATGGATTTTTATGAACAGGGTGATGGAGGTGCATTTACTTTTAATAAAGCTTGGGATAAAGTTAGAGAGTAGCAATCTTCTTTCACACAATATAAGGTTATTTGGCATTCAAGGTATTCTAAAAGGATGACTTTTTTTTTTACTTAGCATGCATTGATAGGTTGAATACAAAAGTCAGATTGCATAGATTTGGCATTGTATCTAAAAAGAGATGTTTGCTATGTGGATAATATGATGAAGATGTTCATCATTTATTTTTTGCATATGAATATTCTGAATTCATATGAGTACCTTTGCTTGTTAAACTCAGTTTGAATGCAAATGTTATAGGCTCTCTGGAGGTTGAAGTATCGAAGATTATGAATGGATTTAAAACTAAAGATCAGTGCATGGATGTGGCTTGTGCTGCTATGACTACTGCAGTGTATCATTTATGGTTAGAGAGGAATGTAAGAGTTTTTAGTAATAAGAAATTGTCAAAAGAAACAAGGCTATGGTATATTAAGAAGGATATTTGCTACTTGGTGAAAGGTAATGAGAGCAAGACTGTCGGATCGAATGCTAATGTACAGTTCTTAAGGCAATGAGGGAATTGATCTTATAGATACAGGTTAAAGTGCATTGTTTTGTTTGTATGTAGTAGTGGGACGTAGTGTTTGCGAGAGAGAAGTGGGCTTTTTGGGCTTGGATGGTCTGAAGTTCTGTTATATGTTTTTTTTTGAAGATTTATTTGGTTATAGTTTTTTAGTTTTCATTTATTTTTAATATATGGAGTTTATATGTACTCTTTTTCCTTGTGTCGCACCAATCTAGGTTAGGGGGCTCAAGGTTTTAGTAAGGCATATAAACAAAGTATATGATTGGTTATTCGTAATAAGTGAACCAATTTTCATATATATATATATATATATATATATATATATATATAGAGAGAGAGAGAGAGAGAGAGGCAGGTTCAATGGCACCTCAAATAGTAGAGCACTCTTTTGGCCTTCCTGTTTTCCACCACACAATCAGTTTCTCTCTCCCTCCACTAATTGTCTCTCTTCCTCCACTACCTTTTTAATTATAAATGAGACGTGGATATCAGGGGGCTAAAGGGGTGTTGGAATTTTGGGTACCATTGAACGCTTGCCATACACACACACACATATATATATATGTATATACGTCGAATATAAATTAAAATAGAACGTGTCGCGCAACGGTAGTTCACGTTTTTGACGTGTAACTTTAAATTAATATATCGGGAGATCCGACCGTCGGATTTTACCGAAAGTGGAACCGTTGGATTAGTTTTGAAAGAATCTTTCAAAAGATAATGAGAGTTTTTAAATCCAACGTTTAGATTTTTAGAAAATTTTAATTCCAGTTTCAATGAAAACAACACCAGTGTAGCTGAATGACCTGAAACATCGTTCAACTGAAATGAACTATTTATATGTATATATAAAAATAGTGTAAAATCATTATAGATGATTTGAGATAAGTTTAAACCAGTTTCACACGGGTAGTAATGATAAAAGTGGTTAAGTGAGATTTGGCGATTTTGCGTAAAAGATTATATACCCGATTTTCAGCGATGTTTAGGAAAAAGAATTCTAATTCATAAATTGAATTGAATTCTTGAGTTAACCTTTTAATATAAGGTAATGAAATGATTTGCGAAAGCCAAATGACTTAACCAGATTAGAGAATAAGATTTTAAATCTTATAAAAAGGAACCAATTAAAAAGGAAATTTAATTGGTGAATTGATGATTCGAATAAGAATTGGATTTGATTGTTTTGGCGCAAATTATTCGATGGTCGACGTACTGACTAAGAGGTCCAATAGGATGGGGAACGTATGATTCAGGCATAAAAAATCAGCGAAGAAAGGCTGACCGGCCATGCCGATCCAAGGTCACTTGCGTGCAGTCCTAGACATCTTGCTAGACATTTTCCGAACTCGGTAAGGAGGGATCCATTGACTTGGCTCACGATGGAAATCCAAATTCCAATATGTGATTTTACGGTTTTAGTTGTATACCTATGCGACATAATAGGATGGGGTGTTATGCTATCTAAGATTGATACATTTATTTTCAAAGCTGTTTTAAATTAAACACTAATAATAATATCAAATGATTTTTATTTTTCTCATTTCAGGCATGTTTAGCCATTAGAAGGTAAAACTCTATCCTCCGACTTGCGTTGCACTGTGTGATGGGACTTGAGTCTTATAATGGTTTCATTTTTCAAAGGGCATCGTGTTGTTTTATTTCTGTTACATTTATTTTAAATGCACTGGATTCATAGGGAGTAAACCCGTTCCATGTTATACGGCGTGGTCCATGATATACTTACTTTAAATAAGTTAAGTTCACTATATGATTTCTCATACCAGTCTCATGACCGACTCATAGTTTGTTTTTCCCTTGCAAACTCGGATGCCCATTATTTTTACATGAGAAGCCAAGTGAATAGATTAAGCTTGCTTTCTTTTGGGGATGTGTACTGGAGCATCTATATCTATTTTGGGCTTGGAGTTGAAGATGGAACTTACATAAATTTTTCCTTTGAACTCTGTCATGACTCCTTATGTCATAAACTATCTTTTAATTTCGTTGTATAATTATTTTTTATCTGAAACTTGTTATGTACTAAGTATGATCCTTTCATACTATGTAACTCTGATAATGCTTATTTCTACTATTGCAAAATAATGTAAATTACTCTCTGATGTAATATATTTATGCTATGTTCTATGATCTGCTGATATATTTAACGTGTTATATTCCACGATTATACATTCCGCTAGGATTAGGGGTTTGGGTTGTCACATTATCATCTTAGGATTAAGAACATATGTACTTCTACTCTATTCATTTAAGTGATGTACCATTTAAGAGATATAATATTGTAAATAAAAGGTGTAGTTGTGTTGGCCTGCCTTTTGGTAAGATAGTCACACGACGGATTTACGGTTTTTTAAGTGCTCTAAATTCGAGTATGAACTCAAGGAAACTCGCATTGATTTGGTTTAAGTCGTGAAGTGCTCAAAAGGTTGGAAATATGGTTTACTTCTTGGGTTAGTGAAGCTTGATTCGACCTTCACCCACAAGCATCATATTTCGGTTCGACATAGTCCGAGTCGGTGAGGCTGGCTCGATCTCCGGATCGACATTCTTGGTTCAATCAACCTGGCTAAACATTTTTGAGTTGGATACTGCATATGCTTGGAAACTTGGTTATTCAGCAAACACTCCGAGATTGGCATTGTTGGACATGATATTTTCGTATCCTGCTGGCACTAGAGATTTCATAGCCCTGGAGTAACATTGGTTCGACATGAATATTTCTAAGGCATTGGGTATACGAAGATAGCATTTCGTATTGTGGCACTTTAGGATCAGTGTTATTCCTTATATCTTCAGGTCTTTATGGTTTTTTGTCTGTTGGAAATTTCGTACCCCTAGGATACAAAATTGTCGTACGAAGTGGAGTTGGCTCTATATTCTTCAAATTTCTTGTTGGATTCAAGTTCTCGTATCCCCGGATACGAAAACATGGGATACAAAGTGAAATAGTCATAGCATTCGAAGGTCTGGATAAGGGAGGGAGTACGAAGTATGCTTTTTGTATCTGCAAGTATAAAGTTCTGGCTTGGATTTACAGTAACACTCGGGATACGAAGTGCATTCTGTATCCTATAGTTTAAAGAAGCTTGGCTTGGCAATGAAATACTTTAACCCGAGAGGCACAAAAAAAAGATGAACTCCCGAGATTCGGACCAACCTTGGGACATGAAATGTTAGGGATATGAATTCTTGTATCCCCTCATCTATAAATACCCGGGTACTTGGCTTATTTCGGAATCTTTTGGTTGTTTGGTTCTGCACACGAGAAGCTTGATCTTGAGCATTCTAATGGTTTCTTTCTTAGTTTCTATGGCTTTGGAAGGTCTCTTGGACTTGTAAACTTAACATTAGGGCTGTCAACGGATACTTTCGGATACAGATAGTGCCATATCCGTATCCGCATCCGAAACCATTTTCGGATATCGGATATCCGTATCCGCATCCGAAACCATTTTCGGATATCGGATATCCGTATCCGCGGATACGGACGGATATCGGATAATTATCCGCTCCGCCAACAATCGATAAATCAATGAATATAAATGAATTTTTTTAGCTTAATATTAATCTTTTTCAACCTAATTTATTACTAAATTGCTAAAAACAAATAAATATGATGATAATATATAATATTGAGCAATTAACATGCGTTTAGTAGACTTTTAATTTTGCAAATTAATAAATAAGTATATTTAATTATGTTAAAATACACATAATTTAAGCTATAATCGGGAAAAAAAGCGGACGGATAATTTTCGAATTCGTATATGCCTATATCCGCATCCGCTTTTCCGGATATCGGATATTTATCCGCTTTTCGGATATGGATGCGGACAGATTTCGGATTTTTCGGATATCCATTGACAGCCCTACTTAACATAGAAGTTTTCTCACAACATTTTGGCATTTGGACTAACTCTTGGCTTGCTTTTTTGGAAATGAGAGCATACTTAGAATTTTTTGGACATAGGAGGACTATAATGGACGTTTGGGCCTTGTAAGGAATTGACAAGGACTTTTTCTTTCCCTATTCATAACTTTGTAAACTCAAAAGCTTTGGACTTGGATTACTCTTGTAACTATAATGTCTAAGATGATTAGTTATAACGAAGTGAACATAGGCTTCAGTGTCGAACCGTTATAAACTTGGGGTTATTTATTTTCTTGTACACTATGTCTGGATTTCTTGGTTTATTTAGATAACATCAACCCATTGGGAGTTGGTGTGTGCGAGTGACCAATTCCCCATATTAACATTTTGGCCTGCCAAGAAGGGGTATTGGATTACCTTTGGATTTTGGATTGTTAAGGAAATAGAATTAACTCGGATTTCGCCATGGTTAAAAAGAAACATAACTCGTTAGCTCGTTTGGAAGGTGCGGGAAATGGAGAAAGTCAAGAAGCATCCTCCAGTAGACATCCGTCAAACTATGTTACTAGTGAGGATATCGACGAAGTGTTTAAGGATTTGACTATGTGGCTGAAGCAACAAGAAGAGCATTTTCGTAGACATGAAGCTATTATGAATACTCATCTCGCTAGACTCAAAGGTTTCGAAATGCCGTTGGGCCTAGGGAATATTGCGGGAACAAGTGTTAGTGTTCCTCATGGTTTGACTCGAGACTTAGGGGCAATTGCTGAAGAACAATCCCGTGTCAACACCTATCCGCAGTTAGGTACCAGATTGGCTAGGCTCAACGGCAACACCCCCAGTCCCGAAGGAGGTTCGACTTAGGTTTTGGTTAGTCAGGTTTTAGGTTCTGGTGTCGGTAATGTTGCTCAAGCGCTGGTGCGCGTGGCTTTGGTTGCAGGAACTCCAGTAGTTCCAAAAGTTATGTTTGTGCCAATGACGGCACCTTAGGTTAGGGTTGAGCCGGATATTCTTATTGGGGTACAATAATTTGTTAATTCTGGACTTAACACCGGGGACACCAACGTGGGACTGAATGACTAGAATTGTTTGCTCGGTAATAATAGTGGTAGTCAGGTCGCCAATGTTATTCAGCGATATACTCATGGCAGGGCGTCTCTCTCGGACATGGATTATGTTACGAGTAGTCCATTCACTCATGATATATAGAATTCTCCGAACCCACCGGATTTCAAATTCCTGGTGCTGGAGGAATTTGGTGCTAGGAAGGTTCCTACAGTTCGCTTGATGCGTGATATGTGCCACATGGAAGTACATCCGGCTTCGGATAATGTTATGGTGAAGTGCTTCCCTCTCTATCTTATGGTCATTGATGCTATGTGGTTTCGGCAGTTGTATGAGTAGCTGAAATGTCTTAGTTGGAAAATTCATCAAATAGTTCAAGGTTCACATTACTCGACCTAAGAACGTGATGACTCTTATGACAACTAAGCAAAGGACATATGAGACTTTGTGCAAGATCTTGGAAAGGTTCAACGCAGCTATGGCCACGGTCGATCGTCCAGAACCTTTTATGGTTTTGATGGCTGTCGTTTATGGTGTTCGGGATAAAACAGATTTCAAGATTTATCTTCAACGACGTTGGTGAATTCTACTTTGAGGCAGATCATTTTTTGAGGGAAACGTGTATGAGGATCGACAAGAAGGTTCTCAAGGCTAATTTAGTTCAGGGCGAAGGATAGTCCAACTCTGGAAAAGGTAAAGAAAAGGCTGCTCCTCCAAATGATTAGGCCTGGTCCCGGTGGTTTGGTCATCGATTGATGTTGTTTTCCAGTCTCTCTGGTTTTGCAGCTTGGATTTTGGTTTTCTTGGTTCATGATTTCTAAGTTTATCGGCTTTTCATCTATTCGCACTTTGGATTTTAGCTTTGCAGATTCTTTTCTTTTGGCTTTCCATCTTTTGGATTTATGATGATTATGTTTTTGGTTTTATGGTATTCTAGTCATTTGGCTTATGGATATGATTGTCTGGTCTTTCAACTTGTGGATATGACTCTGTATTTATCGGGTCTTCTAGCTCATATATTTTGGTTATTTGGTGATTAGAACTTTGGCTTCTCGTCTCTGTAATATGTTTATATTGGCTCTGGCCTTTTGGATATTATGCTTTTGGATATTCTACCTCTGGTTTTTCGGTTATGGATGGTTTAACGTCGAATCACACACATACAAGATTAGGTCTTAACCCCTAGGCATTCTCTTTATCCGATTATAAATCATCCGCCTCATAATTAACTAACCACAATGTTTTTTAGGATCGTAGGATTTTAGAAGGCCTAAGTCCGCCTACCCATGTACGAGATTAGGTCTTAACTTCTAGGCATGCTCTATGTGGACGAGAAACCGTCCAATCTTCTACTTTTATCTCTGGTTATCTGGCTTTGGATTTTGGAGGGCCTAATTCTTCCTACCCATGTACGGGATTAAGTCTTAATCCCTAGGCATGATCTTTGCGGACGATAAACCATCTGACTTCCTTCACTGTTTTCTTGTTTTTTGGCCTGGGAGTTTGGAGGGCTAAGTCTGTCTACCCATATATGAGATTGGTTTTTAATCCATAGGCGTACTCTTTGTTGGTAATAAACTGTCCAATCTCCTTCATTTATCTTTCATGTTCTGGTTTAGGATGGCTACATCAACCTACCAATGTACAGGGACCGGTGTGACCCCTATGCATGCTCTGTATCCGACGCTAAACCATCCGCTTCAAACTTAACATAACTTAATGAAATTGAAATTGAAAATGGCTAAGTCAACTCACCCATGTACAAGATTAGGCCTTAACCCCTAGGCATGCTCTCTGCTCGACGATAAACCGTTAGACTTTCCTTTGGCGTTACTAAAAACTTCAGACCCTTTAAAACTATATTAAAATTAATTCGCTTGTCGGGACGTTGCATGCGAAGTATGAAACCCGAAACCATATTTCGAACTCTAAGGACTTAGTGCAGTAAGGACTTTGCCCGCTAAGTATAAAAATATGATCCTCAAGTAAGGACGTTGCTTAGGAACGGACGAACGCCTTGCAAGGACTTGGCAAGGCCCTCAATCTAGTGGCGGGTAAGGCCTTACTAGTTTGACTTTCCTTGGTCGTCTTTTCAGGTCTTGGCAAGGATGCCTTGGATTCATCTAACTTTCCTTGGTCGTCTTGTCAACTATTGACAAGGTCGTCTTGAACCCATCTAGCTACCCTCCATAGTCTTGTTACATTTAGGCAAGGTCATCTGGGCTTCAAGTAAGTACTTTACTCATTTGGTTTTGTGTCATTTTGTTAGTTCTTCGCAGGACGAGTAATCTTGTTTTGCAGGTATGGACTACCGCATCTGGTTATTCTGAATTTTGAATTTATCTGATCATATGGTTATCTTGTTACTGTTTATTCTGGTTTTTAGGATTTCGGATTCCATCGATTTCCCGACTCTAGGTGATTTTGGTTATCTCTCATAATGCGATCCAAAGCGATTGTCGAGTCTCTTTGGTTTTGGTTTTCTATATGATCCGACGCGATCATGGTCTTTTAGTTAGTACGATCCGACGCCATCGTGGTTTTCGAGATGTTGAGGTTCTATTTGGACTTTTTGCAAATCTCAACTTAAGGTTCTCAGGCTTCTAGATATTCAAAACATGTCAAACTATTACTAGAAAGACATGTTTCGAGGGACAAGTGTTGACCCGCCTTTTGAGGCAGTCACATGATGGATTTACGGTTTCCTAAATGCTCCAAACTCGAGTATGAACTCATGGAAACTCACAGCAATTTGGTCGAAGTCGCAAAGTGCTCAATAGGTTAGAAATATGGTTTACTTCTCGGGTCGATGAAGCTCGATTCGATCTTCACCCACAAACATCATATTTCAGCTCGATATAGTCCAGGTCGGTAAGGTCGGCTCAACGTGTTATCTTGGCTTAATTATCTTCGGATCAACATTCTCGGTTTGATCAGCCCAGCTCGATATTAAATGTCAGATATTGCACATGGTTAGAAACTTGTTACTTGGCCAACAATCTGGGATCAGCATTGTTGGACATGATATTTTCATATCCCACTAGCATTGCGGATTTTGTTCCCCTGGAGTAACATCTGGTCGACACAGATTTGTCTAAGGCATTCGGAATACAAAGATAACATTTCGTATTGTGGCATATCGGGATCAGTGCTCCTCTTTTCGTCTTTAAGTCTTTATGGTTTTTCGTCTCTTGGAAATTTTGTACCCAGATGGTACGAAATTGGCATACGAAGTGGAGTTGGCTTTGAATTCTTCGACTTTTTGTTTGGATTCATGTTTTCGTATCCCAGTTAAGAAAACATGGGATAGGAAGTAAAATAGTCATGACACTTGAAGATCTGGATAAGGTAGGGAGTATGAAATCTGCCTTTTGTATCTGAAAGTACGAAGTTCTAGCTTGGATTTATACTAACACTCCGGATACGAAGTGCATTTCGTATCCTGGGGTTCGAAGAAGCTTGACTTGGCAATGAAGTACTTTAACTCGAAGAGGCACGACAGAAAGATGAACTCCCGGATCGGTCAGGATTCGGACCGATCCCAGGATACGAAATGTTAGGGATACAAATTCTCATATCCCCTCATCTATAAATAGCCGGGTACTTGGCTTATTTCGGGGTCTTTTGATTGTTTGGTTCTGCATGCAAAAAGCTTGATCTCGGAGCATTTTAATGGCTTCTTTCTTGGTTTCTATGGTTTTGGAAGATCTCTTGACTTGTAAACTTCACATAGAAGTTTTCTCACAACATTTTGGCATTTGGGCTAACTCTTGGCTTGCTTTTTAGACATTCGAGCATACATAGAATTTTTTCGACCTAGAAAGATTCCAGTGGCTGCTTGGGCCTTGTAATGAATTAGCAAGGACTTTGCCTTTCTCCATGCATAACTTTGTAAACTCAAAATCTTTGGACTTGGATTACTCTTGTAACTGTAATGTCTAAGATGAATAGTTACAACGAAGTGAACATAGGCGTTAGTGTCGAACACTATAAACTTGAGGTTATTTACTTTCTTGTACTATGTGTCTGGATTGCTTGGTCTGTTTGAATAATATCAAACCATCGGTTGTTGGCGTGTGCGAGTGACAATTACCCACGTCAACAAGTCGTGTTTGTAACGAAACATGATTTTGTAATCGAAGTTTGTAATAAAAGAAATTCTTGTTCCTCTTTTATAAAATACGCATCTTTCATTTTTTTTGCTTACTACTAAAATTACTTTGAGTGCGGTTGGTTCAACTTTATTCATTTTGGATTTTCATTCATACAAATGTACACATTAAACATGTATATCACGAGAAAACCTAGATTAGAAAATGACATTAAAATACAAAAACAACATTTTTTTTCTTCTTATTTTGGAAAATAAGAGATAATTCATCAGTGGGTCATGCTCAATTATCTCTTCCTGAGTTCCATCCATCATCCTTTCATCCACATATTTTGTAAATAATATTGAAAACTCAAAATAAGATATAAAAATCAAAATAAACAGCCCTTTGTTCTTTTACTTAGAAAATTGACATGTAACTCTATGTTCTTAAGTCATTTTGTAAAAGAATTCCCTCGTTCCATCTGAAATTCAAGAGGATGCAAGGAGAATTAATTGTACATATTTCATTTCAGCACAGTTAAAATGATGCTGTTTGTCGAAAATTATACACCCCAGAAAACAGTACACACTCAGAGTTGGTCCATTACATGTAACTTCAGCACCTCAAATACACAAGTGTAAGCAAATAATGACCAGTGCTAACAACAAAACAGCTCGAAACAAAATCCAAACTTGATTCAAACCAAACCCCAATTCAGAAGAATGACCTTTTAGACGGAGCTCTGCCCACAGCTCTAAGAAAATTTGAAAGCTGAAGCACTTTTGCAACTTTTGTTCCTCTCTTGGCTTCAGCAGAAGCTCTTTTCTCCTCTGCCTTCCTTCTTGCTTTTGCTACATCGTTCTGCATCTTCTCTATTGCCTTCGCTCTTTGTTCTTCCAATTTTCTCTGTACATCAAGCCCAAAAAAACATTAAGAAAGCACTTAAGCTTTTCATGGTTTCTGTGAAAGACGGCTTATGAAGTGAAATATCCTTTGTTGAAGATGTTTTAGTAAGTTTTTTTTCCTTTCTATGTTGTAACATAAACCTATAATATATTGACCAAACCTACCTCCACTTTTTTAAGGCGGGTGTTTGCCTTTTCGACCTGCTCGCCCTCCCAGCCAGTAATGATCACATCTTGCCTCTTGAATCTGTTATTGATCTTGGCAATCTCAGCTGTTTGCCATGCAGATATCTTGGTATCTGTTTCTTCCTTCTTCACCTTCATAACTGAAAAATCCTGGGAGCTGTAGTTGATGCTGTTATCGTTGAAAGAAGACGATGAAGGCGGAGAATACGCATTAATGGAAGTGTTTGTTGTCTGAGTACGAGGCGATGAAATCGGGTTATTATCGGGTACAATTGCTAGCGGGTTTGTTTCTTCTATTAGTTCTTCCTCCCTGATTCTTTCCAGATTTTCATTGCCTGATATTTGAATTACAATTTGATATCAGTTGCCTTGCAGTATATTCTTATTGATAATTCATCCACATTACCATATGGTGACAAATGTTAAATATTGCTGCAAAAAATATCTAACTCGCATCAAAACTGATTAAAAAAATTATACATCAAACACACTTGTAACGTTGTACATTTAAAAGTATACGTATACTTTTCAGATATGGTAAGCAAACGTTGAATTATCTTTTAAGCTTTGAATATCAATTATGAGTAACCAACACAATTGTAATTTTTTCACTCATATTTTTGTTTTATTAAAAAATAAAATAAAATAAAATAAAATACCTTCAGCGACTTCATGGTCAGTGGTTTGTGCATGAGATCCAGCAACAACTAAAGCATTAAACTCCCGACTCAAAGTAGTAAATCCCTCGGTCTCACTTCCAATACTTTGGCTAGAAGAGATGCTAAACGCTTCTCTTCTTCTTCCAATACTCGAAGTTGAACTATTTGATGCAGATGGCAGAGGGGAATTCAAAGCGTATATTTCTCTTACGTCGGTGAATTCTTCATCAGGGTTTTGTTCTCTCCCATCATTTGACATGTTTTTTTTCTGTTTTTCAGTGAAAGAAATGGAAATTTTCGGGTGGAAGAAGGAAGGAAAATGAATAAGGAAGCATTGAGAATGGGATATTTGGTATTTGTAGTGGTGGAAGAAAAAGAAAAAAAAAGGAAATTTATGTTTGAGAGAAAGCAACGTGAAATTGCGTGGCAGATTTATATGTGATCATTTGGGTTAATTAATTTGAACTGTTTAGATTAATGTGAGTACGCTGACAGTTACCTAATGTCGAGAAAGACTGATGTGAATTGTTCTGTGGATTTTTGTTGTTTATCTTTGTATGTACACATTTGAAACTGTATGTATGTGCTAAGTCGACTTGGAGGTTGCCTGAACAGAGAAACATCGGTAGATATGTGGGCTCCAAATGACAGTTAAAGTTCATATCTCTTGAGAATTTTCTACTGATCGGATTTAACATATATGATGAACTTTTAGGTATTTGATTCCATCATAAAAGATCTAGTATGTATTTAGTTACTTATTTATCCCTGTATAGATATATTTGGTGACTGGCTTATAAATAAAAGGGGTTGTTGCAAAGGCTCCACTTTTGATTAACAAGAAACAATTTTAAGCATATTTCTCCTTAATTTTTAATTGTTATAAAGGGGATTTGAATTTTAAAAATAAATGAAAAATAGACGAAGCTACCATTGACCATCACATGTTTTGATAATTCCTAAACTTCAGAATTCTCAACAGTTTGATCAAAATGAAACTACGCTCATAGTACAAAATCGTTTTTCGAACTAAAAAACGACAATCCACGACCATTTAACATTGATAGTGCACACTTCATTATCTGCCATAGAATGTCGTTTTTCCATACCTAACTTGATCTTGTGTTGTCGTTTAACAGTGACAGATAGTACACACTTCATTAATCGACTACAAAACACGGTGTTTATCTACCGATTAAAATTATGATCAACATTGTTTTGCTTTCAAACGAATACAATTTTCCTTATCGTTACTAGGGATGGCAAAAAAATCCGTACCCGCGGTTATCCGTGGGTAAAATCCGTCATGGATATGAAATGGATAATTAAATGGGTATCCATGGGTAAAATAAATGGGTATTTTTAGTATCCGTTAATTAATGGGGCGGATACGGATAGTAAGATATCCATATCCGCGGGTACCCGTGCCCGTATTGAATGTGATTTATTATCAATGGTCAATACAAAAAATATTGTTATTGGTTGTTCAGTATTTGTGTGCATGCTTTTACTCAACAATTTATAACTGTCTGTTGATATTTTGATGGATACTTCTGTTGTTGTCTCTTCTTTTTTGGATGTTCATTTAAATATGTATTGGTATTTTGAGGTTAGCATTTAAGAATTGTTCTAATTTGTTTTTTTTTAACCAAATGTACTTTTGAATAATTTCAATAAATGGCTAAAAAATAAATTGAATAAATATAATGGATACCCACGAATACCCGCCATTACCCGCAACCTATTTAAAACCCGTTTAACGGATACCCGTGCAGATATGGGGCGGACATGAGGCAAAAAATCACCCAACGGGGCGGGTGATGGGGTGGTACTACCCGCGCCCGCCCCACCCCATTGCCATCCCTAATCGTTACCAGCGCGCAAATATATCATCATCTCATTATGGATTTTTAATTCAATTTCATAACCAACATTAAATTGTACTCAATAATTAGGGTTTAGGTTTTAAGGTCTACATTAAGGAGGATTATAGTGTTTATATTGGAATTTTAATTTATATATTTAAGAGGAGGTTAATTTATATTGTCGTCTCCATAACAATGTACAATAAATTAAAATTGTAACCCCCGTTAGCCAAAAGTGGAGTCTCAATAACAGTCACCCAAATAAAAATCGCAATCAAACATTTGTAAATCCAACCTATAATTACTTTTGTCATGCCATGAGAATCAAACCTTTTTTAACCTCAGAGCATGCACTGTTAAATCACAAAGTCGTTCACATTAACTGTTTCGAATGTTTTATGATGTGATTTGGATGTAAAGTACATTAAAAAGAACTCTTTGATGTAATTAGCTTAGATTGAACCATTCATTAAACCACATACATGTACATCTTAATAAATTAATGAAACTTACGTATCTTAGAAAATGCCCTGTCTGTTTTGTTTTTACAAGGGTTCTTAATGAATTTTGAAGCGATATCGTTTTAATGTAGCAAAAATAATTTATACAATTCCATATTTTAAAGTTGTTCCACATGTTGAAAAATGTATAGATATGCCTTTGCTTAACGTTTTTAATAGTCACTAGATGAACTTATGTTTTCATAGAACAAGAAAACATCCGCCCAAGCTGTTATATTTTCATAGAACAAGAAAATATAATCCGACATTCGAAAATATGAAGTGTTTCAAAATGTCGTTTTTCTTAAATGAACATAGTTATATTCTTTTATATATTTCTTTCGATTGATTAGATCAGATTTCATTCATTTTGACCCTTCTCTAAGGATCTTGTTGAAAGTAGCTTTATCGATATTTCATGATTATGAACTTTTCTCTTGTTTTTTATTCCATCAATCTTTGTTTCAAGGTCACCCAATAAACCTCACTCAAGCTAGTTTGATATTAACTAACTATACTAGGTGAAAAGGTGATATCCAATCAAGTACCTAATGTTATCTAGGTTTTTTTATCAAGCAGTTGTCGAACTAATGTGGATGTCGGGATGAAAAAAATGATTAAAGCAAATGAAAACATGCTAGGAAGCGCAATGAGAGTGATCTCGTGAAATTAGAGAACATCACAGTCAAGGAGAGATATCGGCACAAACCACTTTCTAGTCGGTATTTGAGCTCACTTTATGGGCCATTGTTGGTTCTTTGGCCAAGGCTCATAAAATATTTGCTTAGATGATCGCCTTAATGTGCACTTCTAAAGAAATAGGTGAACAAATCTGTGGAAGTTCTAGGAAAAAGAAGACAAATATTAGAAATATCAAATCCTCTTGGAAACAACATGATTTCTTAGGAAAATTGCTAAGAACACGATGGATCGGAAGATTAAGGGAAGGAAGGTGGAGCAACATTTTCCATAAAATCAGATTGATGCCGATCACTTTAGTTGTACTTCTCGGCACTATGGATTCTGTCTTCCACTCCTAAGTTCTCTGGTCTGAAGTTAGATACATATGGAGATGTGGCAATTCTATAAGATGATTTTCCTATGAATTCAAGGCATGGAGCATTTAAAAATTGACCCTTAGTCACTTTCATTATTCATATTCTTTCTCCACTTGACTTTGATGTAGACATTAGATTTCCTGAACCACTTTAAGAACACTCTACTTTATTTACTATATAGGCTAGATATCTTACTTGAATTATCGGTGTCATGCCATTTCTTGACTCTAAATTTTAGTTCTTGTAACAACCTAACTTTTCGGCTCTTGAAAATCAACACTAATACATCCTCTGTATTTATGTATCTCAAATAAAGTGCCAGAAAGTCTGATTGTTGGGGAAAAAGAAATTAGATAGAAAAATAGAAGAACGAAGATATTGAACAAAATCTCATAATTACATAATGAATAATCTATAATATAAACAATGCTTTTTACAAAAGACAAAAACTATAATATACATACATCAATCAGAGTACATAATGAATCAGCCTAAACAATTATAATAACCGTCGGTACAATTAATGATACATGCAACAACATATACATCGGAATAGATAAAATAATATGAGCATATGTCTCTTCACCAACTCCTCTTCTAAAGCCCTAAAGCAATCCAAATTTGATATGGAAAATATACTCGGTTAGAAGCGAGCATTATAATAAAATAACACATGGAATAGGCTGGATAACTACGTGAGATAACTCAACATATATATGACATATATCAATACAATTTGAGGTTGTACATATGTCTGTAATGGTTATCCCCTCAGTAACATCCAACCACTACAACAAAAATACCCTTTCACAACTGCCAAAAACAGTTGTAATATGTTTACTACAACGGGCAGCGGCCCATCGTTATATCCACAGTGGTAATAGAGAATGTCTATTTTACAACTGTTCGAAACAGTTGTCAAAATTCCAGTCACAACTATTTTCCGTTGTTGTAAAATCTTTTTTACCACAGTTTTTGCCCCTTGTAAAAATTGTTCTCACAACTGTTAAAAACAGTTATAAAATATTTTTTTACAACAGTTATTCACTACTGTGACAGAATTTATCAGAGCAACTTTTAACTGTTGAAAAAGACTTAATTACAACTGTTTTTGGTAGTCGTAATTAATATTTCAACAACTGATTCTATCAGTTGCGCTAGCAGTTTACAACTGCTTATAATAGTTGTAACATCGTCTGCAAGGACAATCGTAGTAATAATTTTATATTACCATATAATTCAGTATTTCACAACTACCATTAATAATTTCATAATATTATATAATTAAAACAATACGTTACTAAAAATAACCATAATAGTAAACAATTCAAGTTTGCACCATTTTTGAATTCATAACTTCATTACAAAACCAAATCCATAGCATATATTACAAGTACACATATATACTACTCAAATGAGATGAAGTCCTTTTGTCAAGCAACAGTCGTCCCAACCGCTTGTCCAAGTATAGATATCAGAAGTAGGCCTATATAGAACAGCTTCGGGATCCACTGCAGTATCAACCCAAACTTTCCAAGCATCTACGCCTAAAGGTACAGGGTGCACTAAAACAGTAGGATCCATAGATGCAATTGTTGCTTCTGAGACAACATTATTTTGCCAAGCACCCAATAATTTGCACTTTCTAGGCTGATTCTCCACTTGTATAGTACGACCATTAGAGACGTTGTTGCTACTCCGATGCGACTGTAAAAAAAGAAGAACCACAAGCAATTAACAACAAGCAAATAAATCTAAAGTAGGGAATACAACAAAACAGTTGATGGACAGTGCAAATGCGGAAATCAGTAAAGACATTTCATGAATGAGGCATGTATAAAACTAAGACCCTCAAGCCCAAACCCAAAAGGGATGTGTATATATTTAACAGGAATAATTAGACTCATGGTAACATATAATCTAAATTAGAGAACTGTACTGGCGAGTGCAACAAGTACCTTGTCATGCAAACTAAACTATAACTAAGGTTCAACTATGCATGAAAATGCTAGGGTCCAATGAGCAACCAATTCATGACCAATCAACAATGGAACAAATAGGCAACTAAATTATAGTTAGTGTAAATCAACAAGTCTAATCATAAGAAAAATACCTTTCCCCTACTGCTGTTGCAACAACAGCAACCCCAATTAATTCAAATTCAATTATTTTCAACGCCATTTTCCTATTTGTAACATTATGAAACATTTTGGACTTAACATGGCAACCTGCATTATCGACATTCATCTCTACACTTCTTGGCATATCTGATTTATTAATGTCCGCAACAGCAACTCGTGCATGCTCAGTTGAAAGCATATTATCCACTTGCATGTTATTTTCAGAATTAACTAAATTGCTTTGTTTTGGAATCCACGCATGAACAGACAAACATCTTCTCTCTGAGTAACCAAAACAATGGCATAAACTACAATTTAGTGGGCATCATTCATGTAAAACATCCTTCCGAATTACATTATTTGCCGCATTTAAAATCAACATTTTGATTGAAATGAAAAAAATTAGAGTTAATTTCAATAAAAACTCTAGCATATGACAATTGAGTCATACCCGTAGTAACATTGTCAAGCTTAATAGGAACTCCTAAAACACAAGCAATTTTGCTAATTTCCCCTTTCAGTCCAAAAATCCAAATCGAAAAAAGAACCCAAATAGGAAGTGACTAAAGAAACTCTCTAGATAATATCATTCCTTCTTTCCACTTCTTCATTATCATTAAATGTTTATTGTAAATCAAGGTCAACTAATCTTGGTGCAAGAGGGATTTTTCTTATACAGTAGTTTCAGGTAATTGGGAAGCAAGCCATTTAAAGTACAGAGGAACTCAAAGAAATAAATGTTTGGATAAATATTGTGCGAGAATTTTCGCTCAAATGACCTTTCCAATGCCCAAAGAATTTTACTTGTACGTTTGATAAAAAAAACATAAGTTAACTTGTGCTATCCTGGATCTGCTAGGTCGATCATGTAAATTTTTGCTAGGATTGTATTTTTTTTTAAAAAGTCGGCTATACAAAGTAAATACTGTATTCCGTATGCCATATATTCCCATGCATTTATTCAGTCCAATATAGCATATTTGTTTGTCAATATTTTTCAATTGAATTTTTTTCTTTTATTTGTCAATATTTTTCAATTAACGGACCACAAACATGCCATTGATGACAGTGTTGTTATCACATAATGCCATTACTCATCACAAAAACATGGATGTGGCCAGCAAAATTGCTCAAAGGTTCATCCTAATTTGAAATTGAGGGTACATGCCACTAGTAACTAATCACATGCCACTAGTAACTAATCACAACTCCACACTTCCTATTATATTACTTCTATAATAAAACCGTTGACCTTCCGCATACTGACAAATGTCAGTCATTAAATAAGTCTGCATAAAATAACAAGTGAAACTCGGGAGAGTCTATTCAGAAATTTCTCGGTTGGTGACGCATGTTGAAAAACAAGCATGAGCATAAATATAATTTGGAATCATTAACAAACAATGCTATCCTAACACAATGATAAGAATGTTGCATGCATTCAAAGAAAATGTAAACAAATATATTTTAAAATGGGAAAAGGTTTTCATCATTTGCATTGACCATTCGACTAGTTGAAATATACAAATGCTTGCTCCTTTCCTATAATATCTTATAAAACAAGAACTGGAAGTTTCATTAGTTCTAAATCCTTAAAAAAAACTTCTGCCCAACTTACTTGTAAGTTTAAAAAACCTTTAATAATGTCAACTACGATGGACAAAAAGGCAGCTCCTTGCTATATTAACAAAATCTAGAAGAACTTGTCATTTTAAAGTCAGTAATGATAATCTTAACCTATAGTCCCCTATCTACAACTTAGGGAAGGAAAAATTTGTTCAGCGCTTTGAAATCAAAGAGTAAAGTCTTAAGAAAAAAAGGATGACGCCAGGCATTCTTACTTCTAGCATTATTTATTCCAACTTAGGTATCTTATGCTGCCAATTTATTTGACATTTCAGGGAAACCATTACCATTACATTATAAAATCATTCTGGCAATTTACAACTGTCCATTTGGGCAAACACGTATACAATCCGAAAACGCTTGAACTTCTAACAGATAAAACACAAAGATTCTAGACATATGTTAAAATATAGTTAAATATAAAAGATCCTTGCTTTCATGATTATAGCATGTTAACAAAGAGTTGTATTTATGTTGTCGGATAACCCAGGATTTTGATACTAAACTTTATTGAGGAGGCAGAACACAATCCGCTGCCACTAATACTTCGGTAGCGGCTTTGGAAACTAGAAGACCGCCATCAGTTTCGTTCGATCTTTGTATCCACATTATAAATGAAACTACATGACCTTAATTTTTTATACACAAGGAATTCATGGTAATTAAAGGTTCAGCATCTAATTTCACTAACTTATTTCTTTCAATCTTAGGAGTTCGATATGATATAGTGTTGTTACCGAATCCAGTTTTGTTTATTTCTTATGCTCATTATAATGATAAGTTTAGACATATAAATTCATTCTTGGACCATCAGTTTTATTCCAGCACCTGAACTGCTCCTCTAGCCTCAACTTCGAGCACCTGAACTGCTCCTCTAGAATCATCAACTTCACACTGCAACCCATCACCTCCTCCTAGACTAGTGACGAACCACTCGCGACCTCCAAATCACACAATTGCAACCAAACTGAACTCCAAATCACCACAACCAAACTGAACTCCAAATCACACAATTGCAACTTCAAATCCAAACCGCAGCCTCTATCTTGATCAAAATTGTGGGAAATAATCAGAATTGGCTGAAATGGCGATATGGTGTGAACTGGATCATCTGTGATATATAATTCAGTTTAGAATTGAAGTAGAATAACGAATATATTATATAAACGACAGTTTGAACATAGAATTATATTATAATTAAAACCGAGCTTGAAATGGCGTTGCAGTTCGTAAATTGGCGATTCGAACTTCAACTGAATGTACATGATTCGTTTTAAGCCGGATTTCTGGGAAACAAGAAACGTATGGAGCTGGTGGAGTATATCTTTCTAGTGGAAGAGAAAAATCGGAATTTCGTCGTGTAGATTTTGAGATATGTCCAAATCAAATTTTAGAAAAGTCGCTGTGGAATTCCTTTATAATTTATAAAGGAATTATTTATATTTAAAAATTTTTTTTTTAATATAAATCGAATATCGGGTTGACCCAGAAGTGAATATTGAGTAGAAATTCATATAGGAATATTCTAGAGCTGTATGGTATTCCACTGTGGATATATATGATAATATTTATTTATAAATATTTAATTTAATTTTTTTTAAATATATTTAATATTTAAAGGGGCTATTTAGGGCTTTAAAAATAGCCAGTTTTGCAAATGACCTCAGAATTCAGCGAAAGTAATTTTGTTGGATCCGCAATGTCATATTATTGTTAGATTCCAAGTTCAGTGATTTTTAGAGTCACTGTGTGGTCGTACGGATTTTTAGAGTGAGAAACAGTCAGTTTTTCGACGGTTAAAAATACGCTGTGTGAGCATACGAAGACGGAATTCGACGAAAATAGTTTTGTTGGGACCGTAATGTCAAACAGTTGCTACATGACCATTTTCGCGATTTTTGAATATCGTGTGTGATCGCACAAATTTTTAGAAGCAAAAATAAATAATAAATATAATATCTAGATACAAAGGTGTGAACATATAAGTGCCACATCCTTCATTTTTGAACCACACAAGAAAATCCCTTGCTGTTATAAAATGTCTTCATCGGCCGCCAGTGCTTATCTCCAGAAAACAAAGTATCATGAAGTTTGGAATTCAAAGAAAATCAAAAGAAATTAGAAATAAAATTCTAAAATCAAGTGTAATATTTCTGGGTTTGCTGGGTGGTTTATCTTCACTTTGGTATAATCACTGTTGCGTGCGGTGACCTTCTCGAGAGCTCGCGATTCGGCAGTAGAACTAGAGTTGATAAATAGTGAAGTTGAAGTAATCGATGGGGGTTTTAATTGTGGTATTCGAACTCGCGATGGAGTATACTTGCGATTCTGATGTTTGGGTGAGATCCGATGTTGTTTGGCGTGGATCTTCAAACTATAGCAGTGTCGAATAGCTGAAGTCACGACGAGAGGAGTGAGTGCGAGTGTCAGAGAAGGGTGATGAAGAGTAAGAGTTTTCGAAGAGAGAGATTGTGGTGGGTGCGGTTTTGAATTCGAAGGAGAAACAAGGGAGAATGGATCGAAGCCAGAGTTCGGTTCTGGACTGTTTGATCGGGAGGAACAACAGAAGACGGGGAAGAAAGGAGGAGCGGTCATGGGCTTTGATAAGGATAATGGGCTGAAACAAAGAGGGAGGCCCATTTGATTATAAGTTAAGTTATTTTCAAAATTTTAAATTGGATTCAAACTTTAAAGGTGTATAACTTCGTCATACTGAATCAAAATCACGAACCGTCAGTCACGTTGGGACCGTATGGACGAGAGCTTCACAATGAAGCTGACTAGGAGTGAATCCGAGATCGTTACAATTTATGGTGAAATAAATTGTTTGATTCAAATCAAACAAACAGTTTATCGTTCTTTAACGATGAACTGCCAATGTGAGTAAAATTCACCAACTCTGAATAGTTCTATTTTTACAATGTATTCTTAGAACAGTTAAATATTGTCTGTTTAACTGTGTGTTGATTGTTGATTGAACTGCCAGTCAGTTAGTAGAAATTATATATATATATATATATATATAAACCGTTAAATATTTATATGTGATTATGTTATCAGAATATATCACAGTGAAGTGAAATCGATGTTAATTATATTGTCTAATATCTGTGATGCAGGGAAACAGGTCGGAGGAATCCAACTGGATTCCTCAACAGCTATTTTACTGTGATTTGTATATTGTGATATATAATGTGATATATAATCTGACGTTGATTATGTGTGTTTAGACGATAGTTATCGTTGTTATATGGTGTGTTAAATACCATAAGAAATACCAAAATATGGGAAAGGGATTTTCAAAGTATATTTTGAAAATAATTTATTTATATAAAATCAATGGATTTTATATTATAAAAGAAAAAGGATTTTGAATAAAAGAAATATATTTGTTAATCAAATATAAGGGAATTTAATTGTTAATCAAATATAGAGGAAATATATTTGTTAAACAGATATAGGGGGAAATATTCGTAAAACACATATAAAGGAAAATATTTGACAAACAAATAGAGTAAAGATAAAAGGAATTTATTTATTTAGGGAATAAATAAAAGTAAAAGGGTTTATTTATTTATTTAGGAAATAAATAATGGTAAAAGGAGATATTTACTTGTTAGAATAAATAGAGTAAAAGGAATATTTATTTGATAAATAAATAGAACTAAATCAAAAGAATATTTAGAAGATGAATAGAGAATGGAAATCTGTTTTTAACAGATAAATAGAAAGGATTAATTTATAAATAACAGTTTATAAATTAAATAAATATTTATCATTTGATAAATGGAATATATAAGTCTGAACTTATATAGAGAAGAGATATTGGTTTCAACACCGATAGTTTTAAATAGAATATGTACACAACACTTGTATAAGTGAAGTAACATGTTTAAAGAGAACATTTATAGAGTGAAGAACCGTTACTAAAAGTAAATCTTTATAAATGAATAAACGTTATCAAATAGGAGTTAAACCATTAGGGTTAACCCAAAGGAGTTAAACAGTTAGAGTAAATCAGTTAGGATTGACCAGTTAGAGTTAAACAATTAGAATTTGGAGATTACCATTTCGAGTTAACCAGTAGGGTTATTCAAATGGAGTTAATGAAGTAGAGTTATCGAATATCGCTTATTCGAAGTAGAGTTATCGAATGTAGTGTATTCGAGAGAAGAGTAATCGAATATTGGTTGTTCGAGGTGAGTTAATCGAATCTAGTTATTCGAAAGGAGTTATCAAATCTAGTTATTTGAAAGGAGTTAATCGAATAGAGTTAGAGGAGTTATCAAATATAGTTTATTCGAAGAGAGTTAGAGGAGTTATCAAATATAGTTTATTCGCATAGAGTTAGAGGAGTTATCGAATACAGTTTATTCGAATAGAGTTAGGGGAGTTAATCGAATATAGTTTATTCGAATAGAGTTAGAGGAGTTATCGAATATAGTTTATTCGACATGAGTTAAGTGAATAGGGTAAATCAAATAGAGTAAATCAAATAGAGTTAAGAAAATAGAGTTAACCCAAAGGAGTTAATCGAATAGAGTTAAGTGAAAAGAGTTAATCGAATATAGTTATTCGAAAGAAAGGGTAAGTAAGGAGGTTAGTTGAAGAAATGTAAAGTGAACTTTACCTATTTCAAGGTTGGAAATGTTGTTCAGTTAAGGTCTGAGATGTAATTATACCCCAACTTGATTGGCTTCGTTTTTAACTAAGGAATGGTTAAGGTTCGGCAGTAAAGGATGGTAAAGTGGATTTAGTAATTAAAGGAAATGGTTTGAGTTGGCATAGCGATGTTTTATCTAAATATATGCTTAATCCAAACGTAGGAGTTTTGGAAATGTTTTCCAAAGAAGTATCAGAATTGTTTCCTAATATAGAAAACAAGGAAATGGAAATGTTTTCCAATGGTAATAACATATATTTTCTAAATATAGAAAATAGAAAATGTTGAATATAGGGAAACAGGAGATGAAAAATGAACTAAGGAAATAAATGTTGAAAGATGTTTGTTCGATATAATTTCCATCTGGAAATAATATCGTTGTTTGCACACTTGTTTTTCTTTGATAGTTAACTCACAGACTATCGAAGTTTTGACCATTTTAACGTTGTTAATATGGAGAGACCGGTTGGATTATTATCCAAAGAACCACTCTGTATTGGCATAAGCGTTACGAATCATATATGCCAAAGATAATTGAAGACGGAGTAAAGTGCAAGGGCTGTTGTATAAGTCTTAGATAACAGTGACTAAGATGGATATACTGAATAGTGCTTTCGGTTTGTCCAGTCCCAGGACAACTTGTATGGACGAAGGTCTGACAGAGTATATCCAATGAATCGCGTAAGTTGATCTCTTCAAACGTATATACGTTGGTGGCGGAGGAATTCGTTTCTCTTAGCTGTATACCCGTTGTATTTTTGAGGAAATCAATTTGTGATTTGGCGGGTATGACGATGTGACATTTTAAGTGAATGATGACGAATGTCTGACAGAGTATTTCCAGAAAGGTCACGTACATCGATTTCTTCAACCGTACCAAGAGTGGAAGCGGAGAAGGAAACTTCTTTAGCTAACACATAATGTACTGTTGTAGATGTCAATTAGTGATTTTCGATGGATCTGACAATGTGGCATTCGAAGTGAATCTGATGTGATGATAAAGCGTAGCTTCTAGCCTCATCATCCGGTAAATGACAGAAATCAGGCAGGTAGCATGGCTATGTAGGTCGCACCTATTAGGGTGTATAATCATCTGATCTAGAGTTTCATTTACTTCTAAAAATCTATTGTTGATGCTGTCCCATTCGGGAAACGGTTGCTGATCCCAACCGTTGGTGATATACATTCGATACACTCAGCGAAATGAGTGGTCGGTCATGTGTGGCCGGGTTGCAAGATGTTCTTGTTGAACCCAGTGTATTCCTCTCTAGAGGTACAGTAGCAGAAGGTGGTTCCATACCTTGCCATAGTTGGAAAACCAAATATCCAATATGTGCTTGCGATTTTGATTGTATACTATATATGTAGAACGTGAGATGAAAGCGTTTCTGCTAGATTGATATCTATTTGTACTTAGACATTATTATAATACCAGAACGACATTGTTTGTCAAAGATGTTGGATTCTCATAAGGGAAAAACCCGTTCCGTATTCGCGGCGTGGTCTTATGAGATATCATATATATGTTAAACTGTGTTAAACTATTTTACTCACACCAGTCCCATGACTGACCCAGAGTTTATTTTGTTGGTTTCCCTAAACTCTTGGGTGCCTAATTTTGTACGGGCTGTCAAGTAGTCGGGATTTACAGATATACATGGAGAGCTTGGAGCAGGAGGCTTCAAGATCATATAGTTATTGTTTCTCCGCTGTTGTTGTAAGTGTTGTATTATGATAAAGTGCTATTGTATACATAACTGTTATATTTCAAAGTTATGCTATATATTATATGTTATTCGTTCCGCTGTGAGATTTGGGTTACTTTGATGATGTAAGTTCTTCTTTTCTTCTTCTATTCTAAGTTTCAATCTTATCTTTCCTCACCCTCTAATTTCTTTCATTAATTACCGAGATTTTCTGATGTTTGGTTAGTCGTCAACGTGTTTGTGTCGATAACCAAAGTCTCAAAAATCCGGGTCATTACAGTTGGTATCAGAGCTTAAGTTAAGAATTACCTTGGCTCTGTGGCGTGACTCGGTAGAGATAGGATTAGTAATACCCTAGATTGAGTTGAGTGTATATATACGAGTGAGCGTATTTGTTATTGATATAAAAATTGTTTTATATTGTGGGGATTTATTGGTTGAGTTGTTTATGAGTTCTGGTCGATTAGTTTGATCCACTGTATCGGTAGGGATTTTGTAAACACTTGAATACGATGAACCATCATGGTTTGTTTTGAAAAGAGGGTAAACGAAATAATTTTACCCAAATTATATTTTGAATATATTGGATATATTGGTTGTTATTATAATCGAGTAAGATTATAAATTAAATGTTATGTAAATAACCAGCCAGAATTCATATAAGTGAAATACGTGAAATCAGATGAGTTCAATCTAAAATTTAAACCATAAATTGAATTAAAACTCTGGAAAATTGGATAAGTGTTTGTAAATGGATTTGGATTAAAAATAAGGAAAATTTAAGATCCTGGGAGATTTTATATTGTTTTACAAGCAGTGTGAATTATATTTTGAAATGAATTTCAAAGTGGAAATGTTTAAAAATGGTTTTATAGTATTGAACTCACTTCGATCGCTGGAAAATAGATTCTTATGATGACAGCTGCATCATCAGTATTCATTTTCGAGTTGTAAGTGACGAATTACTACCACAGATACTGTTTTGAATTTGTTTTGGGAAAGACAAGTTGTGTTGAATTTCAAATGGGATTTAAAATATAGATTTTGAATTTTTAAATAGATTTGAAATATTAACTTTTTTAAAAGAAATAAAGCGAGAAGTTCCTTTATAAACGAAGTTTATAAATGAAGTGAAAAGAATTATCATTGGATAATTCAGAAATAAAAATACAAGTGTGAAATTGAAAGGGAAATCTATTTTCCAAAGGTAGAAATATCGATTTCAAAAGGAATTGAAATCGAGACTTATTTAAAGGAATTTGAATAAAGGAAGTTCAAACATAGAATTTGAATATAGAAAATATAAAGGAATTCAAATATAGGATTTGAATATCGAAAGTGAAATGGAATTTGAATATAGAAATTCAAAGGGAGTTTGAATATATGAAATTCAATGGAAGTGATATAGAATTTGAATATAGAAATTAAAATGGAATTTGAATATAGAATTCAAATGGAATTTAAACTATAGAAGTGATATAAAATTTGAACAGAAATTGAATAGAATTAACTAAGTCGAAGAGGAATTAGTTAATCGAGTTTTGAGTTTGAAGTTGAACTTTGAAAGGTGAATTGGATTTGTAAATGTATATTCGAAATCGAATATAGAACTTAAATTTGAATTTTGGATTCAAATTAGTTAATAAGAAAGTTAATATATTTGAACATTTCATGTTCAAATATAAAAGTGAAATAGACTAAAGAGTTAATTAACAATTTAATTAACGAATTGAGTTAAAACGATCAGGTATAGTTAAAATAGATTGGGCAGGTATAAATATACATGAGATAGGTATGGATAAGGTATGAAGGTATATAAATAGAATGCTCGACAAAAGGTATGTATTTAATTCATATATGAGATTTTATACGCCGTATCGGCTAGCCGCTTGGCTTTTTCTTTTTCTTTTGGATTGGTGAGGGCCATGGGAGGCTATTTGAAATATCCTGATGCTCCCGGTTCAAAGGAGGTTATGGCGAACTTTTCCGGGAATTTAAGGAGTTAGAATATTTTTAAGATAATTTGATAGTTAGAAATCAACGTATCGATATATATATAGAAGTCGATAAGGAAACGAACTTAGAAATAGAATAGTAAAATCAAAAAGGAAGACTAAGAATAAAATCTAGTAAGAATAGAAAGAGGAAGCGTATACGTGTTTAAAAGTGAATAAGTAGTTGTATGGTATTGATTATTCGAGTAAGTAGTCATATCTGTTTTGACGTTATAAATGTTATTTAGTCAAGGTCTGAGAGGTAGTTATACCCCAACTTGATTGATTTCATTGTTAACAAATAAATAGTAAGATTTCAGGCTCGAAGATCAATGTTGAATAGGAGTTAGTTGAATATAGTATTTGGGGTGTCGTAACGATGTTTTACACAACATCCGTTTTAACCCAAATAAGTGTAAGCTTGGAAATATAATAAAGAATATCTCCTAAGTATAGAAATAAACGAGATCGGAAAAGAGATAAGTAATTGGAATATTTTCCAATTATAAATAGCATATATTTTCTAAAGTTTAGAAAATAAAGGAAGGCGATATTCGGAAATGTTTTCCAAATAACATAAAAGTCCAATATGGTTATTGAAAATATTTGGTTAACAAATATTGATAAAGAAATAGAGAAATGATTTAACTAATGTAATATTAATTAAGGGCTCAGTGACATGTTCAAAAGGGAAATTTGATTTTGAAAAGAGTAAACTGTTTGAAAACTCCCCGGGAAAGACTGTTTGAATTAAAAACAAAATTTAACAGAAATTTGTGAAAGAAGATTTGAATTAAAGTAAAGCCAGTAAAGTGGTAACTGAGATTGGATTAGAATGTTATCAAGACAAATTGGATTGTTAGATTCAAATTTGAAGTGTAATGTGATAATCAAGTTAAGAGTTGGGAATCGAGAAGAAACTTGAGTTGAAATGGAATTTGGCTGGGGTAAGCGAGTGGTTGTGTTGTGGATAAAAGCAGATTGGAATTTGATTGGGATGACATTGGTATATGCTGAGTTAACAGCAGATGGAAAGGATATAATGATATGCCCAACAAAAAGGTACCAGTTTATATTATATATGAGTTTGGTGATTTTGATGAGCCGAATTGGCAAGCCGCTTGGCTGTTTGATTTTCTTTTGGGATGGAGATGGCCCAGAGAGGCGAGTTGGAGTTTGACCTATTGACCAGTACAAAGGAGGTGCTGGCAAAAAATTTCGAAAAGTCAAGGTGTTAGAAAATTTTCAGGATTTTTGAAAATTTTCGTTGATAAGGATTAAATAAATTTTAATTGAAATTAAATTGGTTCAGTTGAAAACTGAAGTTAAGAAGTAAAGAAATATGTTCTAACCAGTCGATAGGGTCGTCCCTTACCTTTTAGCAATTTCGAGGACGAAATTATTTTAAGTGGGAAAGATTGTAATGACCCGCATTGGCAGAGGTATTATAATTAATTTATTTAATTATTTAAAAGGTGATTAAAAGGATTTAATGGCCGTGGAATTAAATAATGGTGAATATTTAATTAAAATAATAAATTAAATAATATATTTAATTCTGAAATAATCAGAATTGGCTGAAATGGCGATATGGTGTGAACTGGATCATCTGTGATATATAATTCAGTTTAGAATTGAATTAGAATAACGTATATATTATATAAACGACAGTTTAAACATAGAATTATATTATAATTAAAACCGAGCTTGAAATGGCGCTGCTGTAATGACCCGCATTGTCAGAGGTATTATAATTAATTTATTTAATTATATAGATAGTGATTTAGGGAATTAAATCATCATTAATTAAATTATAGTGAATATTTAATTAAATTAAATAATTAAATAATATATTTAACTCAGAAATAATCAAAAATATTGGAAATCACAATATTCTGTGAACGGGGTCGTCCCTTAGATTTAATTCAGCTTAGAGTTGAATTATATTGACGAATATATTCACTCGACGACAGTTTGAACGTATAATTATATTATAATTAAAAATGAGCTTGAAATGGCGCTGCAGTTCGCGATTTGGTGATTTGAACTTCAATTGGATGTACAGGATTCGTTTTAAGCCGGATTTCTGTGAAACAAGAAACGTGTGGAGCTGGTGGAGTATATCTTTCTAGTGGAAGAGAAAAATCGGGATTTCATCGTGTAGATTTTGATGTACGTCCAAATCAAATTTCAGAAAAGTCGATGTGGAATTCCTTTATAATTTGCGACGCTTTATATACGTTATAAAAGGATATTCGATATAAACTGAATAAATTTATTTATATTTAATTTAATTATATCTAAATATATTTATATATTTAAATAGGTCATCTAGAGCTTTAAAAATAGCCGGTTTTGCAAACGAAGTCGGAATTCAACGAAACTAGTTTTGTTAGATTCGCAATATCAAATAGTTGTTAGATTTCCAGTTTGGTGATTTTTAGAGTCATTGTGTGGCCGTACGGATTTTTAGAGTGAAAAACAGTCAGTATTTTGACGGTTAAAAATACGCTATCTGAGCATACGGAGTCGGAATTTGACGAAACCAGTTTCGTTAGGTCCGCAATGTCAAACTCTAGCAGTACGTCCTGTTTGGTGATTTTTGGGTATTATATGTGGTTGCACGGATTTTTAAACAGAAATGAAATTAGCGCTTGAATTAAAATTGAATATTTAAGATATTAAAATAACCTATAAAAACACTACCCTATTCTCTAAAACCCTAAGTTAATTTCATTTTTGGTCAACAACACATTTCCGCCGTTGTTTTCTTTACACAGCAAGAATGGCAACAAAGAAAAGTACCAAACAAAACCAAAATAAATAGATAAATCCTCAAACTCATATACGTGAATCCCTGGTGAGTTAAGCTTCGATTCCATGTATCCTTTGTTGGGCTCGGTGCTTATTTCAGTCACCATCTGGTTGGTATAGCAGCCTAGGGCTGACGTTTTCGTGGCAACGAAGGGGTATCGATGGAATTCGAGGTTTGATTTGGGTTTAGTGTGTGAAATAGCACTTGTGTGCTTGAAATGGAGGATCGCGACGGCAATTTCAGCCGGCGATGGTGGTCGACGCATCTGAAGAGGGGGTACCAGAGGTGAAGTAGTGGGGTTGACTGGAAGGAGATTGAGGAGCTGAGTGATTTGGTGGTGGTGGCGACGTCAGAGGATGGACGAGATGGGGGCGGTAGGCGGTCAAAGGCT
Source organism: Allium sativum (assembly GCA_030737875.1). Taxonomy (NCBI): domain Eukaryota; kingdom Viridiplantae; phylum Streptophyta; class Magnoliopsida; order Asparagales; family Amaryllidaceae; genus Allium; species Allium sativum. Next base: position 101,686,988 of record CM060909.1, read on the forward strand.
GGTCAACGATGGAGTTTGGGTTTTTTTGTTTTCCTGGAGCACGAGTTCAGGTTGTGGAAGAAGACGGCATGGACGGGATATAAAGAGAATAAGGGTGGGCTTTAAAGGGAAATGGGCCGGTATGAAAAAGGGGTGAGGCCCGCTTAATAAATAATTAAGTTTTTATTTTAATTAAAATAGTGTAAACTTCGAAGCTGTATAACTTATCCATACGGTGTCGAAATTCAGCGAAACAAGATCCGACAGGATCGTATGGACGGACACTTCGCAAATGGGACTGATTGGGAGTGAATCCAAGCTCGTTACAATTTATGGAAAAATAAATTGTCCAATCTGAATCAACGACAATTATCGTTATTAACGACGATAGTCCAAGGTAAGTAAAACTCACCAACTCTGAATATTTCTATTTTTACAGTGTATTCTTAGATTTGTTAAAAATTGATTGATTGGCTGTGTGTTGACTGTTTGATTGAACTGCTAGTCAGTTAGTGGAAATTATATATATATATATATATAATATATATATATATATGTTGATTCTGTTTATCAGAATATTTCATACTCGTATGGTCTAATATCTGTGATGCAGGGAAATAGGTTGGAGGAATCCGACGGGATTCCTCAACATTTATTTTACTGTTTTTCATATATGTTGATATATGGTGTGATATATATAATCTGTTTGATCGTGTATGGTTAGAATGATATTGATCATTGTTATTCGATATTTTTAATATCATAAGAGACCCTAGGATGTAGAAAAGGAATATTTCAATGTATATTGAAATAAAGGAATTTTATAAAATCAACTGATTTTATAAAAGGAAATATTTTAAAATAAAGTGCTTATAAAATCATAGGATTTTATAAAGAGGAATATTTATTGGAAAATAAATAGAATAATTATAAAAGTAGATTTTCAATGTTATATTGAAAAGGAAATATTTATAAAATCAAAGAAGATTTTATAAAAAGAAATTTATTTATAAATGGAATTTTTATATAAAGGAAATCTTTTTAAAGTGGAATATTTAAAAGGGAATTATTTATAAAACGCATAAGGCTTTATAAATGAGATATTTATTTGACGAATAAATAGGATAAATCAAAAGGGATCATTTATAAAACAAATAGAGTTTTATAAAGGGGTTATTTGTGAAATCAAATAAAAAGGGGGAATATTTGTGAAAACGAATATAATTGAATTGAGAATATAATTGAATTGGAATTTATTTGTAAAATAAATAAAAAGGGAACATTTGTAAATCATATACAAATGGGATTGAAAAGAGAAGTAATTGTAAAACATTTACAAATAGGTTTAAAGGAATATTTATTTATTTAATAAATAGGATTAAACTAAAGAAATATTTAGAAAATGAATCGAAGATGGAAATCTGTTTTTAACAGATAAAAGGAAAAGATTTAGTTTATAAATAACTGTTTATAAATTAAATTAAATATTTATCATTCGATAAATGAAATATATAAGTCTGAGCTTATATGGAAAAGAGAACATTTATAAAGTGAAGAACCGTTACTAAAAAGTAAATATTTATAAATGAATAAATGTTATCAAATAGGAGTTATTCAAATAAGTGAAAACCATTAAAGTAAGCCAGTTGGGTTAAGTAAGTCGAGTTAAACCAAGTGAACCAAGGTCGAGTTAACCAAAGTGAGTTAACCAAAGTAAGTTAACCAAAGCGAGTTAGACTAAGCGAGTTAGCCAAAATGAGTTAATGACACGGATTAATCCAAATGAGTCGAAGTGAGTTAGAAGTAAGATTATCAATTTGAATTATCAAGTTAAGTTTAGTCAAATTGAGTTATCGAGTTAAGTTAATTCAAGTCGAGTTAATCCAGTCAAGTTAATCGAGTTTGTTAAGCCAAGTTAGTCGAGTCTAGTTAATCGAATCGAATTGGTCGAACCAAGTAAGTCGAGTTAAGTTAGTCGAGTTAATCGAGTCAAGTTCGTCGAGAGAAATTAGTCAATGTTAGTTTCATCGAAAGGAGTTAATCGATGTTAGTTTCATCGAAAGGAGTTATCGAACTTGTTATTCGAAAGGAGTTATCGAATCTGTTATTCGAAAGGAGTTATCGATTATAGTTTAATCGAAGGGAGTTATCGATTATAGTTTAATCGAAAGGAGTTATCGATTAGTTAATCGAAAGGAGTTATCGAATTTAGTTATTCGAAAATGAGTTATCGATTTGTTAAATCGAAATGGAAGATTATCGAATATCGTTTATTCGAGAGGAGATTATCGAATATAGTTTATTCGAAGGAGTTATCGATTATTAGTTAATCGAAGTGAGTTATAGAATATTAGTTAAATCGAAGGAGTTATCGAATATAGTTTATTCGATGGAGTTAATCGATTAGAGTTGAATTAAAGGAGTTAATCGAATATAGTTTATTCGATAGAGTTAATCGATTAGAGTTGAATTAAAGGAGTTATTCGAATATAGTTTATTCGAATAGAGTTGGAGGAGTAAATCGAATATAGTTTATTCGAATAGAGTTGGAGGTGTAAATCGAATATAGTCATTCGATAGGAGTTAAGTGAATAGAGTAAATCAAATAGAGTAAATCAAATAAAGTTAAGCAAATAGAGTTAATCCAAACGTAGGAGTTTTGGAAATGTTTTCCAGTAAGAACCAGAAATGTTTTCTAATATAGAAAACAAGAAAAGGAAATGTTTTCCATTGTTAATAATGTGTATTTTATAAACTTAGAAAATAAGAAATATTGAATATAGGGAAACAGGAGATAAGTAAATAAATGAACTAAAGAGATTAATGCTAAATTATGTTTGTTCGATATAATTTCCATCTGGAAATAATATCGTTGTTTGCACACTTATTTTTCTTTGATAGTTAACTCACAGACTATCGAAGTTTTGACCATTTTAACGTTGTTAATGTGGAGAGACTGGTTGGATTATTATCCAAAGAACCACTCTGTATTGGCATAAGCGTTGCGAATCATATATGCCAAAGTTTATTGAAGACGGAGTAAAATGCAAGGGCTGTTGTATAAGTCTTAGATAACAGTGACTAAGATGGATATACTGAATAGTGCCTTCGGTTTGTCCAGTCCCAGGACAACTTGTATGGACGAAGGTCTGACAGAGTATATCCAATGGATCGCATAAGTTGATCTGTTCAAACGTATTCACGTTTGGTGGTGGAGGAATTCGTTTCTCTTAGCTGTATACCCGTGTTATTTTTGGATAAGTCAATTTGTGATTTGGCGGGTATGACGATGTGACATTCTAAGTGAATGAGGATGACTTGTATGAATGAATGTCTGACAGAGTATTTCCAGAAAGGTCACGTACATTGATTTCTTCAACCGTACCAAGAGTGGAAACGGAGAAGGAAACTTCTTTTAGCTGACACGTAATGTATGGTTGTAGACGTCAAATTAGTGATTTCGATGGATCTGACAATGTGGCATTCGAAGTGAATCTGATGTGATGATAAAGCGTAGCTTCTAGCCTCATCAACCGGTAAATGACAGAAATCGGGCAGGCAGCATGGCTAAGTCGGTCGCACCGAAGTAGGTTGTATAATCACCTATCTAGAGAATATTCATTTGCTTCTTTAATCTATCAATGCTGTCCCATATATATACGGGAAACGGTTGCTGATCCCAACCGTTGGTGATATACATTCGATACACTCAAGCAAAATGAGTGGTCGGTCATGTGTGGCTGAGTTACAAGATGTTCTTGTTGAACTCCAGTGTATCGTTCCTAGAGTACACTGATCGGAAGGTGGTTCCATACCTTGTCATAGTTGGAAATCCATTACCCAATACGTGCTTGCGGTTTTGATTGTATACCATATATGTAGAACGTGAGATGAAAGCGTTCCTGCTAGATGATTAATATATTGTGGTTTGATAGACATTATGATAATATCAAAGGTTTTGATATAAAGATATTTTGGATTCTCATAAGGGAAAAACCCGTTCCGTTCTGCGGCGTTGTCTTATGAGATACCGTTTACTTGTTCATATACCTGTTTAAACTGTTTTACTCACACCAGTCCCATGACTGACCCGGAGTTTATTTTGTTGTTTTCCCTAAACTCTTGGGTGCCCAATTTTATACGGGCAGTCAAGTAGTCAGGAATTTACAGATATACTTGGAGAGCTTGGAGAAGGAGGCTTCAAGATCATATAGCTATAGTTATTTCCGCTGTGTTGTAAGTGCTGTACTCTGATAAGTGCTATTGTATACATAACTATTATATTTCAAAGTTATGTTATCTATTATATGTTATTCGTTCCGCTGTGAGGTTGTGTTACTCTGATGTTGTGTTCTTCTTCTTCTTCTATTCTAAGTTTCTATCTTATCTATTCTCACCCTCTAATTTCTTTCATTAATTACCAGGATTTTTCGATGTTTTGGTTATCGACATCGAGCTTATGTCGATAATCAAAGTCGCCGAAAATCCGGGTCATTACAGTTGGTATCGGAGCTTAAGTTAAGAATTACTTGGCTCTGTGGCGTGACTCGGTAGAGATAGGGTTAGTAATACCCTAGATTGAGTTTGAGTGTATATATGCGAGTGCGTATTTTTATTTGATATAAAAATGGTTTTTATTGTGGAGATTCATTGGCTGAGTTGTTTATGAGTTCTGGTCGATCAGTTTGATCCACTGTATCGGTAGGAGTTACTAAACACTTGAATACGATGGGTCGTCATGATATGTTTTGAAAAGAGGGTAAATTAAAATAAGTTTACCCAAGGTATATCTTGATATAGAGAAGATATATATATATATATCAAAATTTTAATATATTGGATATATTGGTTGTTATTATAATTGAGCAAGATTATAAAGTGAAATGGTTATATATAACCAACCAGAATTCATATAAGTGAAAAATGTGTAATCAGAGGAGTAAATCTGAAATTTCAATCAGAATTGAAATTCAAACTCTGGAATTTTGAATAAGTGTTTGTAAATGAATCTGGATTAAGTATAAGGAAAATTTAAGATCCTGGGAGATTTTAAATTGTTTTACAAGCAGTGTGAATTATATTTTGAAATAAATTTCAAAGTGGAAATACTTAGAAATGGTTTTATAGTATTGAACTCACTTCGATAACTGGAAGATAATTCTGATAATGACTACAGCATCATCAGTGTTCATTTTCGAGTTGATAAGTGACGGATCACTACCAAGGATTTTGTTTTTAAATTGTTTAAGGAAAACAAATTTTTTTTGGTACTTTGAAATAAACACTTTGATTTTTGTTATGATAAAGTGATTTAAAATTCCCAGGAAAGGGTTGTTGAATTAAAACCAATTTGAATTGAAGGTTGGAAAAGCAATTGGAATTAAAGTTGAAATCAATTAGGTGAAAATTGAATTAAATTGGGTTAGAATTATATCAAGACAAATTGGATTGATGAGTTAAGAATTTGAAATCAAGAATTGGACTTTGATTTGAAATGAAATTCGACTTAGGTATAAGCGAATGGTTGAATTTGTGGATAAGAATTGATTGGAGTTTGATTGGAAATACATTGGTATATGCTGAAATGACAGCAGGTGAAAGGGATAAAGTTGATATACCCGACAAAAAGGTACAAGTTTATATTTGATATAAGCATGAGATTTATGAGCCGAATTAGCAAGCCGTTTGGCTGTTTGATTTTCTTTTGGGTTGGAGAAGGCCTAGAGAGGCGAGTTGTGGTTTTACCGATAGGGCTGTACAAAGGAGGTTATGGCGAAATTTTCCGAAAATTTAAAGTGTTAGAAAATTTTCAGAATTTTTGAAAATTTTAGTTAGTCGGAAGCAATTAATATTTGAAATCGATATTAGTTGGTTCAGTTGAAATCAGAAATAAGGGGTAAACAAATCTTAGGAGTTCCAATAGATAGGGTCGTCCTCTAACTTAGCAATTTCGAGGACGAAATTATTTTAAGTGGGGAAGAATGTAATGACCCGAATTGTCAGAGGTATTATAATTAATTTATTTAATTATATAGATAGTGATTTAGGGAATTAAATCATCGTTAATTAAATTATAGTGAATATTTAATTAAATTAAATAATTAAATAATATATTTAATTCAGAAATAATCAAAAATATTGGAAATCACAATATTCTGTGAACGGGGTCGTCCCTTAGATTTAATTCAGCTTAGAGTTGAATTATATTGACGAATATATTCAATCGACGACAGTTTGAACGTATAATTACATTATAATTAAAAAAGAGCTTGAAATGGCGCTGCAGTTCGCGATTTGGCAATTTGAACTTCAACTGGATGTACAGGATTCGTTTTAAGCCGGATTTCTGTGAAACAAGAAACGTGTGGAGCTGGTGGAGTATATCTTTCTAGTGGAAGAGAAAAATCGGAATTTCGTCGTGTAGATTTTGATGTACGTTCAAATCAAATTTCAGAAAAGTCGCTGTGGAATTCCTTTATAATTTGCGACGCTTTATATACGTTATAAAAGGATTTTCGATATAAACTGAATATCGATAAATCTAAAATCTGAAATATCAAACTGTAAATTCTGATATGATATTATGGAGCTGTACGATATCATATGTGAAGATATACGATAATATAAATTTATTTATATTTAATTTAATTATATTTAAATATATTTATATATTTAAATGGGTCATCCAGAGCTTTAAAAATAGCCGGTTTTGCAAACGAAGTCGGAATTCGACGAAACTAGTTTTGTTGGATCCGCAATATCAAATAGTTGTTAGATTTCCAGTTTGGTGATTTTTAGAGTCACTGTGTGGCCGTACGGATTTTTAAAGTGAAAAACAGTCAGTATTTTGACGGTTAAAAATACGCTATGTGAGCATACGGAGTCGGAATTTGACGAAACCAGTTTCGTTAGGTCCGCAATGTCAGACTCTAGCAGTACGTCCAGTTTGGTGATTTTTGGGTATTATATGTGGTTGCACGGATTTTTAAACAGAAATGAAATTAGCGCTTGAATTAAAATTGAATATTTAAGATATTAAAATAACCTATAAATACACTACCCTATTCTCTAAAACCCTAAGTCAATTTCATTTCTTGTCAACAACACATTTCCGCCGTTGTTTTCTTTACACAACAAGAATGGCAACAAAGAAAAATACCAAACAAAACCAAAATAAATAGATAAATCCTGAAACTCATATACGTGAATCCCTGGTGAGTTAAGCTTCGATTCCATGTATCCTTTGTTGGGCTCGGTGCTTATTTCAGTCACCGTCAGGTTGGTATAGCAGCCTAGGGCTGACGTTTTCGTGGCAACGAAGGGGGTATCGATGGAATTCGAGGTTTGATTTGGGTTTAGTGTGTGAAATAGCACTTGTGTGCTTGAAGTGGAAGATCGCGATGGCAATTTCAGCCGGCGATGGTGGTCGACGCATCTGAAGAGGGGGTACCGGAGGTGCAGTAGTGGGGTTGACTAGAAGGAGATTGAGGAGCTGAGTGATTTGGTGGTGGTGGCGACATCAGAGGATGGCCGAGATGGCTGCGATAGGCGGTCAAAGGCTGGTCAACGATGGAGTTTTGGTTTTTTTGTTTTCCTGGAGCACGAGTTCGGGTTGTGGAAGAAGACGGCATGGACGGGATATAAAGAGAATAAGGGTGGGCTTTAAAGGGAAATAGGCCGTTATGAAAAAGGGGTGAGGCCCGCTTAATAAATAATTAAGTTTTTATTTTAATTTAAATAGTGTAAACTTCGAAGCTGTATAACTTATCCATACGGTGTCGAAATTCAGTGAAATAAGATCCGACAGGATCGTATGGACGGACACTTCGCAAATGAGACTGACCGGGAGTGAATCCGAGCTCGTTACAATTTATGGCAAAATAAATTGTCCAATCTGAATCAACGACAATTATCGTTATTAACGATGATAGTCCAAGGTGAGTAAAACTCACCAACTCTGAATATTTCTATTTTTACAGTGTATTCTTAGAACTGTTAAAAATTGATTGATTGGCTGTGTGTTGACTGTTTGATTGAACTGCTAGTCAGTTAGTGGAAATTATATATATAATATATATATATATATATATTGATTCTGTTTATCAGAATATTTCATATTCGTATGGTCTAATATCTGTGATGCAGGGAAACTGGTTGGAGGAATCCGACGGGATTCCTCAACATTTATTTTACTGTTTTTCATATATGTTGATATATGGTGTGATATATATAATCTGTTTGATCGTGTATGGTTAGAATGATATTGATCATTGTTATTCGATATTTTTAATATCATAAGAGACCCTGGGATGTAGAAAAGGAATATTTCAATGTATATTGAAATAAAGGAATTTTATAAAATCAACCGATTTTATAAAAGGAAATATTTTAAAAATAAAGTGTTTATAAAATCATAGGATTTTATAAAGAGGAATATTTATTGGAAAATAAATAGAATAATTATAAAAGTAGATTTTCAATGTTATATTGAAAAGGAAATATTTATAGAATCAAAGAAGATTTTATAAAAAGAAATTTATTTATAAATGGAATTTTTATATAAAGGAAATCTTTTTAAAGTGGAATATTTAAAAGGGAATTATTTATAAAACGCATAAGGCTTTATAAATGAGATATTTATTTGACGAATAAATAGGATAAATCAAAAGGGATCATTTATAAAACAAATAGAGTTTTATAAAGGGGTTATTTGTGAAATCAAATAAAAAGGGGGAATATTTGTGAAAACAAATATAATTGAATTGAGAATATAATTGAATTGGAATTTATTTGTAAAATAAATAAAAAGGGAACATTTGTAAATCATATACAAATGGGATTGAAAAGAGAAGTAATTGTAAAACATTTACAAATAGGTTTAAAGGAATATTTATTTATTTAATAAATAGGATTAAACTAAAGAAATATTTAGAAAATGAATCGAAGATGGAAATCTGTTTTTAACAGATAAAAGGAAAAGATTTAATTTATAAATAACTGTTCATAAATTAAATTAAATATTTATCATTCGATAAATGAAATATATAAATCTGAGCTTATATGGAAAAGAGAACATTTATAAAGTGAAGAACCGTTACTAAAAAGTAAATCTTTATAAATGAATAAACGTTATCAAATAGGAGTTATTCAAATAAGTGAAAACCATTAGAGTAAACCAGTTGGGTTGAGTAAGTCGAGTTAAACCAAGTGAACCAAGGTCGAGTTAACCAAAGTGAGTTAACCAAAGTAAGTTAACCAAAGCGAGTTAGACTAAGCGAGTTAGCCAAAATGAGTTAATGAAACGGATTAATCCAAATGAGTTTAAATGAGTTAGAAGTAAGATTATCAATTTGAATTATCAAGTTAAGTTTAATCAAATTGAGTTATCGAGTTAAGTTAATTCAAGTCGAGTTAATCCAGTCAAGTTAATCGAGTTTGTTAAACCAAGTTAGTCGAGTCTAGTTAATCGAATCGAATTGGTCGAACCAAGTAAGTCGAGTTAAGTTAGTCGAGTTAATCGAGTCAAGTTCGTCGAGAGAAATTAATCGATGTTAGTTTCTTCGAAAGGAGTTAATCGATGTTAGTTTCATCGAAAGGAGTTATCGAACTTGTTATTCGAAAGGAGTTATCGAATCTGTTATTCGAAAGGAGTTATCGATTATAGTTTAATCGAAGGGAGTTATCGATTATAGTTTAATCGAAAGGAGTTATCGATTAGTTAATCGAAAGGATTTATCAAATTTAGTTATTCGAAAAGGAGTTATCGATTTGTTAAATCGAAAGGGAAGATTATCGAATATCGTTTATTCGAGAGGAGATTATCGAATATAGTTTATTCGAAGGAATTATCGATTATTAGTTAATCGAAGTGAGTTATAGAATATTAGTTAAATCGAAGGAGTTATCGAATATAGTTTATTCGATGGAGTTAATCGATTAGAGTTGAATTAAAGGAGTTAATCGAATATAGTTTATTCGATGGAGTTAATCGATTAGAGTTGAATTAAAGGAGTTAATCGAATATAGTTTATTCGAATAGAGTTGGAGGAGTAAATCGAATATAGTTTATTCGAATAAAGTTAGAGGAGTTATCGAATATAGTCATTCGACAGGAGTTAAGTGAATAGAGTAAATCAAATAGAGTTAAGCAAATAGAGTTAATCCAAACGTAGGAGTTTTGGAAATGTTTTCCAGTAAGAACCATAAATGTTTTCTAATATAGAAAACAAGAAATGGAAATGTTTTCCATTGTTAATAATGTATATTTTTTAAACTTAGAAAATAAAAAATATTGAATATAGGGAAACAGGAGATAAGTAAATAAATGAACTAAAGAGATTAATGCTAAATGATGTTTGTTCGATATAATTTCCATCTGGAAATAATATCGTTGTTTGCACACTTGTTTTTCTTTGATAGTAAACTCACAGACTATCGAAATTTTGACCATTTTAACGTTGTTAATATGGAGAGACCGGTTGGATTATTATCCAAAGAACCACTCTGTATTGGCATAAGCGTTGCGAATCATATATGCCAAAGTTAATTGAAGACGGAGTAAAATGCAAGGGCTGTTGTATAAGTCTTAGATAACAGTGACTAAGATGGATATACTGAATAGTGCCTTCGGTTTGTCCAGTCCCAGGACAACTTGTATGGACGAAGGTCTGACAGAGTATATCCAATGGATCGCATAAGTTGATCTGTTCAAACGTATTCACGTTTGGTGGCGGAGGAATTCGTTTCTCTTAGCTGTATACCCGTGTTATTTTTGGATAAGTCAATTTGTGATTTGGCGGGTATGACGATGTGACATTCTAAGTGAATGAGGATGACTTGTATGAATGAATGTCTGACAGAGTATTTCCAGAAAGGTCACGTACATTGATTTCTTCAACCATACCAAGAGTGGAAGCGGTGAAGGAAACTTCTTTTAGCTGACACGTAATGTATGGTTGTAGACGTCAAATTAGTGATTTCGATGGATCTGACAATGTGGCATTCGAAGTGAATCTGATGTGATGATAAAGCGTAGCTTCTAGCCTCATCAACCGGTAAATGACAGAAATCGGGCAGGTAGCATGGCTAGGTCGGTCGCACCGAAGTAGGGTATATAATCACCTATCTAGAGAATATTCATTTGCTTCTTTAATCTATCAATGTTGTCCCATATATATACGGGAAACGGTTGCTGATCACAACCGTTGGTGATATACATTCGATACACTCAAGTAAAATGAGTGGTCGGTCATGTGTGGCTGAGTTACAAGATGTTCTTGTTGAACTCCAGTGTATCGTTCCTAGAGTACACTGATTGGAAGGTGGTTCCATACCTTGTCATAGTTGGAAATCCATTACCCAATACGTGCTTGCGGTTTTGATTGTATACCATATATGTAGAACGTGAGATGAAAGCGTTCCTGCTAGATGATTAATATATTGTGGTTTGATAGACATTATGATAATATCAAAGGTTTTGATATAAAGATATTTTGGATTCTCATAAGGGAAAAACCCGTTCCATTCTGCGGCGTGGTCTTATCAGATATCGTTTACTTGTTCATATACCTGTTTAAACTGTTTTACTCACACCAGTCTCATGACTGACCCGGAGTTTATTTTATTGTTTTCCCTAAACTCCCGGGTGCCTAATTTTGTACAGGCAGTCAAGTAGTCAGGAATTTACAGATATACTTGGTGAGCTTGGAGCAGGAGGCTTTAAGTTCATATAGCTATAGTTATTTCCGCTGTGTTGTAAGTGTGGTACTCTGATAAGTGCTATTGTATACATAACTGTTATATTTCAAAGTTATGTTATCTATTATATGTTATTCGTTCCGCTGTGAGGTTCGTGTTACTCTGATGTTGTGTTCTTCTTCTTCTTCTTCTATTCTAAGTTTCTATCTTATCTATTCTCACCCTCTAATTTCTTTAATTAATTACCAGGATTTTTCGATGTTTTGGTTATCGACATCGAGCCTATGTCGATAACCAAAGTCGCCGAAAATCCGGGTCGTTACAGCTGCAGTTCGTAAATTGGCGATTCGAACTTCAACTGAATGTACAGAATTCATTTTAAGCCGGATTTCTGGGAAACAAGAAACGTGGGGAGCTGGTGGAGTATATCTTTCTAGTGGAAGAGAAAAATCAGGATTTCGCCGTGTAGATTTTGAGATATGTCCAAATCAAATTTTAGAAAAGTCGCTGTGGAATTCCTTTATAATTTATAAAGGAATTATTTATATTTTAAAAAAAGAATTTTAATATAATTCGAATATCGGGTTGACCCAGAAGTGAATATCGAGTAGAAATTCATATAGGAATATTCTAGAGCTGTATGGTATTCCACTGTGGATATATACGATAATATTTATTTATAAATATTTAATTTAATTGTTTTTAAATATATTTAATATTTAAATGGACTATTTAGGGCTTTAAAAATAGCCAGTTTTGCAAACGACCTCAGAATTCAGCGAAACTAATTTTGTTGGATCCGCAATGTCATATAATTGTTAGATTCCAAGTTCTGTGATTTTTAGAGTCACTGTGTGGTCGTACGGATTTTTAGAGTGAGAAACAATCAGTTTTTCGATGGTTAAAAAATACGCTGTGTGAGCATAAGAAGACGGAATTTGACGAAAACAGTTTTGCTGGGGCCGTAATGTCAAACATTTGCTTCATGACCATTTTCGCGATTTTTGAATATCGTGTGTGATCGCACGAATTTTTAGAAGAAAAAATAAATAATAAATATAATATCTAGATACAAAGGTGTGAACATATAAGTGCCACATCCTTCATTTTTGACCACACAAGAAAATCCCCTGCTGTTATAAAATGTCTTCATCGGTCGCCAGTGCTTATCTCCAGAAAACAAAGTATCATGAAGTTTGGAATTCAAAGAAAATCAAAAGAAATTAGAAATAAAATTCTAAAATCAAGTGGTATTATTTCTGAGTTTGCTGGGTAGTTTATCTTCACTTTGGTATAATCACTGTTGCGTGCGGTGGCCTTCTCGAGAGCTCACGATTTGGCAGTAGAACTAGAGTTGATAAATAGTGAAGTTGAAGAAATCGATGGGGGTTTTAATTGTGGTATTCTTCTCGCGATGGAGTATACTTGCGATTCTGATGTTTGGGTGAGATCCGATGCTGTTTGGCGTGGATCTTCAAACTGTAGCAGTGTCGAATAGCTGAAGTCACGACGAGAGGAGTGAGTGCGAGTGTCAGAGAAGGGTGATGAAGAGTAAGAGGTTTCGAAGAGAGAGATTGTGGTGGGTGCGGTTTTGAATTCGAAGGAGAAACAAGGGAGAATGGATCGAAGCTAGAGTTCGGTTCTGGACTGTTTGATTCGGGAGGAACAACAGAAGACAGGGAAGAAAGGAGGAGCGGTCATGGGCTTTGATAAGGATGATGGGCTGAAACAAAGAGGGAGGCCCATTTGATTATAAGTTAAGTTATTTTCAAAATTTTAAATTGGATTCAAACTTTAAAGGTGTACAACTTCGTCATACTGAATCAGAATCACGAACCGTCAGTCACATTGGGACCGTATGGACGAGAGCTTCACAATGAAGCTGACTAGGAGTGAATCCGAGCTCATTACAATTTATGGCGAAATAAATTGTTTGATTCAAATCAAACAAACAGTTTATCGTTCTTTAATGATGAACTGCCAATGTGAGTAAAACTCACCAACTCTGAATAGTTCTATTTTTACAACGTATTCTTAGAACTGTTAAATATTGTCTGTTTGACTGTGTGATGATTGTTGATTGAACTTCTAGTCAGTTAGTAGAAATTATATATATATATGTATGTGTGTGTGTGTGTGTTTATATATATATATATAAACTGTTAAATATTTATATGTGATTCTGTTATCAGAATATTTCACAGTGAAGTGAAGTCGATGTTAATTATATTGTCTAACATCTGTGATGCAGGGAAACAAGTCGGAGGAATCCAACTGGATTCCTCAACAGTTATTTTACTGTGATTTGTATATTGTGATATATAATGTGATATATAATCTGACGTTGATTATGTGTGTTTGGATGATAGTTATCGTTGTTATATGGTGTGTTAAAAACCATAAGAAATACCAAAATATGGGAAAGGGATTTTCAAAGTATATTTTGAAAATAATTTATTTATATAAAATCAATGGATTTTATATTATAAAAGAAAAAGGATTTTGAATAAAAGAAATATATTTTTTAATCAAATATAAGGGAATTTAATTGTTAATCAAATATAGAGGAAATATATTTGTTAAACAGATATAGGGGGAAATATTCGTAAAACACATATAAAGGAAAATATTTGTCAAACAAATAGAATAGAGATAAAAGGAATTTGTTTATTTAGGGAATAAATAAAAATAAAAGGGTTTATTTACTTATTTAGGAAATAAATAAAGGTAAAAGGAGATATTTACTTGTTAGAATAAAAGGAATATTTATTTGATAAATAAATAGAACTAAATCAAAAGAATATTTAGAAGATGAATAGAAAATGGAAATCTGTTTTTAACAGATAAATAGAAAGGATTAATTTATAAATAACAGTTTATAAATTAAATAAATATTTATCATTTGATAAATGGAATATATAAGTCTGAACTTATATAGAGAAGAGATATTGGTTTCAACACCGATAGTTTTAAATAGAATATGTACACAACACTTGTACAAGTGAAGTAACATGTTTAAAGAGAACATTTATAAAGTGAAGAACCGTTACTAAAAGTAAATCTTTATAAATGAATAAACGTTATCAAATAGGAGTTAAACCATTAGGGTTAACCCAAAGGAGTTAAACAGTTAGAGTAAATCAGTTAGGGTTGACCAGTTAGAGTTAAACAGTTAGAATTTGGAGATTACCATTTCGAGTTAACCAGTAGGGTTATTCAAATGGAGTTAATGAAGTAGAGTTATCGAATATCGCTTATTCGAAGTAGAGTTATCGAATATAGTGTATTCGAGAGAAGAGTAATCGAATATTGGTTGTTCGAGATGAGTTAATCGAATCTAGTTATTCGAAAGGAGTTATCAAATCTAGTTATTTGAAAGGAGTTAATCAAATATAGTTTATTCGAATAGAGTTAGAGGAGTTATCAAATATAGTTTATTCGAATAGAGTTAGAGGAGTTATCAAATATAGTTTATTCGAATAGAGTTAGAGGAGTTATCGAATACAGTTTATTCGAATAGAGTTAGGGGAGTTGTAATGGCGTGGAATTTTCGATCCAGAAAATCAACATAAAAACACTGTCAATTACTCGAGCATCGAAAATACCGGAACATTATTAGAAGAATTTAGAGGATGAGATAGATAAGATAGAACTAATAGAATAGAAGAAGAAGATGAACATCAGAATCAGAGCAAACACGAAACTCACATCGGAATAAATAAAATGTATTATATCACATAACTTTTAAATTTCTTTTAAATACAAATATGAATTTGTACTTATATATCATATCAGAGTATAACTCATATACATCGCAGCGGAAATAATCTCTAAATAACTAATGGTGAAGTCCATGCTTCGAGCTCCTCTATATGTATCTATAAAAACCCGAAACACTTGACTGCCCGTACAAATTTGGGCACCCAAGAGTTTAGGGAAAACACAAACAAATAAACTCTGGGTCAGTCATATGACTGGTGTGAGTAAATTATAACCATACGGTTTTACTTTGAAGAAAATCCTTTTGAAACAAAAGGATAATAGTAAGACCAGGCCATACATAAACATGGATGGCTTTTACCTTACTATAACCCAAATTACTTTGATATCAAAACCAGTGATATTATGATAATATCTAAACAAATAATTATCCAAGTAGCAGAACGCTTGCATCTCACGCTCCACATATATATAGTATAAAATCATAAACCGCAGGGCGCTTATTGGAGGATGGATTCCAACGGACAAGGTATGGGAGCACCTTCCGAACAGTGTACTCTAGAGGGGATACACCTGGGTTCAACAAGAACGTCTTGCAACCCGGCCACACATGACCGCTCACTCATTTAGCTTGAGTGTCGCGAATATATTGCCACCACGGTTGTAGGCCATCCAACCGTCATCCGAAGATACAGAATCGAAAAGAAGTATAAATATGAATTTTCTCTAGATCAGGGACAATACACCCTGCTTGGGAATGACCCAACTAGCCATGCTGCCTAGCCCAACTTTTGTTACTTCCTGGTTGTGAGGCTAGAGGCTACGTCTATCTTCAGAACATCTGATCACCATTCCCTTTGAATGCCACATCATCAAATCCGTAATCACATATTGATTACACAAATGCACACTGGGTGTAGAATAAAGAGAAGTTACATTCTCCCCACCAACTTGGTATATTCGTAAAATCAACGGCGTGACCGTTGGAAATACTCTGTCAGACACTCGTCCATACAAGTTGTCCTGGGACTGGACAAACAGAAAGTACCATTCTGGAACTGGACGACCCTTGCATTTCACTCTGTCTTCAATTGTTTTCAGCATAATATAATTCGCAGCGCTTATGCCTATACGGAGTGGTTTCCGGATAATATATCCAACCGGTCTCTCCATATTGACAACGATGGTCAAAACACTTCGATGGACGGTTATTTAACTATCGAAGTAAAAACAAACATTCATTCAACGTATAACTAGACATCACACAAACACGGGTACTTTTTATTTAACATTCGTTTTTATTATTCGAATTCCCATATCTTACCAGATATTTCTCGAATCCCGTTTTATCCTTTTTACACATCTTGGAAAACATTTCCAGTTATTATGAACTCTTATTCTTTCATTGTTCCAGAAAATATACGTTATTTACGGTCGAATCATTTCCATTCTTTTTACGTTGTTTATTTTCTACACTCGGATAATATATCCTAACTTCATTGGAAAAATATTTCCAATTTCATTTTAAACATTTTAATCTGCCAAGCGTTCACTTTAAAACATTATTCACTTTAAAATGTGAATATCATTTCTATTATAGAAATCTGAGCATCTTTATCAAATAACTTATTATTCAAGTAATAAATACCATTATCTTGTTCACCGAAATCACTTTTATAATTTATATTCCCATCCCACTTTATAAACTCTATCTCTAAGTCATCTTCTTGTTGAATCAATATCTAGTTTATAACTAAATATTGATTTCATATCCTATTATAATTCGTTGGTTTAAACTAAATATTAACTATCCTATCAGATTAAAATTCTTAAAAATAATCTATTTCAATACATTCGACATCGTCGAATTATAGTTCCTAACGGTTTAATTCTAATCACATTTCGAACATCGAAATGCTGTCATCGTTTTCTAACACGATCCTCTAATTTCTCTTTCTAACTTAATCTTATATTTTCTATGGACAAACATCGTTATTTATTATTTTCGAATAACTGGATTTCAAACCAAACTGTTTATATTGCTTAGGGAGTAGTGCTATATATAAAAATCACGCTTAAGTTTGGTCAACAGCGCTAATTTATCGCTATAGCTCAAAAACTTGTCATACGCTGTAATATTCCCCTTTATAACTAATTTTAACATAACAGTCACACTTAAGCCTAGTCATCAGCGTTTAATTTATCGTTATAGTTCAAAGACTTGTGATACGCTGCTATATTCTACTTTATACTAAACTTGACATCTTTTTCCATTACAGAAATCTTGACATCTCTTTTCGTTACAAAAATCTTGACATCTCTTTCCATTACAAAAATCTTAACATCTCTTTTCGTTTCAAACTGATATCATTCCTCGATAATAGTGAAGCCGTTCGAGTTGGGGTATTCTAATTACCTCTCAGACCTTGATCGACAACGTTCTTATCTTAGAACAGATATAAGTCTGCAACTCTAAACTCCTTATTACTAATAATATACATCAAATCGTATTTCCTTGTTTTATTTTGGGATATGGTTTTATAACGCCATATTCATATTTTGAAATCTTTATTGTTTATGATTATTTATTTTAAATATTAACTCTTCGCTTTAACTTCATTCCACAGTTCTATTTGTAACTTCTTTACAAAGACCCGTTTAATCTAATAATCATTTTCAATTAAACAGTTGGTTTAAATCAACTTCATTCCATCAGTAAATTCGTTAATTGATTTAAATTTCTTCTTACCATTAGATTAATATATTTAACCTAATAATATTTCTAAATTGTTTGTCTTAAAATAATTAAACAAATATTTACTCATATGATAATTTCTGCTTTATAACTTATTTAAATGTCAACAATCGTTTTTATTTACTTTATAAAACGAACTCTAAAATACTGGTTTATAATAGAACTTCTATTATAAATTTATAACTTCACTTTAATTATAAAAATATAATTTTTATAATTAACTTCGTTGATTTGCCTGACGGCCAATCAACTTCTCAACAAAACGATGGGTTTTATGGTCGACTGTTGTCACCTTCTTAATCGATATCGGCTATTTACTTAAATCAAAACAAATGTTGAATTTCCATTTACCATTAATATTCACATGGGGTTTTGACGTCATTTGGGTACAAACAGTGCATATTCAAAACAATTAATACATATAAATATTGAGGAATGCGGTTGGATTCCTCCAGCCGGTTTCCCCCATCCACAGATGTTAGTCAACACAATTAACACTAATTCCATACTAAGGAATATTTTAATCGATGGAATCAGTTTCTACCCAAAGATGTGTACATATGCGCCGATATATAATATTCAATCAATTTAATTGTAATCTACCTAATCGACCATCACACAGCATTCAACCAACATTAAAATATAATTATAATATTTTAAAAATAGATCAGAGTTAGTGAATTTACTCACCTTGGCGCATTAACCGTTAAATAACGATTTGCGTCACTTCCGGTCTCACCAAATTATCTGTCAGTGTAGTGCTTTACTAATACGAATCTGTCGGCGCCCGTTTCACTTTGATCGTATAAACCAGTCCACTGGTTCTCCATCCAACCGTATGAACGCAAGTTGCCCCTCTTTCTCCTTCCAGGAATTCGAACACGGCAACTTCCCTTGTTTCCATCTCCACACACATACTCCAATGTCTTCTTGGTCCAATCACATTCGAACCCCTTTCTTTTTTTTAGCTTCTTTGACAACAGCTCCAGATCACCTTTTTAACCAAACCATTCTTCAAAGAAGACACTACAATGAAAACCCATGTTTTCCTTGTTCCAGGCAATTTACGTTCAACACCCTTTTTCCTTAATAACAATGGACCGTTTATTTCTCTGCTAATCACCCTGCTACTATTTTCTTTCACGACATCAGTATCTTCCCAGTACCCTTTTTGCTTGAGCTTCGATAGCCTCTTCCCCAAAGAGGATCCGCCCCCTGCTGTTTGGAAACACATCTTCCTAATAGTTTTTAAACCCCACGTGTGACTATGCCATTCCTTTCTCCTTAAACATACTCGCTCCAGTATATATCCCATTCGCTAATCCCTACATCACCGGTGAGACGCAGCCCTATGTTGCCAAACCAGCGAACACTGAACTGATCCTAGCGTAATTTATGCAGTAGAAACCCCCTCCTTCCAGTTATTCCTTCTCCTCATACTTGCATGATAAAATCATAGTGCTTCCCATGCTAAGTGAAAGCAACGAATCCATTCAGTTACAACATTATTTTCACCAAACTCCTTCCACTACCACTGCTATTTCTCTCGCATCATACCAGAAGGTTCTCATTCAAGAAACAATCCACTCCTCTTTCCATGCGTGTGCATGGACACTCCCCTTCACATGCCATCGAACACAACTCACCAATATTTCATAATTTTGATAGCTTCCCCTCTTTAAGTTTCTCCACTACCGTTCTACACTTCATGCCTGCTTCAGCTCGTCGAGACCACCTCCATCCAGTAAAAGCAAACCCTCAAGTGCTCCCGAATACACAATAGCTCCTTCCACCACTATGCATGAAACCATTGCTCACATATCCCATCAACCCGCACCACCACACCGTTGCTTCCACGCTGTCAACTGGGATCGAACTCCATCGTCAACGCATACCCTTCATGTCTTGCTGTTCACCTCTCTCATACCTCACTACACAGTAGAAGTGCAAACAAACGTCACTGAATCCCCCTTTAGCAGCTGTAGCATCTCTCCCTAGAGATATCGCCAGTTTTCCCTTTTTATTTTTCTTTATTTTAAGTCAAAGATTTTTTGTTTTGCTGTGTTCATCTTTGGGAAAAATACCCTGTATTTATAGCCTCTCGATTCCTTGATGATTAAGTATTAGGTGTATGCTGTAGCACGTACAGTAGGTAATGGTTTCGAGTTTTCTTCTTAGTTGCGTGATGTGTTATACAGTGTTGTCTATTCATAGCTCCTAGGGTCTACGGGAAAAAGAAAAGGAAAATATCTGTATGTGTACCTTTGTATTTTTCCAGAGAGCCACACTTTCCTTAGACATGAAGTTTCAGAAGTACGTAGGTCTTTGTTTAGGTGTACGGTTGCATAATCTTAAGTCTTAACAGTCATATATATGCTTTAATATCTTCCTATTTCCACAGTTGTTGTCTACCTTAGTATTTAAGTGATATGAAAGTCTTTACTATTCCACTAAATTGTGTAAATCAGTTGGGTAGGTATAGGGTTGAGGCTATGATTTAGACAACACGTCGGTTTGATAAATTGTTTAGGACAAGCTAAAATTTTAATCTGATTATTTAGTATATGAAGTATAGCGTACTCTGTCATATAACACTCCGTTTACATACAGACTCCTATGGACAGAAATAAGACCACGGTCGTGTCCAGCAAGGTGCCACGGTCCCAAAAATATAATAATACCGGTAGTTTAACTTATATTATGAAACCCCAAAATATCGATATAGGGTGCAAAATACTCCAAATAAAAAGTTGCTTATTTAATTAATTAAAAAATACAGTAAAATTCTAAAAATTAAATTATCACTACGTCCCAAAAGAACCTTGTCCAAATTCGAATCCGATATCTAGTTATTTCAAATAAACCGTTACGGTCAATAAACGATTTTACAGCGACTATTTGAATATTTGATTTGGACATATCTTGCAATCTATCCGACGAAATCTCCATTTTCCACTTCCGTTAGAAATATATAGTTCAAAAAATTCCAACGGTTCTTGTTTCGCAGAAATCTGACTAATAACGGGTCCTGTACACTTAGTTGAAGTTCAGAACGTTAAATTACGAACTGCAGCGATATTTCGGGCTCGATTATATTCAATATATATTTTTATACGTTCAACTTCATTTCAATTAATATATAAATCCATTTATATTACAAATTCAATACTTAAACTGATTTAAATATTCTAATACGAACCGACAAAAATGCGGGACGTTACAGTCCTTCCCCCTTAAAAGAATTTTGTCCCCGAAATTACTAAGGTAGGGAAAACGCTATGAACCCTGTCATAACCTAGTTAAAAATCTTTGTTTCACTGCTTGTCTTTAGTTTGAATTAATTTTAATTTCAATTAATTATTAATTTACTTCTACTAAGATTCAAATTTCAAAAAAATTTCTAACCCCTCAAATTTCTGAGAAATTTTGCCGGCATTTTCTCTGCACGGCACAATCGATACTACTACAATTCGCCTCTCTCGGCCTTCTCCAATCCAAAAGAAAATCAAACAGCCAAGCGGCTTTCCAAATGAGCTTAGAAATCTCATACTCGTGAAAATATAACATAAACTCGTACCTCTTTGTTGGGTCATTCGACTTTATCTCTTCAAATTTGATACCCTTAAACATATATAAATGCATTTCTAATTTATCTCCAATCAACTTATCTTCGAATCCAGTCATTTTCTTATATCCAAATCGAATTCCATTTCAACCTCCCCTTCTAAACTCAACTTCACATTCTAACTCAATAATCCAATTTCCGTTTCGGATAATCTCTAATCCAATCCAATTTTTATTCAACTTAGATTAAGTTAAATTCTAATTTATTTATTCACTTTCGCCATTTTTTTAAAACTGTTTAACTTTATAAGTTAAATTTCAGAATTCAAATTCCTGGGGTTTTCATTTCAAATCAGTTCGAGATCATATATATTTACATAACAAAGCGATTCAAAACATTTGAATTTTTGAACAACTTATTTCAAAACAAAATCTTTCGGTAGCAATCCGTCACTTAGAACTCGAAAATGAACACTGATGATGCTGCAGTCGTCATCAGAATTATTTTCCAGCTATTAAAGTGAGTTCAGTACTATATTACTTTCCAAAACTTATTTTCACCACTTTTATTTGAAATTACTTCAAAATATCTTTCACAAGTGCTTGGAAAACAATTTCAAATCTCCCAGGATTTTAAAAATTCCCATATATTTAATTCAAAATTCATTCCCAGCTCCTTTCCAAGTTTCCAGAGTTTTATCTCAATTTTGGTTTTAAATTCAGAATTAGTTCATCCGATTTTTCATATTATACTTATATAATATTTCGATTGGTTACTTATATAACCAACTCAATTATAGATCTTATTTGATCATGATAACGATCAACACTATAATAATCTCAAAATATATACTCCTTTTATATCAAAATATAATTTGGGTAAAATTCTTTTATTAACCCTATTTAAAAATATACTGTGTCAAATTACTCTGTTCAAGAGTTTAAAAACACCTATCGACGCAGTTTGCATTACTGTTTTGACCAGAATTCATAAACCACTTGACTGACTAGTCAACATAATATAAAACGGTTTTTATATTAATTTACAAATACGCGCTCATATATATACACTCAAACTCAATCTAGGGTATTACTAACTCCATCTCTACTGAGTTATGCCACAGAGCCAAGGTAATCACTTAACCTTTAGCTCTGATACCATCTGTAATGGCGCGAAATTTTCGATCCAGAAAATCAACATAAAAACACTGTCAATTACTCGAGCATCGAAAATACCGGAACATTATTAGAAGAATTTAGAGGATGAGATAAATAAGATATAACTAATAGAATAGAAGAAGAAGAAGAACATCAGAATCAGAGCAAACAAGAAACTCACAGCGGAATAAATAAAATGTATTATATCACATAACTTTTAAATACAAATATGAATTTGTACTTACATATCATATCAGATTATAACTCATATACATCGCAGCGGAAATAATCTCTAAATAACTAATGGTGAAGTCTCCTGCTTCGAGCTCCTCCATATGTATCTGTAAAAACCTGAAACACTTGACTGCCCGTACAAATTTGGGCACCCAAGAGTTTAGGGAAAACACAAACAAATAAACTATGGGTCAGTCATGTAACCGGTGTGAGTAAATTCTAACCATACGGTTTTACTTTGAAGAAAATCCTTTTGAAACAAAAGGATAATAGTAAGACCAGGCCATACATAAACATGGACGGCTTTTGCCTTACTATAACCCAAATTACTTTGATATCAAAACCAGTGATATTATGATAATATCTAAACAAATAATTATCCAAGCAGCAGAATGCTTGCATCTCACGCTCCACATATATATAGTATAAAATCATAAACTGCAGGGCGCTTATTGGAGAATGGATTCCAACATACAAGGTATGGGAGCACCTTCCGAACAGTGTACTCTAGAGGGGATACACCTGGGTTCAACAAGAACGTCTTGCAACCCGGCCACACATGACCGCTCACTCATTTAGCTTGAGTGTCGCAAATATATTTCCACCTCGGTTGTAGGCCATCCAACCGTCATCCGAAGATACAGAATCGAAAAGAAGTATAAATATGAATTTTCTCTAGATCAGTGACAATACACCCTGCTTGGGGATGACCCAACTAGTCATGCTGCCTAGCCCAACTTTTGTTACTTCCTGGTTGTGAGGCTAAAGGCTACGTCTATCTTCAGAACATCTGATCACCATTCCCTTTGAATGCCACATCGTCAAATCCGTAATCACATATTGATTACACAAATGCACACTGGGTGTAGAATAAAGAGAAGTTACATTCTCCCCACCAACTTGGTATATTCGTAAAATCAACGGCGTGACCGTTGGAAATACTCTGTCAGACACTCGTCCATACAAGTTGTCCTGGGACTGGACAAACAGAAAGTACCATTCTGGAACTGGACAACCCTTGCATTTCACTCTGTCTTCAATTGTTTTCAGCATAATATAATTCGCAGCGCTTATGCCTATACGGAGTAGTTTCCGGATAATATATCCAACCGGTCTCTCCATATTGACAACGATGGTCAAAACACTTCGATAGTCGGTTATTTAACTATCGAAGTAAAAACAAACATTCATTCAACGTATAACTAGACATCACACAAACATGGGTACTTTTTATTTAACATTCGTTTTTATTATTCGAATTCCCATATCTTACCAGATATTTCTCGAATCCCGTTTTATCCTTTTTACACATCTTGGAAAACATTTCCATTTATTATGAACTCTTATTCTTTCATTGTTCCAGAAAATATATGTTATTTACATTCGAAACATTTCCATTCTTTTTACATTATTTATTTTCTACACTCGGATAATATATCCTAACTTCATTGGAAAAATATTTCCAATTTCATTTTAAACATTTTAATCTGCCAAGCGTTCACTTTAAAACATTATTCACTTTAAAATGTGAATATCATTTCTATTATAGAAATCTGAGCATCTTTATCAAATAACTTATTATTCAAGTAATAAATACCATTATCTTGTTTACCAAAATCTCTTTTATAATTTATATTCCCATCCCACTTTATAAACTCTATCTCTAAGTCATCTTCTTGTTGAATGAATATCTAGTTTATAACTAAATATTGATTTCATATCCTATTATAATTCGTTGGTTTAAACTAAATATTAACTATCCTATCAGATTAAAATTCTTAAAAATAATCTATTTCAATACATTCGACATCGTCGAATTATAGTTCCTAACGGTTTAATTCTAATCACATTTCGAACATCGAAATGCTGTCATCGTTTTCTAACACGGTCCTCTAATTTCTCTTTCTAACTTAATCTTATATTTTCTTTGGAAAAACATCGTTATTTATTATTTTCGAATAACTGGATTTCAAACCAAACTGTTTACATTGCTTAGGGAGTAGTGCTATATATAAAAATCAAGCTTAAGTTTGGTCAACAGCGCTAATTTATCGCTATAGCTCAAAAACTTGTCATACGCTGTAATATTCCCCTTTATAACTAATTTTGACATAACAGTCACGCTTAAGCCTAGTCAACAGTGTTTAATTTATCGTTATAGTTCAAAGACTTGTGATACGCTGCTATATTCTACTTTATACTAAACTTGACATCTTTTTCCATTACATAAATCTTGACATCTCTTTTCGTTACAAAAATCTTGACATCTCTTTTCGTTACAAAAATCTTAACATCTCTTTTCGTTACAAACTGATATCATTCCTCGATAATAGTGAAGCCGTTCAAGTTGGGTTATTCTAATTACCTCTCAGGCCTTGATCGACAACGTTCTTATCTTAGAACAGATATAAGTCCGCAACTCTAAACTCCTTATTACTAATAATATACATCAAATCGTATTTCCTTGTTTTATTTTGGGATATGGTTTTATAACGCCATATTCATATTTTGAAATCTTTATTGTTTATGATTATTTATTTTAAATATTAACTCTTCGCTTTAACTTCATTCCACAGTTCTATTTATAACTTCTTTACAAAGACCCATTTAATCTAATAATCATTTTTCAATTAAACAGTTGGTTTAAATCAACTTCATTCCATCAGTAAATTCGTTAATTGATTTTAATTTCTTCTTACCATTAGATTAATATATTTAATCTAATGATATTTCTAAATTGTTTGTCTTAAAATATTTATACAAATATTTACTCATATGATAATTTCTGCTTTATAACTTATTTAAATGTCAACAATCGTTTTTATTTACTTTATAAAACGAACTCTAAAATACTGGTTTATAATAGAACTTCTATTATAAATTTAAAACTTCACTTTAATTATAAAAATATAATTTTTATAATTAACTTCGTTGATTTGCCTGATGGCCAATCAACTTCTCAACAAAACGATGGGTTTTATGGTCGACTGTTGTCACCTTCTTAATCGATATCGGCTATTTACTTAAATCAAAACAAATGTTGAATTTCCATTTACCATTAATATTCACATGGGGTTTTGACGTCATTTGGGTACAAACAGTGCATATTCAAAACAATTAATACATATAAATATTGAGGAATCCGGTTGGATTCCTCCAACCGGTTTCCCCCATCCACAGATGTTAGTCAACACAATTAACACTAATTCCATACTAGGGAATATTTTAATCGATGGAATCAGTCTCTACCCAAAGATGTGTACATATGCGCCGATATATAATATTCAATCAATTTAATTGTAATTTACCTAATCGACCATCTTCAACCAACATTAAAATATAATTATAATATTTTAAAAATAGATCAGAGTTAATGAATTTACCCACCTTGGTGCATTAACCGTTAAATAACGATTGGCGTCACTTCCGGTCTCACCAAATTATCCATCAGTGTAGTGCTTTACTAATACGAATCTGTCGGCGCCCGTTTCACTTTGATCGTATAAACCAGTCCACTGGTTCTCCATCCAACCATATGAACGCAAGTTGCCCCTCTTTCTCCTTCCAGGAATTCGAACACGGCAACTTCCTTTGTTTCCATCTCCACGCACATACTCCAATGTCTTCTTGGTCCAATCACATTCGAACCCCTTTCTTTTTTTCTTCAATCTGGATAGCTTCTTTGACAACAGCTCCAGATCACCTTTTTAACCAAACAATTCTTCAAAGAAAACACTACAAGGATGACCCATGTTTTCCTTGTTCCTGGCAATTTACGTTCAACACCCTTTTTCCTTAATAACAATGGACCGTTTATTTCTCTGCTAATCACCCTGCTACTATTTTCTTTCATGACATCAGTATCTTCCCAGTACCCTTTTTGCTTGAGCTTCGATAGCCTCTTCCCCAAAGATGATCCGCCCCCTGCTGTTTGGAAACACATCTTGCTAATAGTTTTTAAACCCCGCGTGTGACTATGCCATTCCGTTCTCCATAAACATACCCGCTCCAGTATATTTCCCATTCGCTAATCCCTACATAACCGGTGAGACGCAGCCCTATGTTGCCAAACCAGCGAACACTGAACTGATCCTAGCGTAACTTTATGTAGTAGAAACCCCCTCCTTCCAGTTTTTCCTTCTCCTCATACTTGCATGCTAAAATCAGAGTGCTTCCCATGCTAAGTGAAAGCAACGAAACCATTCGTTTACAGCATTTTTTCACCAAACTCCTTCCACTACCACTGCTATTTCTCTCGCATCCTACCTGAAGCTTCTCATTCAAGAAACTATCCACTCCTCTTTCCATGCATGTGCATGGACACTCCCCTTCACATGCCATCGAACATAGCTCACCAATATTTCATAATTTCGACAGCTTCCCCTCTTCAAGTTTCTCCACTACCGTTCTACACTTCATGCCTGCTTCAGCTTGTCGAGACCACCTCCATCCAGTAAAAGAAAACCCTCAAGTGCTTCCCGAATACACAATAGCACCTTCCACCACTACGCATGACACCACTGCTCACATATCCCATCAACCCACACCACCACACAGTTGCTTCCACGCTGTCAACTGGGATCGAACTCCATCATCAACGCATACCCTTCCTGTCTTGCTGTTCACCGCTCTCATACCTCACTACACAGTAGAAGTGCGAACAAACGTCACCGAATCCCCCTTTAGCAGTTGTAGCATCTCTCCCTAGAGATATCGCCAGTTTTCCCTTTTTATTTTTCTTTGTTTTAAGTCAAAGAGTTTTTGTTTTGTTGTGTTCATCTTTGGGAAAAATACCCTGTATTTATAGTCTCTCGATTCCTTAGGTGTATGCTGTAGCACGTAGAGTAGGTAATGGTTTCGAGTTTTCTTCTTAGTTGCGCGATGTGTTATACAGTGTTGTCTGTTCATAGCTCCTAGGGTCTACGAGAAAAAGAAAAGGAAAATATCTGTATGTGTACCTTTGTATTTAACCAGAGAGCCACACTTTCCTTAGACATGAAGTTTCAGAAGTAAGTAGGTCTTTGTTTAGGTGTACGGTTGCATAGTCTTAAGTCTTAACAGTCATATATATGCTTTAATATCTTCCTATTACCACAATTGTTGTCTACCTTAGTATTTCAGTGATATGAAAGTCTTTACTATTCCACTAAGTTGTGTAAATCGGTAGGGTAGGTATAGGGTTGAGGCTGTGATTTAGACAACACGTCGGTTTGATAAATTGTTTAGGACAAGCTAAAATTTTAATCTAATTATTTAGTATATGAAGTATAGCGTACTCCGTCATATAACACTCTGTTTACATACAGACTCCTATGGACAGAAATAAGATCACGGTCGTGTCCAGCAAGGTGCCACGGTCCCAAAAATATAATAATACTGGTAGTTTAACTTATATTGTGAAACCCCAAAATATCGATATAGGGTGCAAAATACTCCAAATAAAAAGTTGCTTATTTGATTAATTAAAAATTACAGTAAAATTCTAAAAATTAAATTATCACTACGTCCCAAAAGAACCTTGTCCAAATTCGAATCCGATATCTAGTTATTTCAAATAAACCGTTACGGTCAATAAACGATTTTACAGCGACTATTTGAATATTTGATTTGGACATATCTTGCAATCTATCTGACGAAATCTACATTTTCCACTTCCGTTAGAAATATATAGTTCAACAAATTCCAATGGTTCTTGTTTCGCAGAAATCTGACTAATAACGGGTCCTGTACACTTAGTTGAAGTTCAGAACGTTAAATTACGAACTGCAGCGATATTTCGGGCTCGATTATATTCAATATATATTTTTATACGTTCAACTTCGTTTTAATTAATATATAAATCCATTTATATTACAAATTCAATACTTAAACTGATTTAAATATTCTAATACGAACCGACAAAAATGCGGGACGTTACAAGAGTTAATCGAATATAGTTTATTCGAATAGAGTTAGAGGAGTTATCGAATATAGTTTATTCGACATGAGTTAAGTGAATAGGGTAAATCAAATAGAGTTAATCAAATAGAGTTAAGCAAATAAAGTTAACCTAAAGGAGTTAATCGAATAGAGTTAAGTGAAAAGAGTTAATCGAATATAGTTATTCGAAAGAAAGGGTAAGTAAGGAAGTTAGTTAAAGAAATGTAAAGTGAACTTTACCTATTTTAAGGTTGTAAATGTTGTTCAGTTAAGGTCTGAGAGGTAATTATACCCCAACTTGATTGGCTTTGTTTTTAACTAAGGAATGGTTAAGGTTCGACAGTAAAGGATGGTAAAGTGGATTTAGTAATTAAAGGAAATGGTTTGAGTTGGCATAGCGATGTTTTATCTAAACATCTGCTTAATCCAAACGAAGGAGTTTTGGAAATGTTTTCCAAAGAAGTATCAGAATTGTTTTCTAATATAGAAAACAAGGAAATGGAAATGTTTTCCAATGGTAATAACATATATTTTCTAAATATAGAAAATAGCAAATGTTGAATATAGGGAAACAGGAGATGAAAAATGAACTAAGGAGATAAATGTTGAAAGATGTTTGTTCGATATAATTTCCATCTGGAAATAATATCGTTGTTTGCACACTTGTTTTTCTTTGATGGTTAACTCACAACCATCGAAGTTTTGACCATTTTAACGTTGTTAATATGGAGAGACCGGTTGGATTATTATCCAAAGAACCACTCTGTATTGGCATAAGCGTTGCGAATCATATATGCCAAAGATAATTGAAGACGGAGTAAAGTGCAAGGGCTGTTGTATAAGTCTTAGATAACAGTGACTAAGATGGATATATTGAATAGTGCTTTCGGTTTGTCCAGTCCCAGGACAACTTGTATGGACGAAGGTCTGACAGAGTATATCCAATGAATCGCGTAAGTTGATCTCTTCAAACGTATATACGTTGGTGGCGGAGGAATTCGTTTCTCTTAGCTGTATACCCGTTGTATTTTTGAGGAAATCAATTTGTGATTTGGCGGGTATGACAATGTGACATTTTAAGTGAATGAAGAGAATGTCTGACAAAGTATTTCCAGAAAGGTCACGTACATTGATTTCTTCAACCATACCAAGAGTGGAAGCGGAGAAGGAAACTTCTTTAGCTAACACGTAATGTACTGTTGTAGATGTCAATTAGTGATTTTCGATGGATCTGACAATGTGGCATTCGAAGTGAATCTGATGTGATGATAAAGCGTAGCTTCTAGCCTCATCATCCGGTAAATGACAGAAATCAGGCAGGTAGCATGGCTATGTAGGTCGCACCTATTATGGTGTATAATCACCTAATCTAGAGTTTCATTTACTTCTAAAAATCTATTGTTGATGCTGTCCCATTCGGGAAACGGTTGCTGATCCCAACCGTTGGTGATATACATTCGATACACTCAGCGAAATGAGTGGTCGGTCATGTGTGGCCGGGTTGTAAGATGTTCTTGTTGAATCCAGTGTATTCCTCTCTGGAGGTACACTAGCAGAAGGTGGTTCCATACGTTGTCATAGTTGGAAAACCAAATATCCAATACGTGCTTGCGATTTTGATTGTATACTATATATGTAGAACGTGAGATGAAAGCGTTTCTGCTAGATTGATATCTATTTGTACTTAGACATTATTATAATATCAGAACGACATTGCTTTGTCAAAGATGTTGGATTCTCATAAGGGAAAAACCCGTTCCGTATTCACGGCGTGGTCTTATGAGATATCATATATATGTTAAACTGTGTTAAACTATTTTACTCACACCAGTCCCATGACTGACCCGGAGTTTATTTTGTTGTTTTCCCTAAACTCTTGGGTGCCTAATTTTGTACGAGCAGTCAAGTAGTCGGGATTTACAGATATACATGGAGAGCTTGGAGCAGGAGGCTTCAAGATCATATAGCTATTGTTTTTCCGCTGTTGTTGTAAGTGCTGTATTCTGATAAAGTGCTATTCTATACATAACTGTTATAATTCAAAGTTATGTTATATATTATATGTTATTCGTTCCTCTGTGAGATTCGGGTTACTCTGATGATGTAAGTTCTTCTTTTCTTCTTCTATTCTAAGTTTCTATCTTATCTTTCCTCACCCTCTAATTTCTTTCATTAATTACCGGGATTTTCTGATGTTTGGTTAGTCGTCAACGTGTTTGTGTCGATAACCAAAGTCTCAAAAATCCGGGTCATTACAAAACTCCATCAATCTAAAGTTACTGAATTAATAGAATTGATTTGTTTGTGAAATCCGATTTTAGTTTATCTAAGCTGAGAAAATTTGGTTTTCAGATTAAATGACTTTTCGGTTTACGTTTTTTGTAGCAAATGTTGTAACAGCTTTGCATTTTGGGGTTAAGCGGCGCTTAATTTGATAATATTAACAGCTTAAAGTTGTAAAATTAGACGTAAACAAATGTATCCAACCAGTCACAACCAAAGTAATCGATTATCATTTATTTACTGGTTTGAAGTAACGTAACTTAGTTTGAAATAATTATTTAACCTATGCCCCTTACACAGCCTATAATTTAACATGTATTATTACCGTTAAAAAATTTGTGTTTAATGGTCATTTCCACTATTTTTTCTTTTTGAAGGTATTACTGTTAAGAATTCTGTATTTTTTTCTTTCTGAAGGTATTTTTAAAGATTAATAACATCAATTTCAATCAACAGCACATGCAAACTTAACCCTATCAAAACCATACAAACATCGACATGTAACCAAAAATATAAACGTTTAAATTTGTAGGCAAAATTAAGAAATACCTGTGGAGTCACTGGTTCATCCACGACATTTTGTTTACCGTTGATAGTCTGTTTTAAAAAAATAGACATGCAGTAATCAATTTTTAAGTGAATATCAATTACACATTAATACAATGAATCGGTTGTAACTTAAAGCCATGAACAAATCAGAGAGGTCTTTCATTTGATTCTGCAAGGTAGAAATTTGATTTTCCATTTCACGTACTTTTTTTGAACCAATCATACGTGCTCCAAACTGAGTTGGTGTAACCCCAAAGCCTAGTCCCCTTATTTAACCCCTGTGTTCATGACCGAAAACTTTTGACACGCCATCTTCATTTAATGATATTATTTGCTCAGAACTCTGGGCGTCTTTATTCTCTTTTATCTTGGCCTACAAATTCAAAAATAAACATTTTTAATATGTTGGAGCATCCAATAAAGGGTAAACTTAAAAAAATAAAAATAAAGAGATAATTTAATGTGTTATCTATTCTCACAATGTAATCGGCAGTAACAGGATTCGATGGATCTCCATTTTTCTTTGTATGGCCTCTGCACCATAAGTCCTCCCGGCTGATATCTGATGAGCAACCACTCTCTTTTTTCTGCAAAAAGAGCGTAAAATTTAAATGTCAAACTATATTGGATAAATAATGTTTTAAGACAGTGATAATGAATGAAATTTCTAGGCTATTTTTTCTTATCATATCATCTGCTAGTCTTGTGTATCCCATTCGACTCATAGTGTGCAGAACCATATTTTTTGCTCGTATAGATTTGTATTTGTTGCTTGTTAACTGGATAAGAGAAATTCTGTAATAACCCGTAAAATCTGAGCCAGTTTAAATTTTTTATTTTGGCAATTTTAGCGAATTTTGAATATTTAAAATAGATTATTTTAAATAAAAACAACGAAAAATTTATTTTGAATATAATTTGAACGTATATATTATATACGCCGTCGTTAGAATATAAATAATTTTATTTTAATTATAAATAGAATTGGAAATGGCGCGGTAGTTCGATAATTCGATTTCAAACTTCAATTGAACATATCGGGTGCAAAACAATCCGGATTTTAGTGAAACCAACAACATTAGGATCTAATTGATAATATCTTTCCAACGAATCCGAAAAATCGAAATTTCATAACGGGAATCAAAAGATATGTCCAGTTGTAAATTCTGAATAGTCGCTATGGAATTCAGGCCCTTAAAAATAGACATTTTGCAAACGACCTCGGATTTCGACGAAACCTCTTTTGTTGGATCCGCAGTGTCAAGTTATTGCTAGGTTTCAAATTTCATAATTTTTCGAATCAATATGTGAGTGATATACACGTAAATGTGTATATTTTATCCGCATATTTATCTTATTTTATCTTTTAAATAATTGATATTGTGTATTTATAGCTGTGTTTTCAGATTGTTGACAAGAAGCATGGTTTAGAGCATTTGATGGATAAAGCATGAAGAATTTGCTTAAAAAGAGTGAAGTTTAAAATTGCTATAGCTTGAAGAGTCTAAAGCTTGAAGAACGGTTGCAATTATATTTCAGTTAAGAAGATTTGGCTCAATAAAGACTCAAACTGCATTCACATTAGCTCATTTAGATGGCCTCTTACTCATGTTGCGTTCACACTAGCCTATTTGCTAGACCACTAACTCTAAAGCTGCGTTCACACTGGCTTATGTGTTATTTGGGTTATTTCTTTAGTCCCACATCATGTAATTAGCTAGCTAGCCTTTGTCATATCAGCTATAAATACATTGTATCTTAGTCTTGTAAAAAACACATTGGGTTTTATTCTGTAATTCTCTTCTTGGAATAAAATCATTCTTCTTCCTCTTTTCTATTTAGTTTTAGTTTTATTTATGTTCTTGTTATTTAATTTCTGTTTTTCTTCTTCTTTAGCTATGTCTAGCTAATCCCCTTTGATTAGGGGGTGATGACGCTGATAGTATGATTCAATATGAATCACATAGCCAAAGGATGAGGAATTCATGTATATAGATCTAGATCTGAACCAAGGGTTAGATCTGAACCTTAATATCCTGTGTCGTTTAAGAGCTATGCTCCTTCACAGGGTATATTCGTGTTCGGTCTAACAATTATCAGATTTAGATCTAATTTTAGGGTTTTAAAAATTAATTAGTGAATCTGTCCTGATAGTCTATGGTTGTAGAGCTGAGCTCCTGCATAGGCTATGCTTGTCGTTATTTACATATTTGTTTCTAAAAACCTATTATCGTTGATTCATGTTTGTGACAGAAACATGTATTAGATCTGGTTAATCTTTTGGCTATTGATGATTATGAATCTGATCTATGTCATTATCCCCTAATTGCTTTCACTTATTGTTAAAACTCTCTTTTATTTAATTTCTGCTATTTTCTTTGTTTTCAACCAATCAAAAGTTAGGGATAACTTGATTGGATTTATTAATAAAATAATTTGGTCCCAGAGTTCGACACCCTCTACAACGATCCTTGTTGTTTAGGAAAGACGAACGGATTTTACAGTTGTTTACAATTGTATAATTTGTTCGTAAACAAATTTTGGCGCCGTTGCCGGGGACCAAAATAATTTTTATTTTTAAATCCTTCGGGTTATATATATTTTTTCTTTAGTTTTCCTTCGTATAGAAAAAGAAAAAAAACAACATAATTTTTTTCCTTTTATTTTCTCAGTTTTTCCATTATAAAAAAAACACACAAATTTTTTTTTTCTTTCTTCCGAATTGGTTTTAGTTTTATTTTTTA
Source organism: Allium sativum (assembly GCA_030737875.1). Lineage (NCBI taxonomy): Eukaryota > Viridiplantae > Streptophyta > Magnoliopsida > Asparagales > Amaryllidaceae > Allium > Allium sativum. The sequence continues at coordinate 101,721,590 of CM060909.1, forward strand.
TTTTGTTGTCTTTTATATATAGCAGAAAATTCTTGATTGGTTTGATTTGGTGTCAGTCAATGATACTGTAATCTTCCTATTAAAAGAAAAAAAAAAACTTGCCTTTTGTTTTCTATTTCTTTCCTAGTTTCAATACATTTTCCCCTTTCTACAAATTTCTTCTTTTTTTCTTACAAATAAATAAATAAATAATTGCCAACTCTTTTCTGATTTCTTTCTTAGTTTTCTTTTCATTTTTCTTCTACACAATCTTTCCTTCCTTCTATTTGCAATTTCTTTATTAAAAAAAAAAATTTCCTTTTGCATTTATTTTTTTCCTCTCCTACTCAGATTACTTGCTGATCCTTCTTGTTCATCTTCTAAAACCCTTGGCACAATTCAGTTCAATTTCTTCTAAATCTTTCCACTTTTTTCATTTACAGATAATCAAAAAAAAAAACCTTTCAACAAAAACCTAACGCAAACATCCAACTGAAATCCACACATCCCTCTAACCAATACCCTTTGAACCATACCCCCCTCCTCACCATAACACATACAGTCTACCCAAACCCCAGCGTGATTTCTGTCGTCCAACTCCACTACCCCCGTTCAACAAATCTGACCATATTCCATAACATCTACCAGTAATAACAGTGCTTGACCACCATTCCACTTCTTGCCTTACAACACCGCACGCAACCCCCAAATTCCAGGTCATCTTCTAATTGCCATACACGTTTTCAAAACAAAACCACCAACTTCTGTTCTCACAAACTCCAACACTCCATAACTACCATCTTCCCAAACCATCTCACTGTATATCTCCCTTCCAAACCTTTACCCTCAACGCTCCAGAAAATCATCATCCAACTTACCACTTCGCACTCCAATACCAATCACAACCCAGTTTCATATCTCACCCTTCCAAAACACTCCAAAGCAGTCCCTGTACATCACCAAATCGAACTCAGAACAAAAGAGGAACTCGCCAACCCCAAACGGTTCACAGCCTTCAAACCCTATTGCAAGTCGCGACGCCACAAAAACGCGAAACCCTCAACTTCACGCACGGTCATCTCCCACCACAACCCGTAACACCCCAACTCCAAGTTGCATCTAAAACCGCCTTCATCTGAGATCCACTCAGATCAACAGTCAACGCCCCATTTTGACAATACTTCATCCACTCCTAACATCACCCAGCGAACTCCCATCAAGGCCCAACTTTTCACAACCCAGAACCACCTCTATCTCCAGCTCCGAACATCAATCACACCCCCGTGACCCCCAAATCACGAACCCACAGTACACGTCTCGACCAGAAATGACGAGCAAAAATTCCAATTCAAAAACCCTAATCTCGCTTCAAACTCTGCAAATCTGAATAGCCAATCCCCCAATCGCATTCGATCCATATCAGAATCTGATTTCAATTTGTTACTCGAAAAAAAAAATTAGAAGTGGGAGAGATTTTGTTTGGGCGTAGTAACTTGGGGACTTGTTGTTTCTTTTATTGAGGGGCTTGGTTGGGGACAAGAAAAGGAGTATTGCAAATAAAAGAAGAGGCAGCGTGTTTAATTTTCTGGAAACCCGATTGTTGTCAAAAAAAAAAAAAAAAAAAAAAACCTGGCTGCAAGCCCGAGTAATTGAGCCCAGTTTTTTTTTAATTTGCTTAGTCTTAGTTTTTTTTTCCAAGCTTAGTTTTAGTTTTTTTTTCTTTTTTTTTGTTTACTTTATTTATTTTATATTTTCTTTTGTTTAGTTCCTATTAGGTTGTCATTTTTTTTTCTTTTTCCTCTCCCTAAAAAAAAAAAAAAGAAAAAAAACAGGTACAGGGAATATTAGAAAAAGGAGGAAACAACAACTGAAAGTAACAGACTGAAAGTAACAGACAATTCACGGGATTTTTTTTTGAGTTTAATACCCGAACCCGTGCCGCAGCGCAGTCAAGCGATTAATTAGGAGGAAACAACAACTGAAAGCAACAGACAATTCACGGGTTGAGCGGTTGCACACCAAGTGGGGTGTGAACGCGCGAGCGCGACTCAACTGCACTGGACGGACTGCCGATCAAGGTGAGTATTTTCTATCTCTACAGGGACCGCTGCTGCAAATAAAAATATATATAGACATTGCCTGTAAAACTCTTCTGCAGGGCATCGGCTTGCTTGTAAAAGAAAAAAAATCTGTTTTTTTATTTTATCTCTGCAATTGACTGTTCCGTGACTGTTCTGAGACTGTTCATTCCGTGACTGAATAAACATTTTAAAAAAAAAATATTGCATTCATCTTAGTTTTGTTTTTATTTTCTAAGGACTTCATTATATTTTGACAATTTGGTTTAGTTCAAACGGATTATTTCTCGGTGTCTAGACTACGGCAGAGTAATAACTGTTTATAAATATTACGGTGATTCGTAAATATTATATCGGTTGTTCCTCTGAAGGTACTTAAACCTTCGGCTGCATTGCTAGGGTGATTCCTGGTGCACCGATAACTCCTGTCCGTTAACTGGCTGAGAAGTCTTTTGTTGAAATAAATCAAACCGTCATTATATAATTCTAAAAATTGTAAAATTGCATTAGGTTCATTTAAAAAAAAATCTTTTGTGTCTAATTCTTTTTCTCTAAAAAAAAAAACACAAAAAAAAAAATTGCTTCTCAAATTTGTTTTTTTTCTTTTCCCCATCTTCCCTTATTCTTCTCGCTAGTGCATGCGTCATTGGACTCGTGATCCTTCGGATAATCGTTTAGTTCGAACAAACATTTCTTTAACCATGGCCGAAGAAAATCCCCCTCAAACTCTTATGGATAGATACTTTCCTGAGCGAGTTTCTATTCCTTCCTGCATCATATTGCCCGCCCCAACGGGTAACCATTTTGAAATTCATTCGAATCACATAAATACTCTTCCAAAATTTGGCAATCTTGAACGTGATGATCCTTATATTTTCTTGACCAAATTTGAACAAGTTTGTGCAACCATGAAATTTCAACAATTAAGTGACGATGGAATCAAACTTAGGTTAATTCCATTTGCACTTACCGATTATGCTGAGAAATGGTTGTATAGCTTGCCTTCAAATACGATTGGAACTTGGGGTGAATTTGTAAACATTTTTCTAAAGAAATTTTACCCTCTGGAAAAAACATCTAAAATTCGAAATGAAATCGTCAATTTTCGTCAATTTGGGGGTGAATCCTTTGCAAAATATTTTGAAAGATTCAAAGAGCTTCTAGTCAAATGTCCACATCATAATTTCGAAAAATGGACTCTTTGTCAAATTTTATACGATGGACTAGAAAATAACTCTCGAACTATGCTCGAATCAATGTGCCAAGGAAATTTTCTAGCCCAACATCACGATGCCGCTTGGAAATTTCTCGAAAATTTGGCCGAAAAATCAGCTCAATGGGAAAGATCTAATGAGAAATCAATTTATTCCCGATCAAACGCTCATTCGGTAGGATCCTCAACGGCTTTAGAAGCGAAAATAGACGCAATGTTAACCAAATTTGATAATGTCCTTTCATCAACTCAAGCAAACCAAGCTCAAGTGTCTCAGCCCTCATGTTACAAATGTAACGATCCTAACCACATTGCTGACCAATGCCCACATTCGTTAGAACAACTCAACGCATTTAATAAAGTTAGGAACGATCCATTCTCCCCAACATACAATCCAGGTTGGAGAAACCATCCTAACTTCTCTTGGGCCCAAAACAATGCAACTTCGAATTTGGTTTGACCTCCTTTTCAACCATTTTCGAATAATACCTCGAATCCTCCCTTTCAACAAAGTCAATTCCAAAATCCTGCGCCAACCCCTCAAAATCAAGCACAACAATCTTTTGTTCCCCAAGACGATAAACGATTGACATCACTTGAGAAAAGTCTCGAAGAATTGGGTAAAGCAACAACTCAAAATATCCAATCAAATACCAATCTTCAAAACTTACTGACTTCACACATGCAAAACACGACTCAACAAATGAGTGAACTTCAAAAACAAATGTCTCAACTTAACGCTAGATTAAGTGAAAGGGAAAAGGGTACGTTTCCAAGTCAACCCATCCAAAACCCTAGAGGACAGACTTCAAACCCTAACCAAATTCACATCATTCAAGACTCGAACGTTAGTCAATTGAATGCTGTCACGACTCTTAGATCTGGCAAGAAGATTGACAAACACGTGGTCGACCCAAATGATTTACCAGACGATATTCAAAACCCAACAGAACATTCGTCCATCTCGGATCAAAACATCGAGCCCAATTCTAATCAGGCCCATCCTCAAACTCAAGTAGCCCAACCTACTGAGTTGTCTGCTCCATTTCCTCATAGACTCCGACCTAGAAAAAAGACGGACCAGGTAGAAAAGATCCTTGAAATATTTAAGCAAGTTAAAGTGAACATTCCTCTTTTAGATATTATACAACAAGTTCCACAGTACGCTAAATTTCTAAAAGATATGTGCACCCAGAAACGTCATACACATGTACCTAAGAAAGTGTTTCTAGCGGCGACTCTAAGCGAAGTCTTGTCCCAATCTATGCCAGTGAAATACAAAGATCCTGGCTGCCCGACAATATCATGTACTATTAGGGACAAGAAAATCGATAGATGCTTGCTAGACTTAGGTGCTAGTGTCAACTTGCTTCCATATTCCGTCTATCGCCAATTAGGGCTAGGAGAACTGAAACCCACCAAGGTTACTCTTCAGCTTGCCGACCGTTCAATTAAGAAACCTATGGGCGAAATCGAGGATGTTTTGATCAAAATAGGAGAATTCATCTTTCCAGTTGATTTCATTGTCCTAGAAACTCAACAGGTAAGCAATCCTGCAAACCAAATCCCTTTGATTCTAGGACGACCCTTCTTAGCCACTTCTAATGCTCTTATCAACTGTAGAAATGGGTCTATGAAACTTTCTTTCGGTAACATGACCGTCGAGCTAAACATCTTTAGAACCGAAAACTCTCCTGCCTCTTATGTGGACCAATTTTCTGAAATCCATGCTGTCCACGATAATGAACCTGAGCTCGACCATTTGAACACTGACATTGAGTCTAATTACGAAAATTTGTTTCAAGATATCTCTGAAAATGTCTCTGACTCAATTCCTGTCGAGCCGCTCATGACCGAGCCTATTCCTCAACCAATTTCTTCGGTTGAGTCATCCCCAAAATCTGAACTCAAAGTGTTGCCCGGTCATCTTAAGTATGCTTACTTAGGAGAAAATGAAACTTTTCCAGTCATTATCGCTTCTGACCTTACTTTAGAGCAGGAACAATTGCTCCCTCCCATCCTTAAGAAAAATAAGGAGGCAATTGGTTGGTCCATGGCTGATATTAAGGGGATTAGTCCTTCGATAGTCCAACATCGAATCCACCTTATAGATGATGCCAAACCCACTCGTGATCCCCAACGTCGACTAAACCCTATCATGAAAGAAGCAGTTCGTGCTGAAATCCTTAAATGTCTTGACAATGGAATCATCTACCCGATTTCCGATAGTCAATGGGTTAGTCCAATTCATGTCGTACCTAAGAAATCAGGGATTACCGTGATCCAAAATGAAGCTAACGAGCTTATCCCAACCCGCACCCAGACTGGTTGGCGTGTTTGCATTGACTATAGGAAACTTAACGCTGCAACACGTAAGGATCATTTCCCTCTGCCATTTATCGATCAAATGTTAGAACGACTAGCCGGTCACGAGTACTATTGTTTCCTTGACGGGTACTCGGGCTATAATCAAATCCCTATCGCTCTTGAGGACCAAGAGAAAACCACTTTCACTTGTCCGTTTGGTACATTTGCGTACAGACGTATGCCTTTTGGTCTCTGTAATGCACCTGCAACCTTTCAGAGGTGCATGATTAGCATTTTTTCTGATATGATCGAGCGATTTGTGGAAGTGTTCATGGATGATTTTTCCATATTTGGTGATTCTTACTCTGAGTGTTTACATCATCTCGATCTTGTTCTTAATCGCTGTAAAGAGAAACACTTAACGCTTAATTGGGAAAAGTGTCACTTCATGGTTAAACATGGCATTGTTTTGGGACATGTCATCTCTAACAAAGGAATTGAAGTAGACAAAGCCAAAATCGAAGTTATTTCAAATCTTCCCATTCCCAAATCAGTTAAGGACATCCGATCCTTTTTAGGTCATGCTGGCTTCTATCGTCGCTTTATAAAGGATTTCAGCAAAATTACTCGACCTCTGACTAACCTTCTTGGTAAGGATGTTCCTTTCGACTTCAATTCTGATTGCATTTCATCTTTTGAGCGTCTTAAAAATGAACTTGTCTCTGCCCCGATCATTTGCTCTCCCAACTGGAAGCTGCCTTTTGAAATCATGTGTGACGCCTCGAATTTCGCTGTTGGCGCTGTCTTAGGACAACGTATCGATAAGACTCTCCACGTCATTTACTACGCAAGTAAAACTCTGAATGACGCTCAAATCAATTATACGACCACCGAAAAGGAACTCTTGGCAGTCGTTTTCGCTTTAGAAAAATTCAGGCCTTATCTAGTTGGCTCACACATCACGGTTTATACAGATCATTCCGCACTTAGGTATCTATTCTCTAAAAAGGATGCTAAGGCTCGTCTCATTCGTTGGATCCTTCTACTTCAAGAATTTGACCTTACCATTAAGGATAAAAAAGGATCCGACAACATTATTGCGGACCACTTGTCTCGTCTTCCAAATGCCCCGTCTTCTTCTCTTCCGATCAACGAGAATTTCCCTGATGAACAGCTGTTTTCTCTATCCACTGATCCGTGGTTTGCTGACATTGTCAACTACTTAGTCACTAAGCAGACCCCTTCTTTTTGGTCTAAGCAGGATAAACACAAATTCTTATCCCAAGTGAAACATTTTTATTGGGACGACCCCTATCTTTTCAAGTATTGTCCCGACCAAATCATTCGAAGATGTGTTCCTGACACTGAAATTCATAGTGTCCTCTCTTTCTGTCATGACCAAGCATGCGGTGGTCACTTCGGTCCCAAAAAGACAGCCGAAAAGGTTCTCCAATCGGGTTTCTACTGGCCCACCCTTTTCAAAAACGCATACGAATTTTGCAAAACTTGTGATCGATGTCAATTCTTAGGGAAAATTTCTAAACGGAATATGATGCCCCTAAACCCCATTCTAGAGGTCGAAATTTTTGATGTGTGGGGTATAGACTTCATGGGACCCTTCACTAATTCTTTTGGGAACCTTTACATTCTCTTAGCTGTTGATTATGTTTCCAAATGGGTCGAAGCTGTACCATGCAAAACAAACGATAACAAGGTTGTTGTGCGCTTCTTGAAAGAAAACATCTTTTCTAGGTTTGGCACACCTCGCACAATAATCAGTGATAATGGTACACACTTCTGTAATCGTTCTTTTGAAGCTCTCATGAGAAAGTATTCGATAACCCACAAGTTATCCACTCCTTATCACCCTCAAACTTGTGGGCAAGTTGAAGTATCGAATAGGCAGATTAAACAAATCCTTGAGAAAACTGTGAATCGAAATCGTAAAGATTGGTCCCAAAAGTTAACCGATGCTCTTTGGGCTTACCGCACTGCTTTTAAAACAAACTTAGGTATGTCCCCTTATCGGTTGATTTTTGGTAAACCATGTCACTTGCCAGTTGAACTAGAACATAGGGCGTTATGTGCAATAAAAACTTTGAATCTTGATTTAGAGCAAGCAGGTGAACATAGGAAGCTTCAACTCAATGAACTTGATGAACTTCGAAATGATGCCTATGAAAATGAACGAATTTACAAGGACAGAACAAAAGTTTTTCATGATAAATCAATTTTACGTAAAACTTTCATGCCAGGTCAAAAAGTTCTGTTGTATGACTCAAAACTGCATCTATTTCCGGGTAAGCTAAAATCTAGATGGACAGGACCTTACACTGTACGGACTGTTTTTCCGTATGGTGCGGTAGAAATTGAGAATCCAACTGATGGATCATCCTTTAAGGTCAATGGTCAACGCCTTAAACCTTACTTGGAACCAATACCCAACCAAGAGGAAGAGCTCATGGTCCTCCATGAGCCACATTACATTCGGTAAGACGCACTAACCCTCTTTTGTACATATGTAAATATTCTCTTGTTTGTTTTTCCCTTTCACTAGGATATGTATGATTAATGACTGTGAGGACACAATCACACTCGAATGTGGGGGGAATTTACATTACATCAGCAATCAAATTTTATAAGCTAGGTCATTCACTGAACAAGGATTAACTTAAATTCATAAATAACACCTTGGTTCTTGTTTGATAAGTTGAATTGTTGAGTGATGGGAATGAACATTATTTATTCATTGAATCGTAATGTGTCTTTTTAAGATGCTAGCTTGAGACTGTGCAGACGTTAGTCGTGTTCTGGAGTAAGCGTGTCAACCTTTGTTATACATGTTAGAATGTGCAAGTAAAAATAATCAAAAAAAAAAAAAAATCAAAAAAAAAAAAAAAATCATGAAATAAAAGGATTTTGCACCTACATTTGTTGGATTTTCTGAGTTTGTTTTCATGCATAATATTTTCTTTTCCACTCAAATTTTCAAAATCGTAAGTTCTAAAATCCACTTGGCCCAATTAAGGAGAAATGACTCATTGTAGCGTTCTTCTTCGATACCCCACATTATTCAAACCCAAGTTTTAGTCGATTTACATCCATGTTTCGACAAGTTTATCTTATATTGGTATACTCAAGAACCTTTGTTTAAAGGTCAAAAACGTCACTTTTTATACCGATATTACACCACCCACTCCGTACTTGTTTTAAGGTAGGATAACCATATACCACATCTTATTTTATATGGGTTATCTATCTTACGAAACTTTGCTTATCATTCCTTTCAGCTTTTTGTATAACATCAATCCAGACTTGTGTGTTGAATTAAGGTTATAGAAGTAGAGTAACTAGGGCACAAAACTTTCCTTTCATGAAGTGTTGGCTTAGTAGAGGAGGAATCAAATGAAACAATGTACGGTATCATTCCATTCCATCTCCATTCATCATTCATCATACAAAAGAAAAAAAAGAAAAAAAAGGGAAAAGAAAAGAAAAAAAAAAGAAAAAAAAATGAAATAAAGAGAGAGTCTCTCAGAACAAAATAGTCATTCATCATTCTTGACTATAATACATTCAGTTCCATTCCATCCACATCCATTATACCGTACTTGGAAGTGAGGATTGTAGTAGAGGAGATGAAAGGAAATAAACATGTTCATATGTGCCTTAGTATTACTTTATCTTTTGTAGCTTGAAATTCAACTAATACACTTGCCCTCTTATCTAGAATATTTTTAGAACTTACAAAATTTTCCTTCATCTATGCATAACTCATATCCAATACATTACAGTTACACTGGTGCAAAATTATTTGAAAAAAAAAGAGAGAGAGAATAAAGAAATGATTGGGTACACATTGTCGATGTGTAGAACTTTGGTTGACACAACGCTCTTAACCTTCAAGACAATTACAGTGTTATCAGGGAATTACGATTCAGCTTGAAAAATTTTGTTCATTTTTGCACTAATTATGGAACGGACAATTTGGGGCTAAACCGTTATTATTGAAGTTAGGTGAAATCCTTGGAATGTGAAAGACCTTAAATATATTGTTTGATTAATCCGCGTACATAAGACGCTTTGGATTTTGTGGGTAGTATCCGCTGAAAACCCTCACGAGACAACACTCGTCCTACTGGGGACACCCAGAGGTTTAACGGCTTGTTGCATACGCTAAATGCAATCGTGTTTCCTACGAAAGTGTGACATATCTTAGTTTAGTTTATTCGAGGACGAATAAAAAGATAAGTGTGGGGGTATTTGATATACACGTAAATGTGTATATTTTATCCGCATATTTATCTTATTTTATCTTTTAAATAATTGATATTGTGTATTTATAGCTGTGTTTTCAGATTGTTGACAAGAAGCATGGTTTAGAGCATTTGATGGATAAAGCATGAAGAATTTGCTTAAAAAGAGTGAAGTTTAAAATTGCTATAGCTTGAAGAGTCTAAAGCTTGAAGAACGGTTGCAATTATATTTCAGTTAAGAAGATTTGGCTCAATAAAGACTCAAACTGCATTCACATTAGCTCATTTAGATGGCCTCTTACTCATGTTGCGTTCACACTAGCCTATTTGCTAGACCACTAACTCTAAAGCTGCGTTCACACTGGCTTATGTGTTATTTGGGTTATTTCTTTAGTCCCACATCATGTAATTAGCTAGCTAGCCTTTGTCATATCAGCTATAAATACATTGTATCTTAGTCTTGTAAAAACACATTGGGTTTTATTCTGTAATTCTCTTCTTGGAATAAAATCATTCTTCTTCCTCTTTTCTATTTAGTTTTAGTTTTATTTATGTTCTTGTTATTTAATTTCCGTTTTTCTTCTTCTTTAGCTATGTCTAGCTAATCCCCTTTGATTAGGGGGTGATGACGCTGATAGTATGATTCAATATGAATCACATAGCCAAAGGATGAGGAATTCATGTATATAGATCTAGATCTGAACCAAGGGTTAGATCTGAACCTTAATATCCTGTGTCGTTTAAGAGCTATGCTCCTTCACAGGGTATATTCGTGTTCGGTCTAACAATTATCAGATTTAGATCTAATTTTAGGGTTTTAAAAATTAATTAGTGAATCTGTCCTGATAGTCTATGGTTGTAGAGCTGAGCTCCTGCATAGGCTATGCTTGTCGTTATTTACATATTTGTTTCTAAAAACCTATTATCGTTGATTCATGTTTGTGACAGAAACATGTATTAGATCTGGTTAATCTTTTGGCTATTGATGATTATGAATCTGATCTATGTCATTATCCCCTAATTGCTTTCACTTATTGTTAAAACTCTCTTTTATTTAATTTCTGCTATTTTCTTTGTTTTCAACCAATCAAAAGTTAGGGATAACTTGATTGGATTTATTAATAAAATAATTTGGTCCCAGAGTTCGACACCCTCTACAACGATCCTTGTTGTTTAGGAAAGACGAACGGATTTTACAGTTGTTTACAATTGTATAATTTGTTCGCAAACAGTGAGCATGGCGAAGGAAAACGCGTTTGACCAGTTTCAGTTGATTTTAATCGACTGGAAAATGACCATTTTTCTAACGGTCTCAGAATTCGGCGAAACTAGTTTTGTTAGGACCGTATCGTCAATACGAAGCTAGAAAATATTTTTCTGGAATTCTTCTGGTTAGTATGTGACCCCGGTAAATTGAAATACGCGTTCAAATTCAATATACAGAGTTATATGTTGATTTTAACGGAAACTGGTCGAAACGATCAAATCAGCTTGTGGTATATATCCCATTGTGTTCGAAATGGGGGTAATACGCTATAGACGACAGGCGGTGGGTCTCGCTTTGAGTTCGTAAAATAAAGGTTACCTTTTGAAAATAAATAAATAAATAAATAAATAAATATATAAAAACCCCCCTCCTTCTACCTTCTCTCCTCATTCCTACAGCCGTTGGTTCTAGAAATAAAAAAAAATCGAAGCCCTAATCGATCGACGTGCGCCTATCACCCCACCGCCGACCTCCGTCCAGCGCTCCCCCAACGTCGGCGCCTCCCTCCCCTTACCTCGCCCCTCTCGATTCCACCTTCCCTCTCCGCTGAAGACAACACGTTCGCGGCGGTCCTCCGGCCACCAGGGACGCTTGAGTTCGTCGTCCTCCCAGGTGATGGCAGCAGGCGTTCCAGCGGTTCAGGCGGCGACCCCTGATAGCTCTCCGATCAACTGTGGCGGCGGCAAATCCATGCCCTAGGGGGCGAGCGCAGTTCAGCGGCTTCCAGAGAGAGGGATGCAGTGCAAATTTCTCTTCTAACTAGTATATTAGTTCATTGATTAGAATAGAATGTTTGAAGTATATATGATGTATGGTAAGTATAAAGGTTCGATTTTGAGTGAATATAAAGGTTTGGTTTTTATTTGATAAGAGGATTTTTACGTAGAAGTATTAAAAATATAGTCTTTACTATATAAAAATATGATTTTTATATTTTTAAAGTATTAAAAATATAGTCTTTACTATCTAGATGATATAAAAATATGATTTTTGTTTATGTAGAGAAGTAAAAATATAATTTTTACATGATAGGAATATTAAAAATATCATCTTTATATAGGTAGCAAAATAAAAATGTGATTTTTATAAATCTATATTTTTGTAAAGGCGAAATCTATATATTTGAAAAGGCGAAATATTTATTTTTGAAGAGGCGAAATCTTTATATGAAGAATAGCGTGATAAAAATATAATCTTTACTATATGAACATCGATGTGAAAATATAATTTTTATCTATATAGTAGCGTTATAAAAATTCGATTTTTATATATTGAATAGCGAAGTAAAAATTCGATTTTTACATATGTAGTGGCTACAGCAACGAAGATGACAAAAATGCGATAACGATGAAGATTTCTATCGAGGAAGAGTCGTGGTATTGGATAGCTTTTGGTGAGAACTTCTCACCTTTCAATTTCATTTTCTAGTTATATATATATACTAGGATGCAGACGGTGCTTAGTAGCACCCGACACAATCGTCCACAGACCATGGACTTGTTTGTTTGGTTGCATAGATTAGTTAGATGATTTGATTTGAATTTGGTTGTTTGGTGATTTTGATTGATGTGTGAATGGCGTGGGCCTTCACTTGACCGGTGATAAGGCTAGGCCTCGTCCCGTTTCTAGTATCGTGCCGTTATGCCGCCGAAATTTTCTAAAATAAGTTAGAAAAATAAAAATATCATTTTATTTAATAAATGAACTGAATAGAATATTTTCATAGGTTGGAAAAAATGTTTTATCGTTAAAAATATAATTTTTAACGTGAATGTGAATAAATAAATATTCATTTACAAACCGGACGGTTTGTTTATGTACACCTATTTGAATGACATTGATTGGGTCGATAAATTTTACACATCGCCCAACTGCACAAATAAAATCTATGTTTGTTGATTTGAAACCCCACACGGGTGTTGGGATGAAATTTGAAGTTCACTCATCCTGATTGATTAAATATGTCGATCGATTGATTGACAGACTGTTATAAGCGTTAGATAACTATATTTGATGCTTATACAGTGTAGTACACTTTGGTTGATGGTTGATTATTTTTAAATGCTATTATATGCGTGTGATGTATGAAAATCCATATAATTAACATTATATGGTGATTGATTGGGCCTCATTCCAATTTAAAAAATAAAGAATATTATAAAATAAAGGTTCATGTGTTGACAGTACTCATTCATTGAGATTAGTCATGTGTTGAACGAAATATTTTAATAATAAAATTTATATCTTTATCATTATAAAATAAAGGTTCATGTGTTGACTGTACTCATCCGTTGAGATTAGTCATGTGTTGAACGAAATATTTTAATAATAAAATTTATATCTTTATCATTATAAAATAAAGGTTCATGTGTTGACTGTACTCATCCGTTGAGATTAGTCATGTGTTGAACGGAATAATTTAACAAAAATAGTCACATGTGGACAGTACTCATTCGTTGAGATTAGTCGTGTGTTGACAAAAATAAATACTCATTTGTTGAAAATAGAATATTTGAAAATAGAAATATATGAAGCCGTATTGATTAGATTGACGCCATTTTGACGCGAAAGATATTTATATCGATTTATTCATTTTGAAATGAATATTGAAAAGTGATTTCGAAATGAATATATAAAAGTGATTTTGAAATCGAATATTTTGAAATGAAATTTGAATTGAATCGAATAGAAAACGAATTTGATTTCAATTGAATACATAACGAATTTTAATCGAATAGATAACGAATTTGATTTCAATTGAATATATAACGAATTTTAATCGAATAGATAACGAATTTGATTTCAATTGAATATATAACGAATTTGATTTGAATAGAAACGAATTTGATTTCAATTGAATATAAAACGAATTTGATTTCAATTAAATATATAACGAATTTGAATCAAATAGAAAACCAATTTGAATTGAATCGAATAGGAAACCACTTTGAAATGAATTGAATTGAAAACGATTTCGAAATGAATTGAATAGAAAACGATTTCGAAATGAATTGAATGGAAAACGATTTCGAAATGAATTGAATAGAAAACAAATTTGATTTCAATTGAATATCTAACGAATTTGATTTCAACTGAATATATAACGAATTTGATTGAATAGAAAACGAATTGAATTTAAATTGAATAGAAAACGAAATGAATTCGAATCGAATTAAAATCGATTTGAATTGAAATCAAATAGAAATGAAGGTAAAACGAATTTATAGGGAAAAATTCAATTTTGATTTGAATTGAAATGGAAGTTGAAAATGTTTTTGAAACGAATTCAAAACTATTTATATAATTCGTTTTAAATAGTAATCGACGAAATATATATTATATATATTATATATATAATATAATGGCCTGAATAGAACGCGCCGCGCCGCGGCAGTTCGTGAATTTCGACCATATATTTCAAATGGACATTACGGGAGATCCGACCGTCGGATTCTCCTAAAACCGGAACCGTTGGGTTCGTATCGAAAAGAGCTTTCTAACGAATATTAGAAATTCAAAATCTAACGGTTGGATTTGGAGATACGTCCAAATCAAATCCAGAAAAGGTCGCTGTAAGTGCAGTTCGATGGCCATTGTTGGAAATCGATTGTACGGACCTTAATAAAATTATTAAAAATAGTAATAATTTGTGTAAAATCATAAGAAATGATTTGGGAAAAATTGGGGTGAAAAACCCCATATTTGAAAAGATAAAAATGGATTTTTATCGAAATGAACTAGTTTTGAACTAAATTTAAAACCCGATTTATTTTTAAATAAATACATTAGATTTAAAAAGGGGTTTTAAATAATCGGAATTTCTAATATATTTGATTGGATTTAAATTGGGTTTATCGTGAACGGTGTTTTAAATAACACTAGTTCTTTAACCCGATAATAAATAGAATGTGATTTAGGTTTGTCGTGAACTGTGTTTTAAATAACACCTAGTTCTTTAACCCAGTAAAAGGAGTTTTAACGAATCTGCAATTAGGTTGAAATGTGAATCTAGAATCTAAATTATCAAATTTAGAAATGAGCGAGAATGGAGTATCGCCAGTTTTGCTCCAAAGCGATAGTTAAACCTTTAATTAGATTTGAACGTGAAATGGTAATTAATTTTACCGATAACACCATAGTATTAGATATGGAGTATTACCAGTTTTGCTTCATGGGATGAATAGGTTGGGATTGGGAAATAAAATAAATAATTACTTCGGTATGGTTCGCTAATCTCGACTAGTTTAGAAAAACCATAATTTGGTTTGAAACGACATCCAAAGGAGGATTAAAGAATAAATTTAAAGAATTTATCTTTGATAAAATTAATGGGAACCTTTCCCTGGAATATGAATTGGAATGAGGCGTATGTTGTGTTTGTGTTACATTTGTTTTAATATACGCGGGTTGTTCGGAAAGTCCGGGTTTATACCCATTCTGAATAACTGATTCGACGATAAGTCGAAGATGAAGACGGTGGTCGAAGACCGGAAGTCTTCACATTGTATGGATTATTACTGACGATCCTGATTGGGCAGTACACCCAAGAGGATGGAAATAGTTGGTGGTCGTCTAGACGTACTTGGAGATGGATGGATATGCGAGGAAAGTGCCTCCGGTTTCGTTCAGACCCAGAACGGACTAGTAAATGGATTGTGTGTCTAACATTGGATTTTATTCTGTGTTGATTGATTTCTGTTAAATATATATCTGTTTGGAGGCGGAGAATTTATTCTTTTGCTTAACGCCCTTCTCTGAGACGTACGAGCTTAGAGGTTATATATCGATAGATATCAATCGCATGGCATGAACTGCCTGTGTGGCACGCTGAGATGCAATGATCAAGGCTTCTGTTGAAAAGCAAAGTCTTGTGGTTGATGATCAAAGCACGCCTACGTGGCAGCTTTGTGTATAACGTGAATTCGCGAGCCTCACACCTCGGTATGAGTTAAAAAGGGGATACAGACCGCTGGGAGAGCACGACGTTTCTTTCTAGCTTTGGTGGTGTCAGTGACTTACCAGCCTTGACATTTATATACTTTTCACCTATGTGGTTGTTGGATGCGAGGCGCCTCGATTATATGTCTGTAAGGACCGGGAAACGTGTGTTCAGGCATAATTAATCCTCTAACGTAAGTGAGGACCGGCCCAGCCGAATCCAGGGTTTCCCAGAGTGCGTAGCCCTGAGGCATTTGCTAGAGTGTCTCGAGCGCGGAGAGGATCTTGCCCCTTGCCTCGACTCATGACGGAAATCCAATTTCCAATACGTGTATTGCGGTTTTAATTGTAGAACTAGTATGGCGACATGATATATGGTATCCATGCCGTCTATGATTGATATTTATGGTTGAAATTGTTTTGACACTATACACTTATTATAGTATCAAATGATTTGTTTTAAACGTACCAAGCATGTTTGGCTATTATAAGGGAAAACCCTATCCTCCGGCTTGAGTTGCATTGTGTGATGGGACCTGGGTCTTATAATAGCTTCATTTTTCGAAAAAGCATTGCGTTGTTTATTCTATGCACTGGTATTCTTGGGAGGAAACCCGTTCCGTGTTATACGACATGGTCCCTTGAATTACTCTCTTTTAAGGTAAAGTTTTAAATAACTGTTTTAGTTCTCACACCAGTCACATGACTGACCTGGAGTTTATTGCTTTAACCTAAACTCTGGGTGCTCCTATTTTCCGCACGGGCAGCTAGTAGTTTTGGTTTTGCAGATTTATATTCACAGGATCCTGGTTTACAGCTGGAATGATATCCGCAAAGCTCTGTATCCGTATATCACCTTCAGTTGTGCTTTGTATTATTTTTCCGCTGCTATGTAATTTATTGTAATCTCTGATATTTATCGAATGTAATTTATTCAATTACACTCTGTATATTCTTGTATTCTGATGCAATTGTTGTAATATACAATGAAATGTTCTTCTGTTTGTGTTCTGATTTGTCTTGTTCTCAACGTTCAGGGGTTTCGAACGGTCTAGATCGGTTTAACGACTGATTCGGATCGACCGAAATTCCTTGTCGTCACATTTGGTATCAGAGCTTTGGTTTACAGAGTTCGATAACAAGACACATTAGAACCATACGAAAGAATTCATTAGATATTGGATTTGTAATATCCAATTAGAATGACTCGTTAGAGATAGGATCCGTAGTATCCTAGAACGAGTGTGAAGAGTATATTTTTCAAATGAAAACAATTTTGTTTTGGAAATTTAAATCGTTTTAAACGTATTTGATTATTTATTTATTTTGAATTTGGACAATCCAGTATATAAAAGTTTTGCATATACGCGTCATGAACGTATATTCGAAGTTTTAATATATTAGATAGATATAGAGTCACACTCTAGTCGCCCGGAGATGATTCTACTGATGACTATATAGCATCAGTAGTGTGTGTTCGAGTTTTGAAGGTGTGATTTCTATATATTTCCATTAGACTGGTGTGAGAACTAAAACTTATATAGTTAGAACACATTGTTGTGAATTGGCATCAAAACATGATTTTTTGTATATATATCAAAATTTATGAATTTGAAACTCTAATACACTAACTGATTGATGTTTGTGTTGTTTGTTTATTTGTTTGATAATTTTGAACCATTATGCCTAATTGCATCGAATATTGAATTATATTGAAAATAGGTTGCATTTGCTTGCATATACATATACTTACATTGAGCAGGTCATAGCAAGGAGGCTAGAGCCGAAGAATAAAATTTGTTTGCCCGATAAATAGGTACATGTTTACAACATAATTTACTGTTTTGTTTGGGTGATGATGATTTTATGAGCCTATTGGCTAGCCGCTTGGCTAGCCGCTTGGCTTTTTCTTTTTCTTTTTAAGATCAGAAGGCCTATATGGCAATTTCGGGATTTTCCCGTGGCTCCCGGTGCAGGGGAGGTTATGGCGAAATTTTTCGAAAATTTAGGGTGTTAGCCAAAATTTTGAAAATTTGAAAATTCTCAAAAACTGAAAAGTTGGAGAATGGAAGCCAGATAGAACATAGAGTTGACTAATCAAACCACTTTCGACTTTGTTCCTTTTCGGGGACGAAAAGTTTTAAGTGGGGGAGATTGTAATAACCCGGAAAATCTGAGCCAGTTTAAAATTTTTATTTTGGCAATTATAGCGAATTTTGAATATTTAAAATAGATTATTTTAAATAAAAACGACGAAAAATTTATTTTGAATATAATTTGAACGTATATATTATATACGCCGTCGTTAGAATATAAATAATTTTATTTTAATTATAAATAGAATTGGAAATGGCGCGGTAGTTCGATAATTCGATTTCAAACTTCAATTGAACATACCGGGTGCAAAACAATCCGGATTTTAGTGAAACCAAAAACATTAGGATCTAATTGATAATATCTTTCCAACGAATCCGAAAAATCGAAATTCCATAGCAAGAATCAAAAGATATGTCCAGTTGAAAATTCTGAATAGTCGCTATGGAATTCAGGCCCTTAAAAATAGACATTTTGCAAACGACCTCGGATTTCGACGAAACCACTTTTGTTGGATCCGCAGTGTCAAGTTATTGCTAGGTATCAAATTTCATAATTTTTCGAATCAATATGTGAGCATGGCGAAGGAAAACGCGTTTGACCAGTTTCAGTTGATTTTAATCGACTGGAAAATGGCCATTTTTCTAACGGTCTCAGAATTCGGCGAAACTAGTTTTGTTAGGACCGTATCGTCAATACGAAGCTAGAAAATATTTTTCTGGAATTCTTCTGGTTAGTATGTGACCCCGGTAAATTGAAATACGTGTTCAAATTCAATATATAGAGTTATATGTTGATTTTAACGGAAACTGGTCGAAACGATCAAATCAGCTTGCGGTATATATCCCATTGTGTTCGGAATGGGGGTAATACGCTATAGACGACAGGCGGTGGGTCTCGTTTTGAGTTCGTAAAATAAAGGTTACTTTTTGAAAATAAATATATAAAAAAAACCCCTCCTTCTACCTTCTCTCCTCATTCCTACAGCCGTTGGTTTTAGAAATAAAAAAAAATCAAAGCCCTAATCGATCGACGTGCGCCTATCACCCCACCGCCGACCTCCGTCCAGCGCTCCCCCAACGTCGGCGCCTCCCTCCCCTTACCTCGCCCCTCTCGATTCCACCTTCCCTCTCCGCTGAAGACAGCACGTTCGCGGTGGTCCTCCGACCACCAGGGACGCTCGAGTTCATCGTTCTCCCAGGTGATGGCAGCAGGTGTTCCAGCGGTTCAGGCGGCGACCCCTGATAGCTCTCCGATCAACTGTGGCGGCGACAAATCCATGCCCTAGGGGGCGAGCGCAGTTCAGCGGCTTCCAGAGAGAGGGATGCAGTGTAAATTTCTCTTTTAACTAGTATATTAGTTAATTGATTAGAATAGAATGTTTGAAGTATATATGATGTATGGTAAGTATAAAGGTTCGATTTTGAGTGAATATAAAGGTTTGGTTTTTATTTGATAAGAGGATTTTTACGTAGAAGTATTAAAAATATAGTCTTTACTATATAAAAATATGATTTTTATATTTTTAAAGTATTAAAAATATAGTCTTAACTATCTAGATGATATAAAAATATGATTTTTGTTTATGTAAAGAAGTAAAAATATAATTTTTACATGATAGGAATATTAAAAATATCATCTTTATATAGGTAGCAAAATAAAAATGTGATTTTTATAAATCTATATTTTTGTAAAGGCGAAATCTATATATTTGAAAAGGCGAAATATTTATTTTTGAAGAGGCGAAATCTTTATATGAAGAATAGCGTGATAAAAATATAATCTTTACTATATGAACATCGATGTGAAAATATAATTTTTATCTATATAGTAGCGGTATAAAAATTCGATTTTTATATATTGAATAGCGAAGTAAAAATTCGATTTTTACATATGTAGTGGCTACAGCAACGAAGATGACAAAAATGCGATAACGATGAAGATTTCTATCGAGGAAGAGTCGTGGTATTGGATAGCTTTTGGTGAGAACTTCTCACCTTTCAATTTCATTTTCTAGTTATATATATATATATACTAGGATGCAGACGGTGCTTAGTAGCACCCGACACAATCGTCCACAGACCATGGACTTGTTTGTTTGGTTGCATAGATTAGTTAGATGATTTGATTTGAATTTGGTTGTTTGGTGATTTTGATTGATGTGTGAATGGCGTGGGCCTTCACTAGACCGGGGATAAGGCTAGGCCTCGTCCCGTTTCTAGTATCATGCCGTTATGCCGCCGAAATTTTCTAAAATAAGTTAGAAAAATAAAAATATCATTTTATTTAATAAATGAACTGAATAGAATATTTTCATAGGTTGGAAAAAATGTTTTATCGTTAAAAATATAATTTTTAACGTGAATGTGAATAAATAAATATTCATTTACAAACCAGACGGTTTGTTTATGTACACCTATTTGAATGACATTGATTGGGTCGATAAATTTTACACATCGCCCAACTGCACAAATAAAATCTATGTTTGTTGATTTGAAATCCCACACGGGTGTTGGGATGAAATTTGAAGTTCACTCATCCTGATTGATTAAATATGTCGATCGATTGATTGACAGACTGTTATAAGTGTTAGATATCTATATTTGATGCTTATACAGTGTAGTGCACTTTGGTTGATGGTTGATTATTTTATAATGCTATTATATGCGTGTGACGTATGAAAATCCATATAATTAACATTATATGGTGATTGATTGGGCCTCATTCCAATTTAGAAAATAAAGAATATTATAAAATAAAGGTTCATGTGTTGACAGTACTCATTCATTGAGATTAGTCATGGGTTGAACGAAATATTTTAATAATAAAATTTATATCTTTATCATTATAAAATAAAGGTTCATGTGTTGACTGTACTCATCCGTTGAGATTAGTCATGTGTTGAACGAAATATTTTAATAATAAAATTTATATCTTTATCATTATAAAATAAAGGTTCATGTGTTGACTGTACTCATCCGTTGAGATTAGTCATGTGTTGAACGAAATAATTTAACAAAAATAGTCACACGTGGACAGTACTCATTCGTTGAGATTAGTCGTGTGTTGACAAAAATAAATACTCATTTGTTGAAAATAGAATATTTGAAAATAGAAATATATGAAGCCGTATTGATTAGATTGACGCCATTTTAACGCGAAAGATATTTATATCGATTTATTCATTTTGAAATGAATATTGAAAAGTGATTTCGAAATGAATATTGAAAAGTGATTTCGAAATGAATATTGAAAAGTGATTTCGAAATGAATATTGAAAAGTGATTTTGAAATCGAATATTTTGAAATGAAATTTGAATTGAATCGAATAGAAAACGAATTTGATTTTAATTGAATACATAACGAATTTTAATCGAATAGATAACGAATTTGATTTCAATTGAATATATAACGAATTTTAATCGAATAGATAACGAATTTGATTTCAATTGAATATATAACGAATTTGATTTGAATAGAAACGAATTTGATTTCAATTGAATATAAAACGAATTTGATTTCAATTGAATATATAACGAATTTGAATCAAATAGAAAACCAATTTGAATTGAATCGAATAGGAAACCACTTTGAAATGAATTGAATTGAAAACGATTTCGAAATGAATTGAATAGAAAACAAATTTGATTTCAATTGAATATCTAACGAATTTGATTTCAATTGAATATATAACGAATTTGATTGAATAGAAAACGAATTGAATTTAAATTGAATAGAAAACGAAATGAATTCGAATCGAATTAAAATCGATTTGAATTGAAATCAAATAGAAATGAAGATAAAACGAATTTATAGGGAAAAATTCAATTTTGATTTGAATTGAAATGGAAGTTGAAAATGTTTTTGAAACGAATTCAAAACTATTTATATAATTCGTTTTAAATAGTAATCGACGAAATATATATTATATATATAATATAATGGCCTGAATAGAACGCGCCGCGCCGCGGCAGTTCGTGAATTTCGACCATATATTTCAAACGGACATTACGGGAGATCCGACCGTCGGATTCTCCTAAAACCGGAACCGTTGGGTTCGTATCAAAAAGAGCTTTCTAAGGAATGTTAGAAATTCAAAATCTAATGGTTGGATTTGGAGATACGTCCAAATCAAATTCAGAAAAGGTCGCTGTAAGTGCAGTTCGATGGCCATTGTTGGAAATCGATTGTACGGACCTTAATAAAATTATTAAAAATAGTAGTAATTTGTGTAAAATCATAAGAAATGATTTGGGAAAAATTGGGGTGAAAAACCCCACATTTGAAAAGATAAAAATGGATTTTTATCGAAATGAACTAGTTTTGAACTAAATTTAAAACCCGATTTATTTTTAAATAAATAAATTAGATTTAAAAAGGGGTTTTAAATAATCGGAATTTCTAATATATTTGATTGGATTTAAATTGGGTTTATCGTGAACGGTGTTTTAAATAACACTAGTTCTTTAACCCGATAATAAATAGAATGTGATTTGGGTTTGTCGTGAACTGTGTTTTAAATAACACCTAGTTCTTTAACCCAGTAAAAGGAGTTTTAACGAATCTGCAATTAGGTTGAAATGTGAATCTAGAATCTAAATTATCAAATTTAGAAATGAGCGAGAATGGAGTATCGCCAGTTTTGCTCCAAAGCGATAGTTAAACCTTTAATTAGATTTGAACGTGAAATGGTAATTAATTTTACAGATAACATCATAGTATTAGATATGGAGTATTACCAGTTTTGCTTCATGGGATGAATAGGTTGGGATTGGGAAATAAAATAAATAATTACTTCGGTGTGGTTCGCTAATCTCGACTAGTTTAGAAAAACCATAATTTGGTTTGAAACGACATCCAAAGGAGGATTAAAGAATAAATTTAAAGAATTTATCTTTGATAAAATTAATGGGAACCTTTCCCTGAGAATATGAATTGGAATGAGGCGTATGTTGTGTTTGTGTTACATTTGTTTTAATATACGCGGGTTGTTCGGAAAGTCCGGGTTTATACCCATTCTGAATAACCGATTCGACGATAAGTCGAAGATGAAGACGGTGGTCGAAGACCGGAAGTCTTCACATCGTTTGGATTATTACTGACGATCGTGATTGGGCAGTACACCCAAGAGGATGGAAATAGTTGGTGGTCGTCTAGACGTACTTGGAGATGGATGGATATGCGAGGAAAGTGCCTCCGGTTTCGTTCAGACCCAGAACGGACTAGTAAATGGATTGTGTGTCTGACATTGGATTTTATTCTGTGTTGATTGATTTCTGTTAAATATATATCTGTTTGGCGGTGGAGAATTTATTCTTTTGCTTAACGCCATTCTCTGAGACGTACGAGCTTAGAGGTTATATATCGATAGATATCAATCGCATGGCATGAACTTCCTGTGTGGCACGCTGAGATGCAATGATCAAGGCTTCTGTTGAAAAGCAAAGTCTTGTGGTTGATGATCAAAGCACGCCTACGTGGCAGCTTTGTGTATAACGTGAATTCGCGAGCCTCACACCTCGGTATGAGTTAAAAACGGGATACGGACCGCTGGGAGAGCACGACGTTTCTTTCTAACTTTGGTGGTGTCAGTGACTTACCAGCCCTGACATTTATATACTTTTCACCTATGTGGTTGTTGGATGCAAGGCGCCTCGATTATAGGTCTGTAAGGACCGGGAAACGTGTGTTCAGGCATATTTAATCCTCTAACGTAAGTGAGGACCGGCCTAGCCGAATCCAGGGTTGCCCAGAGTGCGTAGCCCTGAGGCATTTGCTAGAGTGTCTCGAGCGCGGAGAGGATCTTGCCCCTTGCCTCGACTCATGACGGAAATCCAATTTCCAATACGTGTATTGCGGTTTTAATTGTAGAACTAGTATGGCGACATGATATATGATACCCATGCCGTCTATGATTGATATTTATGATTGAAATTGTTTTGACACTATACACTTATTATAGTATCAAATGATTTGTTTTAAACGTACCAAGCATGTTTGGCTATTATAAGGGAAAACCCTATCCTCCGGCTTGCGTTGCATTGTGTGATGGGACCTGGGTCTTATAATAGCTTCATTTTTCGAAAAAGCATTGCGTTGTTTATTCTATGCACTGGTATTCTTGGGAGGAAACCCGTTCCGTGTTATATGGCGTGGTCCCTTGAATTACTCTCTTTTAAGGTAAAGTTTTAAATAACTGTTTTAGTTCTCACACCAGTCACATGACTGACCTGAAGTTTATTGTTTTAACCTAAACTCCGGGTGCTCCTATTTTCCGCACGGGCAGCTAGTAGTTTTGGTTTTGCAGATTTATATTCACAGGATCCTGGTTTACAGCTGGAATGATATCCGGAAAGCTCTGTATCCGTATATCACCTTCAGTTGTGCTTTGTATTATTTTTCCGCTGCTATGTAATTTATTGTAATCTCTGATATTTATCGAATGTAATTTATTCAATTATACTCTGTATATTCTTGTATTCTGATGCAATTGTTGTAATATACAATGAAATGTTCTTCTGTTTGTGTTCTGATTTGTCCTGTTCTCAACGTTCAGGGGTTTCGAACGGTCTAGATCGGTTTAACGACTGATTCGGATCGAGCGAAATTCCTTGTCGTCACAAATTCATTGAAATTAGGTAAAATAAAATGAAATGAAAACTTTTCAATTGTAGTCATTATTAAAATAGAACAAAATACCTCAAACTCTTCCGATAATTTCTCTTTGAAAAAATCATTCCACTCCTGAGCACTTTTGATATTACTTGGTTTTAACAAGTCTATTTTGCTCGGACCATCGGGACTCTTTGCTGGATCTTTTATAGCTTTAACTAGCCTTGACTTTGATTCTTTCCATCGCTATCCCAACGTTTGGAGGAACATATCCTGATACATGTCATCCAACTTGAATCTTTCCTGCATGATACAGATTTTTTAAGGTCAATAGATCAGCCAAATACAACTTTTAACGTGAATTAGAAAATACATGATAAATAGATATTGCTTATAATAAGCATTAAAACATGCAATACCTGTGGAATATAAAGTGACGTTTTTCAGACACATGATTCTTATCTACAACTATTCATAAATACACACCAACACTACAACAAATTCACCCTATAACAATGGTGCAAAACCGTTGTAATATCATTTTACAATGGTGCCTCCAACATCGTGTATGCAGAAGTTGTAATATATTCAAATCTGTTACAACTTTTCTGCACTGTTGCAACACCGTTGTAATAAGGATATTTAACAACAGTTATTTACCGTTGTAATAAATTTTATTACAACTCTAGTTCTCCGTTGTTGTATATGCTGTAGTAAAGTAAGAGCATACGTATAACAACTTTTGTCACCGTTGTAATAAACTGTATTACAACTTTTATCCACTTTGTTGTATATATTGTAATACTGTGAGATCACAGATATAACAACATTTTTGCATCGTTGTAATAAGCTGTATTACAACTTTTACCCCCGTTGTTGTAGATATTGTAATATATTGAGATTATAGATATAACAACATTTTTACACCGTTGTAAGTTCCTTAATATTACAACATTTTTACACCGTTGTAACATGGCTTATTACAACTTTTTTTCTGTTGTAATTTATATAAACCTGGCTAGTAAAACAAATTCATATATATATTAA
Organism: Allium sativum; assembly: GCA_030737875.1. NCBI lineage: Eukaryota > Viridiplantae > Streptophyta > Magnoliopsida > Asparagales > Amaryllidaceae > Allium > Allium sativum. The sequence continues at coordinate 101,747,381 of CM060909.1, forward strand.
TAATAATATGATTCACATTTCAATGCAACAAAAATTACTACACGGAATCATTCATATATATTACTTGACATAATATTCGATCAACATAAAATAAACGTACGTAGTACATGCATCACCAACTTAACCCGTCACCAAACACATAACCGTTTCAAAATACATATGATCTAACCCAAAATATACATAAGAAAGATGAAGTTGTGTCCACAAAAGGTTGCATACCCTACGAAAGCACTCTAGCTGAAGGCAACATAATTTTTATTTCAGGCCACAGTCGATCCAACAGCTTCTCGAATAGTAGTCATTTCGGGAGTCGGCCTCCACAAGAAAGCTTCTACATCCACCGCTACATCAATCCAAATTTTCCAACCTTGTGTTCCAATTTTTTTAAAGTGCACCAAAGCTTCTAGATCATGGATGCCAATCTTCCTTCAGCAACTACTTGTTTGTCCCAATTCAGTATTTTACATTTTCTGCCCTCATTTTCTTTAGCGTGATTGTTTTCAGTGTGATTTCCAAGTTGTGTATACTGCTAAACTGGTCTTCTACCCTGTTCATTTTCAGCTTTCTTTCCACTTTGTCTGGTCTGTCGAGCGGTTTTGCTGGCCTCATTTTCAACTACTTGCATTTCATTTTCAGATTTCTTTCCACTTTGTCTGGTCTGTCGAGCAGTTTTGCTGGCCTCATTTTCAACTGCTTGCATTTCATTTTCAGCTGCTTGCTGTGCAATTTGTTTCTGTTGAGCTGTCAAGTTATTACTTCCACGGTATGGCTGCATAATAATAATAATAATAAGTTCAGTATAACAATATTGTGAATGAACTAAAAAATGACTCATCCCTTTACCCAGTGCAAAAATCAGTGCAAAACTAATTGAATAAAGTGGTAAGTATTAATGGTTACTGGTTTAGCAGATAAAAATTTGAACACAAGCAGTATATTAATTAATAGATTTTCTCTTCTGTTAGTTAAACTCAAGCAGTATATTAAACTTAAGCAGTATATTAATTAACAAATTTCAACACAAGCAGTATATTAAACTTAGTGCAAAACTCCCCCTTTATTCTTTTCTCTTCTGTTTTAGCATATAAATATTTGAACACAAGCAGTATATTAATGGTTACTAGTTAAATTAACAGATTTGGATCCAACTCTTGGCTTATTTTCGGGAACTGAAGAGAATAAGACTTGTACTACAAACCCCAAAATGAAACAGTTAAGAATAATTAACAGATTTGGTTAAAATGTATTTACTTCACAGGTAAGTGAAATGTATTTATATTCCATTATTTACCCAGTGTTGTCACTCAGCGATGTAACTCACTAACAAAATCGCTGAAGACAAGTGAATTCAGGAGGAGGAGAAGCAGACATGAGCGATTCAGGTCTTATATATTCTCCTAAAAACCATAAGAGGTCATTTAAATGATCAACAGAAGGTTAAGATATACAAGGTTGAGAAAACTGGTAACGCACTGTGTGCATGTAGCGTGCTGCATCCCTCTCTCCCCTTTTTTTCCATAAAAATAAAAACCTGCTTGCAGTGTAATTTTACTCCATTTCCATTTTTTTTTAAAAAAATCTACCTAAGCCAGTCCAATTCTGGATCATTATATAACACATATATGTTGGTGTGGACTTTAGATATATGATGAAGTTGCAAAGCGACAATAGTTTGCTTAACACGTTATTTGCTTTCACCGATCATTTAAACAAACAAATTGGTGCTGCGAGTTAAAGAAAACCGACTTCCAAATTACTATAAAGTCAAGAGGATTACTCTTCTTAATTAATTGTGGTAATACTATGGAGACCGATTCAAACAATCTGTTGAACTGACCGCAAAGATGAGAGCATTGAATTTGTAATCTCAAAACGAAAGTGTTGAAAGACATAAGCAAGGAGAAGAGGATGAAAAAACTTGAATTTGTTGTGCTTTCTTGGCGTTTCTGAATCTGTAAAAATAAAGTGTTTCCAAAATTCTTTCAAACATTGTAGATTTAAGGGAGATCTGGTATCCACATAAGACAGTGCCATATTAGGGGCTCATTTTACCCATTTCTCAATTTACCCAACCCCCATCGAAATACCTTTTTAACAATACCCAACCCTCCTCCATTTACTGTCCTTAAAATCACCCAAAAATTTCACAGCCCTGGTTAAAAGCATTTCAATGTTCACCAAACATGTCACCAAAGAATTAAACTTGCGTTGTCAAAAAAAAGTTGATGCATTTTAACAGCAATATTCCAATTCTGTAGATCATTAAATGTTACATCTTTCTATCAATTATACCAATAAAAAAGGGTACCTGAGGCGTATTAGGATCAGGAGTTGCTGGATTTCCCACATTAGTTGCTTGCTTTTCTTTTAGCTCCTGTAAAGATTGCATGGACTGAAAATTATACTCAACTATAAATACATATATTAAAAAAAGGACTGCTGTAAAACAAAATCCTGCAGCATATATATTTTTAAAACATAAAAAACTGCTGCAAAAAAAATTTGTTGCAAAAAAAAACTGCTGCACACATATGTATATATAAAACTGCTGCATATATTTTAAAAATAAAAAAATGCTGCAAAACCAAAAAAATCTGCTGCATATATTCAAAAAAAAAAACTCTGCTGCATATTTAAAAAAAAAGAACTGCTGTAAAACAAAAACCAAAAACTACAGAAAAATGATCAATCGAACAAAATGGTTGAAACCCTAAGTCGAATTGGATGTCGACCTTGCTCAAATTCAATGTTGAGCTCGAATTTACAAAACCTAAAGCGAAACCCTAAAGCAGCGACACTTTTTTTTTTCTTTTTTCGATGTCGAGTTCGATGTCGACCTGGTTGAAAACCCTAAATCAATTTGAGGCGCGCCTTTCTGCGCCCTAGAGCCTCAGAAAAAGGCTCCAAAGGCGCACCTTTCGTGCGCCTCCGTTAGAGGAGGCGCCTCAGCCACCAGGAAGGCGCAGGACCTGCGCCTTAGGCGCGCCTAGGCGCGCGCCTTAACTACTATGCATAGGTCATATAATATTAGCACAAAATAAATATGATTATGGTCATATAAAACTAGCACAAGTGGGAAGCCGTAAATTTAAGAACAGTTTATTTCCCTTTCAGAAGATGGTTTACTACAGGAAAACAAGAAAAATCCTAAAACTAATCTGAATGGCAGCAAACTGAGGGCAATGGCCACACCTGCTTGTGACAATAACTTGGTTTCTAATTAACAGGAAAACAGGAAAAATCGCCATTAAAATTAATTTCTAATTAACACTTACCATCAACATTGAAGTAAGCTCGTGTACTTTGTTCTCCAAGCCACTAACTTGATTTCGCAATGCATGTACTTCACCTGATGAGTTACCCCGAATACGAAGCTGAGATGGTACAACCCCAAAACCAAGCCCTCTTACACGTCCTCCATGTTCCTGACCAAAAAGCTTCGACACGCCATCTTGAGTAACTGATGTTCCTCTCTGAGAATCCTGACTTGCGGCATTATGATACTCTGTTATCTTAGACTACAAATTCAAAAACAACCAATATTTAGAAATTAAAATTAAAACTATATTAATAATAGCAACAGTTTCGTATATTGTATATTTGAACTTTTTCTTACTTTGCATTCGGCAATAACTGAATTCGGAGGTTTTCCATCTTTTCTAGTGTGGCCTTTGCACCACAATTCGTCTCTAGTGATAGTAGATGCTGCCTTTTCCTTTTTCTGCAAAAATAGCTTAATTAACAGCTTAAAAATGTACAAATGAGTACAAATAAAAATTGCTTTAATAATATTTTTTTACCATTTCTTCTTCCAATCTTGCATAACCTTTTCTGCTCATGGCGTGCGGAAGTTTATTCTTTTCTCTAATACTTTTGAATCTTTGGCTTGTTGCCTATAAGATCAATTAAATAAATATGATATAGGAAAATGTAATACATTTAACAGTTACAATCAATCAGACAAAAATAACCACCTCAAACTTTTCTGACAATTTTTCATTTACAAAAGCATTCCACTTGTTGGCGCTCTTTATATTAAACGGTTTTAGGCCTGCTAAAGTATCGGTAGAGTCGGGATTTGGAGACGCTTTTTTGATAGCTACAACTAACCTTGATTTCGACTCCTTCCATCGCTGTCCTATTATCATTAACAAGTAATCCTTATACACTATATCTACCTGGAATCTTGACTGCATCCCAAAAAAAAAAAGCAGATTAGTCTCTAACAGTATTGCAAAATGCAATGTTGTACCATAGGCATGTGCATAATGCATATTGCACATAGAGAGAACTATAACAGATATATAATATTTTGCTTTGAATGTTGAGACATATAGGTACTATAATAAATAATATAGAATCAGTTAAATTAAAAACAATTGGAAGTCATATTTTATTATTCACTTGCTCATGTTATCGCCAACAGCTGGTATATACAAGTCAAATATCAATACCTGTATACAAGTCCACAGATCATCCCTCGAATCGTCATCGACTTTCCTCCACGAGCTAATGGTAAAATGCACCATCTCCCTTGCTAGAGTACCAATATATGACAATAAAAGTTTGGAATTAGTACCTATTACTTGTCCGCGTTCATTAAATTCAACTTCTGGCTTCTCATCCGGTATAACAGCTAATGATTTCAACATCGTTCTGCCCTTTTTTTTCTAGTTTGCATCGATCTATTACCTTCAGTAGAATCCAGTTGAAGTTCGTTTGGACTGGAATCTGAGGTAGCTGTAGTTTGCTGGAAGTTTAGTTGATGGACATGGGGCTGTTCTGGGTTTGTATTATCGAAGGGGCTGTTACTGGAAGGAGGGTGGATGAATCTGGTTTGTAGTGTCGACGGGGCTATTATCGGAAGGAGGGGACTGAATTGGGTTTGTAGTGTCGACGGGGATGCTACTGGAAGGAGGAGGGGGATGCATATGTTTTGTAGTGTGGCCAAGGTTGCTTCCAGTTTTACGAGGAGTAGTGCATATTGGGTATTCAACATGCTTTCGAGGAGATCTTCTTATAGCAATATTTAAATCACGAAGCAACGGAAGTGGTTCATTTGGCTGATCGCTGTATTTAATCCCAACCATCCTTTCAGCATCAGCATTAGCAGCTGCAAGTGCAGCTAATTTTTGCTCTTTTGCTTGCTACTTTTAAGCTCTAAAAAATAAAAATCTGAAGTCAGTCTTCAGTAGTTAAGTATTTGTAACCGTGGTGTTTAAAAACAGACAAGTAGCGATAAAAGAGGCTGATCTAGGTCAAAGTATGAAATAGGCAACTCGAAGTATGAAATAGGCAACATCAAAAGTTATTTTTAGATATCAAACATCTACATTAATAGATACAAATGGATGCCCGCTAATTATAATACATCAATAAACAAAAATAAGCAATTGTTAAAATAGGTGCTATAGCTGTAATCTAAAATATAATATATATACATTGAAAAATAATACTGGATTATAGTTTTAATCAATGCAGGACTTTGCAAGGTATAAATACACAAAAGACTTAGGCCATTAACAATACCAGAGTTATGAATGTATTACTTTTTTCACTTGATAAAAATAAATTTTCATAAAACATGTAATGTTGAAGAGCTTATGATATTTGGTATACACTTCAAGTTACACATGAAGATACAACTATTATTAGGCAGACAATGATTTCCAAATTACAAAGTCAATTTTCATCATTCAAACTGAAGACAAATGCTCTATCACCAATATTTATGGAGGAGTTCAAACTATTCAACATGACCTCGTTGTACTAGGAGTCAAATTCACTAGGTTTGATTTAGTTGCAAGAATTTTGTATTTTTGACTTCTAATTGAGAAAAATATATTAGCAACTGAAGAAGCCAAAGATCTTTGTCAACTCAAAGTTAAGAATAAACTGCAATTTGATATCATATGAAGCTAACTTATTGGCAAGCAAAGATCCGACCAAATAAACATAACATTTCAAACAAATGCTGCCACTTTAACTTGGATAAAAATGAAATAGTTATCACTGCAAAGAACTACTAGAAGTTTAAAAAATTTAGTAAAATTATTGGTCATGAGAAGAGGGGAATTCAAAACAAGCATCAATTAACTTCTATGCAAATGGTAAATTTAGACACATAAATAAATAGTGTCCATTGCTCAATGATAACAAGAGGAAAAGCAAGTTTCAAAATTTTAAAAAGACGAACACGATTTTCAAGTAATTTGAGATGATTGTTTCTCTTCGTCTTTCAGAAGTGACAGGATAATGATTTTGAACAAGCCAATGCTCGTTTCATGGAAAACATCGATGATATACATCTTGAACTTACTTACGATGAGGTTTTAGAAATTAATATTGAACTTTATGGCAATGCTTGGAATTAAATTTATCGAATAAAGAATATAATGGAAAATTAAATAGAGCATAATCAGAAATTGAAATGTTATTAGATGAGAAAACTATTTTAGAAGAGAAATTAGAAATTATTTAAAAAAAGTGTAAATTTTTATCATATCAAAATGCTGGCTTACTAAATGACTTGAAAAGCAAATTAACTTGAATTCTGATAAAGAAAGACAAAAAACTAGTATTGATATGGAAAACACAGAAATTAATAACCTTAATACCAAGTTATAAAAATTGTAATATTTTGAAATTAAACAAAGAAAGAAAAATGTTAATTCATAACTAAAAACAAATTCAAATTTGGAGCTTAGCACCCACAATGATGCATAAACAAGTTATTACGAAATTTCATATCCAAATGGGTTCACCGGTCAATGGGACAAACAATATGGCCACGTTACAAAATTCTATCACTCAAGTAGTTTACAGTCAATAGTTATATTCTATTCGACTAATCATGAAATTTAAACTACCAGCAAAGACTGAGTTTTATTCTACTCGGTCGATTCTCATAATAAGCTATACTATTCAAATTAACTTAGCAGTATTTTTTTGGCCAAATAAATAACATAGATCAAAGCATATGACTTAAACGGCATTATTATTAAAAACATAGTTATCTAGAACATTTCTGTTTTAAGATGTCATAAATTCCATCTTGACTAAATGTAATAATCCAGTATTATTTTTTGTACAGAATTCCACATAAGAACTTGTTTTTAGTAAAGTCAAAATAAGCGACTTGTTTTTAAATCAAACTTTATACAAGACATATACCTATTTAAAAGTCATTTGTATGCAATTTACGTTAAGTTTTTAATGATTTTTCTGCAATAATGCAATGCTGAATAAATATCGACATTAAATTTGAAATTTTAAAGCATTTAGTAAAAATTACATAAATATATGCCAATTTTTGCTATAATCAGGTTAATGTCTGCAATTTTTCAACAAACTGTATCTGTTCCTAAAAGTTTTGCTGAATCTTGATTTTTCTGTTCATTTTTGTGCTTTTTTGTACTTTTCTAACATAAATACACAGATGTTTATAATTAAAATGTATTAAGTTCTGAAGTTTGGTAGTATTTTACGTTTATATGTAATGTTTTTTTTTATGATTTTCGAAAAAGATGGACGTAATATTCATATGTTTTTCGACAATGATGGTTTATGTATTTTAAATTTAATAATTAAACCAAAAAATTGTATTTTTATTAATATTATTAATCAGGATATATTGTCTCGCACGGGAATCAAAGACAAATACAAAGGTGCATCAATTTGTAATGAAGACTATATACATGTGTATCAAAATAACACACGTAGAAAAATTAAAAGGCAATTTACCTATTTCAATGGTATTTGCAAAATAAATGTATGTAAACATATTTTCTGAATGAGTAATAATGTTTTATAATTATTTAAAAAATACACAGTTTTGCAAGTTATTCAAAAATAATCTAGTATGAACTTAAATTTATACACATTCAAGGAAAACTTTCGCTTTTACCAAGTAATTCAAAAATAATCTAGTATAAACTCTCGCTGTTACCAAGGAAAACTCTCGCTTTTCTTGTTTTCTCACACCCAAAATCAATTCAAGTGGAACGTGAGAAATAAAAAGTGGAATTCCTTCTGTTTTTAATTATTACTGTGAATGTTTTTTTTTTTAAATATTGTGTGTGCATCGATGGTCGAATACCTCAACACAGCGCACCAAAAGAAACAAAATAAGGCTGAAGTAAAAAAAGCATGTGGTAAAAAATGCATATGTAACTTGAATACCTCTGCATCGTGTAGCACCATCTTCCTTGTCGATGATACAAGATCAATCTTTCTCGTCGACCTATAAAAAAACATAATAATTTACAAAGGATTAGAACATCACACTAAATATAGCACTACTTTGTAACAGCCATGTAGAAAATAAAATACACATGCAAAGAACATGTACAATAGAAAATAAAATCTTTTAATACACGCTAAGATGTCAATCTATATTGGATATTTTTTTTTACCATCTAACAACACATTTTATGGTATACATGAACATGCATAAAATTAAAAAAATCAATAAAATATGCTTATAACATACCAAAATATTGTTACAACCCTCCCTTATGTAACTTTCATCTCCATTTTCTACGTCTCAATCATCAAGTTGTTACTCATCCATTGGTTTATTAGTTGATTCTTCATCCTCGTCGTATTTTTCCAATTCATGAAACCCTCTAGAGGGTGCTCTCAACACAACATACCAATTTGAAGAACTACCTTCTCTAGAGAAGAAAACTTGAATCGCTTGTATTGCTAAGACAAATGGGTCGCTTTCAAACTTATTTTGAAATTGATGCAAATTGACCAATGTAAATCCATCTTCAACTTTGACTCCACGATACATATTTTCTCAATCACATTTAAACAAGGCAACTCGAAATTGACGATAATTCAACAAGAAAATCTCACGCAAGACCCCATAATATATTACTTTTTCAATAGACCCATCTACACAAACAGTACTTGCCTCAATGGAAACACCACTATTTTGTGTAGCCTTCTCATAGTCTTTCGTATGAAAACGTCGACCATTAACAATATAGCCAGAATAAGAAATTATTTGCGAACGAGGTCCGTATGAAAGCCATTTTATTATGCTGCTGACATTGGATATACGTCTATCCTCAATAACCTGGACAAATGCAATACATTAATAAAGATTTATGTTGATCTATTACTTTCATCGTTAATAGTTTTTTAAGATACAACTATCAACCTTTTGTCCAAACCAACAATTAAAAGTCTCCGATTGCAATTTTGACAGTTCCAAATCGTCTTGTGCAAGATGAGGATTCAAACATTTTAGCTCCTCTTTGTGCATTCTGCATACATAAATGTAATCAAGGATCTAATTTATTTTGTATGTCATAGTTAAGTTGGACTTATACTTACTCTAAATACGGCTCTACTTCTTCCGTATTAAACAAAACGTATCGATGAGCATCATTAATCACCTCCTCATCGACTGTAGTATGTTTTCCTTTGGAAATAGGACGCCCCTCAAGTATAAAATCATTTTGTTCCACTTCATTTCGGTTTTTCCTCTCTTCAATTTGTAATGCATCTTTAGTATATCCAGAGCAATATTTCATACATTCTTCGGCAACATAGCGCTCAGCAATGCACCCTTCAGGTCGTGCTTGATTTTTAACATATCCTTTTAATATTTTCATATATCTATAACCAAAATGAATAAACAAGTTACTTTCATAACTATACATACTTTTAAGCGTCAATTATTTATAATAAATATTACCTCTCAAATGGATACATCCATCGATATTGGACCGGCCCACAAATTCTTGCTTCTCTCCCTAAATGTATTGTTAAGTGAATCATGATATCGAAAAAGGAAGGGGGAAAGAACCTCTCTAGATTACATAGTGTTAACGCAACTTGATACTCCATTAATTCTAATTTATCCCTATCAAGCACTCTTTGGCATATGTCATTATAAAATGAACATAGTAGTAGTAGTGCATTCCTTATCCCTGTAGGTAGAAGTCCTCTTAATGCAACGGACAATAGTTGTTGTATCAATACATGATAATCATGAGACTTAAGGTTTGATATCTTGTCTTCTTTTGCAAAACATTTTCCAATATTTGAGCTATATCCATCAGGCACTTTCAAGTTCTTCATTCTACTATAAAAGATCTCTTTTTCTTGATTGGATAAGGTGCATGGTGCGGCTGGGAGCAATACTTTATTTCCCATGTCTATAGGATGCAATTTTTTTCTAATGCCCATTGCTTCTAGATCTTAGCGTGATTTGAGGCCATCTTTTGATTTTCCTTTGATATCAAGCAATGTACCAATAATACTTTCACCAATATTTTTCTCAATATGCATCACATCTAGATTATGCCGCAAAGGAAGTGCTTAAAAATTGACAAAACGCAAATAATTAAGAACTAAGTAGCAAATATGAATAGAAAATGAAAACCAATGTGTTTCTAGTTAAATTTCACCTTCCAATAAGGCAAGTCAAAGAAAATGGACCTCTTCTTCAGCATTTTACATCCTTTTTTCATCATAGTTTTCCTTTTCCTTTTCCTTTCATCCTTCTCTTCCTTTTTTAATTTTCCCCCCAATCATTAATAATATCTTGAACATCATCAAAGATTTGAACACCAGTTTGTATCTGAGGCCTTTGTCTAATTTCTACAGTTCCATCAAATAAGTTTTTCCGTTGACGATACTCATGGTTAGGTTCAAGGAATCGTCTATGACCCATGTATGCACACATTTTACTAAATGGTAGCCATATTGAGCAGGTATTGACACCACAAACAGGACATGCTCTCTTACCTTTTATAGTGCAACCAGCTAAATTTCATAAGCTGGAAAATCATTGATTGTCCACATAAGAATAGCATGTAATCTAAATTCACTACGACTTTAAGCATCGTACACTTTCACCCCTTTATCCCACAATTTTTTCAAATCTTCAATAAGTGGTTGCAAGTATACATCAATGTCATTTCCCGGTTGTCGTGGACCAGGAATTAACAAAGATAGCATCATATTATCTTTGTGCATACAAAGCCGCGGAGAAAAGTTGTAAGCAACAAGAAACACTGGCCAGCAACTATATCCACAATTCCAATCACCAAAAGGACTAAAGCCATCAGATGCAAAGCCAAGTCTTAAATTTCGTGGATCGGAAGCAAAAGAATGATACATTCTATCAATCGTAGCCCACTGAGTAGAATCCGCTGGATAACGCAATTTACCATCTTCACTCTTATGACTGCTATGCCATCTTAGTTGTTCTGATGTTCCTGGGGATGCAAACACTCTTTTCAGTCTTGGTATCAATGGGAAGTATCTCAAAACCTTCATAGGTATTTTAGTTTGCTTCCCATCTTTAGTAGTCTTGTTTTTTTTACACTTAGGACAGAAATCACTATTTGCAAGCTCTTTTCTAAATAAACAACAATCATTTACACATGCATGTATCTGCTTATAGCCTAAACCAAATGACTTAAGCAACTTCTTTGTTGCATATGTAGAATCGGGAAGCATGTTTTCTTTAGGCAACATATCCTTTAGAAGTTTAAGAAGCTCTGTAAAAGCCGTGTCTGATATACCATTTCGCGCTTTGTGCTTGAAAAGAAGTACTGTAGCAGACAACTTTATGTGGCTTGCACAACCGGGATACAAAGGAATTTCGGCATTCTCCATCATTTCCTTAATACCTTCCCCATGTCTTTCTTCAACGTTGGCTTCTACCTCCTCATCATAGATTTGCGCATCAACATACATTCTATAAGTATTAGTCTCACTTTTATTTTGTGATCGCCGTTTTTCTCCATGAAAAATCCATATGTCATAGGTTGGGTCCATTACAAAACAAATCAAGTGTGACACAACTTCACTTGATGTTTGCCTAATTAGATTCCTACAATTACGACATGGGCATCTAATTTTTTCAGGATTCCCTTCACTCGCAGCATCCCCATATACAAAATTTTCCACAGCTTGCCTATATTTGCTTGTCACTCTACAAAACAAAAAAGTATTAATACTCATTCTTAAATACCTATAGTGTGATGCTAGGGCACCTCGTTTTCTTCTTGCTAATACCAAAAATTTATACTAGATGCTTCCTAACACCAAACTCATTCATAAATACTTATATTTATTTATAATGGTATCAGGAAGCACATAAAATTTGTTGTACTTATTATTTTTATTTGTGGTATTAGTAAGAAAAAAAATGATGTGCCCTTAGCATCACACTACTTATAACTATGGAAGTAACAGCCAAAATGATGAAACCTTGGTAGATTGACCCATGCTTTGTCCATCTTGGTAAAACAACGCCTCTAATTTTCGGACCTACTGGAAATGGTCATATATGGTTCAACAGTTCATTAATGAATTGGTTAAACTTAGTAATGAAGTTGATAGTTTTATACATCCATATCCTTATTCTCTCTCTCTCTCTTTTTCATATCTCATTTCCAAATTTAAGAACGGTTGTTTCCAAACCTAGTAATGAAGTTGATAGTTTCTTATTTACTGCTCTGTTGTTTTTCTTCATGGTTTATGTTTATTTATATTTCTCTCATTATCAATCTAGCTCCTATCTGTAGACCATAACTAACATAACTGGAAAGTGTACGCAACGTACATCACATACTAGAGATAACTCCATGGCAACCAACCCATTGATCATCCTATCTCCACCTAGATGACTAGCCCCAAGGATATACAAGCACACTTATGCTACAGGTGTATTTTCAGTTTTCAACTAACATGCCTACAACATTCATTTGTTTATCATGGACTTGGGCCATTTGCATTTGTTTATCAAGTCCAATAATGTTTATACATATTTGCCTGTTTAGGCTGTACGAGTACCATTTGATAATACAAATCATTTCAATTTTTCTGCCTCAATTATTCTATCCGAATTGCATGTTACAACATTCATTTTATCATCTCAAATACAAAAAACATCAAATCTTAACTGTAACTAAAATTATCATACCTGCATACGATTTTTCAAGTTTCACCTGGCTACTCAGGTTGATGCATGGAGCATCCTATTAACCCAATCGTAAGGGATGTTCCTTTGTTCTAAACTTGCAAAACCAAACTGGGCAAAAATAGATATGTCTTCAACATGTCTCATTAAATCACTTAGTTACTATTTACACTGTTGTATCTAGCCATATTTCCTTAAATCTTTGAACAATTTTTCTAGGCTGCATATTTTAATATCTAACTAATTCAGATGAAAATTTGTATTAATTCTTCTTTAAATTATGTATTTTTCCAGTTGGTTCTTTATGTAAATAGCTTTCATGTTGCCGTCCAGAGGTAGGTGTGAGCCAATAAGCAGACTATTTATGCAGTTAAATAGCTTTTATGGCATTGTCCACAGCTTAGTTGTGCACGAATAAGCAATATATTTCTGCATTAAGTGGATAGTACACGGGTCAACTTCAGAGGCCTCCACCTATTACGATCTTCAACATCATTTGACAACTTCAAGTAATGAAATAACCTGTTAATTCTTTCCACTAACATGCCAGGGCAGCTGGGTACATGCTAAACTAACATGCCTACAAGTTTCTACCTAATATATAGTGTGACATATATTCAGTTTTCAAACTGGTTTAAGGTCTCGCCAATTACATATATAGTGTGACATATATACATATATTACCCCGTCTTTATTACCCCGTCTTAACAGCATATACATATATGAACCTGGTTTAAGGTCTCGCCAATTACATATATATACGTATATGTATAGGTGTACATTTAATAAATGATTAACCAGTATTAACCCATGCTTTTTGTGGTTGAACTTAATCCTGACTATATACAAAAATAATGCTGGTATAATGTATATATATTCCAGCCTATAAAGTCAGTATCGCAGTACAAAGTATGAAATGCAAACGAACAAACTTTGGTCATTCTAACATACTCGTCGTTTATGGCAAATACCCAAACCCGTAAAATTCAAAAAGTCAATATCAAAAACTAAATATACAAACTCAACGTATGACCAAATACTTGTTTATACTTATGCGCACGTGTATATGCATATATATGATCAAATTTCATATTTCAGGTCCAAAACGAGTGTGACTGCAAATTGATAGGAATTACAGTTGGATGAAGAAATATGGAGATGAAAATAAACAAATAATAAATGGATGACAGGGTTTGGTGAGATCGAAGAAACATAATGGGTAGTAAAGAAGGGAAAAATAAGTAGCAATGGAAATGTAGATGTTTTCCATTGTAATTTGTCAAGAAATGGACAGATTAAGAAGGAAATGTACAGTATTAATGACAATGAATTGTTATGATTTCACATGGAACCTAACAGTTTCAGCACAATTAATTTTTACATCTTACATTAAAATCTGAACTTTATAATAGCTATTCAGTCAATAAATAATTCATCTCTATGACTTCCTCAGCTTTCCTTAGCATAAATATAAATAAAATAAGTGATAATACAACATACCCTATAAACTTGCATCAGTTTCTTGGCCATTATTGAGGTTTGTCATCAAATTATATACAAAATTCAACCTAAAAGGAGCATTGTTACAATCAATATGACACAGTAGCATGAGCCAAAATGTTGTCAAGCTTTGCATGTGTAAGGGATTGGATATATGGGGAATACTGACGGGGAGCGTTCTCATGATTATCAACGAGAGGGAAACAGTAAAATTACAGTAAAATTACACGAATGCAATAGCGGAGGGAAACAATAAAATTACAATCACATGCAATTGAAACAACGAATAAAAATTTACCAGTGAGAGAACGCAGGCAAGATACGTAGGCAATCGAACAGTGGACGACGAAAATTGAGAGCTGTGGCGATTGAGCAGCGGCGATCGAGCAGTTGCGATGTGAAGTGGAGGAGATCGCTATGTCGCCTGATTATCGAACGGGGAATTAGGGTTTGCGGTGGAATACGATGGGAAAGGAAATGTACTGTGAATGGAAAAGGAAATGTTGTGAATGGATGGAAAAGGAATACAATGGAATACAATAGAAATGTTGTGCACCAATGTCAAAAGCCACAACGTTTCATCCACACAGTGGGAAGATTAATTGAAGAACCAATGGAAATTTTGTTAAGTGTTGGGGAGGTGAGAAATCAGTTTGGAGCTGAGCTATGTTCCACTATTCTCAAAAAACGTTTTCAACATTATGCTTTGAATTGTGCCACATTTCAAATTAATAATTATTATTTAGTCTTAGTTATTAATTATTATATACAGGAAAATAGTGTAAAGGACAAAGTGAACAAATTTTTTATCCTTAAGGACAAGGGGCAAAAAATTTAACCATAAGGACAAACTTTAGTATAAAGTATGAAATCATAGTGGGCCCCTAAATTCCTCCCTTTACACTGAATATTGTCCTTGTGGTTAAAATATTTGCCTCTTGTCCTTAAGGATAAAAGTTTTATTGGGTTTGCCCTTGTGCCTACAAACCCCTATTATATATTTGTATTTAATTTTTATTGTTTATTAAAATCTTATTTATTATTTAATATAAATGTTATATTTATTGTCAATATTTTTATGAATTATTATATAATTTAATTGCCAAATATTAAATATTACTTTGTAATTAAAATTGTCAAAAGCTGGAAGATCATAAGCAATGCTATGGACTACTTACAACATTAAGTTTACATGTAAATAAGAAAAATCTATCAAAAGCGCACAAACGATAGCGCGGTTGTTAACTGCTGAACAAACAAATTTGCCAAAATTATATTTATAAAAACTGCTGAAATAGTTACTACCAAATCAAATATTACTTATTAATAATAGTTATTAATTAATTAACTTTTACTTATTTTCTACGTAGTTAATTGTAATCGAGAGTAATACTTATTACAAGCTTATGATACTATTAATTAATAAAGTAGCTAGTTAACATACATTAACTATTAAAAAAATTACTACTTATTAACTATTAATTATTTAATAATAATTGACAAATATTATTGATTCCCAAGTTTATTATTAATTATTATTATTAAATATTATTATTAAATAGCAATATAATTAGTTATTAAATATAGATATTATAAACATGAAGTTTGCACTAGGCATCTCTATTACAACTAATAAAATGAAAAGTTGTGATATATATGTTTATTACAACAGTGATTATTTCACAGTTGTAAAAAACATTTATTACAACAGTGCGTTTTGCACTGTTGTAAAAAAAACATTTATTACAACTGTGCCTTACGCACCGTTGTAAATTTAAAGTTGTAATATGGTGTTTTTGTTGTAGTGCAATATGCGCTATTTTTTCTATATATATATATATACACACACACGCATTTTCTTTAATCCCATACCTCAGGTTCAAGTGCAAACATATACATATGCTTTGGACTGAAGTTAGTGACTGTATGCATATATCTTTTGGACTGAAGTCTAAACAATTAGCCCCCCTCAAAGTAAATCATGGAAACAGGCATGAAGGACTGATGGGCACGATTATAAACTTGTTAACAAGTCTGTAGAGCAACTGAGTTGCTTTAGTACATTAGGTGCACATTCATGAAGGTGATATCACGTATGAAAACCTATAAGAAAATAATAAATGAGGTGTTGTTAAATAATGTAAGAGCACCACAGGGTTTTATTTTTTTGTCTTAGCCAATTTTTGCGACAGTGGTTAGGCAAAAAAAAAAAAAAAATATTCACTATGTGGTGTGCGACAAATGGATGAAAAGGAGAGCGCCTGATTAGTATATGATATGATTATATGATTACTTAATTTATAATCAGTGGTGGAGCTAGAAAAAAATTGGAAGGTCACATAATGCAAGCAGGATTTTTAGAATCAGTATTTTTAAAATAAATGAAACACAATTGGGTTTTTGTCGAAAGCAGAACAAGCAACTGATGGCTGAGAAAAGAAAAAGCTCATTTCATGAAAGACCACTGAATGAATAAATTAACTAATAGTATGAAATAGTATGTTATTCCATTGGATACACAATTCATTTTGTGTATCATATATTTTATTCTAAATGAATACAAGATAACTAATAGTTACTTTTTTTCTCATTGAACTAAGTACTAAACATATCAATACATTTTTACATCACATTCTATCGCATTCTTTTATGTATTCAAATGAATACAAATATATCCAACATTTAAATACATCTATTATATACAAAAATATATCATATATTTTATCAGAACAAGTACTTATCAAAACTCATTGAATATAAAGTCTGTATATAACTTAACTATAACTGAACATTTCTTACATTAACAGAGTTTATAATTTTCAAACCTCATTCCGAACTATAACTGAACATTTCTTACATTAGATGACATGGTTGTTCCAGATGATGATGGTCGTATTTACTTGCAAAAAGTGTAAATATGAATGGAAGCAAATAGTATGTCAAAACTGCATACATAGCACAAAAAGATACGCATATGCAGTCCTTGGTAATGATGTAGATGCCTCAAAAAAAAGCATGGAAGCGGACAAAGACTGATGATAAAACTAATAATCAGTATAACGTTCAAGTTGAATCCAATGTTTTACAGCCAAATTAAGAGAATTGTTCCAAAACACAACAACCAGTATAACATTCAAGAATTAACTGAGTTTTGCTTTTGGTCTTTTCAGCAATTCATTTATGCATGGAAAAGAAGAAGAGAGTAGAAAACGATCGATTTTAAAAATAGTTTTAACATATAATACCTGAATACATGTCTATAGATCAGCCCTCAATTTGTCGTCGACTTTCTTCCAATTGCTAATGGTCACGGGTACCATCTCCCTCGCTAACGTCCTAAGATACGATGATAAATATTTGGAGTTTGTACTAATAGGTTGATTTAATTCATTGAACTCAACTTCGACCTTCTTGTTTGGTGTCAAAAAAAATAGTCTCATCATTGTTTTCCCTCTTTTTCTCTTAGATTTGATCATGTTAGCATCTTCAGTGGAAGAATCTAAATTCGCAGGTTGTGCGGTAGCGTCATTTTCAAAAGAAATGTTCTTACACTACAACAAAAACACCATATTACAACTTTAATTTTACAACTGTGCGAAAAGCACAGTTGTAATAAATGCTTTTTTACAACTGTGCAAAACGCACTGTTGTAATAAATGTTTTTTACAACTGTGAAAAAATCACTGTTGTAATAAACATATATATCGCAACTTTAATTTTTATCTGTTGTAATAACTAATATATATACTCATTAATTTCTGGTAATTAATAGTTAAATTAGAAAGTTTTTTAAACTTATTTTTAGTAACTCTTTTTTCTATTTCTTGTATTAGAGACCTATTATGTATTAATAACAACTTATATTTAATAATTAGTAATATTAACATTTAAGAATAATTCATATTCAACAATAAATTTACAAATTAATACCAATTACTATTAATATTTACTATTAGATTAAATAAAAACTACTTAATTGATGATTAATAAATAATAGTTATTTTTTAAAAATTACTATTAAATATTTAATAGTATATAATCAATAACATTTACGTAATAATTAACTTTTAATAGTTGGAATTCAATTATAACTTTGAAGAAATAGGTAATAATTAATATTAACCATTATTAATCAGTAATATTTAATATGTTTGTAAAAATCAATTATCAAGAAATTCATATTATATTTATATTTAATATAAAATTTTACTTATTAATTCTAAGTTATAATTTTTAATTCTCTAAGTTTTGGTGAAATTTTAATTGTAACCTTTCTCCGTCTTTCTACATACCAACCCCTTCGCTGTCACTTTCCTTCTCTCACGCGAAGTCTATCTCAGTCGCCCTTCTTCTCTCTTCCTCTACCGATGACGCTGAATCTCTATCTCTCTCTCTCTTTCTCTCCCCCGCCGTGTTTCCCTCTTTCGCCTCTCCTCTCCCTTTGTTCATCTCTGCGTTGCAGACCGTTCACGGAGTGTAATAATAATTAATAAGCAATCTTTAATAATCAATAATTAATGAGATTAAACTCTATTCTAATAATTTAAAAATCAACAACTAATGATTAAATTTTAAAATTTTAAAAATAGTTATTAATAATGAAATTCTATTGATTAGTGATTATCATTAAATAATTGAACACTAATAATACATATTATAATTTTACATACTAATAGTTTAAAATACAAACACAATATTAAATTTTATATACTATGTTGTAAATTTATAACATTCAAAATTAATTTTCAAAATACATGAAATAAAAAATAGTGCTTATTTAGTGCTCAATTAATTTTTTTTTCTAAAGTTCAGAAAATAAAAGTTTATAATAATATATGTTATTCCTTGTTTGCTAGCAACCGCTGTTTCGCTCATTTTTTTAGCATTTTGGTTACCGCCCTCGTTTCAACCAAAATTTCAGTTCCTGCTTACAATTCTCATCCCAAAAAAAACCCTATGTTCTCCGCATCCAAGCCGACTTAGCTCTTGAACCCGTTAATTTCCACCAACTTCCTTCTTCGTTTTCACCAAAAAAATCATGCCTTCTCACAAAGACCAAAAAAAAATAAAACCTGGAAATTTGATATTGCTCTTGCTTTCGTCTTCTGACTGTTCGGGTACCAAATCCACTTTTCTTTAGACCTACTTTCAAACGTGTTTTCTTCTTCTTTTTTAGTTCTTCGCGATTTGGATTTTGTGATTCGATTGGTTGACCTGGATCTGGATGTTACAAATTAGAAGAAATCGCGTTTTGGATTTGGATTTGGATCTGGATTTCACGATTTGGGTTTCTTCCTTTCAAACGAAGTAGAAGAAATCGACGTCGCCTGGATAGTTAGCTTTCAATCAAGATGGTTACAGCGACTTTGTGACCTTTGTTAATAGTAGGACTTTATGAAGCATGAATTTGAATAATTATGTTCCTCTTCATCTTTTTTATAGACATCACTACAGAGCAGCTGTCCAGTCATCAAAGGAGAAAAATGGGTTGCCACCAAATGGATCAAAGACCAAATCCAGAAGTACTAGAAAATATTTAAGCTATTCTTCACCTGATTCAATTCATCGACACCATACTTGCGGTAAATCTGTGCATTACACTAGTTTATATATTTCAATACATGAGGTTTAAAAATAGATGAATTTTGTAGCAGTAGAGAGATAAATTACAGCAATTTATATATAACAGTTGTGAATGAATTGTATTATTAATTACTACCGACTATCAATGGTTTAGATTGGGGTTCGCTGTTTTTAAAAGAGGAGTTCACCATCGGAATTCAGATGGCGTTATGGTTAATATAATAGTGGCAGTAGTTGATAGCTTGATGGAGATGTGATCACAGTGGGATGTTATGGTGTGTTTTGCGGTGTTTCACTTGTGATAGGTAGTGATGATGAAGGGTTGCTGTTAGATTTGGTAGGGAAGAAGACTTATGTATTGGCGATGATGGTTTTAGGCAGAGACGGTGAAGTAGTGGCGGTTTGCTAGTGAGATGATGTTTTTGTTGTTTTGACAGAGGAGCTTGGAGAGGCGTAGAGTTGTGAAGGTTGCAGTATGGTGATATTGTGTGTGAGTTTCAGCTGCGAAGTTGTTTAAGTGTTGTGGTTGTTGATTTTATGCTGAGGACGTCACTGTTTGGTTTTGCTTTGAGTGGAGTTGTGTGTGGTGATTGGATTATGATGGAGTGATGTGTCGGTGCTAAGTGTGAAGTTGGATTCGGGGTGACTGATCTGAAGTTGATGGTTTTTGGAGCAGCAATGTGGAGGTGTTTGGTGGGTTTGGAGAAGTAAGGTAGTGGTCAAGGTGTGATGGATATATTTTGCTTGTTGTGTGGGTCGTGGTGTCGTGGTGAACACTTGTTTTGTGATGAAGTTTAATAGTTTAAGCGATATGTGTATGGACAGTTTTACTGTCGGGTTGGTAAAGAGATAAGTGATGCAAAAAACAACTAGAGTGCAATGTAAACATAGGACTTCTTGAATGCAAAACAAAAGTTTAAGTGGTATGTGTAACGGTCAAGTATGTAATAGTCCGCGAAATCATTTGTAAAACTTATTGTTTGTAATATTGAAAATTTGAGTATTTTAATAAATTAGTTTGCAAATAACTGTAATATTTGTTTTGCTTATGGAGTATTGCTATATTTAGTGTATGGTTCATTTCAGTTGCAAAGGATGTCTATTTTTTTTAAATGCAACGGTCAATTACAACGGTGCATAACAGTTGTAGTAGATATTATTACAACGGTGCATAACTGTTGCAATAAAGTTTATTACAACGGTGGAAAAAAGTTGTAAAATACACATATTACAATGGTGCAAAAAAGTTGTAAAAGATTTTAGTTTATTACAACTTCTTAATACACGACGGTTTGCCCACCGTTGTAAAATGTATATTACAACGGTGTTCCACCGTTGTAATAGGGTCATTTTGTTGTAGTGTTACATGTATCAGTGTTACTATAAATATGATATTTGTAGTCTATAAACAAGATAAACCGAGGATCAAACATGATAAATATAGTTGCAGTCATTTCATGTTTGAAAGCTTGTATTTATATTCACTCGTTAGCTTGCTATCCTCACAAAGAAATATACTTTTAGGCTAAGCTTTGGTTAGTCTCTATATAAGCTTAGCCCTTTTCTAATTTGACATCCAAGCAACTAATGTGACATAGCTTTGGAATCCTATAATGGAATGGACACTCGAATAAGAATGAGAAAACCGACTTTCTTTTAAAATGTACAACATTTGAAAATAACAAATGAAACTACTTATTAATATTGTCTGAGCATTTTTCAAACATGCTTTATATATGTGTTTTTACATATTCCCAAGCGTGCTTTAAACTTGTCGAACATGCTACAGAAAAATACTTAACATGATTATGATTTTTTTTAATTTACATCTATAATTTTAAGAAGGAAAATCTTATTGTGTGCCCATTTGACGTGCATAAATATTGTTTAATTTCATGAATGTCCAGTTAATGTATGTTCAATAACCCAAGTTGCATAACCCGATTAATTATAATATTATAATACATGCATAAGAAGTATAGTATTCATTATCATGCTTTTTTTCTTAATTGTTGTTCATTAGAATATTCAATGTTAATGTATTTAGTCTTGCACAATTAAGTTTAAGTGCATTAACTTTTCCATTCTATAACACTGCATGTTTTTTGTCATAAATTTATCTATGCAGTATTAAACGATAAATGAAGCAAAGGAACATAACTACGGTTATGAGATTTACGAACATTGTGACAAGCAAATTCTTCTAAAATCTCTTCAACAACAAGACTGTTAGCAATCTTTCTTTTAAAATATATTATCATATGATTTCCAAATAGGTCATCCACAATCTAATTATGGAGTGATGTCATAACCAGCATCATAGCTGAAAAAATTCGTCCTATGCTTGTAGTAGATGTTACAAGAGTAAACACTAGACAAATCAGTTTCTGAACGAGAGGGTATCTTCCGTTTCTTTTAACAAATAAAATGATATCACATTATTCAAGACATTCTCATTGATCATTATTTCTCAAACTGCAAAGAAGAGTGTTCATGATCTATAGATTGAATGGATATCGCGTATCGGACGCCATTATGTAGAATGAAAATAAAAGTTTCAAAGTGGAAATAACACTTTATATTGGTGGATCTAAGCTACTTAACCCTTAAAAAGGATTTGGAGATGTTCAAGTATTATCGGATGTTTTTGCGCAGAATGAAAACGAATTATCCGTTGGGCTGTTGGACATAATTTCAAAGTTCAAACGATTCACTTTAACACTAAACAATTTAAATACAACTTTTGGCTGGACAATTTTTATTAGCAGATTGGGTACCTTTGTATGATTTAATCAATAATTTAACAGGAAAAGAGACGGTCTTCAATTAACTCAAGTAATTTAACGATAAAAGAGACAATCTTTGTATAATTCAATCCTAAAAATTAATTAGATAAAAAATCTGCATATTATAATTAGGCAACAATTGACAAAGATTAAAAGGAAAATTTGCATCAACACTCCAGATCAAATGAGAAAAATTTATTAAGTTGGGTATGAAGATTGAACTAAAGAGCATCCCATCGGCACATGAAACTTTAAGAAGCCAGCTTTGACTATTAACATAATATATAAAAAACTTACAGCAATTAACTTACACAGGATGATTTGATTCTCCCGATTACCGATCGACCTAGGTATGGGCGTTGGAAGCGATCAGTGAGCAAAAGGAGGTGTTTTCTGAAGCTTTTCTGAGCGACGGACGAAGAGGCGACCGAATTTCCGAGCTCTGAGGCGTGGAAGGCGCGATCTAGTTCCCGAAGGGCGGAAGAGGCGGCGATCGAGTTTCAGAGAACGTAAGAGCCGATTGAAAATGGATTTTAGGGTTTAGCTGTTTGCAGACGTGTCTTTTTAAGCAAAAGAGTGACAATGTGAAAAGAGGGGAGGGAAATGGGAAAGAGCGGAGGGAAAGACGAAAGGCTCTAGTCACGGAATTAGACCCGAAATTACAACTCTTAGGTTACAAACACCCGTTAAAGTTGCATCTATTACAACAGCTAGTTTACGACAGTTGTAAAATAAAAGTTGTAATAGTATTGATTTGTTGTAGTGAACCATTTATTAGGAGAAGTATAGATGTATAATAGATAATGACTAAGGTGTAGAATATAAATAAATCAAATAGCTGGAATGGTTACATTGTTTACATTTGACAACTATTAACATACAAATAAAACCGCTAAGGTACGTTCGTATATTGGATTTTCCGCGAAAATCTCTCCGAATCAAGCCAGATTTGAGCAATATGCACAAGGATCAGAAACCACATTTCGAGCATCATATATCACTAGATAAAATATACATAAGGTAAACATGACAGGTCCACGTGCGAAAACGCTGATATGCGTCACATGGAACCAAATATATCTAACTTCTTGCACGCAACGTCTATTAGCATACTCTAAATATGGAATCAATATATCCTATCGTGGGTTTACTAAACCCCAGATCACGCAACCTACTCTGTCTTTATTCATATCCGATGTCGAGGTTTCGTTCAGCATCTTTCACACGAGTCTTCATCACTCAAACAAATAAAAATTCCCAGTAGGGATCACACAGCACAATAAATCTCGGAATCACACATAAATTCTTCAGTAGATCTCGGAATCACCACTGTGTAACAACCCTGAATTTTGGAACCAATTTAAAACTTATTTTTAAATGATTTTAATGAAAATTAAATATTTTAAATGATTTATTTTGAGAATAAACGACTTATAATTTATTTAAAAGGAAGATTTAACGTATATTGTTAAATTGAAATTAAAACAAGCTCGTAACGTCGCGGTAGTTTGGAAAATTAGTTTTAAACTTTAAATGAATGTACAGAATTCGATATAAGTCAGAATTAGATAAAACAAGAGACGTTAGGATTTATTTAGTGATATGTTTCTAACGAATGTAATAAATTAAGATTTCATTTTATAAATTATAAGTTATGTCCAAATTAAAATTTAAAATAGTCGGTATGGAATTCATTAATATTTTAATAATATTTAAGAGCTTAAAAATGACTATTTTGCAAACGACCTCCATTTTTGACGAAACCAATTTTGTTGGATCCGGAACGTTAAGCTATTGTTTAATTTAAAAATTCAAGTTAATTGGAATCAGTATGTAAGCGTGGTAAAAATAAAAGTGTGTTGAATTTCAGTTGAATTTAATAAAAGCTAGTTATAAGGCCTTTTTCCAAACGGTCTCCAAATTCGATGAAATTTGGTTCATTAGAACCGTATTTGTAAAATTTAGCAAGATTTCAAATTTCGTATTTTTTGCAATCAATATGTAGCTGTGGTAAATTAAAACGTACGTTCAAATTCAATATATTGACTTATATTTTAATTTTGAAAAAAACTGTTCAAAACGATCGAACCAGCTTACGAAACATATCTCATTGTGTTCAGAATGGGGATACTTGTTCAGGAGTGGGAGTCATTGGGTCTTGTTTGGAGTTCAAACGTAAAATTTCACTATGAAGCAACATTAGAATATAATATTAATAAAAGTGAGAATTAGGCTAACATCCCTATTAGGTTTTATAATTCAAACGGCATCCAGGGTAAGTTTAAAATATAAAGTGGGTCCTTATTTTCATGTGTTATGTGTTTTCTAAAGAAATTTGTGCGTTGGTCAGTAAAAAAATGTCAAAAATCTGCAAATGTTCCTAGAAGATCACGGAAAAAAATTGCATACATGTATGCAAGTAAACCCATTAGTTGCATACATGTATGCAAGTATTAATGAAGCAGTTGGCACTGAAAATCTACATGATTACTTGCATAATGTATGCAACTATTCTGAATATTTGCATACATGTATGCAAATAATTCATGAAGATTTTACGTTGAAAAATCTGCATAACACTACAAGAAAATTGGGTCCTTACCTACCAGTTATAAGTGTAGGTAAAACTAACATAATGGTAGTAAATATATTTTAGCTACCAATATTGAATAGGTAGAAATTGGTAAGTAAAGGTTAGTAGAGAAAGATCCTTTACCTACGCTTATCGATATTGGTAGGTAAAAGGACCAATGAACCCACTACGTTATGACTCAAATTATGAATCATCACATGATGTGTTTGATGACGTGTAATCCTACATGGCTGCTGACATGGTTATTGTAGTAGTATACACATGACATTTAATGGTTGGTTATGAATCAAACAATAATTTGTACATGTGTCATCATTTGATTAGTGCATATAACATCATTTTTTAGGCCACATGGCATTATTTACTATAAATAAATATTTACAAGAATTGAGTATTTGCACAGAATTTATTTTTAAACAAACAACAAATTTTTATTCAAATAAATATTTATTACACTTTCGAATAGTACATGTTAGACCAAAAAATGGCACTAACACCCAATTGACTAGGATTTGTGAAGAATAATGATCTAAAACACAGAAAATCAAGTAAAGACGCGAGATTTATAGTGGTTCGGCATTAACAAGCCTACATCCACTTCATAGTTTCTCAATTCATTCAGAAATTACAATTATAAGGAATATAGACATTCAATCACTCGAATACAATGAATAATTCTCTCCGAATTCATTGATTTTGTTGAAGAAGAAGATGGTTGGTCGTGAGTAGCCATGGCCGAAATGTCTATAGCTTTTCCTCGGCCAAAAAAAAGTCCCTTGAATGGCTGCGAATTCATGTATATATAGGCAGAAATTCGGTTAGGGAATAGTGGCCACGTGGAGGCTGGAGAGGGGATCTCGAAACTTAGTGGAAGTAGTGGAAAACGTGGGGAAGTTGCTTCCATTTCGAGGGTTGACACGTCGAACCGGGTCCATGATAGTAGGCACGAGAGTAGGTCTTCTTTGAAGGACAGTTGCGTGCTTCAGGCGAGCGGATCAGGTCAGCTATTTACGATCTGAACCGACGCTCATTTTGCTAAATCTCCTTGTTGTGTACTCTCCAATCCGATCCGACTTGGGCTATCCAATCCGATCCGATCCGGAGAGGGGGATCCGATCCGGAAGGAGGATCCAGTCCGGTGATATTTTCATGTATAATTCAAGTTTTCCAACCTTCTATCACTCCATCCAAGTGATCTCCAATCAGCGTAAGTTCATACTCAAGTCCTTGACTTTGGGTAGCCTATTCAAAAAGCAGGCTAACATTTTGCCCCCCAAAGTACATCTTATCACAGATGAGATGTGCTTTGAAAAATTCGAGCTGAATCTTTTTGGAACGCCATCCACCCTTGAAGAGGCTTTATCAGATTTGTGTGTACTATTGAGTAGTTCCGTTATATAGATTTTTTTTCCTGTATAAATGGCTTATCATATATCGCACTACTTCCATTGATGTTTACTAGGCCAAATTCCATGGCTTGACTGGTCAAGATGATTAAGTAATCGTCTAGACCTCATCGAATCAAGAGGTTGAATTCCTTCATCATAAGTCATGTAGGATCATTGGCTCCCGTATGAGATTGTACACGCACAAGTTAATGCCAAACGACGCTGTCTTCTTACACAATTCAAGTACATGGTCGAGTCTAATGTTCTTTTATGGTCGAGTCAATGTATGGAGTAGTCATCCAAATCATAGAGTAGTATCAGAATCTTCGGGCCTTGAGCTAGCCTCTGGCTTATTGTGATATAGTGCTTCATAATTGGCATTTGGATCTATCATTTGTGCTTGGATTTGGACTATCTCGATATCAGGATATTAGTCTAGGGCTCTCCAATTACATCGAATCATAACAATAATGCATCTGAAAGCTGTGACACTCCTGATCGTTTTGTAATCCCGTGATCATATATGATTCAGCACAAGATGTTGAAAATATGCAAGTCAGTGGTTGGTAGGATCATCACGATCATACGGTATCAGAGGAGTTTATCACACTCTCCATTCGATGCAGTTATGGATCAAGTCTTTGGATTCATGATTGATCTATTAGTTGGTTCACTTGGATGATCGAGATGAATCACGTCGTACTCTAAAGATATAATGTATACGTTTTGAATCATGCATTGAGTCAGGATCATGTTCAAAGTCAATTTGTCGGTTGAAGGTGATGCTCCCAGTGTCAGTTGAGGACGAGCGAAGTCAGTGCTTATGCCCCCAGCATCGGTGGGGGTTGGACCAGGTCAATCAGACATCTAGTCTCTTAGCCATTTTACTTTTCATTATCGCACTGGGTTAGAGCTGTATGTTAGAAATCATAGTCGACCCAAGTCATTCTATACTCTTTCTCAAGTCAGCAAGAGTTGAAGTTGTATGCACGAATGGTTGAATCATGTTCGCTTTAGTGTCATCTCGTCTCTTTTGTCAGAAAGTGAGGATTGCCTTATCGAGTGTCATCGAATTCAGAAACTCTCCTCGCATCAGCCATAAAGTTGAGTAAGCTCGTCAATCTTGCAAGCGAGCGAACGTTGTTAGTGAATTATTCGAGCTCCTTCATTCATGCTTTGGCATAATCCGAAATAGCTGTCATAGTATTGTTGAGTCTATCCCTCCTACTTGGTTCCATTGAGCTCGATAATCAGGATTGCTGGATCGTTTAATGAAATTGTTTCTTTCTGGAATTATGCATTCTTGTCAGTATTTTCTGGGGCTTTTTGTTTGTCTTGATCTTTTCAGGAGTCAGGTGATGCGCCATTCTTTATCATGAAAACATTGAGAACATCCATTTCAATATAGATGTCCTCTTGTTGCAGGAATTTGTCTGTCTCAGGATAGAATTCATCAACGTTTCTGGGAAAATCTCATGGCATAAAGGTATTGATGTTTACTCTAGAGGTGAATCCACCAAGGCAACTTGGTGGGCCTCATTGCAGAGAGACTTTGAAGTCTGAGTTACCTAGAATATCGGAGACTGCTGCTATTAACACCATAGATGGTCCAGGTTGATCTACCGATGCCACCGCGGCATCGAATTTTTTGAGGAATGAATGCATAGCCTCACCAAACTTTTGTTTGATTGAAGTGAGTAACATGACACTCTTGGGTCGATAGGCGTGGATCTTTGAGGTGCATTTGAGTGTGCCGCCTTTGATGAAGCATTAAATAACATTGGCAATCTGGCCTTTGTTTTTGCGGAGTCGTCGCCAATTGCCCAATTTAGCGCTGGTGCCCCCAGCAAGAACTCTTGAACTGGATGGAAGCTGGTCTCTCATTTCTTGATTCCGCATATGTAATAGTCATCAATCAGGCTTATGTCTTTTAATTCTAGATGATGATCCGCTACTCGGATGTATGCTGGTTGTTCTTGAGGAGCCATTCTTCTAGTTATAGTCTGGGATCTTGCTGAACTCCGATAAATGTAAATGTGCCTAAAGTTGGCGGATGGTCAAATTATGTTGCTCGAAGCTCGTATCCCGTACTCCCCATCCACGGGGATTTTAATAAATGGTAATCATCTAATCCGCGTATTCTCTGAATTTATACTCCCTCATCAAGCAGTGAGTTAGAGTTCGATACAAAATGATTTTTTCATGTCTAGGCCACATTAGTCTTTGGTCTCCCATCCAAGCTCTGAGGTTCGGAGTCGGGTGGCGATAAAGTCAGATTATAGCTGTCTCAAATGATCTCGTTTTCCCCCTACTTTAAGAAATGGGAAACTTTATGTTGAATTTGAGTTGGATTTGAAGCATTCATCTGAATTGGAGCATAGGTTGGTCGGGCTCTGTTTATGTTTTCAGTGACGCTTGCATTGCCGTCATTTTCATCCAAAATGCTGCAGTCAGAAGTTGCATGCTGCAAATGTTTGGGAGGAGGTTGATTGCAACTTGTTTCATTCAAGACTATGTTGCCAACTTGTCCTAGGGTCTCATATGATCTGGGCCACGGAGCAGGGAGTGTTTGATCCAAGTTCGTTGTCGCTTGAATTCCCACGGTGCTCGCTCCAGCGAGTAAGTCGTAGTTACTCGGCCTTCCAACTATCCAAGTAAAGAAGTTATCCATCGCTTTCTGTCTTTTTCGGAGAAATTCATCTCACCGAGCCATTTGAGTTCTCAAATCAACAAGGTACCATCCATTTCATATCTAGCTTGACATGCTGAGGGATCATCGGAAAAAGAAATCTGCTGACTTCCTTTGTTCCTAGCGCCTTCTGCGCCAGTATCCTCGACACGGAAGAAATTACTATCTTCCTTCTTCTTAGCCTTTGAGTCTGTGTGTCAGGCAATTCGCCTCCTAGCAAGTTAGAAGTCAAAGTAATGGCATCCCCTTTTATATGGGGCCTTTCAACTAGGAAGTCGGTCGGGACTAGCAAATGGACGTCCACTCTGCATCCGTTCCGTGGTCCTCAAGCATCCTGTCAAGATCAAGGTATAAGTTAGACACAAACATATAAATTATGCCATTTGTAAATATTTTCAATAATGTGGCCCCAGACCAAGGGTAACGGTGAAAGATCGGTAGTCGTATCACATCCCATTCAAATTTAGACATAGATGCAGTGAAAAGAGACATAGCTTTCAAAGCTTATGTGATTGAGTTATCCAAGTGCTCAAGTTATCGCATTTTCCATTCAGTGTATTTGTGAGGTGGCACTTGTCGATGCACTTGGGCTATGGCCAGTCACATGTGGGGGTGTATGC
Source organism: Allium sativum (assembly GCA_030737875.1). Lineage (NCBI taxonomy): Eukaryota > Viridiplantae > Streptophyta > Magnoliopsida > Asparagales > Amaryllidaceae > Allium > Allium sativum. The sequence goes on from CM060909.1 coordinate 101,777,489, forward strand.
TGATTCGATATATCACTCTTAGTGCCTCCTTTCGGTCGTTGACTTAAGTCATGTGACACGTCATTAAACAATTCACTCTCAAGGCCTCCTTTCGGTCGTCGCCTTGAGTCACATGAGAAGTTTAGCATTGGGCATCAGCGTCAGCCTTCGAGACATGACCCTTTGTTCGTTTTCTACTGGCTTACTGCAGTTGTCGCGAGTGCGGCCCTCGCATTCTTGTCCTGTTATCTTGTACAAGCTCGCACTCTGTAAACAAAGTGAATCTCTAAGTAATAGGTAATAAAGTACATCACAATCAAGTAAGGTTTCCAATTCGAAACCCCTACAATCAAATAATATCTAGCAAATCATATAGAATTTATCTAGGGGGGCAATGTGTGTGCGCCCCCAAACAAATTTGAATAAAGTGCCTAGTCAGGGCTTGTTCGACATAGTGTTGTCCCCATTCTTTCCGTGGGAGGTGTCGACTCAGCTTTCAATCTTATCCCCATTCCTTCAGTGGGGTAGGAGCATGTTGTCTTTGGTGCTTAATCTTAGCACCTTTATACTCTCCTGACGTATGCCTAGGTTAGAGTTTAATCTAGGCGGTCTTTAATCGTGGTGCACCATCACGCCTTGGGGACGTCGTCTTCCCGTCCTTTATACTCTCTTTCGAATCATAAGAGTTAGAGTCAATCAGGCGAATGGTCATGTCATTTGCCCCGGCTTTCCTCCTGCGCTCTAATCCCAAGAGCGGGATTCTGTCGGCCGAATTGCATCTATCTGAAATCAGATTCCAACTTTGAAATGCAAAAGTCAATGCATAATTATTTTTATGTCTGTCACGTATGAGCCAAGGAATGGATGGTCATCTTGGATCCGCCTTGTGCTATACAACTTCTTTCAGGCGGAGGGCGTGGCTTTGTAAACGAGTTGTTCAGTCAAGCTCGTCATGGTATTGCTCCATAACTCTATATGTAGGTGTTAGAAGTCTGATCAGTATCAAATCCTAGGTACCTACACCATCCACATATTAATTCATCTGAGTTGATTACATCAGTAGCTCATAAAGGATGCAAATATAAGAGTCATAGTTAAAGAGTAGTCCTGATAAAGGAATGAACATGATTCCGGGTGAAAATGGCATTGCATGCTATCTGCAGGTCCATTTTGCCTCGGCCAATCTCTGCCACGGGATAGTTTGATTGTGGTCTTGGTGTGACAAAGGCAATTAGGTAAATACTATAAGCGAATGACGAGGTCTTATTTCCTTTGAATTGCCTTTTTGCCCTCCATGCTAAGGGAAAGGGTTGGATGTCAGGGAGTCATGTATGTATTATTAATGGTATCATATCATCACGTTGGTGCTAGGACAGTAATTGGCAGGAGAATAATGGATCCATGTTCATAGAACCTTTTGTGCTTTCCATGTTAGGAAATAGGATGTGGCTGCTAGGGTGATAATTATATCTCATCCATCCTCATATATGCCTTCAATCCCATGTCGGGAATAAGATCTAATGGACAGATAATCAATCAGCATCTAGGCTTAAGTGCTCTAAACTTTTAACTCGTCAATTTTCGGGCAAGGCTGAGGAAGTCTATCATGCAAGCCTATTATATATCAGCTTTGAATTAGATGATGTAATCATGAGCAATCGACGTTCGAATCTCTGGTTGCACCCAATGTCTGGGACACGAGTTACTTGACTAATCCTCAATGAAGGGAGTGAAATTGTAAATCTTCACTTTCCAACTCCAAAACGTCGTTTGTCAAAAGTTTCATTCGCATTCATCTCCCATCTAACGGGAGGCTAATTAGTGATTTTGTCCAATCATCTAGGGCGGTGAATTCAGTAATGAGGCTCGTTGGTGTCTATCTTGGGACAACCTTCCAAGGGAAATAATCGTTGTCGCCTTGCATGTTATATTTCGAGGCATAAAGAGCGATGGAACACCTTTCACTTCTCCTTGCTAAGTGCATTCCGTGCTGCAGGAAGTTCATCATGGGGTTGTCTATGACTCTCTTCTGAGTTGTCGGAACTGTCTAGCTTGGCCGGATTATTGACCTTCTGATTTTCCGTTTGTAGGACGTAAGATATGCTGTAACGTTCCAATCCATCCAATAGCTCTTCTACCTGTTCTAGGTAAGCTATGAGTTATAATTCCTTCCTTTGGAATTTCGTTCGAATCAATACATCTCCAACGCCGGGTCATCGATCATTCATTTCACCGTCGGTATACAGTAACGAGTGCTTGTATTCAATTTTCATTTTGAAGGGCCATCTTCTTCATCTAACACATCCTCTTCGAGAATGGTAAATTCAACGATGGATTCGGCTAATGTTTGGGGATTGAGCAGTAGACACTAGGGTGCAATGTTAGCTCTGAATTCCGCTGGAGCTGGTCGGTCTAGACCCTGATCAGATAAACTTGAGTATGATAGCATAGCTTGTGAGGTTTTAAGTAATATTCACGCATTATGTCACAATACAAAAAAGAAGTAGAGAGCTAATGGTTGATTCGTATTTGCTTTAATCTTGAGCTCTCATCATTTGACCAAGGCAGTATGTGTAACACCCCACCTCCATTAAGGTCACTCACAAAGGGAATGCCTTAACTTTGGTGGAGCGTTTTAGTAGACAGAACAGAAATTTACAAGACAGATAAACAATACTTGAGAAATTATAACTTTATTACAGCGGAAAACAGAAATCAGTTTGGTTACATCTTTCCCAAAAACTCAAGTACATAAATATCAGCCTTGTTCAGAAAATCATCACAGTACAAAACTTTAAAATCATAATCCCCACAGAAGCTGCCATAAGGAGCCAAGCCATACTTTAAGCACTCTAAGTACTTCAAGCAGAAGAAATCCTGATCAAGCTAAAGTATTCCTTCCTTGGAAAACCCGGGGGGGGGGGGGGAAACGGAAGAATAAGGGGCGAAAACAAGCAAGGTCAGACATAAAGTCTGGCAAGTCCAGTGACTTTCAGCATATGAACAGATAATAATAATCATGGCATGCAAATAAAACTGGATGAGAGATAACAGTAACAGGAGCAGCAGATGTACTTAGGTTAAACAGAAGGAACAAAATAATATTACTTTTCATTTCTCTGCACTAATACTAGTATAACAGGATTAGGTGTCACCCTAATGTCTAAACTGAAGCAGAAACAGGAATAGAATAATTTCCACAGAAACAGCAAGCTAATAATGGGCCTTTACCACCCGAACAGAAACAGACAGAAGCAGAATGCTGATAATGGGCCTTTACCACCCGAACAGAAACAAATTAATCCCTACGGAAACAGAATGTAGAATTAGGTGTACACTAGTAAATGGGCCTTTACCACCCGAACAGACGGTACCACGCAGACAGGTGTTGCCACCCAACAGAAACAGACGGTACCAACATAAACAGACAGAACTAAGTGTACCCTAAAACCCTACCCCAAGCGATCGGCTCTCTAATACATAAATACCCTGTGTCGGCTCCACAATAGGGTGTATCACTCCCTAAAGTGACAACCAATTGGCACAGGCCTATTTACAGATGTCACGGCGTCTTACATCCTCAGAGGCAGACCGGGATCCATGCACACACATGACCCGGTTGGAAAGCACCATTAACACCCCTCGCCATTATCAGAATGAATCACTTATAATTAGTTCAGTAAGCGTGCCCGGACCCTACCTACTGTTGGGTCAAAGATTTGATACCAGAAAGGGTTACTGACTAATATGGGTCCCAAACAACAGATGACACAAGTAATTCCCCTCCTAACCTTGTGTCCCCAGACTAACAGATTTCAGATTAATTGGTTTACAAGTTCAGACATACAGAGTTCAGATCAACTAGTTCACGGATCAGACAAGTTTTCAGACTAACAGATCAGATATACGGATTTAACAGATTTACAGATTCGTCTAACTTTGTAATTGGGCCTACAGATTCACGAACGGGTTTGTTAAATTCATTCGTCCAATTGGTTCAACCCTATCCACCCAACACGTTTTAGACATCATATTTATCCCAGATTTGCATTAATTAAATATTAATGCACAGACCTCTCACATTAGGTCGGTAGCTTGTGGCCGCTGGATATGTCGGGCGGTTCCGGGCAGACTTCTGCCATAAGCCAGAGCTAACCTCGTGTCTAAGCATATTTTAGTTATGCCTACGACCTCTCACATTAGACTGACAGTTTGCGGTCGCTGGTTAAGCCGGTTGATTCCGGGCAGGCTTCTACCGCAAACAGAGTCTAACCTCGTGTCATAGCCAATTCATTCCAATACAGATTTTTCAGATATCAGATAATTCTGTTTATTTAACAGATTAAACTTCTGTATAAGTTACAGCAGATTATTCGAGGTTCTATTAACAAGTTTTGCTCAATTTTAAGTCGAGCCTACAGATTCACATACTTCAAATTTCAGCATTTCAGTTCTAACAGATTACGTCATTCAACAGAATAAACAGATAACAGATCTTGCAGATTAAGCTATTTAGCAGATTTAGCAGATAAGGCAAGTTAACATAATTAGCAGATTAGGCAATTAAATCTAATTAGCAGTTTAGGCAATATAACAGAACTAGCAAAATTAGGCAATATAACAGATTTAGCAGATAACAGATTTAGTAGATAATAGATTTAGCAGATCATATATATATATCATATCTTGGCTAATCATAAATTTAGCCTAAACTCACTTGCCACATATGCTCCTAATCAAACATTACACAGTACAGAATATTCTCCATAAATCACGATAAACAATATGAATTATGCCAGATTATAGCCTATAATGCCAGATATCCAAAAACCCTTATTTAGGCGCATTCACATTAATAGTTATCCTATTTTTGTATAGGTCTTTACGCCTAAGTCACATATCCCCTTTTCAAGTCATGAATTTTTTTTACATAAAAGAATATGTCCAAAAATCTAGATTTCTAAACTATAACATGTAGTATGTCCTCAACATGCATTACCTATTCATGCATAACATGTTGTAAATTATCTTTAAACTCTAACGTCAGACCTTGATTTAAAACATGCATTATGCCCCCAAGTTTCAAGTTGTCCTATAATTCCCCTTCTCCTAAATCACATATTATCATACCTAGTATGAACAAATCTAGATCTAACATATGTTTATTTCTCAAATTAACTACAGATCTAGATTACAACATGTACTATGTATCTAAATTAGTTTCATTTTTATGGTTAAATCTATGCCCGAATCCCAAGTCATAATTCCAATATATTTTATGCCTCAATCTCAAGTCATATGTTAAATATGCCACATGTCCAATTATATGCCTCAGATTTTATGTCACGTCCTCGAATCAGTCCTGTCCAATTATGCATCGTTCATTATTTGTCCCAAACATTTTAGCGTTCGCGCGTTAATCTCTTATGAGATTTGGCTCAGGCTCGTAGTAGCCTGGCTATAGAAAAGAAAGAAGAAAGAGATACAGAATAAGATAGATCTAAACAGAACAGAACAGACATAACCTCAAATTCAGATTTACAGTTCATGTCACAATCATAATTAACGTTTATGGCAAAAAATAATTGTACTTGCCTTTCGTGGTTTTAAGAAAGGATAATAAACTAGTGTTGATGCAAAAAGGCTGAATTGTTGTTGAAGCTCTTAACTTGGATTTGAAATTTGATTTAGCTTCTAATTCTAGGTTGGAAGAAGATGCATCAGTCCAAGTTTTGATTCCAGTAGGGTAGCAATGCCATTTTTATTTTTAATTAGAACAGAGGCATAATATAGACAAGAATGAAATTGTGTAGAGAAAATGAGGCTAGAGGCCTATTTACATAGGATTAGGCGGACGAATCTAGACAGAAAACGAGTCTAAATACATCAGAATGCATCAGGTTCAGAAAGTGGGTTTCGGGAGTAGGTCGACTCCCAGGTCGACACTATGGTCGACCTGGTCCCCCCCAGGTCGACACTATGGTCGACCTGGCCTAGGGGAGGTCGACTACTCAGTCGACCACCCAGACGAACTGGGTCTTGGGCGGGAAATTTCCCGCCCAGCCCGCTTCTGGGTTTGAATTCGAATTTCGAATTCGAATTTCGAGCTGTTTTCGATTCTGAAATTCTCTAAAACTTCGGAGGGCCATATCTCCCTCATACGGACTCCGTTTCTCGAAAACTCGGACTCGTTTCCAAGCAGAATTTCGAGACGGACGCAATGGCGTAACTCATTTCCCTTGATTCTTATTTTAAAAATTAATTATTCTCTGATTTGTTACTTATACGATCACAGAAAATACGGGGTGTTACAGTATGGTGGCTGGTGAGCAGTCAAGTTGTTATAATCCTGGAAAGGATCCATAGATCCAATCGTGGCGTGTGGTGGTTCAACCAGTACCTAATTCTGGGCACCAAAGTATGTTGACTTAACCCTTATTTGATGGAAATCAGTCTTCCTCGATGTAATTGACAGCAAACAGCAATTGCAAAGGTTCGCCAAGTTCTTCGGAAGGTGAACCGCAGAATATATTTCATTCATCACATCATACAATTGAAGAGTATCTTGGGGATGTTGAGATCCTTAGTTGCTTTCTTGTATCCCATTATTGACAATCATGATCACTAAAATCTTATGAATCATCTTCGGAGTAGTGTTCGGACTGTTCCATATAACCGTCATTCGATGCCCCGCCGATTGTACAAGTTTAAGTCGCATAAATAAGATGGTCACTACTCGTTAGCAAGCAACATCGGTTGCATCAGTGAAATCTATACACCATCAGAACTACGAAAGAGGAAGTTGCTGTGAGACAATCATTGTCTTGTATATTGTCCTTGACAACAAGCTGAATCTGATCGATAGCTCCTCAAGTTGGCTTACTGGTGTAAATAAGTGTCATGGCTATGGGAAGAATCCCAGTCGTTGCCATTTCATTGTTATATTCTTTGTCTATCCATCTAATCCTCATTGATAAGCTTTGACAACTAGTGTTAGCCAAAATATATATGTCGAGCCGAAGGCGAGCCGTGCTCCGAGCCGAAGGCAAGGCCGTCAGCGGGTCCGGGCGCAGCGCCGTGGGGGTCCGGGGCCCTACAGTCCCGGCGGCGATCGACCTAACCGGTTAGGTCGAAAATGTGGGTACCGCACGATTTTTTTGATTTTGGAAGATGGAGCCTTTTCTAAAATGATCCGAAAAATGTATTTTATCCCAAATACAGCTGTACCAGGTCAGATCAGAATTTTCCTTCAAGTAGCGGTTCGGAGGTGTCATCAGATCGTGGCTCGAGTCTGTCATCGAATCGGATCGAACATGTCATCAGATCGGATCGGATCGGAGGTACGTCATCAGTAGGTGGTCGGCTCGGATCTCCCCATCTGGTTCGGATCGGAGGTATGTCATCAGCAGGTGGTCGGTTCGGATCTCCCCATCTGGTTTGGATCGGAGGTTCTTTTTCAGATCGGGTAGGACCCAATCCGACCCCCTCAAGGTTGGCCTGCGCTTCTACTACATCTGATCCGAAGGCTGAATCTGCATCGGATCCAGTCATTTTATATGCATCTCCGGAGCTCATTTGAACTAGAAACACACCTGATCCGATCCGAAGTCCAGGTCCACGCTAAAAGTTGCTGCTGCGCTGGGCGGATCTTTTTGAACCCATTGCTTTATTCCAGAGACATCCATGCTTTGGGTAGAATTGCTGAAATCGTCGAAGGCTTCGAAAGTGACGAGAATACGGATTATCTCTTCGGACTTGGAGATCCAAACAGTAGATAAATAATCCAAAAAGCTAAGAATCTTCATTTCTCAGTGAAAGCACCAAAATGTTAGACCAAAAAATGGCACTAACACCCAATTGACTAGGATTTGTGAAGAATAATGATCTAAAACACAGAAAATCAAGTAGAGACGCGAGATTTATAGTGGTTCGGCATTAACAAGCCTACATCCACTTCATAGTTTCTCAGTTCATTCAGAAATTACAATTACAAGAAATATAGACATTCAATCACTCGAATACAATGAATAATTCTCTCCGAATTCATTGATTTTGTTGAAGAAGAAGATGGTTGTTCGTGAGTAGCCATGGCTGAAATGTCTACAGCTTTTCCTCGGCCAAAAAAAAAGTCCATTGAATGTTTGCGAATTCATGTATATATAGGCAGAAATTCGGTTAGGGAATAGTGGCCATGTGGAGGCTGGAGAGGAGATCTCGAAACTTAGTGGAAGTAGTGGAAAACGTGGGGAAGTTGCTTCCATTTCGAGGGTTGACACGTTGAACCGGGTCCATGATAGTAGGCACGAGAGTAAGTCTTCTTTGAAGGACAGTTGCAAGCTTCAGGCGAGCGGATCGGGTCAGCTATTTACGATCCGAACCGATGCTCATTCTGCTAAATCTCCTTGTTGTGTACTCTCCAATCCGATCCGACTTGGGGTTATCCAATCCGATCCGATCCGGAGAGGGGGATCCGATCCAGAAGGAGGATCCGGTCCAGTGACATCTGCATGTATAATTCAAGTTTTCCAACCTTCTATCACTCCATCCTAGTGATCTCCAATCAGCGTAAGTTCATACTCAAGTCCTTGGCTTTGGGTAGCCTATTCAAAAAGCAGGCTAACAGTACACATACTGTTTCCTCACTATTACACAATCACTTATACACTTCCTCGCTACATCTCACTTGTATACATAGGCTCCTTACTAAAAAATCATTCACTCATATACACGTACACAGTCACTCACACTCTCACTCTAGTTTTAATCATCGACTTCTTGCTCTAGAATTTGTCAAGCCGTCTGTCTTACCTGTTATAATAAAATAGCACAGTAAAAAAAAAAATTTAATTCAAAAATATGATTTAAATTTAAATTTTATTTGACTCAGTCTCATCATTTTTCTAGACAGGGTCAAACGAGTGTGTGTGCGTGTGTGTGTGTGTGTATATATATATATGTATGTATGTCTATATATATGTGTGTATGTGTGTGTATTTACACTTGTGTGTATATATATATATATATACATGTATATATTTATGTGTTTGGTAAATAAATAGACCAAAACAACAATTTCAACTGCCACAAATTCAAACTGCAAATAAGCATGTAACTCGTTTTTGCATCTTCTGTATAATTTAATCCATGAGCCAAAACGAATTTTAGCTTATAATGTGTAAATGGACAAAGAAAAAACAGATGGAAAAAGTAGTTTGCTATTTATATAGTGTTATGTCAACTCCTATTTATGTGTGCCTATTTATCTACATGCAGTATGTATGTGTCCGAAAGATTTTATAAAAATATCTATCTGGAGCTGATGAGAAGCAGGCTTCTATCTACCAGCCTCATGCTCAACTAACGTGCGAGCATCTTCAGACTTTCGTTCTTGTTCCAGTCACATTAAACTTGTACAGTAACATAACATTTTAAAAGCTATACATGACTTTTTTTTAGTCTATAAATTGACAGAAATTCAAACCAAAAATGAGTAATTTATACTATAATTTTCCAAACAAACTACTTCAGTGTAGCTGTACAAAAAAGGATATATTTTTATTGTAGCTTCTCATAGCCAATGAAGTCCATTCCGACTACCACCACTTAGTCTTTTCCTATCTAAGTTGGAAACTGCACAATGGACCATAGCAATAGATTTTTGAGGAGTCCTTTACAATTGCCACCATGCCATTTCGTTCCTATGGACAGCGAAAGAAAGTCATGGAACATTGTTGAGTTGTAATATACAATATACACGTGAACTTTATAAGTTAAGTTATGACAAGCTAAGTTATGAATTACAAATAACAGTATCTCAGAAATCATATTTCTTATATAAGTAGCATTATGTTATCATGAACCATGCAACATATTTTATGCAATTTATGGACAAACCAGCTTAGAAGGACAGAAATAAGTACACTTAAATTTCACAAGTATGAAATCTGGTAGTTCTACGGCATTGTTAACTGTTTCGTAATTCATACATGTATCAATCAAAGGTTAGAAACGAGATAATAGTAGAAGGAAATAAGTGCAGCGCGACAACAGAAGAATGAATGATCGCTGACTTTAACAGTCGTACATTCCACATGTTCCGCTGAATGTTGCGGTTCACGTGTATATAATATGTTCACCTTTTATATCATCTCTTTGTTGGAAATTTATACGTTTCAGTTTTTTATCCGCTGAACCGATTCCTAGCCAGTTTTCAACAGTATTAACCAATAAAGTAGAAGACGAATGAAGAGTTACAATCCATGTGAAGTCGGACGAACATCATCGTAAGGAGGATGGGAGAAGCTTTGAAAAATTTCACAAGAAAATCCGACCAGTAACTTTCACCCTCAATCACCGATATACACGTAAATGTGTATATTTTATCCGCTTATTTATCTTATTTTATATTAAAAATAATTGATACTGTGTATTTATAGTTGTGTTTTCATATTATTTATGATGAATGGATTAATGCACTTAATTGTTGAAAAGCTTAAAGAATTGGTGTAAGAAGAGTGTTGATTTTGAGAGTTAGATTAAAGCTTGAAGAAATGTTGTTGTTCAACCACCTTCTGCCGCATATTTTGATAATCCAATGCCTTTTCATAAAGACATCTTGTTGCAGATGATATGGAGTTCCTATTCATGCTCAAAACAATTGAAATTGATGTCATTTGATGCCCGCAAGCCATGCCAATTGCAAATCCAGTCACACTACGTTCACATTGGCTCACTTACAAAGCCTTTCACTTTACAGCTGTGTTCACACTTGCTTATGTGTTATTTGGGCTAAATCTTTAGTTCCACATTGTGTAAAGAGCCTCTTAGCCTTGGCCAATACAACTATAAATACCTTATACCTTATTCATGTAAAAACACACTTAGTTTTATTCTGTAATTCTCTTCTTGGAATAAAACTCTTCTCCCTTTCTCTTAGTTGTTATTTTATTTTATTTATGTTCATGTCTGTTATTTTCTTTTTCTCTTCTTCTTTAGCTATGTCTAGCTAATCCCCTTTGATTAGGGGGTGATGACGCTAATAGATATGATTCAACATGAATCACATAGCCAATAGATGATGACTTTATACATGTAGATCTGGATCTGAATCAAGAGTTAGATCTGAACCTTCATATTCTGTGTCGTTTAAGAGCTATGCTCCTTCACAGGGTATATTCGTGTTCGATTTAACAATTATCAGATTTAGATCTAATTTTAGGGTTTTAGAAATTAATTAGTGAATCTGTCCTGATAGTTTATGGTTGTTTAAGAGCTCAGCTCCTGCATAGGCTATGCTTGTCGTTATTTACTTATTTGTTTCTAAGAACCTAATTATCGTTGATTCATGTGTATGACAGAAACATGAATTAGATCTATATTTATTTTTTGGCTATTGATGAGTGTGAGTCCAATCTATGTCATTACCCCCTAATTGTTTTCTCTTATTATATAAATCTCTCTTTTTATTTAATTGTTGTTATTTTCTGTGTTTTCAATCAATGAAAATCCTGGAATAACTTGATTGGATTTATTAATTAAAATATTTTTGGTCCCAAAGTTCGACACCCTCTACAACAATAATTGTTGTTTAGGAAAGCCGAACGGATTTATAGTTGCTTGCAATTGTAAAATTTGTTCGCAAACAATTACCACCTTACCCGGAAGGTTACTCACTCCATTTTGAATGGTAGTTTCAAAAACTGATGGTTTAAAGCCAGTAAAGCGGAGTAGAGAATTAAATAATAAGGAATACTGTCCTTTAATAAGACAATTCCAATTTCCAATAGATAATAGCCAAGGCAATTCCAATTTCTGACCCAACTTTATAACTGATGGTTCATCTACACTTCCACTATTATAAATGTCTACCCCCAATAGCCAAGGAAATTCCAATTTCTTACACAACTTTATCACAACAATCCAGTATAAGGGAGAGAGGGGACATACCGTTAATGGAGCAAGTATGACTCAACATGGCAGTGTCTTCCAATAAGGCAGTAAAAAGGTTTTGGGTCTCGACATAGGCGAAATAGGAAGCCTAATGTGGATTCAAATTGCAAGAGCCAGATTCAATGGCTTCGACAAAAAATGTCGTAGGATGAGGCGGATTCTCATTTCTATTGAGGGGCGAGGTGGAGCGTCCAAAGCAAGCTAGAAGTACTCCAACTACAAGCTGATCGAAGGAGCCAAGGTGTTGATGATTTTTGATGATATAAGAGTCTACAGTTCTTCTGGTGAAGGAAGAGGTGCCGTGATGTTTCAGGTGGCCAGAGGAAGGGTCGGCAATGAACCTAATAGGGAGGAACGACAGAAATCTGGTGGAGGAAGGAAACAGTTGCTACAAAAAAGAAGATATGTTTTGGCTTTGTAAACTTTCTCAGAAATAGATAAGGTTTTGTTTTGAATTAAAGGGAGGAAAAGCGGAATTTGTATTTGATAATTAGATCTAGAATTATAATTTTGTAAAGAGATTATTTTGCTGAGAATTGACCTGCAGAGGAAAAGAAATGAGGAGAAACAAGAAGTGACTGAGAAAGTATACATCAGTGAAAAGCGGATTCATGTCATCAAATTTGGCAATAAAAATGAGATTTGGCAATAAAAATGAGATTTGCAGAGCTGGCAGATTTGGCGATAAGCAATGAGAGCGAGAAATTTGACAATACTAACGAAATTTTCTCATTAATGTTATCAAATTTGGAAAAAGCCGATTGTGCCTCATTACTAAAATAATAGTTCAAAAATTAACAATACTTTACAATTTCGTACACAGTAAGGACGATGAGAGGAAAGTCTGAAATTTAATTGGCAAATTGTTCTGTAGGTACTGTTTTGTTGAGAATATTTTGATCATATTAAAAAAACGATCATCAAAAACTACGACATGCATTTATAGAAAAATCCGCAAAGTTAAATAAAATAAAATAAATGATTTTTTGTTGTTATTGTAAAGATTCATGCGTGAATAAAAAGGTGAAAAAAATATATTTATTGGTGTATTTCATGAAACATGTTTTTAGAAAGAGATGGAAATCAATTAAGATTTAAAATTCAAAATTCTTCTTACATTCATATGGCGAAAATCCCTTTGGCAAATCATATATTAAAATAAGTGTTGAAAATATTTATCAATTCTTTGCAAATCTTTTTTTTTTCCATTTAATCATTAAATTCAAAAATTATCTTATTATTAAATTCATTATATGATCAAAATTACGAAGAATATATTTAAATAAATTAAAGCTAAGTATTAACTTACAAAAATCACTTTAAAATTTATTTTGATACAAATTCGATTGGACATTGATTTTATTCAAAATAAAATAAAATAAATACATTTAGAAAGGTTAAGTTTGAAAAATAGTGTATGTTTATTAAATCAAAAATAGTGTGTAAACATATATATATATATATATATATATATACTGGAAAACTATTTTAAAATTTAAATGGTTAAGGTAATCATTTTATAAAAGAAAGAATGCCTCGCTTGTTTTACAAAGGGATGTAAACATAGCAATTATAACAAATAGTTGTCATCAAGATTTTTGGTATTTATTTATAGTTGTAGTTTTTGTGGTTTATACTGTAGCCAACCAAAAAAGATCACGTGGATTGAGATTTTTACTGTTAGCTTTGATTTAAATAACATGTTAAATTTATAGGCAGAGAAGATGGTATGGATTGCATCTCTGCATTAAACTAGAGAACATATGTTTTATCATTTCAGATGATGACATATTAGTGTGAAATTGTGAAACGTTTTAGAAAATTTTAAAGTTAAAACTTTTGTAGTCAATTGTTCGAAACAAAATAACAATGTATGATAAGTTATTAACGAATGATTATTTAGTATTAATTATTTACAATTTAATTATTGTTTATCAATTCATTAACTGTCAATTATTCCACATTTCAAAATAATTATTAATAAGTAATAAAGAAATGATTTTACAAAAAACATTGCTAGGATATGTAAACGAAATCTTCAATTCAAAAAAATTGCTAGAATGTACTTTTCTGACACATCATCACACAGCTCAACATTATTTTTAACAAAGTTTAAAACGATATGAGAAAAATGCAGGGGGCTAATCGCAAAAAATCTTCTCCTTCTGTATATGTGTAGATAATACATTTTACTTACCTATAATTATTAGTAGATAATCATCCTTCAGCAATTTTATGACATTGACAATATTTACCAACCAATAAATTTTACCATTGAATATTGCTAGATAAAGGTTCTCTTTACCTATCCATATTTATTTGTAGGTAAAATATTGGTAGCTAAATGTCAAATTTCTTGTAGTGTGAATACTTGCATGCATGTATGCAAGTATTCTGTTTTCTTGCATACATGTATGCAAGTAAAGATGAATTTATATTTATGCCTGCGGATTGTTGCATACATGTGTGCATTTATTCTGAATACATGCATGCATATATGCAAATAAATATGAACTGATATGCATAAGCACGAATATTTGCATACTTGTATGCATTCATACATGTATGCATAAAAGTTAACATAGATGCATCACTGCAATAGTTGCATACCTGTATGCAACAATTTTGAAGATATGCATTTTTTGATGCAATTAACTGCAGTTTCAGTGCTTCGTTGTTACTTTGGGTTTTGATGTGTTTTTCGATTGTTTTTAACGTCTAAATTTATTTATGTTTACATGTGTTATTTAAATATGAATTAACGTGATTTTTTTATTTTATTTTTATGAATTTTCGATAATAGGGATGTATTTTATAATAAGTTTTGGACCGGACCTGGGCCTAATTTTGAAACTTAATAGGGACCTATGCCAATCGTACTCTTAATAAAATATATATTTATTATCACTCAAAAACCCTAGTCCCCCAATAACCTTCTGTGCTGCCATTTAAACCTATCAATGGCCGATATTCTCGGATCGTCTCCTCCAAAATTCATGAAATCTATGAATCAAAATCAAAAACTTATAACAACAATCTTCTTCATCTTCTCGAGATCTTTAATTCTACCGGTCAAGATCATTTTTCGTCTGGAGATTTGCTCTGATTTTGGCTTAGAAGCCCATTGTTTACTAGCATTTTCAGGGAGGAGGAGAGGCTTGAGTTCCAAGCTGGCACAAGCGGTGATGGCTCTCGCCTAGGCCGAGGTGGTAGTGCCTCTTGATAAACGGCCGATGGCCTTTGGTGACCTGCGCAAGCAAGGATCAGTAGCAAAAGGTTTTGAGCTAGTGTCTGCAGTTAATAACGAGGAAGAAGATGCAAATTAGTTAATTAATAATTTAATTATTTTAATTTAATTATATTGTGTAACTAATGTATAAAACTTCATATCTTTTTCATACAACATCAAAATTCGACGATTTCAGAAATGTTGGAACCGTAAAGACATGATCTACGCAATGGAACAGACCAGACAAACTTGGAAGTAGTTGGAAATTTTGGCTAAATTAAATGCACAGTTTAATTTAATCAAAACAATTGTTATTTAACGATTTCAGAAATCGTTCAAAGTGAGAACTCTCTGACTCAAATATTTTGTACAGTTATTCTATTTTATAATTGAATATATATATTGATTTCCTACGTTGATTTATATTTGATTTAATTATCATAAATTGTTATACGTTATATGTTAGCTCACATCACAGTTGTTTGAAAACCCGATGGATGGATTGTTGATTGTTTGTGTTATAAATTGAATGTGAATTTGAATTACATGACATATTAAAACGAGTTAAATTATTTGTGGTAGTTGAAATTGGATTAAATATCAATTTACAAGTCAACCGACTTGTTTATGTTCACCCATTTCAAGTGATATCGTTTGGAATAAATAAATAATTTACTAACTGATTATTTATTG
Source organism: Allium sativum (assembly GCA_030737875.1). NCBI lineage: Eukaryota > Viridiplantae > Streptophyta > Magnoliopsida > Asparagales > Amaryllidaceae > Allium > Allium sativum. The sequence continues at coordinate 101,793,339 of CM060909.1, forward strand.
GTTGAAAACCCCACATGGGTATTGGGATAATATTTGATTTACACTAATCCCAAGTGTTTAGATTGGATGTTAATCGATTGATTGACATACCGTTATAAGCGTTATTTAATTTTTTAATGCTTACACTGTTGTAGATGCACTCTAGATATTAATTGGATGTTTAATAAATATTTAAAACTATTGTTGAATACATGTGATGTATAAAATCCATATAAATAAAATTATATGGTAATTGGTTGAATCTTATTTCAATTCGGAATTTAAACGAATATTTTAATATAATATTCAGTGAAGAATTGAAGTTTGATTTTGATGTCCAATTTTAGATGGGCAAAAGATTATAAAATTATAATGGAAATCGAAAAGATTTGATTTCAAAATCTGATAATTTGAAAATATTATTATTTTAATATTATAATAATATGGAATGTTCAATTTTGATTTAAAAATGAAATGGAAGTTGAAATTGTTTTTAAACAAGATAATAAACGTTTTATAAAATACGTTTTGAATGGAAATCGAAGAAATCTATTTTGTATAATATAATGGTTTAATATGAACATATTTGATTTCGAAGCAAAAGATTGACATAGAATTTCCAATGGTAGTTGTGAAAAATTTATAATATTTATAAGCCATTTTGGAAATGTTTTCGATTTTATTTTAGTTATAAATCGAATTCAGCCTTCAATAGATTGCGTCGTGCAACGACAGTTCACGAACGTCAACCTGTAACTTCGAGTTGATGTAACGGGAGATCTAACAATCAGATTCTCCTAAAATCGGAAATGTGTGGTTCGTATCGAAAAGGTATTTCAAATGAATATAAGAGATTCAAAATCCAACGGTTAGATTTTAAAATATGTTCAAATTAGTTTTGGAAAAGGTCGCTATGGATGCAGATCGGTGGCCGATATTGGAAACCGGCTATAAAGGACTTAAAAAAATAGTTAAAAATATGAATAAATTATAATAAATCATAATAAATGATTTGAAATGATTTTGGATGAAATATTCCAAGTTTTTAAAGATAAAATATATCTTTGTCTGAATAAATTGTTTATCAACTTGAGTAATGAACCGAAAGAAATTATATGGTTTTAATATAACCAGAATTTTCCAACTTATGAATTGGAAAGGATTTGAATTGAAATAATCATCAGAATATTTCGATATTGGATTCCGTGATTATACGGAAATTGTTGAGGAATTTGGAAGATATAGATATCATTATTCCCAATACGATATCTGTGGGTTTCAGAATTTGATATTGAATATAAGCCAATATAATCTCTGTTCAGAGCCTTGTATTTAATATCAAATTGGATTTTGGATTTGTTGTGATGGTATCTTTAATAATACTATTCTTAAACCTGGTTGAGAAAAGAATGAATCTTTTAACTAAGAATAATTAAGTTTTCCAATTAATTAATTTAATTGGAGTTGATTTTGGGTTTATTGTGAACGGTGTTTCAAATGACATTCGTTCTGTAACCCAATTAACAGTGAAGTTATGATTTGGAATTTATAAATCTTTTAACTAAGATTTAATGAAATTTTTCATAGTAAAGTTTTCCAATTTAATTTATTAAATTGGAATTGAATGGAATTTGATTTAGTAATAATCGATATGAGCTTCTGTAAAGGAAGACCATTACTACTTATGTAATTTAAAAGGCTTTTCCATTGTCGCACTTATAGTATTAGTTTGATATGGATATTTATACGAATTATGTACTGATCGGATTTCCGTGAAAATTCCATATTAATGGAAGATGATTTTGGGTTAATCGCGAATGGTGTTTTAAACGACATTCGTTCTTTGACCTAGTTAAGGACAAGATTAATTTCCTAAAGTTAAATAATCATTAATTAATGATTTTTGAAGATTAAAACTAAGTGGAGTCTTAACGAGTCTTTAATTAGATTGAAGTGTGAATGTGGTAATTAAATTTACCAAATTCGAAAAGGGTTCAAGAATGGAGTATCACCAATTTTAATCCATGCAATAGCTGAGTATTTAATTAGATTTGGAACGTTAAATGGTAATTAAATTTACAGATAACATAATGGGTATTAAATATGAAGTACTACCAGTTTTGCTCCATGTGATGAATAGGTAGGGATTGGGATAATAAAATGAATGATTACTTCGGTAAGGCTCGATAAAGATATTACAGAATCTTTTGTAATGATTGCCAAGGAATGGATTAAATGATAAGTTTAAAAGAGACTTTTTTTTATAAAATTAATGGGAACCTTTCCCAAAGAGAAGAATATTATGGATTGTAATGAGGCGTATGAAGTGTTTTTATATCACTTGATTATAAGATACAGGAGTTATTATTTAACCCATTCTAAATAACTGACATAACGATTAAAAGTCGAAGATTTGAAGATGGTGGTTGAAGACCAGAGATCTTCACATCGTTTGGATTATTACTGATATCTCTATCGAGTTGTACACCCAAGATGAGGTAATAAGTGGTGATCGTCCAGACGTACTTGGAGATCGACCGGATATGCGAGGGCCTCTCTCCTATATTGGGCATATGGGATGAGGAATAAGGTGCCTCCGGTTTCGTCCAGACCCAGAATGAACTTGCAAATGGATTGTATGTCTTGTTGAGTCAAGGAATTCAAGGTGTTTTGATCAATGACAAGGAGAAATTCAAGATCGACAAAAAGAAGATATTCGATGGTATAGGTTGATTATTTAGAGTATGAGTGTAGTTAAATATGTTAAAATCAATCCTCAAATAATCATATTCCTATATGGTTTGAATATATATATATATATATATATATATATGTTTATACATGTATGCGCATTCATTGTGCATACTAACAGAAACCGGTCGACCGGTTCATATATAGGCGGTCGACCGTTTCTGTGCAGAATGCACAATGAACGTGCACACATATATATATCGTACATATATTCAAACACCAGTCTACTGGTCATTTTTTACCAGTCGACTGGTCTACGAACTGAAGCTATCTTTTCGAATAGACACCTTATTTCATCAATGGTTATGATCCTATCTCTTGGCCAAAAATCATCTCTTTTCATGGTTTCTCTTCACCAATGATTACATCTCTCCATCCTCTATAAAAGCATCATGAAATCATCATTTTAAAAATAACAATTCTTTCTATTCTTGCTATCTAAGTGCTGATTTCATTCTTACTCTTTAAAAGCATTCAAAAGCTCACTATTCTCATATATCGTTATTTGAATCCTTGAATCTATATATTATTATTTAGATTCAAACAACGATATCATCTTCCAAATCTTCATAATATCAAAATCGTATTTGAGGATAAGATTATAGGAAGGTTGTACAAGAATTGACAAATTCGTGTTATTAAGAACACAACATTGTCAAACTACAAGTTTATATCTTGTTTGAAGTCCTCGGTGTTGTAAGAGGCGAGTTGTTGAAGTCCTGTGTGTGATCAGGCAAGTGTTGAAGTCCTGTGTGTGAACAGGCAAGTGTTGAAGTCCTCGTGTTGTTAGAGGTGTGAAATCACGTTCGGCTGCTCGGGTGTTGTGAACCTGTTCCTCCGGGTGAAGTGAGGTTGTTGATTAGTGAAAATCCAGAGAGAGGTCTGGGACTGGACGTAGGACGATGCTCCGAACCTGTATAAAAATCCCTGGTGTGATTTTTCCATTTTTACTACATTTACCATTTACTTATCTGTGATATTGCTACTGTGATATCTTTCTTAGTATATATCATATATTCTGCATATCCATATTACTGATCCTGCCTAAAGTCGTCTATCGACACTTTCATGTCTAACATTGTATTTTGCGATGTATTCATTGATCTCTACTAAATATATTTCTGTATGGTGGTGGAGAATTTGTTCTTTTTGCTTAACACCCTTCTTTGAGACGTACGAGCTTAGAGGTTATGTATTGGTAGAAATCAATTGTATGGTTTTGATTGACAATGTGGCATGCTCAGAAGCAATGATCAAGGCTTTTGTTGAAAAGCAGGGCTTTGTGTTGATGATCAATGCATAGCTTTAATATAGCACAACTTTGTGTAGCGTTAATTCGCGAGCTTCACACCTCGGCATAAACCAAAAACGGGATGAAGGACCGCAGAGAAATACAGGACATGCGTTTCTTTCTGGCTATGAGTGATGTCATGGTATGGAGCCCAGTCATTTTACTTATGTGGATGTTGGATGATGGATAGCGAGGTACCTCGGATTTGGCCGCATAAGGCCCTTGATGATCGACATACTGACCAAGATGGTTGACGTACTGACCAGAATTTTAGGTCCCAAAGGACTGGGAAACGTATTGTTTCGGAATTGCCAATAAGCGACGGTTGACCGACTCTTCTAGATCCAGGTGCACTTGCGGGTGAAACCTGAGCCATGGGATAGAATGTCTCGAATCACTGGAGGAATATCCCTTGCCTTTATTCATAGATGGAATATAATTCCCAATACGCGACTTTCGGTTTTAGTTCTAAACCTATATGGCGACATAGTAGGAGGGGGTACTATGTCGTCTATGATTGATACATTTATATTTGAAGTTGTTTTCTGCACTATGCACTAATAACAATAAAAGTAAGATTTTGCGTATCAAGCATGTTTGGCTATTATAAGGTAAAACTCTATCCTCCTGGTTGCGTTTGCATTGTGTGATGGGACCTGAGTCTTATAATAGCTTCATTTTTCCTTTTAGCATTGCGTTGTTTGTTATATGCACTAGTATTCTTGTGGGTAAACCCGTGTTATATGGCATGGTCCCGTGATTTACCTAACTTTAAAATAAAATTAATAACTATTTTAGTTCTCACACCAGTCCCATGACTGACCTGGAGTTTATTGTATTCACCTAAACTCTAGGTGCCCATATTTCCCCCACGCGCAACTAGTAGTTTTGGTTTACAAATATTTCTTTTCACAGGATCCTGGATTACGGCTGGAGCTATACTTTGGAATGCTTTGTATCTGTGCATTTCTTTCTGCTGTGATAGTTGATATTTTCCGCTGTACATTATATTCATGTATTATATTTCTGTTGTATTGTAATTTATTAATCTCGGATATTTTTCTGCTGTATATTATTTGTACTCTAATATCTTATACTCTAACATAAATTGTTATAATAGCAATGAAACGTTCTCTTGTTCTGATGCATCGTGTTCTCAAGCAACCCGTCTTCTCGTTCGGTTTAGGCTGATCGGGAAGTGCGGGTCATCACAAGCTACATTTGAGCATCTCAACCGATCTCGAATCTCCACATAGACTTCACTTCAGAACCGCTTCCAAAACATAGAAACCGAATACTAGTTTTGAAGTGGTTTTTGATAAGTAAAACACTTACCAATCCTGGTTTCCTCAAAACCAGCCGCTAGATTTAAGTACAGGCTTACAGTCAATTAATAGACCATCAAGTGACACAATAATGATTGTATGTGGAAACAACCTCGGTTAATTTCCATAACAAACGAGTATACATCCAAAGCACTATCAAATCACAAAGCATGACAAATAAACACAGTAAGATTAAATCATATAAAAGTCTTCTAATCCCTTTCACATTTAATTATTCTTTTATTAACTAAAACTTCTTTTATTAGTAAAACTCCTTTTATCTAGTAAAACTTCGTTTGTCTAATAAGACTTCATTTACTAATCAACAACTCCCACTTTATTAATGTTCCTTTATATACATGTACATATTAAATTTCTACATATAAGAGGTATATATTTGTATTCTGCTATTTCCTTATTCCTTTATAGTCTTTAATACTTCAAAAGGTATACTTATCCCTTTAGTATAAGTACATCCATAATTCATTTATAAGATTTTCTTTATTTAAAATATAATGTGACGACCCCAAAACCCCGTACGACGGTGGCAAGGGTAATCTTTGGAATATAACACATAAACAGATAATAGTAGAACAAAATTAAGTAAATACACCAGATAATGTACAAATAATACACTGGATAAACATAATCATCAGAGTTACACAGTATACAGGATCATACTTAGTACAAAATACAGTTCAGCTATACATAAATGTCTACAGTGGAAAACAAAACATAATATGTACAATAGGAGCTGAACAACATAAAAAGAGATAAATGGTAGAATCCATCTTCAGCTCCAGCTCTCCAGAAAGAGCCTGCTAAAACCCGAATACAAGGTTGCCCGTGTAGAAAGAGGGGCACCCGAGTTTGCAAGTGAAACAAATTACGAGTCAGTCATGGGACTAGTATGAGAAATCTACTTAACACATTTTATAATATGGCTAATCTCAGGACCACGCCACTTTCGCGGAACGGGTTTACTCTGTTAGATTGCCAGTGCTTTAAAACAACTAAATCTTTTAAATATCGCAATGCTTTTTATAAAAATGAAGCCATTATAAGACTCAGTTCCCATCACACAATGCAACGTAAACCGGAGGATAGATTTTTTACCTTATAATGGCCAAAATATGCTTGATACGAATAAAACAAAATCACTTAAAATGTAAATGTTATCGTTTAATTCTTAATCAGACTCCAACCGTAAATTAGTAAGAGAACGATTCCAGAAGTATTAACCCCAAAGGCCGAAACCAACATCAGACCAATACCCAGGAAACCACCCATCTTAGCTCGTTTCCAGTTAGTTTCTAATTTTATATACAATCATAAATATCAATCATAGACGGCATAAGTGTCCCATACCACTATGTCGCCATATATAGGTATACAATCAAAACCGCACATGTCGTATTTGGAAATTGGATTTCCGTCATGAACCAAGGCAAATGATAGTCCTTACCGACTTCGAGACTCTCTAGCCTGAGCCTTAGGATCAGAGCTCGAGTGACCCTTGGATCGTCAGGGCCAGTCCGCCGATGTGGATTAAATTGCATGAACATTGCGCTTCCCCACCCTTTGGGGGCATAAATGATCCAATGAATGACTCCATCGGCTTCACATAGTCACCGATATATCCGAGGCGCCTCGCAACAGCAACAGCCACAAAGGTGAAAATAATATAAATGTCATCTAGTTTAAGCACTGACACCACCTCTAGCTAGAAAGAAACGCATGTCCTCCCTGAGATCCTCTCCCGTTTCTGGCTCATACCGGAGTGTGAGGCTCGCGAATTCATGTTATACACAAAGCTATGCCACACAGGCTGTGCTTTGATCATCAACCACATGACTTTGCTTTTCAACAGAAGCCTTGATCACTGCATCTTAGCATGCCCAACAGGCAATTCACACCATGTAACTGACGTCTATCAATCACACAGAATGAAATCCAATGTCAGACACACAGTCCATTTACAAGTTCGTTCTGGGTCTGAACGAAACCGGATGCACTATATACCTCGCATACCCATCGATCTCCACGTACATCTGGACGATCACCACTTATTATCTATATTTCGTGATGCCTCCCAATCAAGACATCAGTTATCATCCAACCGAGGTGAAGATCTCCGATCTTCAACCACCGTCTTCATCATTGACTTATTATCGCCGATCAATTATTTGAAATAGGATTTAACTCGGCCTTTTCAAATAATTCACGTATATTTAGAATTTAAATCAATTCATTTCAATTGTTAAATTATTCGACAACAATTCACGCCAAACACATTCAACCATCAAATATCACATAAACCGAGCAAATTCAGTTTATTTCCATTCCATATCGTTTATAATATTTTATCACGATATATCGCTATTTTTATTTATTTTAAAAAATAGCCATTTCATTCGAACGACGTTTCAGTCCATAACGCGGTCGTGGCGCTGTTTTTCTTCAGATTTGATTTACACATATATGAAAATCTAACCGTTGGATCTTCACAAATTTCATATTATTAGAAAGATCTTTTCTAAACGAATCCAAAGGTTTCAGTTTTGGGAAAATCCAACGGTCGGATCTCCCGGTACAATTGTTTGAAGTTTCGATTTCCAAATACGAACTACAGCGTCGTTATTCAATTTAATTTAATTATATATATATATATATATAAAAAATCGATTCTGGCGCTGTTTTTCTTTAGATTGGAATTAAACATTCCAGACAATCCAACCGTTGGATCTTCACAAAGTTGGGGTCGTTGGAAAGATATTTCCAAAGCGAACCCAACGGTTTCGGTTTCGGGAAAATCCGATGGTCGGATCTCCCGCACTAATCGTTTGGAATCCCGGTTTCAAAACACGAACTGCAGCTTCATTATTCGATTTATTTTAATTATATTTATATATATATATATATATAAATATAATCTATTCTTCGATTTCAAAACCATATTCTTTTCATACATTTGATAAAAATGATATTTTTATCCAACAGACATTTATTTCAACACTTCACTATTTTTAACAATTCATGTATATAATAAAAATGTGATTTTTATTGTAAAACCGTTGATTTCAAAACACGACTATTTTATATAGTTCACATAGATGATAAAAATATGATTTTTATTATAAAACAATTTATTTCAAAACACGACTATTTTATGTAGTTCATATAGATGATAAAAATATGATTTTTATTATAAAACAATTTATTTCAAAACACGACTATTTTATATAGTTCATATAAATGATAAAAATATGATTTTTATTATAAAACAATTTATTTCAAAACACGGCTATTTTATATAGTTCATATAGATGACAAAAATATGATTTTTATTATAAAACAATTTATTTCAAAACATGAATGTTGTTCAACACATGAATTTCTATTCAACACATGAATTTCTATTCAACACATGAATTTCTATTCAACACACGAATATAGTTTCAACACATGAAAATAATTCTAACACATGAATATTATTGAAAATTTCGGCAGCATAACGGTAGGGTAGTTAAAACCGGGACCGTCCCTAGTACGACTCCTCGCTCTACCTTAAAGCCTCGCAGCTTTTGACAATGGGGATTTCATGCATCTAGTTCGCACGCAGGCGGCATGTTTATTTTTTCTTTTCCACAAACTAATCCTATGTGGTTTCAACCAAATAATTCTCAACCACAAACGGGTATTTTTCAACCACAATCAATCAATTTCAACCACAAACAATTCTAATTAACCATTCACTACCAACCAATTTTCACACCAATCAGAACCAACAAATATCGTCCATGGTTTGTGGACGAGGGGCGTATATATATATATATATAAGTATATTTCACTTCCATTTTAACACATATGTAATTTTTACAACGCATATATAACTTACACTCGAACATACAACTTATACAACGCTTATACATGATGCGTACAACGCTTATATAACTCATACTACGAATATATAATTTATACATCGTCATTTCCATATCGTTTATAATTCAGAAATCTCACATTGGGTTTCACTCCACCAAAAATAGCAAAAGGCTCAGTAAAATATCCGGTCTCTTCTAGAATGTAGAAGACGTCCCCACGAGTCCACTATCTCTTGTCTCACTGAATTTCGTCAACAAAAGAAAAAGATATGATATTTACAGTGAAATCAAAAACCGTAGCGCTTTAAAGTGCTATAGAATAGTTTTAAAAATAATCAGTCGTACCTTTCAGAAATCGTTCAAAACTAGGTTTAGCTTTTTCGATTAATCCACGAAGCTATAGCACGATCAGACCATACAGCGTTGAAGACGGTTGGAGGGCGCACCCGCGCGTGGTGCAGATGGCCAGTTCGATCGCCTGAGGCGGCGGTGGCGGCGGGTTGAAGTTCGAAACTTCCATACGATGAAACTCTCAAATTACTTAATGAAAAAAATCCAAACTTGCTATGGATTTGAAGATCTTGACGAGCTCTACAAAATCCCCAACATGATGGAGGTCTAATTTTGAGCGGATTGAGAGGAATCGAGGAGAGAAGGGCTCAGCAAATTTCCGCCATGCGTGATAGGGGGAATCGGGGAGAGAGAATTATGACTGGCCAATCATATTTTATTTATTTATTTATTTATTTTTAAAATCCAAAAATACCCCTTGCCTCATACGAACCCCAATCCAAACCCAACGACTGTCGTCCCTAGTTAAATACCCCCATTCCGAACACAATGGGATATGTTTCGTGGGCCCATTCGACTGTTTGAGTCAGTTTCTCTTCAAATTAAAATATAAAACATTCAATATTTGTTTTGAACATACATTTCAATTTTTCAGGGCCACATACTGATTCTAAAAATTCCCGAAAAATAAATCTAGCTATGTTTTGACGATACGGCCCCAATAAAACTAGTTTCGTCGAATTCCGAGACCGTTTGAAAAATGGCCCTTTTCTGGTCGATCCAATTTAACAGAAATCGATCAAACTCATTTTTCTTTTCCATGCTCACATACTAACTTCAAAAATTATGAAATTTGAAACCTAACAATAACTTGACATCCCGGATCCAACAGAAGTGGTTTCGTCGAATTCTGAGGTCGTTTGCAAAATGGCTATTTTCACGGGCTATATAAACTCTATAGCGATCTTTCTGAAAATTCTTTTGGCCACAACTTTTGACTCCCACTATGAAACTTCGATTTTTTACATTCATTAGAAAGATATTCCTTAACAGATTTAAATATTTTTAGTTCCACTAAAATCTGTTTCGTTTTGCACCCTGTACAGTCATTCAAAGTTTGAATTCAATTTTTGAAACTACCGCACCATTTCAGGCATATTTATAATTCAAAGTAATTATATTTATTTTCAAGCATCGATTCAAACACCATTTACATCATTATTATTTAAAATATTTATTTTAAATATTTAAAATCCACCAAAATAGCCAATTTAAAATTTTCAAACTGGTTCAGATTTTCCAGGTTGTTACAATCCAATCCAAACCCAACGACTGTCGTCCCTAGCTAAATACCTCCGTTCCGAACCCAATGGGATATGTTTCGTATACCCATTCGACTGTTTGAGTCAGTTTCTCTTCAAATTAAAATATAAAACATTCAATATTTGTTTTGAACGTACATTTCAATTTGTCGGGGCCACATACTGATTCTTAAAATTCCCGAAAAATAAAACTAGCTATGTTTTGATGATACGGTCCCAACAAAACTAGTTTCGTCGAATTCTGAGACCGTTTGAAAAATGGCCCTTTTCTGGTCGATCCAATTTAACAGAAATCGACCAAACTCGTTTTCCTTTGCCACGCTCACATACTAACATCAAAAATTATAAAATTTGAAACCTAGCAATAATTTGACATCCCGGATCCAAGAAAAGTGGTTTTGTTGAATTCTGAGGTCGTTTGCAAAATGGCTATTTTCACGGGCTATATAAACTCTATAGCGACCTTTCTGAAAATTCATTTGGCCATAACTTTTGACTCCCACTATGAAACTTCGATTTTTCAGATTCGTTAGAAAGATATTCCCTAACAAATTTAAATATTTTTGGTTTCACTAAAATCCGTTTCATTTTGCACCCAGTACAATCAGTCAAAGTTTGAATTCAATTTTTGAAACTGTCGCGTCATTTCAGGCCTTGTTTATAATTCAAAGTAATTATATTTATTTTTAAACGTCGATTCAAACACCATTTACGTCGTTATTATTTAAAATATTTATTTTAAATACTTAAAATCCACCAAAATAGCCAATTTAAAATTTCCAAACTAGTTCAGATTTTCCGGGTTGTTACATATAATCAGGAAGGTTGAAACATGCAATAACCCGTATTTTTTGACCATTTAAATTATTGAATTTAACATGATTTTAATTATAATTACGACTTGAATTTAAAATTTAATGGTTTAATTGCGAAAGTTAATGGTGCGAACTTTAAATAATTATTTAAGTAATGAAATTCAACTTATATTGACAATAGTAACTTGTATTGACTGTAAATAAAACCATGAATGGTTTGCATTGATAAACATTGAAATTGAAATTAAATATTGAAGTAGTGCATGAAACTGATTATAGTAGTGTATAACTGGAATATAATATAAATAAAATTTGATTAATAAAGTAAATCTAAATTTCTATTTTGAATTAAATGAAGTTTACAAACTTTTGAATTGAATTAGAAAGTGAAAAAAATGAAAACTGAATATAATTTATAGTAATGAACCTGTTAACATAGCCATTTTGTAAATGATCTTGAAATTTGATGAAATTTGTTTCATTATATCCGAAGTTGTAAATTAGTATAAGGTTTCAAGTTTCATGTCGAATGGAATTGTTACGTGATCGTGCGCGATATAAACACTTATCGATTAACGATTTGAGATTTAGAACTGTCATTTTTCGAATGATCTCTGATTTCGACGAAACTAGTTTCATCAAATTCAGAATATTAAATTATTGTAATTAAGGTTTCAAATTTCGTAGCCATCGGATGTGTCATTTGATCGTGTGAATTTAAAACGTATAGGAAATCATGTGTGCAATTTAATCAAAATAAATAAATTTTGCGAACAGCAGCTGTGGACGATGGAATTGGACTTTGCTACTAGTTCCACTGCGTTCAGAAGGCCTTTAAACTTCTAGTTTGACGATTAGCAGACCTGATTTGGACTTCGACCCGTTTTTGGCTTTAAAAAACAGTAATTGAGATAATTTAATATTAAAATATTCTTGGAAACCTAATCCTCGTTCATGGCCAACCCTATTTTTTGATGGTCACTAATATTCAAACCTTCCTCCCACAATTTCTTCTAATTCGTGTAACGATTCGAGAAACTTCCATCTATAAAGTTATAGATCTTCGCGAGATCTTCAAGTCTATACAGTGGATTGATGTTGATTGTGTCAGAATTTGCTAAAAAGGAGACATGAAGGCTCACGATTTTATGGATTTTTGGAGGCTAAGGTGATCACCATGAGAGGCCAGATTTGGGGTACAGGTGGAGTCGAGAATGTCGAATGTCATGGTGGTGTCGGGTCGTGGTGCGGCGGTCTATAGGTGCTACGTGAATTAAAGGGAATGAATGGCTTGAGTTAGGCTTATTCATTTCCTGTAGCCGAACGTGATTTGAGAGGGAGGAAGTATGGTGATGCGGAAGATAGTGATTGGGTGAGAAATTTTAATATAATTTAATATAAAATTCATGTCTTCAAATGCTTATAAATTTCTCATACGAACTCAGATTCACGCGCGGTTTGTTTCACTGTGATCGTATTGAAATTTCGGATGGTATGGAGCCGTTTTAGACAAATTCAAAGACTGTTAAATTTTGGGTCTATTTTTGGATTTCAAACGCATTCAAAACCAAATGTGAGTGACTAAACTTACTTATACTTTACTAAAATATTTGATTATTAGTTAAATTAAAATCATGTTTGAAATGACTGTATTAGATGTTGTTTGGTAGTTAAAATGCATATTTGTGCTTATTTGCATCGATAGTATAATTTAATTCAACTATTATTTTAAATTGAACATTTCGGTTAAATTTAAAATTTAATTATTAGTTTAAACCCAACACCTGATGGCTAGTAATCTGATGTTATATTGAATTATTTTGATGCATTGATTTTGATGGATGCTTTGGATAAATCATTGAAATGAATTACAAAAACAGAAAAATGAAGCTTTGTCTCCAATGGCGTTTGTGACTTTCTCCACCTCTCTTTTCATCTATGATTCTCCTCCTTCACTCTAGTCTACCACTCCTCCTCCTTCTGATCTGTTTCTCTCTTCTTCGTTCCATCCTTCTATCTTAGTTTACATCAACGTGGTGTTAGTTTTTTATTTTCCCTTTTTCTGGATCTTATATCCCGATCTCACCCTCCCCTCGACCTTTACTCCTCTATTTCTTCTTGCCCATCCTGTTTTCCGCAAATCCAGGACTAACCCTAGTTCCCTTACTTTGAACTTCTTCATCCCGCTTGAGTCCCTAACCTTGTACCAGTGTCTTGACCCTAGTGGTACTTTATATAGCTTGTGAATGGTTGTCTTTCCACTGTGTTGAGGAGTGTTTGTGCAGGGCTGCTTTTGTTGGTTTACTTTTTTTAATGTCAGTTCTAAGAGGTTGGTTTGTTTGGATTGTGTTCATTTTGGGGTGTTTCTGTTTTGTTCTTGTGTTTTCTGATTTTGGTCGCGTGTGAGGTCGGTTGTCTTTTGCTACAATTGTCTTTTGCTAGTGTCTTTGATCGGGGTTGGTTGGGTTTTAACGCTGATTTCTTGTACTGAAAGAAGGCTGCCACCGCCTTGTTGTGGTTGTAGTATTTTTATTCCTATCTGATGTTCAGAAGTGAGTAAATGTATGTGTTTTTAGGTAATGGTGCTTCCTTCCTCCTAGTTGCAATTGGTGAAGTTGATGCTTTAGGACGGTGATTGTCTAGCATGACTACGTTAGCAGCGTATAGTGTTTTATTGCTTTGTGGTTACCGTTCTGTGGTTTATCGAATGCGTTGGCAATAAGTTTGTTTCAACATGTAACTAACTTAGGTGTCCTTGTTGATACTTGTGTATGTGTCTGCTTGCAGCTACATTTGGTAAGTTGTGTGTGCTACTTAGTTGCTTTGTCTTCTGGTGCTGCTAGTTATTGTGTTGTTTGTAACACTAGGTCAGAGTGTTGTGTAACTGCCTCGACAGCGTGTTGTGTTGTTAAAGTTTGTTTTTGCATTTCTAGCTTCTAGCTGAGTATCACCCTAAGTGGTGTTTTGTTTTCTAGAGTTAGAATAATGTATGTAGCAAATATGCAATCTACCTATCTCTTTTATTATTTTGTACTAATTATTTGTTGTAATGAGAAAAGTGTTATGGAACACTTTTAAAACCCGTTGACCTTAGTTACAAAAACATAGGTTGAAATGATAAATACCTATAACCCTTGATTTGATTAAAATAATATATATATATATATATATATATATATATATATATATATATACATATACATATATGTTCCAGAATTACTAAAATTAAATTTTGAGTATCACTTGGCCATAGAAATTCATGTTTAATTTCAAATTTTAACTTTAGTTATAATATTTGTTTAAATTCAAGAATTCAAGGTTCAAATTTAAAAGACAACAATTTATAAAATATTTTTTATACTTCCTTCAAAACAATATTTCAAGATTCAAGGTTAAAATAAATTTTATTTAATCAACCAGTGTCCGTATATCGTATTGTTTTATAATTTGAAATAACTATCCATCTTCAAGAATTACTTGATATAAAGTGATATTTGAAACTATGAATTCGAGATTATTATAAATAAATTCAAATGAATATTTGAATCTTCAAATACTTGAATCAAATTGTCTGAAGTGAATTGAATTTAAATGAGAGTTGATTTGAATAGGATATTGAAATAGAGCCAATTTGATTTGAAATTTGAACATGACTTTAGGTCTATTTGAAATTTGGAAGAAACAAGTCTAAATTCCAATTATAATATCTTTCACAATAATATAAACTATTTTGCTTAGTAAGAACTTTACACCATAAACAATTATACTTTTAACTTATATGTAGTAACCATTTTAATACTTTTATAAATAACTATTTACCTTATAAACTATTTATTTTGACTTATATATATAGTAACTATTTGACAATAAACTATCTATTTTAAAAACTATTTTGATATTTAACTATATATATAAAACTAAATATTGCTAAAGCCTATTTTAAAATTCCAACTACTTATATAAACTTTTATTGTTCTAGCTATTTATTTTTTATACTATTTCAATATATATCTAAACTATTTTAATATACTTTTCAATTATTTAAAATATTCAAATTGTTTTAAAATTTGGAATTGTTTCAATATTTTAAGTTTGTTTTAAATGGAGATTTTAATATAAAAGCATATTCTATCTTGGGGATGAAATGATTTTAAAGCAAATCTGATATTTTGATATGAAACATGAACCCTTTGAAACATAAAGAAACAACTAGTGTGAAAAATATATACGTTTGGTTGTAAAGAAACAACTAATGGATAAAACAACCCTTTGAAATGTAAAGAAACAACTAATGGAGTACATGGTTTTCTTTATAGAAATATAAATCAAAATCAAGGAAAATTTTCTCTTCTGCAGTTTCCAATAATTTGATAACAAGCGGTTTGTATACAAAAAATCAAGTTATATGATTGTCGCTTTTAATATCAATCTGCATAAAACAGCAAATTTTAAACTAAATAAAGCTTGCAAACGACTTAGTTCCAACCTAACCATATGTATACAAATTTTAACACATATACACATATGTTTAAAACTTTAATTAACTAACCGTATGTTATATAAAATTAATTGTCATTTTTAATGTTTTATAAAATACATAAACTAAATTATACAGATCTATACTCAATAACTCACACAAGCCCTAAACATTATTTCATATCTCGAAAATATCGGCCAAGATCTAGTTTTGGGCTCCTTCCGAAATGAAACAACGTATCTCATTGTAAATCTCCTTTTGAATATATCGACCGAGATGAGATACTCGAATATCATCCAAGATCTTGGCTTTCTTGTTAAAATTTAAATTTGTGTCTGAACTAGAACAATAATTGAAAAAACTCAAATCTAGCCATGATAATCTTCTACTATTAATATTTTCCATGTTAAATGACCATATCGTATGTTCATATATGTTCTGCAATGTTTATGATTTTCACATTCGACTTTTTTTTTTACATATATGTTACCTTTGAAATTATGTATTTTATGTTCTAATTATACTAAACTTTTTAATGTTTTGGATCTTTTTATGTTTTATGTCTAACAATAATTCATGTTTATGGATCATATGTAGTAAGCACTAATCTATTTGCATTGTGTTATATTTCTATTTTAAGCATATTACGATTTAGTGTATGGGTGATCTTTCGTACATTAGGAATACTGAAGTGATTTTGCAATTCAAATTTATGTTACTATGTTTATAATAACATTCATAAAAACCATTGTGCAAGAATATCATTTTTTAACATATCATATACCCTGAGATTTTTCCAATATGAACTTTTAGACCCAAGATGGAAATCTGAGATGAACCCAAGAGTTGGGCTCAACTCATCCAAGATCTCTCCTGATACGAGATCAAGTCTCTGAAATTACCAAGACGAAACACAATCGATATCCAAGATTTGAAACAATGACCCTAAAAGCACTAAATTATTCAATTCATATGCACACTAATTTATTATCACATAAACTATATATAAACTTGCAATACTTATATAGGACAATAGCAGTAATTAACCTTAAACAAAATATACTACACAAACAATGAGGCAATATATAAACAGTTAAACTAACAAAATAACCCTAAATTACAAATTCAAGTAATTAGGGTTTAGGATAATTTCCTGATTTGGAGGTGTTTAGGAGGCCGATGATTAAGAGAGGCAAGTTGGCCAGAATTTTGGAAGCTCATGGAGGCGATTGAATTCGGCAAGAGCAAAGTGAAAGGTGATTGGAGGGAGAATTTTCATATTTTTTTTGGAAAAAAGAAAGTAAGGAAAAAGAAGCAGGTTTCAGTCTGATAGCTCGCAATTTTTCAATGGTTATAAACAACCGCAAACGACAAAATTCCAATATCTTGCATCGGCTATCAATGGTTTGTTATTGGATTCGTAAAAGAAATTCAGAATGTATTAACCGTTAATAGTCGTTGGAAATAACCCATTGACAGCCGTTGTAAATCTCCATTGGTACATACTATTTATTTAATAGTGTTTATGACGCTTCTATTTCCAAGCATCTTCATTGTCTTTCAATTTGGGTCAATCATTTATGTTTAAATAAGTTAGTGGATAAAGAAAGAGTTTGTGGAAAGAAAGAGAAACGAGAATGTGTGGTGGAAATTAGGGGGCTAAAAGGATGCTCCTTTAGTCCTCCAGATTTCCACCACACATCATGATTTCTCTCTCCTTTCACTAACTTTATCCCCCTACCACCACTAACTTATTTTACTATAAATGAGTGATGGAAATAGGAGAGTTAAATGAACGCTCCATATTTGAGGTGTTGAACGCTTTTTTATTTATATATATATATATATATATATATATATATATATATATATACACACACACACACTAATGCAAATGAAATTACAGATGATATATAATGATGCCATCCAAAAGTCAAAAATCAATTGGCTCACAGGAGAAGACTACAACACCAGATTCTTCTATTCTAAAATATTGATGAGAAGATATTGAAACAACATACCAGCGTTGATAAATAAAGAGGGGGTTGTCATATATGATCCAGTTGTTATACAAAGCAAGTAGTTCAATATTATAAAGATATATATAATACTGAAGACATAGAATGCGAGCAATTTGTAGATATCAATTGTCGTAAGTTGGTGAATGAACAAGGGAGAAAATTATTAAGTATTCAAATTACTGAGAATAAAATAAAACAAGTTGTTTTTTCAGTGGAAGATGAGAGGTCTCCGAGACCAGATGGATTATCAGGTAAGTTTTACAAAATTCATTGGAATATAAGTAAAGATTATTTAAATTCTGCAATAAAATATTTTTTCAGAATCTAGAAAGGCCTGAAGGTTTAGATCACACATTTATAACTTTTATTCAAAAATAATGAAAAAACATTAAGCATTTCAAATTATAGGTCGATTGCATGCTGCGGCATGTTATATAAAATTATAACAAAAATAATTTGTAGCAGAATTAAGTGTGTTTTGACACATTTAATTTCAGAAGCTCAATCTGCTCTCATACCAAGGAGGAATATAGCAGAAAACATACTACTATCTCATGAGCTCATCAGAAATTTCAAGAAAAATGGTATTAATTTTTTTTTGCATAAAGGTGGACCTTCAAAAAGCGTATGATAGAGTTAACATGAAATTCATTTGCTATATGATGGAAAAAATGGGATTTCCACAACAATTAGTTCAGCTAATAAAGGAATGCATTAGTACACCTACTTTTTATGTCAATATAAATTGAATACCAAGGGGATATATTACATCTACAAGAGGGACAAGACAGGGAGATCCTCTATCTCCTTGTCTTTTCATAATTGTTATGGAATTCATGTCTTTAAAGCTTGAAGTAGTTAGAAGAAAGCAGATAAATCCTATAAACAACATACAACCATGCTTCTCACATCTATTATATGCAGATGAATTATGATTTATGATAATGCAGATGTGAAAAGTTCCCGATACATACATGAGTTATCAAAGAAAATGGAGGAATTTTGCTGGTATAAAATTTAATGAACTTAAGAGTAAAGTATACTTTAGCAGGCTCGGCCCTAGGGCTAGGCAGCTAAGCCAACCGCCTAGGGTAGGAGGAGGAGGAGAGGCAACATTTAATTATTTACATATGTTTAAAGTTATACAAAGTTTTGTTTCTGAATGGTAGTGTATCCTTGCAGTTGTCAATATTGAGTTGTATGCGTGTGTTCAGTTGGGAAGGGTTCGATCCCTGAAAGCACCCAAATTTTACTGCTCAAGTTTTTTTAATTTTGCATGGGGCATCCACCTCAACCGAGTGGGCCTGTACTTTAGCACAAGCTGTAATACAAGAATGATATCATGTAGGCGTTAGGGGTATAAGAAGGATGCTTCCCAATAAAATATCTTAGTGTACCTATGTCCAATGACTATTTACACTACTTAGAATATTCAAGCCTATTTCAGATAATATTGGGTAAATTTGATAGTTGGGATAGCAGATGTTATCAATAGTAGGAAGAGCATAATTAATACACACTGTCATTACACCAATGGTGTTGTATTGGCCTCTAGTGTATTATATACCAACAACAACTATTCATAAAATTGATAGTTTATGGGCTGATTTTTTCTGAGGGAAAACACATAAGATAGCATGGAATAAATTATGTAAACCACAATTGGAAGGGTTATTGAATAAAAAATCTTTTGATGAGTTAAGAATTGTGACAATTCTTAAGATCATACGCAAACTAATTTTTGCGGAGAATATGTCCAAGTGGATGAAAGTAAAATATTGCAGTAAATGAAATTTGTGGGTAATGAACATCGACAATAACATGTCTTATACCATCAAAAATATGTTGAGGTACAGAACAGAAGCACTAAAATGCATTAATAGGAAAACTGCAAACGAGAATAACACAAATATATAGATTGACCCATGGATTAACAACAAATGGTTGGTAAATATTCTTGGATGAGACAAATTTCATATTAGTGAGTGTAAAGATAAAAATGTGTCGGAAATAATGCAAGACTGTCAATGGAACACTGCAAGAAATACAAAAACCAAAGAAGTAGGACTAATTAATCAATTATAAAAAAATGATACTCAAGAAGAAGACTACTGGACATGGTTGGGTACACAACAATTTTCCCTCTCACAAACATGGGATATAACTAGACACAAACATGATATAGTGCCCCATCATATGGAATTCGATAAAGCAAAATAAATGTCACGCTGTGCTTATAGAATTATTTTGCAAAGTACATAAAGGAGAAACTTATAAATTAAGGAATGAATATAGATGATAGATGGGTTCTATGAGAGGAAAAAACAAAAATGATAGGTCATATTTTTTTCAATTGTGCATACATCAGATACATATAGATAAACCTGCCAAAATATAACCCTACCCATTTACTCAACCCATTTGTGAAAACCCGTAACTTCCCCGTAAAGGAAAGTGGCGGATAGTTCGAGAACAAGCCACAACAGAACGCATATAAAAGAACATTTCATTGTTATTACAACAATGCACCAGATTACAAGAATATACAGAGTATAAATGAATATTACACAGAAATATCAGAGATTTAAATTACATTTAAATACATCACAGCGGAAAATAATACAATAAACAACTAGAAGGAGATATACGGATACAAAGCTTTCCGGATATCGTTCCAGCTGTAAACCAGGATCCTGTGAATATAAATCTGCAAAACCAAAACTACTAGCTGCCCGTGTCGAAAATAGGGGCACCCAGAGTTTAGGTCAAAACAATAAACTCCAAGTCAGTCATGTGACTGGTGTGAGAACTAAAACAGTTAATCTTTATTTTAAAGTTAGGTAAATCAAGGGACCACGCCGTATAACACGGAACGGGTTTCCTCCCAAGAATACCAGTGCATAAAACAAACAGCGCAATGCTAAATAAAGAAAAATGAAGCTGTTATAAGACCCAGGTCCCATCACACAATGCAACGCAGCCGAGGATAGGGTTTTCCCTTATAACAGCCAAAGAATGCTTGATACGGTTAAAACAAATCGTTTGATACTATTATAAGTGCATAGTGTATAAAACAACTTCAAATCATAAGTATCAATCATAGACGGCATAAGCGCCCCATCCCACTATGTCGCCATATATAGGATTACAACTAAAACCGCAAGATCACGTATTTGGAAATTGGATTTCCGTCGTGAACCAAGGCAAAAGATAGTCCTTACCGAATTCGAGACTGCCTAGCCCGAGTCTCAGGATCAGAACGCATCGACCCTTGGAGCGACAGGGCCGGTCCACACGGAGTGGATTAAAATGCCTGAGCACTACGTTTCGCCGCCCTTTGGGGCGTAAGCGAGCCAACAAGTGACTCCATCGGACCCGGATCGTCCGATCTAACCGAGGCGCCTCGCAACAGCAACAACCACATAAGTCAAACTCGTCAGGGCGTGTAAAACCACTGACGCCACTTTTAGCTAGGAGGAAACGTAGGCCCTCCCTGAGGTCCTTTCTCCCGTTTCTGGTTCATACCGGGGTGTGAGGCTCGCGAATCAACGCTACACAAAGCTACGCCACAAAGGCCGTGCTTTGATCACCAACCACAAGACTTTGCTTTTCAACAGAAGCCTTGATCATTTGCATCTTAGCATGCCACACAGGAAAACCATCCTATGCAACCGATATCAGTCACACAGAATGAAATCCGATGTCAGACACACTGTCCATTTACAAGTCCGTTCTGGGTCTGAACGAAACCGGGGGCACCTAGTACCCCGCATATCCATCGATCTCCAAGCACGTCTGGACGATCACCAACTGTTTCCATCTTCTTGGGTGTACAGCCCAATCAAGATCATCAGCAATCACCCAAACGACGTGAAGACTTCCGGTCTTCGACCACCGTCTTCATCTTTGGCTTATCGTCGTATCAGTTATTCAGAATGGGATAAACCCGGACTTTCCGAATAACTCGCGTATATTTTAAATAAGTGTTACACAAACACAACATACGCCTCATTCCAATTTATCAGTCACTAGCCGTAAATTAATCAAGAGAATAATTCCCCAAATATTAACCCCGAAGGCCGAAACCAACATCAGATCAATATCCAGAAAACCATTCTACTTAGCTAACCGACAGTTAGTTTCTAAATTTCACATTCATAGGGAAAGGTTCCCATTAATTTTATCCAAGATAAATTCCTTGAATTTATTCTTAAGTATTCTTTTGAATTTCGATTCAACTAGTCGGGACTAACGAACCTTACCGAAGTAATCATTTGTTTTAATTTCCCAATCCCAACATATTCATCCCATGAAGTAAACTGGTAATATTTCATATCTAACACCACAGTGTTATCGGTAAATTCAATTACCATTTCACGTTCAAATCTAATTAAAGATTTAACTATCGCCTGGAGCAAAACTGGTGATACTCCATTTTCGATCATTTCAATCTAATTAAAGATTCATTAAAACCCCACTTAGTTTTAATCTTCGACTGGGTTAAAGAATCAGTGTCATTTAAAACACGGTTCACGATAAACCCAAAATCACATTCATTAATTATCGGGTTAAAGAACGAGTGTTATTTAAAACACTGTTCACGATAAACCCAAAAATCAATATCGATTCAATTCCAATTAAATATCATTTAATTGGTACACTTCGTTAAATCTAAACAAAAAGATTTAATCTTTTCTCAACTGGGTTCAATAACAGTGTTAGTGAAGACACCATTCACGACAAACCCAAATCACATTTGATATTCAATACAAGGCTCTGAATAGAAAATATACCGGCTTATATTCAATATCAAATTCTACGACTAACAAATATCGCATTGGAAATAACGATATATATATATATATATATATCTTTCAAATTCCCATAACAATATATGTATCATCACGAAATCCAACATCGAAATATTCCGAAGGCAATTTCGATTCAAATCCATTCCAATGCAATCATTGGAAATTCTGGTTATTTTCAAAATCATTTCAAATTCAACTTATTTATTTAAAAATAAATAGAATTGTAATTCTAGTTCAAAACTAGTTCATTTCGATAAAAATCTATTTTTATCTTTTCAAATATGGAGTTTTTCATCCCAATTCTTTCTAAATCAATTCTTATGATTTTACACAAATTATTACTATTTTTAATAATTTTATCAAGGCCCGTACAGTCGATTTCCATCAACGGCCATCGAACTGCACTTACAGCGACCTTTTTCGAATTTGATTTGGACGTATCTCCAAATCCAACCGTTAGATTTCAAATTTCTAACATTCGTTAGAAAGCTCTTTTCGATATGAACCCAACGGTTCCGGTTTTAGGAGAATCCGACGGTCGGATCTCCCGTAATGTCCGTTTGAAACAAATGGTCGAGATTCACGAACTGCCGCGGCGCGGCGCGTTCTATTCAGGCCATTATATTATATATATAATATATATTTCGTCGATTTCTATTTAAAACGAATTATATAAATAGTTTTAAATTCGTTTCAAAAGCAATTTCAACTTCCTTTTCAATTCAAATCAAAATTGAATTCTTCTTTATAAATTCGTTTTAAAATTCATTTCTATTCAATTCAAATTTCAATTCAATTTGAATTCATTTCAATTCGTTTTCAATTCAATTTGAATTCGTTTTCAATTCAATTTGAATTCGTTTTCAATTCAATTTGAATTCGTTTTCAATTCAATTCATTTCGAAATCGTTTTCAATTCAATTCATTTCGAAATCGTTTTCAATTCAATTCATTTCGAAATCTTTTTCAATTCCATTCATTTCGAAATCGTTTTCAATTCAATTCATTTCGAAATCGTTTTCAATTCAATTCATTTCGAAATCGTTTTCAATTCAATTCATTTCGAAATCATTTTCAATTCAATTCATTTCGAAATCGTTTTCAATTCAATTCATTCTGAAATCGTTTTCAATTCATTTCAAAATTATTTTTCAATATTCATTTTAAAATGAATAAAATCGATATAAATATCGTTCCTGTCAAAATGGCATCAATCTAATCAACACGGCTTCATATATTCCTTTATTCTATTCAACAAATGAATATTTATTTTTGTCAACACACGACTAATCTCAACGAATGAGTACTGTCCACGTGTGACTATTATTGTTAAATTATTTCGTTCAACACATGACCAATCTCAATGGATGAGTACAGTCAACACATGAACCTTTATTTTATAGTGAATAAAGATATAAAATTTATTATTAAAATATTTCGTTCAACACATGACCAATCTCAATGGATGAGTACAGTCAACACATGAACCTTTATTTTATAGTGAATAAAGATATAAAATTTATTATTAAAATATTTCGTTCAACACATGACCAATCTCAATGGATGAGTACTGTCAACACATGAACCTTTATTTTATATTATTCTTTATTTTCTAAATTGAAATGAGGCCCAATCAATTACCATATAAAGTTAATTATATGGATTCCATACAACAAATGTATATACTAGCAGCGATAGATAATCAACCATCAAGCAAAGTGCATTACACTGTATAAGCATCAAATATAGATATCTAACGCTTATAACAGCCTGTCAATCAATCGATCGACATATTTAATCAATCAGGATGAGTGAAATTCACATTTCATCCCAACACCCGTGTGGGGTTTTCAAACAATCAAACACAGATTTTAGTTGTGCAGTTGGGCGATGTGTAAAATTTATCGTCCCAATCAATATCAGTCAAATCAGTGTATATAAACAAATCGACCGATTTGTTTATAAATATTTATTTATTCACTTTCACGTTAAAAATTATATTTTTAACGATAAAACATTTTATTCAACCTATGAATATTCTATTCGGTTCATTTATTCAATAAAATGATATTTTTATTTTTCTAACATATTTTAGAAAATTTCGGCGGCATAACGGCACGATACTAGAAACGGGACGAGGCCTAGCCTTATCCCCGGTCCAGTGAAAGCCCACGCCATTCACACATCAATCAATCCATTCATTTCACCAAACAATTCAATTTCAAATCAAATCATCTAACTAATCTATGCAACCAAACAAACAAGTCCATGGTCTGTGGACGATTGTGTCGGGTGCTACTAAGCACCGTCTGCATCCTAGTATATATATATAACTAGAAAAGAAATTGAAGAGTGAGAAATTCTCACCGATAGCTATCCAACCAACTCGACTCTTCTTTTGCAGAAGTCTTCGCCAATCTCGCCTTTTGTCGCTTTCGTTGCCCGTATTCACTACCTATGTAAAAATCGAATTTTCACATCGATGTTCAATATATAAAAATCACATTTTTACTTCGATGTTCAATATATAAAAATCACATTTTTACTTCGATGTTCAATATATAAAAATCACATTTTTACTTCGCTATTTACATATGAAAGATAATATTTTTACTATGCTATTTACATATAAAAGATAATATTTTTACTATGCTATTTACATATAAAAGATAATATTTTTACTACGCTATTTATATATAAAAGATAATATTTTTACTATGCTATTTACAAAATTTAAAACATTTTATAAACAAAATCCTAATCTTTTTGTTAAACAAAAATAAAAATCAATTTTTATAACACATAAAATAAATCAGTTTTGATATAATTAAAAACCAGTTTTTTTTTATATATAGAAAAAACCCTACATTCAAAACTGAAAATAAATAAATAAAACATGGATTTAAAAACTCACGTTGCGTATCGAAGAGAGGGGGCACTAGCGCCTGAGTGGCGGTCGGAGGCAGCAGTGGTGCTCGATGGAGGTGGGGCTGGCGCAGGCGGGGTCGACTTCGGTGGTGGGGTCTTCAGTGCTGAAGCGAAGGGGTGAAGGGGGGTTACGGGTTTGGGTTCGAACTGAAAAAGGGCGTCGTCCTTCGATCGAGCTGACGGAGTGAGGGAAGTTGGATGGAGGGGGAGGAGGTGCGGTGGGTGGGGGAGCGGTGGATGATGCCGTGGGAGGCTCCAGCCCAATGCGATGGGGTTTCTTTTTTTTTTTTTTCGCTCATCTGATAATGACGGCGGAAGCAGAGGATTAAGGGGGGGGGGTATTTTATATATTATTTTATTTTTATTTTTTTTCCCACTTTAAAACCCTAAATGTTGACTTTTCATCCAAACTCTGATCAGGACCCAACGACTGTCGTTCCTAGCTAACTACCCCCATTCCGAACACAATGGGATATGTATTGCAAGTCAATTAAGCTGTTCTGACCAATTTCCATCAAAATTATTAAATAAATCAATATATATTGAATTTGAACGTACATTTCACTTTACCGGGATCACATACGAGCACTAAAAATTCTATAAAAAATATTTCTAGCTTCGTATTGGCGATACGGTCCTAACAAAACTAGTTTCGTCAGATTCTGAGACCGTTTGAAAAATGGCCATTTTCCAGTCGATTAAAATCAACTGAAACTGGTCAAACGCGTTTTCCTTTACCACGCTCACATATTGATTCGAAAAATTATGAAATTTGGAATCTAGCAATAACTTGACATCACGGATCCAACAAAAGTGATTTCGTCGAAATCCGAGGTCGTTTGCAAAATGTCCATTTTTAAGGGCCTGAATTCCACAGCGACTATTCAAAATTTTCAACTGGACATATCTTTTGATTCCCGCTATGAAATTTTGATTTTTCGGATTCGTTGGAAAGATATTATCAATTAGATCCTATCATTTTTGGTTTCACTAAAATTCGGATTGTTTTGCACCCGGTACATTCAATTGAAGTTTGAAATCGAATTATCGAACTACCGCGCCATTTTCAATTCCTTTTATAATTATATATAATTATTTATATTCTAACAACGACGAATATAAATATATACGTTTGAATTATATTCAAAATAAATTTCTCGTCGATATTATTTAAAATGATTCATTTTAAATATTCAAAATTCGTTATAATTGCCAAAATAAAAATTTTAAACTGGCCCAGATTTTCGGGTTGTTACACCATTTTACCTAAATTACAACCCTGTTGGGTCAACCCATTTATAATTTTTTATTAAATGGGTCATAAAAGGGTTGACCCATTTTTTAAAGGGTTACAAATGGGTGACCCACTTACACAAATAGTAAAAATAATACTTCAAAATAACGATTTTTAAAGTTAAAAATGTTAAAATTATGAAAATACCCTTTATTTTGGAAAAAGTGAAAAAAAATGAAAAAATTGCAGAAAATTATGAAATGAAAATTTAAAAAAATGAAGTAATCGAAAATAATGATTTTTAAAGCTAAAAGGACCGAAATTACGAAAATGCCCTTTATATTCGAAAAAGTGAAAACCATGAAAAATTTTCAGAAAATCCAGAAAATTACGAAATGAAAAGTAAAAAAAATATTAAAATAACGATTTTAAAGCTATAAATGCTAGAATTACGAAAATACCCTTTATTTTGGAAAAAATGAAAAAAAATCCAGAAAATTATGGTATGAAAAGTAAAAAAATTATTTTAAAATAACGATTTTTAAAGCTAAAAATGCCAAAATTGCGAAAACACCCTTTATTTCGGAAAAAATGAAAAAATTTCAAAAAATCTAGAAAATTATTAAATGAAAACTAAAAAAAGAAGTATTCAAAAATTATGATTTTTAAAGCCAAAATTACAAAAATGCCCTTCATTTTAGAAAAAGTGTTTTTTTTTCTAAAGAAACAACAGGCTAATTCTGATAATTGTGTGATAAGTAGTGACATTTTGATCTGATTTGTTTAACGTGATATTTCAGAATTTATAACTTTTTTAATTACTATTATGGTTATAAGGGTTGTAATGGGTCAGCCCTTTAATCAATAGAGTCAAAAAATGTCAAGCCTATTGTATGTAGCTAGAGTGTCGGATCAAATTTTACTTGACCGACATATGACCCTACCTCACCCTTTTGACACGTCTACATATAGACATTGATTAAAATAAAAATAAGCCTAAATGAAAATATAGATACTCCTATGTATATTTACAGTGAAATTCAAAAGCTCCAGCGACACTTTCCAATCAAAGATCGAATCCACCATGAAGTAGCAGTGGCAACAATAGTTACTACAACCTATAACATCTGGCAAGAGAGGAACAATCGAATTTTTTATCATAAAAACATGAATAAAATTGAAGGTGCTAAGATTATTCAAGTGGAAATCTCATACCTCATATGTAAATCAAGGGCGAACAAAGGAATCAGCAAAAACTCCCACGTTCAGATCTTGCAAAATTGGGGAGTTGAACTTTATGATAATGGGAAAAAGACGAAACCCTAATTCATAGCCAAGTGATGGGGACTATGGTTATAGATGGAGATGGACGAGGAGTAAAATGAAAGGGTCGAACTTTTGTTTTGTTTGCCATTGTTGGATTGGACTGGTAGAAACGAGTAGAAACGAGGATGGACCTATTTGCATTACTTCAGTTTTTTTTTATAGTTGCTTGAGTATGGGTGTAACTAGTTGACGTCGTACTCCTTTTCCCTACTACTTTGGTTGGGTTTTTTAAGGAGATGAATCGACTAGATGTTCTTTAATGTCATTAATAAAAAATCAATTTTCAAATATATATATATATATATATATATATATATGTGTGTGTGTGTGTGTGTGTGTGCGCGCGCGCGTGTGTGTGTATGTATGCAAGGACGAACCTATACTAGGCCGAGTGGGGTCGGTCGCCCTACTCAATCTTGTTAAGCAAAGCTAGGTTGGGTTAAACTAGACTGAAGAACGTGGGCTGGTTGTTGTTTATGGATGGGCTGAGTGCTGGATAGTAGGCAAAATGAGACAGAATAATGGAGAGCTGAGCTGGGTTTATTTCGACTACAGATGGGGATGGGCCATGGATTACAAGTGTTGTTTACACGTTGGCCCATGATTCAGAATTTACAGAAAAGGGTTTGCACATTGGGCCTCCCAACCAGTTTTAAGGCGTATGTTATGACAGCGAAGTGGGAACGTTTAGCGTTATTAGGTTGGAAGTGGGTTATTTTTTGGCAGTAGAAGAAGGAGATTTATGTGAGAGGGCTTACGGAGCAACACGCGTGATTGGGGAAGCTTTGGAAGGCTAATAACACTTTAGTCCTACTCAGATTTGTGCACCAACACAATTGTAACCATTTTCTTTTTATTATAATCTAGAGTGTCTTTAAACCAACAGTATTACTACTAAGCATGTTTGAGTTATAGAAGTTATTTCAAAAAGACAAAAATAACTTATCTTTTCAAGTTATGTAACATGATCTGTAATCATATTATGATTATCTATTTCTTTGTGACAGTCTGTTTTGGTAACTGAATAATAGTTATTAGGTTTAGTTCAAAAAGATGGCTCAAATGAAGAATGATATGGCCAATAATACATTTTTTAAAGTCAATAGAAATGGAAACAAGCCAAATCCAAACCATAGGCTTGGGTCTATCGGTCTAGATTCCATTTGGGTCTTTAGTTCTTTGAATCGGGTTATTTGTGTTGCACTCGTTGCAGTTATCTTTTTTCTTGTTCATTTTAATATATACTTCTGACCTATTTTTGAACATCTATGTGTGTGTAGCATTAAATATATCATTCAAAGAAGAAAGTGTTCTGAAAAGAACTCATATTTAAAAGTCTAAACACATTTGATTTCAAACATGTATTTATAGTTGTATTAATTTAGTTTTTGTCAACGTAGAATTGTAAAAATACAAAATTTTACTACAAATATAATCTATGCCCCCACTAACAAGTTTTTCTGCGTACGTCATTGTATGTATGTATAATAAAACATAAAACTATAGTATAAATTTAAAGTAAAGTAAAGATTTTATTTGAAATATATTTAAGAATATTCTAAATAAATCGTATTTCTCAAGCTCAACTAAGATCCAAAATAATATAAAAGATTGAAATTCCTTCATTTCTGTTAGATAGATTTTTGACCAAGCCACCAAGGTTCACTCACAAGAAGAAAGTATGAAACTGCGTTCCTTAAGTCCATGAAGGATCGGATCGCACCAGAGGGTCGCCCCTCACGGATCGCCCCTCATCAGATCGCCCCCCATCGGATCGTCCCCATTGCATCAGCGATCCGACTACTTCTACACGACTCGATCCATACATGCGCTACTACCCAGCACAGACCGATCCGAACCCCTGATGCACAGCGAAGCCTCTGACCTGTTCAAGCACGAGCTAGTCTTCGGCAATCCGAGATACACGGATCCAGCGACACGTGTCCCCAACTGTCACTTTGACCAATTCCTCCTCCTTGCTCGATCCGATATTTAAGGGGATCGCTACACCTGTCCACAACGGCTAATTTGACTAATTCTTCATCAAGCTGCGATCCGATCCGATATTCTCGGGATTTGTGCCATGTGTGACCGCGATCCGCCTGACAAAATCAGCTATAAATAGCCCAGAGCTTGGCATTTTTCAGGATCCTTTGGCAGTATTGAGCACTGATTCCACCATTACTGTCATACCACTATTTCTTGTCAGTTTCATTACGAGATTACTGAGAGAAATCACAATTGTAAGAGTGAGTTGAGAGAGATCATTGATTGTACTAGCATTCAAAGTATAATCGATAACATATAAAGTGGACGTAGGATCGTTAACGCCGAACCACTATAAATCCTATGTGTTTTCTGCTTTTTCTTCATTCCCCAGTTATAATTCTTTAAGAATCAGAACAATTTGGGTGTTAGGTCCAAATTTTGATCTAACATTTTGGTGCTTTCACTGAGAAAACAGTCCCAAAACTTCACTATTCGGTTTTTTGAAGATTCCAGCGACATCTGATATCATGGCTGGAAAGAGGTCTAAGGAAGTACGAGCTTCACGAACAAATGAAATCGCGAATGAAGCAGTTGAAGAAAGTGTGCACGAGCTGGGTAATGAGGGATCTTTGGATCGCGGAGCGCCAGGGGCGAACCGATCCGATGAAGGTGCCACGCACCGAGTCGACGAGGACGAGGCGATCCGGACTGTTGAAGGGGTTGTTACTCGATCCCATGATAACGCCTCGGATCCTCCTCATACCATGACCACGAACCTACCCCAGGGGGGCGTAACGAATCGCCGATCTCGATCCACAGCGATCCGAATTGATGACCAGACTACAACTCGACCTGGAAAGGAGCCTATGGCTCGCTCCTACCGTCCTGGCCCCTCCGCTCGACCTGGCTCAAGCTCTTTGCGCATAAGAGAAAATGATGATGATCAATATGACCCTTCTGCTCCCGTTACTGAGGGGGATCTCTCTCGCTTTTCCGAAATGTGGGAAAGGCTGTTCGATGAATTGGCCGCTCAAAGGCAGGAAAGCTCCGTTCTACGACAGAACTTGACCGCTATGGATAGAAGGCTTAATGATCTCGCAAGGCAAAGGACACCACCAGTTCGTCCGCTCACCCCAGAATACTCTTCTTCGTCAGAGGAATCGCCGAGGCCTCCGCGGCGACCGTATGAGAGGCCCGAAAACATAGAGCAGCTTCGATTTGGAACCCTGCCATTACAGGAAGAAGAGGCACTGGGTGCAGGGCCCTCAAAACGTAATGTGAACGATCACGCCGCAACTCCTAGAGCTCGAGGTGTGGACAGCCCTGTACAGAACTGACTACCTCAGCCCCGTCGCCGTGCAGATGCTCATGGTAACATGGGGCAACGAAGCCCAATCCGAGCCCCAGATTTTGTGGCCGCTCCGGGAAGAGAGATCAGAGAACCCCACCGAATAAGAAGCACTGACCCCGAACCTCCGCTGACCAGTGCAAATGTTGCAACTATGATCCATCGAATTCTGGCAGACAGCCGTGGACAACAGAATGAGGATTGGGGAATTGACCGCAGTCATACCCCTTTCACTGATGATATTTTAGATGCGACTTTCCCGAGGCACTTCAACATGCCGCAGATGAACCGTTACGCGGGTAGATCTGATCCCGTCCAGCATCTGATGAGATATTCTTGGTCAACGACCGCTGCCGCAGCCTCTGACGCTGTCAAGTGCAAAGCATTTCCTATATTCTTGGAGGATGTAGCATTATTATGGTTTACTCGCTTACCAGCAAGATCAATTTCCAGCTTCAAGGAGTTGAGTGAAAAGTTCGTGGAACAGTTCCGCATCTATGCACAGAAGACGAAGAGTGTGATCGACTTGTTCCTTGTCAAGCAACGACCAGGCGAGAGTTTGAGGGTGTATCTAGACCGTTTCAACCTGGCCGCTACTGAAGTCAAAGATCCTCATGAGCCAACTGTTGTGGCAGCCCTAATTGATGGGGTAGATAAAGACACCGAATTTGGGAGATATCTGGCCGGCAAGCCACCCCATATTAGAGAGTTATTCTACGAAAAAGCTAACGTACACTTACGCCGGGAGGAAGTATATGCTAACCGAAAGGCAAAAATGGCCGATAAAGAGGAAATCCAGAGCAATGTCGCCATCAAGCAGACAGGAGACAGCTCGGGGAAGGTCGAGGTTAATGTCGGAAATCGGAATCACACAACACCAAAATAGCATATTTGGCGCACCATGATGCAGAGATTTGATACGGCTTTAAGCCGTATCAAATTTGATAGTGCTCAGGCCCGTACCAAATTGAATTTGGCAATCCGCACCACCTTCAACCTTCAAATCTAACCTTACATCTTCAACCACTCGGATCAGTTAAATTTAATACGGCTCTATTCCGCATCATATTTTCGCGTTTCCCCCCCCACTATTTTTTCATTTTTGATTAATTTTCTGGCCGTCCCTTTTGCTTATTGCTTCTCCAAAAATGTCGGCTAGGGTTTCTTCGAATTGGCTTTAAAACAAATTCATGGCTTCAGGCACTTCTTCAGTTGATTGACGATGCTTGCTTGCTCGAATTCGAATCAAAATCTTCCTCGATCCAACGTTGTAAGATTTCTGATTTTATTTGAGAAATTGAATTGTTTTCTGCGAGTTGGATAAGATTTGCCGATGATGATTTGTGTAGTATTTATAGGATTTTCAATCCCAAATACATACTCTGATTTCTTAAACGATTTGCCCTAATTGTGGGCTGATTGTGTAACTGTGTTGACTTGTATGTTGAGTAAGATTTGCCGATGATGATTTGTATGTTGAGTAACTGTGTCCTTAACCGTGTGTAAATTAACTGTGTATCTTTAATTGAAATGTAAATATGTGACACTCACATGTAAGGTTGAAAGCCCTACTCCTGCTAATTGCATATCATTGTGGAATCAGCTAATTTCATGTCTAGTAAGCTAGTTGTGGTAAATATTCACTTCCCATCGCTATAGAAAGTAGGCATATACAATTTTTTTTTCCAAACCAAACCTTTTGAAATTCAGTAGAAACTCTCTTGTAACATTCGATAAGTCGTCACTTAGGAACCGTTTGACAGAACTGATGCATCTTGTATCTCAGTAACTAAATGTAACAACCCAGAAAATTTCAGTATATTTAAATATAGATTTAAATGAATAAATGGGATAATATTGGTTAGAATCAATATTCTGTTGATTTTATAATGATAAAGGCTTGAATTGAAAGTAAACAGTTTTTATTTGAGTTATATTGGAATGTTCCCAAAGCAAGTCATCTTCCTCAGCATCAAACTTCAATAGCAGTCCCGAAGCAAACATCGATGAAATTGGATATTCTGTTGATTTTATAATGATAAAGGCTTGAATCGAAAGTAAACAGTTTTTGTTTACCATTTGGATATTTGCTGGACAAAGTTCTGACACGACATCGATGAAAAAAAGGGTTATGTTAAGCTAGAGTAGAGTATAAATCATATGTTGATGAAATAAACACAGTGATATATTACATGTATGCAAACACAGTTTGTCTAATGAGTCGAAGTAACTTTTAAGATAATAAATGCACGCCCAGGTGGATATAACTCAGTGCATGATTATGTACAAATCATAGCCAAACAAAATGGACATTATATACTGAGTTATAACTAAGCATAGCATTATCAATAAAATTGTAGACTTTCAAATGAATAACTCAGGTGTGCTGAGTACACGTGAAACATAAGATATCCTCAGATTATCACGTAATCATAGCATATTACACAGTGTAGTTTTAAGAAGATTATAATTAAGCATAGTATATCTTATGATTGTATAATATTGTATAGTTCGTGCTTAACGATAACTCAAGATATATTGTAATCATAATCATATGCTAACTTAAGATATATCACGTTTACTAAGTATAGCTATGATTTATGATAACTTGAGTTATGATTTAAGATATTCTAACTTGAGATATATCACGTGTACATAATCAAGTTATGATTATGATAACATATTTTGTGCTATTATTAAGTAATCATAATCATTATCATTAAGTTAGCATATTAGGTTACGATGTTACGATTAAATTAACATAAGATATACTGAGTTTCCAATTACTTGACAATTTCTTCCTAAAACATTCCAGATCTGAACGAAAAAATACAGTTTTGATGCTTGGAAAGATGATCTGCATCCTTTTATTTTTTCCCTAAAGATACACTGAAGGTCAGAACCTAAATGGCTCGATGATCGCTGCTACAACAGCCGAAGTTATGGAGTACGGAAATGCAGACCTAGATATTAACGGTTGAAATCGGAGAGGCTGAATCATAACGCATGGTGATGGATCTCGGGCTAACAGGATTATTGGACAACGTTTTCAAGTAACTAATGAAATCAGGTATTTCTTTTCAATTTGATGATTTTTTTTCAGTTGGGCTATTAATTTGATGTGACGACAGTCGTTTTTCATATTATATTCACTAGATGGTACCACCAAACCTAAGATGTTCTTTGTCCACTAATGTTTTGCGGGTGAAATGAGTTTATAGTCCATTTTATTTTTCTTATCTCAATTTTAAATTTTATAGCCCATTTTATTTTTTACATTGTTATTCTATTATTGTAATTGTTTGGTGGTAGTTGATGTGTCCATTCCATTCTTAATATACGTCTTTCAAATTTGCAATCACAATGTCTACATAATGATGTAATGATGAACAAAGCGTGCATGTATGTAATGATTTATTTGGATATTTGCTTGCATGTATGGTACAGTACTGAGTTTCTTGGTAGATATGATATTAACCATACATAATGATGTCGATATGATTCTTGCATTTTGTTTGAAGATAAAATCATGTTTCATAAAAACTTGAGTAATTTACAGAGAACAGGTTTTGAAGTTATAAACCATTATCCCAGTTTTCATTAATAATTGCAGCTTGAATGGTTAACTGGAGGAGATTGTCTAGCTGGAATGCATGAAGTAGTCGTCACAAAGAGGACACTTGAAGCAACTGAGTTAGCGCGGAAGCAAAACCGCAGTTTATGGAGAGTTTCTTCTATTGTAAGTGCACACATGTTCATATATTTGAATTTTTGAATTCATTATATATATATATATATATAACTTTAACTGATTTGATCTATTTTTATTGTTCAACTAAATAGTTATTCGCTCACATTGCCTCTGATGCAACATTGAAACCCCTGAGTCACTTTACTGAATCTCCTGAAGTTAGCAAATATCCTGCTATTTTAGCGGGGGAGTACGTCGAACAGCAATTGCTTGCTGTTCCGAACAGCAATTGCTTGCTGTTTCGAACAACAATGTTCGGAACAGCAATGGCTTGCTGTTCCGAAACAGCAAGCCTATGAGCTTGCTGTTCGGAATAGCAAGCAACTGAAGTATCAAATTCTCAATTTGGGAAATGTTATGCATTTTGCAGTTTGTGGTTTACGATCAAATCTCGGGTCTCTTTAGGTCGTTATAAATGAAAAATAAAATACAGTTAACTCGATTTGAGGATGATGGTAGTTGTTAATGTATTAATAGTTATTTTTGTTTTTACTCTTTATTTTTGGATTTGGTCCAAGTCAGTTAGTGGGAGAACAACAATATCAATGCTGCTCTACAAAATAATACATTTTGTGGCCAAAAGCGAGGGAGCTTACATGTGCTAAACCTGCTTTTCTCCCATTAGTGTAATTAGTTCCTGTTATATTTAATATATATTCATGAGTTAGTACACTATACACCCTGAAAGATCGTGTGCAAGAAGACTGATACATGATATTTTGTTACTTAGGAACTGATCAAGTTTTTATCTTTTACTCAATGTTGTCTTATGATAAAAGCAATGGGCAACATAAGTGAATACCTAACATGATATAATATATAAATGCCCTATTGCACCATGGCATTACGAGTCAAATAAATCACATGAAACTTTCTTTTTCATTTACAAACTGTTGTTGAGAACAGCAACTTCCATGCTGTTGTTGTTCAATTTTGCTGCGGTATTTTCGATTGAACTAAAGATATATACCGAATAACCATGGCATAATCATGCTGTTGTTCAATTAAACTAAAGATATACATGTAAAAATTGAACTGTGGTGCCTTATATTCTTATCTCACTTTTATCCCACTTTTAAAGGAAAAAAGGAACCTTCACAGAAATATGGACGCAGGTTTGTGTACTCCAAATTAATTTCTTAATTGATCATTTGGATTTATTGTCAAGTCGTTTATACATGCCTTCCAGATTATTTGTTCTTCTAATTCACAGTTTTGATCTCAAAAATGGTTCACTTTCCAAGTTGTCAATGAAAAGTATTATTGTCCCTGTTAATAGTTCTGTGTTGCAACTTTTTTATTTGGTGAGAGTTCTAGGAAAATAATTAAGGCTTTTAAATACATTTAGTCAGGGTAATGAACTATTTTCCAGTTCTGTTCACAGAAGTAGTTATCATGGCACCAGCATGAAATATCAAAATAATAACATTTCTTTTGCATCAAGTTTTTTTTGCATTAAGTCATACAATATTTGACTAGCAGTCTATATGAATTATAGGACTTTTTTTTTGGCAGACGTCTGAGAGCAATGGAAGACGTCTGGATGTTGGACCAGATGTCTGGAGCCCCCCTGTGCATGACCCGAGTAGAAACTCAGACGTCTGGTGAAGATTTGCAGACATCTGGAAGCCATTGGTAATGATCCCAAACTGTCCGAGTCCACCAAGAACACCATAAAAGAGGTCAGCATTCTGTTTTTCTGCATTAAAATTGCAATATAAGATAAATGAAATTCTATCAAGTGCAATTCTAGCTTTGGTAATGATATATTGATATATTGATATACCTGTAAATCTAGCTTTGGTAATGATCCCAAGCAGAATGCTGACCTCTTTTATGGTGTCTACGATCCGGAGAAGATGGGAGGATGCAGTTATGAGTGTTGTACGTTTCAGTTTAATATTGTTGCGCCATTGGTTTACGTATACATGTTGTTGTGTAACTATAGTTTGTAGATTTGGTGATTGATGTCATGTTACATTAATAAAATAGTTTATAGATTTATTTCTTGGACTAGTTTATGTTTGTGTTGATGATGAGTTTTGAAATCCATAAATGTTTTGTTGATTTTTCTTTCTGTGTAAATTCAGTAGCTAATTGTATTTTTTTTTTAAATTAGATACGGCTAATGGCCGTATCAAATTTAGATAAAGATACGGCCATTAGCTGTATCAAATATATGAATTGATACGGCTCAAAGCCATGTCAAATTCATGGATTGATATGGCTTTGAGCCGTATCAATTCATATATTTGATACGGTTTTGACCCGTATCAATTCATGAGTTTGATACGGCTATTGGCCGTATCAATTCACGAGTTTGATATGCCTTTGAGCCGTATCAAATTCATGAATTGATACGGGTCAAAGCCGTATCAAAGTAACAGAGACGCCATTTTTTGATACGGCTTAAAGCACTGCCAAATCGATTTTGATACGGCTCAGAGCACTACTTAATTGGCATTTCTGGTGTAGTGTCAGGGTGGTCGTCAGTTAGGAAACAATGATAATAACAGTAATGGCAACAACCGGAAGAGGAATCGAGGGAACGACTCCCAGAGAAGGACTCGTCCCAGGTCTTTTGAGAGTTATACGCCAATAAACGATACTTTGGAAAATATCTTCATGGATTCGTACAACGTCCTCCAAAATAAAAGGCCTCCTCCCAGAGAGTCGACGGAGAAAGAACGTGAAACGGGGAAGTTTTGTCTCTTTCATCAGATTCATGGCCATTCAACAAATGAATGCCGTCACCTAAGAGATGTAGTTGAGAGGCTTCTCCGAGAAGGAAAATTGGATGAATACAGGGTAACGCCCAGAGACAGGGGACAAGCCGTATAGGCCCCAAATCAGAACCAAAATCAACCTGCTGTCAGGCCAACTGCCCAGCAAAAGGGAAAGGACCTTGTTATCAATACCATAATCGGAGGGCTTTATCTCGCCGGACATGGTTCCAAGGCATTGGATCAGTATATCAATGCGGCCAAGCAACACCTCGAGGTAGGGGAGTGTAGCAACCCCGAGGACAACGTCCCGGTAAAGCAACAAAAGATGATGTCTGATGATGTCATTTTCCGTGAACGAGAAAGCATTGGAGTCCATGCTCCGACTGAAGATCCATTTGTAATCACTGTACCTATTGGCCCGGCCATTGTTCATAAAGTTTTGGTGGATAACGGGAGTTCCGTCAACATTCTTTTCAAAAGGACATTCGACCAAATGAACCTCGAGATAAAAGACTTGAAGCCCTGTCAGGGATGGATCCGTGAATTTAACGGAGCATCCACTGCTCCAATGGGTTATGTAGAGTTACCAGTTACGCTTGGGGAAAAAGAACGCCAGAGAGTGAGAATCCTTCCCTTCGTGGTTTTGGATGTTGAATCACCCTATAATGCCTTCCTGGGCCGACCGGCCCTCGCAAAGTTTAGAGCCTGTATAGCCCCCTGGTGCTTATTATTGAAATTTCCTACGGAAGCTGGTGTTGGTATTGTCAGAGGAGATCAGGTTGCCGCACGAGCATGTTATGTTGCAGAGCTAAAGCTACTCCGCAATGGAGGGGACATAGAAACCAAGGGCGCTTCTCCCCCCGTACGGGCGGAGACCTTATAGCAATTAAAGAGGATAATAGT
Source organism: Allium sativum (assembly GCA_030737875.1). Taxonomy (NCBI): domain Eukaryota; kingdom Viridiplantae; phylum Streptophyta; class Magnoliopsida; order Asparagales; family Amaryllidaceae; genus Allium; species Allium sativum. Next base: position 101,832,508 of record CM060909.1, read on the forward strand.
AGGAGAGTCGCCCAGAGAGTTGCCCGAGGATATGGATCCCAGAGAGGACGAAGAACCTGGGGGCAGAATGGCGACTCCCAACGAGACAACTGTGGATGTACCGATCGATGATAGTGACCCAGAGAAGGTCCTTAAGATTGGATCCCAGTTAAATCCGAATCTAGCTAAAGAACTGACGAATTTCTTAAAAAATAACTTGGATGTATTTGCTTGGACCCACGCAGACATGTGTGGGATATCTCCATCAATCATGAGCCATTCATTAAGCATTAACCCTAAACATCCTCCGGTAAAACAAAAAAGGCGAATGCTGGGCCCAGAGAGGTCCGCTACCTTGAAAGAAGAAGTTGGAAAGCTAAAAAGTAATGGATTTATCAGAGACTCAATCTACCCAGACTGGATTTCAAATCCAGTCCTGGTAAAGAAGGCCAACGGGAAGTAGCGAACGTGTATCGATTTCTCGGATTTGAATAAAGCCTGCCCAAAAGACAGTTTTCCGTTACCCCGGATCGATCAGTTGGTGGACTCGACGGCGGGCCATGAACTTCTCTCCTTTATGGATGCTTATTCAGGATATAACCAGATTCCAATGCACGTTCCAGATCAAGAACACACTAGCTTTATTACGGATCTGGGATTATATTGCTATGTAGTAATGCCTTTTGGCTTGAAGAACGCAGGCACAACAAATCAGCGATTAGTGAACAGAATGTTCTATAACCAGATTGGGAAAACAATGGAAGTATACGTTGACGACATGTTGGTTAAGTCCAAGCAATCCTCTAATCACACTACGGACTTGGCAGAGATGTTTGGCATTCTTCGAAAGTACGGGATGAAACTCAACGTAACAAAATGTTCATTCGGGTCGCCTCCGGAAAATTCTTGGGATTCATCGTCAGTTCTCGTGGGATTGAGATTAATCCAGATTAAACCGTAGCAATCAGAGACATTCAGGAACCTAGGCAAATTAAAGATATGCAAAGCCTTGCAGGGAAAGTAGCCGCACTAAGCAGATTTATCTCCAAGGCTACGGACAAATGCATCCCATTCTTCGAATTGATAAAGCGAGGAAAACGCCACTTCAAATGGACGCCCGACTACGTAGAAGCGTTTCAGAACTTGCTGAGACACCTGGAGAAACCTCCGATACTATCTAAGCCGATGGATCACGAGGACTTATTCGTGTACTTGGCAGTGTCGTCCCACGCGATCAGCTCAGCATTGGTAAGAGAAGAAGATAAGGTCCAAAGACCTGTGTATTACGTGAGCAAAAAATTGACGGCAGCAGAGCATAATTATCCAAGGATAGAAAAGTTGGCGTATAGTTTGCTAATCGCCTCTAGAAAGATTCGACATTATTTTCAGGCGCATCCCATTACCGTATACACTGATCATCCACTCAAGCAAGTTCTACAGAGACCAGAAGCGTCTGGAAGATTACTCAAATGGAACATTGAGTTAAGCCAATTTGATCTGAACTTTCAGCCCCGGCGGTCAATTCGGGGGCAAATGATAGCCGACTTCATAGCAGAGTTTACCGTCCCGGAGGAAGATATAGCAAACAAAGAAGTTGACCCCTCGAAATTACTTCTCGACCCCAGTGCCTGGAGATTGTATACTGATGGCGCTAGGAATGACAAGAGAGCCGACGTTGGAGTAGTGCTTGAAACTCCCGAGAAACGGCTGATATCCTATGCTATCCGGATGGAGTTTCATGCCACTAACAACGACTCCGAATATGAAGCCCTGATAGCCGGACTAAGGATCGCAAAGGAGTTGGAAGTCACCAAGCTGGACATCTTTTGTGACTCCAAGTTAATTGTAAACCAGGTCACTGGAAAATTCCAAGCCAAAAGTCCAAGATTGATTTTATACTTGGGGAAAGTGAAGGAGTTACTGAACGGCTTCGATCACTACAGCATATCTCATATTCCGCGGTCAGAGAATCAGCAGGTGGATAAGTTGGCAAAGATGGCTAGTTCCGACGATCCTGAAGAGACCGGGCTAGCCCCAGTTGAAGTACTTCAGTCTCCTTGTATAGATCAGATGGAAATTGATCCAGTACTAGAGACGGAACCAGAAATGGAGTCATGGATGACCCCCCTAAAGAATTTCTTGATGAATGGAGTGCTTCCAGAAAAGCGAGAGGCGTAAAGTAATTCGTAAAGCTGCCCGATACGTTCTACAAGGCGGAGTCCTTTACAGACAGGGATTTTCAATGCCTCTTCTCCGGTGTATAGCTCATGACGACATCAAGCGTGTGCTGCAGGAGGTACATGAAGGTGAATGCAGCGATCACACTGGGGGGCAAACATTGGCGAAAAAGGTGTTGCGGCATGGTTATTTCTGGCCTACCATAAACAAGGACGCGGCGAAATATGCACGACGGTGTGATGCGTGCCAGAGATTTTCAAAGATACCTAGAGCACCTCCTAATCAGTTAAAAACAATGACGAGCCCATGGCCTTTCGCTATGTGGGGAATTGATATCATCGGAAGTCTCCCCATAGCTAGGGGCGGAGCGAAGTTCGCTATTGTAACCATAGATTATTTCACTAAGTGGGTCGAGGCTGAGCCACTAACTACAATCACAACCAAATGAGTGATCAATTTTGTCGTTAGAAACATCATCTGTCAATTTGGGATTCCAAAGATTGTTATAACAGATAACGGAACTCAGTTCGAAAGCACCGAATTCAGAGACTTCTGCCAGAAATACCACATTGAGAAACGGAACACCTCTGTGGCACACCCGCAATCGAACGGACAAGTCGAAGCGGCGAATAAAGTGATTAAATCCACTCTGAAAAGAAGACTGAAACGGGCCAGAGCCTTGTGGGCCGATGAATTACCCTTAGCACTATGGGCCTATAGGACAACGTATAAATCGGCAACAGGACATACCCCCTTCTCCCTTGCTTTTGGAGCAGAAGCAGTCATCCCGGTTGAGATAAAAGTACCTTCTCACCGAGTGACTTATTACGATCCGATGACTAATAACAAATTGCTCCTTGAATCCCTAGATATGGTCGAAGAAAAGAGGGACGAAGCAGACCTGCGTGCCTTGAGATGCAAACAACAGGCCGCCCGATACTACAACAAAAAGGTTCGATCCCGAACCTTGGAACCCGGAGACTTGGTTCTGAAGCGTGTCTTTCCATCCCCAACTCATATGGGTGCGAAGTGGGAAGGGCCGTACTCCATTCTGTGTAAGCTTGATAATGGAACCTTCAAGCTGGCAACCGTATATGGAAAGGAAATCCCCAGAGTGTGGAATGCCTAACATTTACGGCCGTACCTAACGTAAAGATGACAGATCTGTTCTTTTGCTTTGTTAAGAACCATGTACAAGGCACGACTTGCCTAGAATAGTCCGATTTCTTAAAGCAAAAAATTATAAAGTGGACGTAGGTCATGATTCGACCGAACCACTATAAAAATATTGTGTGTCGTTTACCTTTATTGCACTATTATTTATCTGCCTTTCTATTTTTATGGAAATTGTTGTGAATCATGCAACAATCCCAAAAGCATATAATTATAGGTGCCTTCCATCAGAATGGAATGTAATCACCAGTCAAAACCCTGAGGGTGCGATAGAGTGGATCATATCATTGATAGCGCTCTAACTCTCCAAAGTCGAGAGAAAGCATAACGGACATGAAGGCGATGTCCGTAAGTCATGGCGGTGTACCATGATCGGAACCGCCTTGACGGAACTCTAACCTCGGCGACTGCCAGGAGAGTATAAATCCGTCTCCGATTGAGCGCTGAGAAAGAGCTCTTGCCCCGCTGAAGGATCGGGGAGCGATTGAACTGCTGAGCTCGGACTCTAACTCTCCAGAGCAGAGAGAGTATAAAAGCGTCTCCGATTGAGCGCTGAGAAAGAGCTCTTGCCCCGCTGAAGGATCGGGGAGCGATTGAACTGCTGAGCTCGGACTCTAACTCTCCCGATCAGAGAGAGTATAAAAGCGTCTCCGATTGAGCGCTGAGAAAGAGCTCTTGCCCCGTTGAAGGATCGGGGAGCGATTGAACTGCTGAGCTCGGACTCTAACTCTCCAGAGCAGAGAGAGAGTATAAAAGCGTCTCCGACTGAGCGCTGAGAAAGAACTCTTGCCCCGCTGAAGGATCGGGGAGTGACTGAACTGCTGAATTCAAACTCTGACCTCGGCGACCGCCAGGAGAGTATAAGAAGGTCTATGGTTAAGCACTGAGAAAGGTGCCGGAAACTCAGCACCATAAGGACAATTATCTTGCTAAATTTTCTAAGTCCCCCATATTCAGAAATAGGGGGCAACGTGCAGACAATGCTAATCAATCCTTAATAAGCCCTAGTCAGGCACTACGTTAACGATTGATTGGGGGCATATACATATATACATATACACATGAACACGGAAATTTTTAAATTTTTTCTTTTTGTTGCTTGACTGATTTGTAGTTATAATCATATAGTCTATGACTAAGCATGAAAAATTTATTAAATGCAGGTACACGGTGATGCAAAAAGAGATAAACTTTCATTTATAAACTGCAAGCCTAGAAAGTGAAAAACAACCTAAAACAAAAGTGAGGGCCAGTCTCACAATTACATTTCATGGCCAGTAAGAAACCTAAAAAAATATATAGACAAGCAACAATATCCTATTTACGCTTGGACTTCTTATCCTGTTTCTGCTTCTCCAGCCTCGCCTTGTCAGTATCGGATTGATCACCCTTCTTTCTTTTCCTTTTGTCTATAAGAGGAACGTCCGACTCTTCAGAAGATTCCTCCTCCACCTCCTTTCTCTTTCTTTTATCAGTAAGGGAAGCTGGGAAATCATCAGGGTTCGGAAAATGAAGTTGTTTGCTGATGGATTTGGGCTGGAATTTCAAAACCATCCCAGTTTTGGGATTAAACTCCGAGATAGGGGTTATGTTCAAAGGCGCTTGTCCCACCTTCTTTAAAGCCGGCTCCTTTTCCTGCCTAGCTTTTCTATTAGCCAGAGTTTCATCGTCATTGTCCTCGGCTTCTTTGGTGCTAATGATATCCTCCTCTTCCTCTACATGGCGCCCGTCCATATCCTTCAAGGCCTCGATGGTTTCATCATCCTTGGGAGCATCAGCACTGGATGCCAGGACGCCCTTCTCTGTGTTGTGCCCTCAGTCTGCTTCGGTATACCAACACCAGCGCTAGGCGAGACGATGATCTTCTCCACCTCTTTCCTCTTCTCAACATCCTTGTCGACGGGCTCGCCACCTATATTATGGGGAACACATGTTATTAATTCGATTGGTTGCTCTACCAGACGACGACGACTCACAATTGCTTTGACAAATTGTGGGGAAAAAAGGGATATACCTTCCGCTGATCCTCCATCTAAGCTAGCTGCAAAAGCTCCGACAACCACAGGAGTTAGGCCCAAAGGAATTAATGGATCATCATGATGGTATTCCTCAACTCCGGAGGTCTTGGGCTCTACAGCTGAGCTCGAACCTTCGTTAACCTTGTTTTTGCCCTTAGCCAGGGCCCTCTCCTTCTCCATTTCTTCTTGAATTAGACGACGACCTTCTGCCAGATCCTCGGGCTCGTTATCCCTCAGGATGGTCTTCATCAGCTCATCTTCGTCAATCTCTTCAACTCCCAATCTCTGATTCTCACCCTCAACGATGGCATCCCATAAATTGGCTAAAGTAACGTGGTAGTCCGGGATCCACGAGATGTTACGGGTTTTGAGGACATGGCCGAGGAAGTCAAAAATCATCTCTTCGAACCCTTCGATATCCTTTTCTCTCTCGAGGAGCTTGTTGTTAGAAGCAGTAGCCATTTCAATGGAACTTTCAACATTCTTTTCGGCGAGAGCCGCGCGCCTCTCCACATCCGCAACTTGATCATTTAAAATCACCTTTTCCGCTTCAGCCAAAGCTAGACTTTCTCTCAAGCTTGTTTTTCTTCCTCCCAAGCAGCTCTCTCAGCTTCAAAATGGCCTTGTGCCGTCTTCAACTCAATGTTGGCCATATTAAGATCTTCTGCCTCCTTCTTTAAGGCCATTTTCTCTTGACTATTTGAGTCAAGTTCAGAATGAAAGCATTTCTTAGCATTCTCCAATTCGGTCTTATAATTTTCAGCATCTCTCCGCGCTAAGGCAAGTTGGGATTGAGCGTCTTCCAAGTCCTTCTCCATCTTTGTCCTAGCCCTTTTATTATTATCTATCTTCACCTTGGATCTATGTGCTTCCATCTCAAGCGTTCGAATGACTTCTGAAAGATTAACAGCATGTTTCTTCATCATTTCATACTGCCTGACTACATGGCGAATGTGCCCGACGACTTCAGTATCCCAATTCCTAGGGACTGGTTCCAAAGCTGGAACAAACATCATCCTTTCGAAGAAAATGTTGGGGAATTGTTCTTGCTACTTTTCCAGCCTAGCTTGAGTCTCGAGACCATGGATGTAGTCTCGTGACCCGGGGGCAACCAAATCTTGCTGGTTGGAAGGGACAATGTCACTTCTCTTCTTCTCAGAATCCTTGATTGGATCCTTGCTTTTATCCTTGGGCTCGTAGTGTCTTTTTGATGATTTGCTGTGAGAGGGTGCACTCTTCGGAGGAGTTAACTCTTTAGGAAGTTGTTTTCCCCCTGTAGGTGGTACCGAGTAACTGGGAAGCTTGCCAGAAGTTGATTTTGGAGGAGACCGGGATTGCAAAGAAGTAGGCTTGTGAAAAAAGTCGCGAGAGCGCTCGGGATTCGGATGAAGACTGGGTGTGCTTTCACGAAGAGAGCGATAAGAATAAGACCGCCTGCGAGACATCTTTCCTGCAAAGGAGAAAAGAGCATATTAAAACCTTGGATGCTGTTGATATAAAAGTGTGGGGTCAGGCAGTGCGTGTGATTTGTGCATCCCATATAATTCCCCCTAACAGACCCGGGCCTGAAGTCAGGCTCATATGAGTAGTTTCTTGTCCTCCAATTGGAACGGTGGTCTCCTCAGAAGCAGGGAAAAATGGCTCCCCTTCAAAGTCCCGCTCTGTGTATACATCATCGGCAAAGGAATTTTGCTCAGCTCTTTAAATAGCTGTTCTTCTGTCAAATCATCGGGAGCAGCAGGTTCGGTCGGAAGAGAAGTCCTTGAGGGGAAACCCCCCGGAGAAACTGGGATTTCCTTAGACTTGTCACCACGGGCCTCATCTCCTCTGTATATGTTCAGGTCCTCGTCGTCCTGGATGATTATCGGGGAAGGACTCTTATGGAATTTAGTTGTTTCTGCTGCCCGTGATGTTCCCTCTCCCTCCGTTGGGGGCACATATTTGTAGGGTTTGCCGCCTGCACCGAGTCCAAACCTTATATCCAAAAGGCGATGCTTATGAAGATTCTCGTCAGTGATGCACTTCTTGATCCTTAGAAAATCGGATCTTCTTTGTAGAAGAATGGACAATCGATTATTGTATACCAAGCCTTGCGTCTTGGGAAAAACGTGATCTGCTTAAAACAAAAAAGAAGGAGGGATGTTAATGCTTCGATTTCTTAAGCAAGATATTCAGTCAAAAGATTAAAGTTTACTTGATTTAAGCCATCTCCTTGAGCACCCAACCTGTCTCTTTATATAGAACCAATCAGACTTGGGATCCCCTATATTGCTGTATCCGTCATACAGAACCTTCCTATTTGCTACCGATTCGAAGAAAGAGAAATTTGGGGTTGCCGAGGAGCGATGCTTGAAAAGATAAAAGAATGTTAAATCTTTAAATGTGAGCTTGGTATGCAGGATCTCCGCGTATGCAATATATAGGGTGTATAGAGCCGCGTAGGCGTTAGGATGAAGCTGCATCGGAGCGATTCCCAATCGTTTTAAGGTCTCAATCACGATTGGAGGAAACGGAGGAATAGCTCCTACCCAGCACATGAGCCGGCTGATTGTCATATATCATTCCGGAGCTAGGTGAGGTCTATCTTCGCTACCGGGTGTCCTCACATCATCCCAGGGGATCCCATGTCTCAGGCAAATTCTTTTAAGCTTTATGTCGTCGAGTTTGGAGGCTAAAGAATCAGTAAATTTCTCTATCCCGAGCGCGCCAGGAATCTCGTCGGGAGCTCGCCTATCTGCTTCAAACTCTTCACTAAGTGAAGTACTTTCAGATGGATCCAATTCCGTTGCCTCGTATTCGGATCCCGAATCTTCACCCCCTGGGTTAATTGGAGGGACCTCGGGGTTGTGTCGCTCAGGAACCTCGGACTCCGTTTCAGTGACGGATCTTGAAGAGGAATGATTATCCGACATTACTGTTTAGGGGAGAAAACATAAGAAATAAGATTAAAACTACCCGTCCCCCCTGTGTGTGCAAGTGCCGGTGTGTGTGCTTGTGCGTGCATTAAAGAAAAGTACAAGGGTCAACAAAATCATCCAGACATTGGTCGTTGTTCGGTTGATAGATTATGCATTTGTTCAATCCGGAATGTTCTTCTCAAAGGCTCTAACCTAACTGTTCATCGATTTGTTAGAGTTGCATCATATTATTTTGTCAGCGTGTGCATCAGATCGTTCGTCAGTCGGATCGCAGGGCAGGTTCGGATCGCGACATGTGGACGGATCGTGGTGAAGGACTCGGTACGCGGAAGGGTATTAGATCATGGAAAGGCTTCGAATCGTGAAGCGCACCAATTCATCCAAACAGATCGCGATGGTATCTTGGCGACCCGCATCGCCCCCATCCTCCATGACCCGAAGCTCCGGTATCTCCGTGATCTGACACTCGCGTCTCGTTCCTCACGAACCGTAGCATTGCCGTTTCCGCGATCCGATCCACTAGCCAAATCAACTTTCCAGTTCCGTTCCCTCTCCCCTCGCCTCACCACCACTTCGAACTCAGGCCTCGCCCACGAACCGACCTGGTCATCCCTTCCTTCTTCTTCCTCAACTCTCCTCTTCACCCTTAAATCCATGGAATCGCACCAGGCACGCTCGCGTTTACTATCATCAAATCCTACGAAACTCCGCTGTCTCCACTCTCTAAACCAGTGCGAACAAGCTAGAAACTAAAGAAAAGCTGTTTAATTACCTTCTTAAAGTTTGAGATTGGTTGGAAATTTGGAAATCAAAGTTAGGGTTTTCTCTCAGGAAAATTGACGGCGGCTGCGAACAAAGAAAGAAGAAGAGAAGAATGAGGGTGAGGATCGATTTATATAGGCAAAAGGGCGACCGTTTGTCTCCCCCTTTTTGTCTTATTCGATCCGTGAAAATAGGCGGGCCACGAACCAAAAGCCCACCACGTCTCGAAGAGAAGCCCACCTCGTTCCGTAAAGAGGCCCAAGCGCTCACCAAAGGGTGAGGCAAATGACTTGCTAACGGACCGTGACTCGCGCATGCGATCCGAACCGATAAATGACTGACAGGAATGAAAATTCAAAAATGCACCTGATAGATTCGATGATGAAGACTCTGAAAGATCCCAGGAAAGAATTGTCCAATAAACGGGGAAACTATTAAAGATTTATCCGATATTTATAGCAAGCAAAGAAACAACTTTCCGTAAATGATATGGCCTTTCGGATAGATGCTACCACTGATTTGCATCTCTTTATGAAAAGACGTTTCTATAGTTTCGAAGCATGTTCCATCATCGATAAAACATACTTCGAGGGGGCAAAATGTTGGCTAGCTTTTTGACCAAACCACCAAGGTTCACTCACAAGAAGAAAGTATGAAACTGCGTTCCTTAAGTCCATGAAGGATCGGATCGCACTAGAGGGTCGCCCCTCACGGATCGCCCCTCATCAGATCGCCCCCCATCGGATCACCCCCACTGCATCAGCGATCCGACTACTTCTACACGACTCGATCCGTACATGCGCTACTACCCAGCACAGACCGATCCGACCCCCTGATGCACAGCGAAGCCTCTGACCTGTTCAAGCACGAGCTAGTCTTCGGCGATCCGAGATACACGGATCCAGCGACACGTGTCCCCAACTGTCACTTTGACCAATTCCTCCTCCTTGCTCGATCCGATATTTAAGGGGATCGCTACACCTGTCCACAACGGCTAATTTGTCTAATTCTTCATCAAGCTGCGATCCGATCCGATATTCTCGGGATTTGTGCCACGTGTGACCGCGATCCTCCTGACAAAATCAGGTATAAATAGCCCAGAGCTTGGCATTTTTCAGGATCCTTTGGCAGTATTGAGCACTGATTCCACCATTACTGTCATACCACTATTTCTTGTTAGTTTCATTACGAGATTACTGAGAGAAATCACAATTGTAAGAGTGAGTTTGAGAGAGATCATTGATTGTACTAGCATTCAAAGTATAATCGATAACATATAAAGTGGACGTAGGATCGTTAACGCCGAACCACTATAAATCCTGTGTGTTTTCTGCTTTTTCTTCATTCCCCAGTTATAATTCTTTAAGAATCAGAACAATTTGGGTGTTAGGTCCAAATTTTGATTTAACAATTTCTTCAGTTGCGGACTAATCCAGTTTCAAGAGTTGTATTCCTACAAAAGATATTGCCATGCCATTTTGTGATTGTTTCAAATAATCAAAAGAACTTAATCCATTGTTGCTTTGTAATTAGTGATAGGATAATTAATACTGTTTAAGCACTCTGCATAACCAATAGTAATGTATCACTATCACAGCTAGGGCTGTTATGATAATTGTAAATTTACAATTACCATACCAGTACCAAACAGTGGTAACCAATGTCGAGCTGCACTTGTATACAAATGCTATCGGTATGGTAATGGTAAGTTTTACCATTATTAACGGTAAAATAGCGGTAAAGAAATGTCAATGCCAGTAGTAACAGTAAATTTACCAATCATATTAATTTTGTTTTTTTCACCATTTTAATGAATTCCATTCTTTATTTTTTGAAAGTTTATAATGTTTTATGCAGATGCTTATAGATTTATTTAGGATGGTAATTCTTTTTGGCTTTATTAACTTCAAAGTTTAAGACTAACAAAATTATTATTTCATATTGCTGTAAATATCTTGTGATAAGCTAGGTATATTTAATATGCCAATTGAAATGAGTTTAAATTACTTATATAAACATTGATGGGGTTAGAATTAGTAAAAATTATAATTACCTTTTATCATTATCAAAATTTTAATGCTTTAATTATAAGGGTTAATTATAATTACCTTTTATCATTTCAGAATTTATAGCCTTTTTATTTACTATTAGGGTTCATTATAAGGGTTGTAATGGGTCAACCCTTTAATCAAGAAAGTAAAAAAGGGTCAAACTATTGTATGTAGCTAGAGGGTCGGATCAAATTTTACTTGACCGACATATGACCCTATCTCACCCTTTTGACACGTCTACATATAGACATTGATTAAAATAAAAATAAGCCGAAATGAAAATATAGATACTCCTATGTATCTTCACAGTGAAACTCAGAAGCTCCAGCAAAACTTTCTACCTAAAGATCGAATCCACCATGAAGTAGCAGTGGCAACAATAGTTACTACAACCTATAACATCTGGCAAGAGCGGAACAACCGAATTTTTTATCAGAAAAACATGAATAAAATTGAAGGTGCTAAGATAATTCAAGTGGAAATCTCTTACTTCATATGTAAATCAAGGGCGAATAATGGAATCAGCAGAAACTCCCATGTTTAGATCTTGCAAAATTAGCGAGTTGAACTTTATGATAATGGGTAAAAGACGAAACCCTAATTCATAGCCAAGTGTCGGGGACTATGGTGTTAGATGGAGATGGACGAGGAATAAAATGAAAAGGCCGAACTTTTGTTTTGTTTGCCATTGTTAGGTTGGGCTGGTAGAAATGAGGATGGACCTATTTGCATTACTTCAGTTTATTTTGTTTTTATAGTTGCTTGAGTATGGGTGTAACTAGTTGATGTCGTATTCCTTTTCCCTACTACTTTGGTTGGTTTTTTTTAAGGAGACGAATCGACTAGATGTTCTTTAATATCATTAATAAAGAATATATATATATATATATGTGTGTGTGTGTGTGTGTGTGTGTGTGTGTGTGTATGTATGTATGTATAATATAACATAAAACTATAGTATTAATTTAAAGCAAAGTAAAGATTTTATTTGAAATATGTTTAGAAATATTCTAAATAAATTGTATTTCTCAGGCTCAACTAAAATCCAAAATAATAAAAAAGATTGAAATTCCTTCATTTCTTCTAATCCAGTTTCAAGAGTTGTATTCCTACAAAAGATATTGTCATGCCATTTTGTGATTGTGTCAAATAATCACAAGAACTTAATCCATTGTTGCTTCGTAATTAGTGATAGGATAATTAATACTGTTTAAGCACTTTGTATAACCAATAGTAATGTATCACTATCACAGCTAGGGTTGTTATGGTAATAGTAAATTTACAATTACCGTACCAGTACCAAACCAGTGGTAGCCAATATCGAGCTGCACCGGTATACTAATGTTATCAGTATGATAACGTTAAATTTTACCATTATTAACAGTAAAATTGCGGTAAAGAAATGTCAATGTCAGTGGTAACAGTAAATTTACAAGTCATATTAATTTTGTTTTTTCACTATTTCAATGAATTCTAACCTTTATTTTTTGAAAGTTTATAATGTTTTATGCAGATGCTTATAGATTTATTTTGGATGGTAATTCTTTTTGGCTTTATTAACTTCAAAGTTTAAGATTAACAAAATTATTATTTCATATTGTTGTAAACATCTTATGATAAGCTAGGTATATTTAATATGCCAATTGATATGAGTTTAAAATACTTATATAACCATTGATGGGGTTAGAATTAGTAAAAAAATAATTACCTTTTATCATTATCATAATTTTAATTTTTTAATATCTTTATGTATCGGTAAATTTACCATTATCAGTTAACGGTTTACCAGTTTACCGGTATCTCAATGAACATTTTACCAACGATAACGGTAAATTATTAATATTTATTTTTGGCTTACCAATAGTCTCAATATGATAACGGTTTTTTTGTATCGGTAATGATTATCATTACCATAACAGCCTTACGTGACAGCTTTGTTTGTGATTACTCAATAATATCAACACTAAATAAACTAGGTGAATAAAGATTGATTGTACGTCCTTTAAATATTTATTTAGAATGTTTCTCAGTCTGGCTTGAGTTGTGAAACGACAACCACGACTGTTTTACCTAATAATTCGTTGTATGTTTTACATCAACTGGGGGATGCAAATAGTTACGTAAAAATCAGTAGAATGAGCTTTGAAGAAATACCAAAAAAAGTGTACGTCAGCATTGTTTCTTAATATGTGAAGAAATTTCGTTGGTAGAATGAGTATTGAAGAAATAAACAGGTGTGTGTGCTGGGTAGATGATGTTGATGTACGTTTGGAAAATTAACATTCAACCGACCTAAAACAAAAGTCTTAATCAAACTGCATTAATTTAGTTGTAATCCAACTTTGCTAAGATAGCTTGCTTATGATTTTGTTAAGCTGCAGCTATTGGTTCAGAAGGTATTCCATATTTCTCAAGATTGTCTCCTTTGACCACCTTCATTTCCAGCTTTTTTAGCGTATTTTCTACTTTTGATGCCTATGTCCAAACGTGTAAATCTTTTCTTAGAAACAACAGCTACTGTTTCTGTAGTTTATAATATATCCCATATTTAAATATTTAATGTATATAGAGTGGTTCAAACAACTGTGAAATCAATAAAAATACGTATGCAGGCTGTTCTATAGTGAGTGATTGGTTTAACTAAAGGGACTTTTACAACCCTGGTATTTACGCAGTACGCTTATGGGTCATAAGCAATACACGTGTGTGATATATGACAAATAAAAACATACGTTAACAAGCGTGTTATGTCACAACAATACAAAACTATATAAAGTAATTGGTTCAATCAACGTTTCGGCTGTTTTCTAGCACTCAGCTTAACATGATAATAAACACATTTTTACTCATGTTAGAAGAAACTTAAGGCCGCGACCATTTCATGCAATAAAGCCCATTATTCAAAATTATTTGGTTTTACTATTAGAAAGCCCAGTACACAATAGCTTTTAAAAGCCCATGTAGGGGAGACGGAGGAGACGGAGAGAGCCAGCCCTAAAACTCGAGAAGGTTTCGATCCATGAAATCCTTCTAGGGTCCATTGACTTAGCGGGAAGGAAACAACTCTTCGAAGCATTAACTAGAGCACGAATCGTAAAGATGAAGAAAAGATAGAAACTAGGGATACACACAACCCATATCCAACCCAACCCATATAAACCCAACCCAACCCACCCTAGATCGGAACCGATATGGATTACAAATTTTAATCCATACTATATACTGGTTGGATTTGATATTTTGTTCAACCCAACCTTATTTTAACCAAACCAAACCATATATTACACAATTAATTTAATATCAACACACTTAAAATTAGAATAGTATAATCCTAGAATATTGTTTTTTGTATTCTATATTAAATACAAAAATTCATATTTCATGCCAATCCAAACAAGATAGATTTTGATAAATATATTTCAAAGGGCATTTTAATATATTTTAAAATGAAACACTTGTTCTACTATGTAGTAAATTAACTTTATATGATGTGTTTTACAATGAAAATTTAGTAAAATACGTCTTATAATGAATCAATTATTTTAAGTGCATGATGCTAGCTAAAATCTAATATATTATACTGAAAATTTTAATATTATTTTTTAAAAAAATTCCCTCGTATTATAATGTTTTATCATATTCAAGCAACTCAACCCAACCCTACTAAATCCGACCCATATCCAACTCCATATAGGATCAGATACGAGTTGAAATACGTTAAACTCATACCTATGCGGGTCGGATAAAGTATTTGGTCTAACCCGACTCAACTCATACTTCGTGCAGCCCTAATAGAAACCGCACCAATTGTTTTGTCCCAATTTTCTGTGTCTCCCCATGTCCCACTCAATCAGTCCCCTGATTTTTGCCTGTTGCACTTAAACTCTGAATTGTTGAGGGATTTAAATGCAAAACAGCGAAAATCAAATAATCTGATTGGATGAACACAGATACAGTGGGAATGGAGATAGAAGAATTGGTCTCAATAGAAACCATCCAAAGGAACTTCGGTTACCATTAGTGAACAAGACTATGTCATCCGCAAATGACAAGGAGATAACAAGGCATCTGCTCGGTATACCAAAGCGATGAATTTGTCATGCTATCATTAGGAAGTGGACCCCTCTAACGAGAGCCCAACAGCAATGACAAACAAAGGAGGAGAGGGGATCGCCTTCTAGGAGAGCCTTCCAATATTTTATTTCCCGAGCCTATTATTGATATAGTTTGAAGACCCATCTCTGTATGTCACAACAATACAAAACTAAATAAAGTAACTGTTTCAATCAACGTTCAGGCTGTTTTCTTACCTAGCACTCGGCTTAACATGATAATAAACACATTTTTATTCATGTTAGAAGAAACTTCAAGGCCGTGACCATTTCATGCCACAAAGCCCATTATGCAAGATTATTTGGTTTTACCATTACAAAGCCCAGTATAAAATAGCTTTTAAAAGCCAATGTACAGTTTCCATTCCACCATACGAAAATTACACAAAACCTGCACATAAAAGTACAGAATTGAAATCCATATGAAGCAACTGTAAGATTTCAACTAAAAGGCTACACTGAACGTTTCTTGCCTCAAGAAATTATAAAGACTAGTAATGTCACATGTAACACTATAACAAAACAATATATACAAGCAAATTAACTCTGGGACTTGAACCTGCTATATATAAAATATATATGATACAATATATTTCAATTTTCAACCCATTATTTCTTCAGTGTTGGTATCATCCGAAGGCCAAATAACAGTC
Source organism: Allium sativum (assembly GCA_030737875.1). Classification (NCBI taxonomy): domain Eukaryota; kingdom Viridiplantae; phylum Streptophyta; class Magnoliopsida; order Asparagales; family Amaryllidaceae; genus Allium; species Allium sativum. The sequence goes on from CM060909.1 coordinate 101,848,352, forward strand.
TCCATGAGTCGCTCGCGCATCAACTCCAAATTCTCATTAGATATCGTTTCGTACATTTTTGCATGATCCAGTTTCTAATAACCAAAAGCAAGATTTTAATTTAAATTTAAGTTGGAACTTATGCTACGAAATTGATAATATTATGGGTTTTACCTTGATCCATTTACCATACAAATGAAGACGCGTAATCATGACCCTTTCAGCAAGGTCTTGCTTTTCCTAAGTACATAAAAAGATGATCATATTATGATTGCCTAAATCAGTATTTTTTATTGAGCGTGTAGATTGCAAAGTTGAAACAGAAACAGTGTGAATAACATGGAGATTTCTTTATGTTATTTGCGTAGAGTACAAACTGATCTAAATGCCTCTATGGTTTTAATAGTATTTGTGAAGATTATGTTTACCTTTCCAAGTTCGCGAAGAAAACGTTTGCCATCAGTTGGACTGTTTGTTGCAACAAAACTGAAAGTAAAAGAAAATTAAAATACTATTAAAACAGGTTAGCATGTGATTATTTTCACTCATTAGATGTAAATTTAGACTTACTTGTATAACCACTTGTAGTTTGGAGGGTTCATTTCATAAAGCTGATGAAGAACAGTCCTCGTAGCTTTATATGTGAAGTAATTGATAAGTTGCTGCAGATAGAGAAGTTCGATAAATTGTAGTTAAATAAAAGAAAAAGGTTAAGATTATTGTCTGTACCAAACAAACTTTCAAATATGTACCAAAGACATAGTTCTAGTATGTATCAATTCAATGCTCAGCAGTTTTAATGAAGAAAAAATTATATATAAATAAAACAAAACAGAAAAGGAAAAAAAAAAATGAAATACCCGCTTAACATCATCGAATCCCTCTTCATAAGTACCACCAATGTCATTGAAAACCCCGATACGCCCTCTGCTCTTTTTCCTCCTCGTTTGCTTACTCTTTACCACCATTAACCGAACTCGACCAGTCCAGTTTCTATCAACGAAAGAACTAGCTAGCTTTAAGGATTTTCTAGAAGAGTTTAATCTGAAATCCTGATTTTTACTGACATTTGAAAGAGGGATAACATCAACACATAAACATGCAGTCGAATGATCAATAACTCCAACCATCTTTCACAAAAGACAATCGTAAGCAGAATCAATGTTGTAAAAGAAAACAAACTTAAGAATGAATGAATGAATCTCTTGTGATTCCCTTTTGTTTTAGTTATGTATATGAAGATATGTTGAATATTTGCCAAACAAATATAAGTGGTGATGGTTTAAGCAGGTAAACAAAAAGGAATTTTCTTTGAAAATATGAATCAATATTTGGTTGGCTGAGAAAGGAGCTCGAAGATTCTAATGTGTAGCTGGCGAAAGTCATGTTCTTCTTCATTTTGTGTGTAACTTGCAATAACTAAACTTGTGGATATCGTGAAACTAATGGCATGTGTTGGATTTTTATGTGTCAAAGAAGGATTTTTCTTCTTCCTGTTTTCAGCTTTTGGTTGGTCAAGACAATAAAAACTTGAATATTGGGTGACTGTCTAATTTAACATATTTAGGGGGAAAAATAGATGCATCATGTATGAAAGAACTGAAATGTACTGCCGTAATTATAATTTATATGTAAGCCAAAAGATTTTACCAAACAAGAGTAATCACGGTTGGAAATGCGTTTTTGAATGGTGAACTGGAAGAAGAAATATAAGGTGTGCAAATTAGTAAAATCACTTTACGGACTTAAACAAGCTCCGAAACAATGGCACGAGAAATTTGATGAAACTATGTTATCAAATCGATTCAAAATAAATCAATCAGATAAATGCGTATATATAAGATATACGGATATTGGATATGTCATTGTTTGTCTTTATGTTGATGATTTACTAATCCTAGGAAATAATAATACCATAATAAAATCTACGAAGGATATGTTATCCTCTAGATTCGACATGAAAGACCTATGAGTGGCTGATGTAATCTTGGATGTGAAAATTATAAAAACACCACAAGGATATGCCTTATCTCAGTCACATTACATTGTCAAATTACTTGAAAGGTTCAAGCAGTATAATATAACCATTGCAAAATCACCAGTGGATATGAACCAAAATTGAGTAAAGAACACCGGTGATGGAATATATCAACTTGAATATTCTCGCATACTGGGAAGTATCATGTATGTCATGAATTGCACTAGGCCTGATATTGCATATGCTATAAGCAAGCTGAGTAGATATATCAGTAATCCTGGCAAACATCACTGGAAAGCAATAATCAGGGTCCTAGGATATCTGAAGTACACACAAAACTGTGTTACAATATGATAAGTATGCTTCAGTGGTAGAAGGATATAGTGATGCCAACTATATAACTGGCTAAAATGACACAAAATCCACAAGCGGATATGTGTTTACATTAGGAAATGGAGCAATCTCATGGAAATCATCCAAACAGACTTGCATAGCAAGGTCGACAATGGAATCGGAGTTCATTGCTCTAGATAAAGCCACAGAAGAAGCAGATTGGCTTAGGAGTTTCTTGGAAGATATTCCAAACTGGGAAAAACCTGTACCTCCAATATGTATACATTGCGATAGTCAATCTGCTATAGGAAGGGCAAATAGTACATTGTATAATGGTAAGTCTCGACATATTCGTCGTAGACATAAAACCATAAGACAACTTCTCTCTAATGGAGTTATCACTATAGACTATGTAAGGTCAAAGGATAACATAGCGGATCCACTAACAAAAGGCTTGCCAAGAGAGAAAGTTCAAACCTTATCGATGGGAATGGGCTTAAGACCTATGAACTAAAAGTTTTCTAAAAACGGAAACCCCACCTAGTTGACTGGAGATCCTAAGATCTAGGTTCAAAGGGACAACTAAGTTTAAGATAAACTTGACGGCACTGTTAAATACAAAACATTCCTATGATAAGTCAATGCAAAACCCGTCGGAGAATAGGATAAGCTAGGCTTTTAATGATGTCTATACCGTGGTGTTATAAAGAACCAAGTAGTGTATTACGGGATACTCTCAATAGAATCACCTATGTGAGTGCGAAGGCGCCGCTTCAAGAAGAATTGTAAGGTCGAATTCTTCAAGCACTCATGAAACCAAGGCAGTGTTCATGGCAAAAACGAACACAAACAGAGAACCAAGGGGTTAAAGAGCATTTATCATGTGTTATCTTTATAGACTTACACAAACGACTTACAGTTCAAAGACAGTCTAGTCTACTGATTCGCCATTTAGTTATAACGATAAAACACTAGGAAAAGTTCAAGGCCTCTGTGCTATTTTTACCGATATGATAAATGTTACACAAAATTGCAGAACAGATTATATAATACTCATTCATGTGGGGGATTGTTGGAAATGAATGAGTAGGTTTTGGCAAAATTCATTTAGTCCCACATCGGGGAAAACTAACACATTTGCCACTACTTATACTAAGGCTTGATATGTTATTACAAAAGAAATAGGAGATGGAAGAAAGAGGCAATTGCATGAACTATGGCATGATAAAAATTCATGTTAATATTTAAAGGGTCAAAGATAAGGGCCTTGGGGCTCTTGGGGTCTGATGATCGATTGGGCCTCCGATGGGCTGCGCTGCGAAAAACGTCCTATTTTTAAAATCGGCTGCGCGAAATGCCAACGAAGATTTCTGTTGGTAAAGGGTCGCAACCTTTCCAACAGTCGTAGTCGTTGCAGTTCAAACAGAAGCTCCTGTTCATGAAAAAATGCCTCTTCCACCCTATATAAAGGCCTGCAGAATTCGAATCTGAATACAGTTTGAATTCTGTTTTCTCCACTCTTTATCTTCCTCCTCTGTTCTGCAATTAAACAATTACCTTGCGTTCGTCGTGACTCTGCGAGTGTAGCGCACCATCGCAGAGACGGTTCCGTTTCACCCTTGGGAGACGATTGCTCGACAACCTTGCGCGCCGTAGAGGGAGCAATTTCGTTTCAAGGGAACAACACTCGCTGGACTCGGACATTACTCGGTACTGTCTTCTTCTCTTTCTTTGAATATTTACTGTTACAGTGCATTCCCTTGCATAGTTGTGACTGAACTTTGTTGTTGCAATTTGCAATATCATTGAATCAGTATTGCTAACGCTTAAAGGCGTTACTGTTCATAGAAACAGTTTTTTATACGTTTCTAGTGATTGGTTTCTAACAATCACACCATTGCAACAAGGCAACACAATTTTTATTAAAAGACGATAAAACGTGTACCATTGCAACAAGGCAACACAATCTTTACTAAAGGACAGTAAAACGTGTTTGATTTTGATAGGAAAACATTCAGAAGTAGAAGTTCTGCAACATTAAACAGGAACAATATTCAATTTGAAATCGTAGTCCCAATAACAAAGCATATACATGTAGACCATGCATGTAGAATTGCTGCCAATGACCATATATTCGTATATCTATGTAAAAAGAGGTGAGTGAGACCACCTCTTCCATTTTTCTATGCTCCACTCCAGTTAACCGTAGTATATCAAAACAGGGATGCATGCAGTAGGCACTAGGCTTGCATATGGACTCACTAAATGGAGGACATACGACCTCATCTGCTATACACGCCTCCCCTTTGATTCAAACCGTCGGCTCGTGGTTTGGGTATGGCCATATTGGTAACTGAAAATAATGAATGAATCAAACCAAAACCTGCTAAATGGACTCAAACTAGTAGATTTAAACTGATTCATACTGATCTGACCAGAAAAATTATTATATTTATATTTTTCGATGTCAAAACACGTAGTTCAATGAACACTAGTTATATAAAAATGCATTCTCGGACACTTTGAATGGTAGGTTGGTTTGAATGTATAGTCTATGATGTTATTTATTTTGAATCTTTGATTAGCTAAAATGATATATAAAAATAACAATTAATAATAAATAATCAATATATTCTTGTCTATGCTTAGTAAATTAACCAAAATTGCATTTTACTTAAAAATTAGTACTAAAAAAATAGTATTTAATAAGTAATATTTATGAATGCACAAATACAAATTTTATTTATGACTTTTTCAATACATACAAAAGTTAAAGAAAAATAATGCACAGTTCATCATAACTTCTCATACAAAACTGAGTAATCCATTAATTGCACATTTCGTTTCATCATAAGTAGGCTAAAATTAGAAAGTAGACAACTCCAGAAAACTCGGACTAGTTGTAAGTGGGAAAAAGCTTTCTGTATCAAACCGCCATCAGAAACAAGCTACACCATGTAAGAATGACATTTGATCAAATACTTGGACAGATCAACAATATCTTTATCGTAATATTTGATTATTTTCACACTCCGAATCAATTCATATTTCAGAACCAAGATTAGAAATTAAGGACAGAGGGTTTCTTGTAATACAAACACCCACTCGATATTTGCATACCTCTCATGCAAGATTTGTAGCGCTCTATGGAGGGCGTATACATGAGAAATAATGAACTTAGATTTACTTGGAGCGTATCAAGTTGCCGTAAGTCTGTCTTCCATATCTAATGTGACTGATATTTCTAAAACATGTCACAGTAACATTATGCCTCCCATGTTAAGACACTCATGGGTCATAATTGCAAAATAAAATAAGAGGATGTTGTCTCCACGACCATGTGTAAAAATATCAAAGCGGTTTGTTGATAATTAGATTGCAATACTGTGGATGCAAGACACTTGGCCATTGGCCACATCTTATAGTCACTATCTACACAATATCTACTCACTCATGGTGAACAACAGATTCTAGATGTGAACACCGTTTATTTTCTATCACCATCCTACACAAAATAATAAGGATGCTTAATTTGGTTAAGGAGTCATTTTAAGACTTCACTCAAGTATAAATATAAAAGGGATAGTTTTGCTAAAGTCCCCGATAGGTTTCAAAATAACCAAAACGTCATTTCCAAAAAAGTATGTAAATTAAGTCTCTATAATTAAGTTAACTAATAATTGTATAATTTTAGGCAATTATTCAGTGAATAGTTGTAGACATGTATGCAATCATATTAAAAAATTATGGAAATTTTCGCAATTATTTAACAAAAATATACGGAAATTTCTGTAATTATTCACCAAAAAAGTTACGGAAATTTGCGCAGTTTTTTTTTTAAAAAAAAAAACTGCAGAAATTTATATCACCCAACGACATGCAAACTCTTTGGACTTCTATATAATAATAACACAAGGACATGGCACAGAGTTTATATCACCCATACAGTGTGTCATTAGAGCTCATTATGGCTGGCACTCTTTGCTCATTATTTATAGGCATGGTTGACGCATTACATAATATAGTTATAAATTACGCTTGAAAGCATATATTTTTGATGAAAAATGAAATTTTCAAGTATTAACCTATAATAGTGAATATAATGTGAAATTAGCACGTAAGCTGACACATTGGTAAGAACGTTCGTTCATTCTAATTTGTTGTTGTTGATTAAGATAAGGAGTAGCAACTCCCAAGTACATTGAGTTCACAGTTTGTCAGTTTTAAATCTTTGAAGCTGGAACATGCTAAGACCATTTGGCATCGCTCTTCTTTTGTAAAAAGGCAAAAAAATTAATATATAAATAAATTAAAATTATAATCCAAGAATACCATAATATATTTTTAGTACATGAAATATACAGGATTGTGATCAATTAAATATTGCAACAGTCCCAATATTTACTATCGTCGGAATTGGGTCATATGGGAAATTTTGTTCATACTAACACTATAATATCAGTTTGGGGAGGAAGAGGAGAATTGGAAACTGATGGAAGAACGAGTCTGTGTGCACGTTCATCAACGGTTATCTAACATCATATGGAAGATTTTGCATTGTAAAAACGGAAACTCCAATACCAATTTGTAGAATTGAGAAAAAGAGGAGAAAACTAGATTTTCTTTCTTTTAATTTCTTACAAGCTTGCTTTCACTTTCTCTCTTGCTTTCATTCTTTTCTTTCTCTCTTACTCTCTCTTACAATACTCACTTTTTCTCTTTCTCCTTTTCCCTTTTTCTTCTCCCTCACTTTCTCACTTTTTTCTCTTTTTTTTCTCCTACTCACAAAATGACCACACCTATATTTAAATAGTGGTCAACATGACCTTTCAACTCCAATAGACACTTTTTCATCAATAGACACGACCTTTCACGAACAGACATAACTCTTGACTAATGGACATGACACTTGACGAACAGACACGACTCTTCACGAATAGTCACATCATTAATTAACATGACTTTTGACTTTAACGGACACGACTCTTCACTTCAACTGACATGACTTTTGACTCTAAAGACACTACTTTTTCACCTAAAAGACACTTGTCTTTTCATTTTATTATTCTCATTAAACTTGCATTTAATGTTTACCCAACAGAACTCCCCCGTAAACTTAAATGCTTTAGTCCTTTAAGGGGGTTTGTATACGTCACCGACAAAATCAGCATACGGAGGCGTCTCCTCCTTAGCATCATTTTCAACATACTCCCTGTGCTCTTCCAATGTGGTTGCACCAATGCACCTCAGCTGCCCGCTAGCCAACATTAGTTTGAACAAATTGACAGCATCCATACTTTCCTCAGTCCTTCCTGCTCCAAGCACAAAATGTATCTCATCAATGAACAATACCACTTCCCCATATGAATCCTCCACTTCTTTTAGCATAGATTTCGGTCTCTCCTCAAATTCTTTTCTATATTTCACACCAACCACCAATGCTCGTTGCTTCTCTTCCTTCGACTTCTGAAGTTCTAGCTCCTCTTACAACCTTTTACAAGCATCATCATATTGCAGTTCCAAAGATTTGATTTGAATCTCATGCTTTCTCCTCAACAATGAAGGTTTCTCTCTCATCTCATTTTCAGCATGAAGCTCCAATCACTGCATCTCTTCTTTGTGATGAGCTCGAAATCTTGCGTCGTTCTGTTCATAGTCTTTTTGACCTTTGCTGAGCATTGCAACATGCTCCTCGTTATCACCTTCTTTGGATTCTGGAACCACAATTTTAGCTTTTATCACTTTCTCTTTTTCATCGAATTTTTTCTCAACTTCTACTTCCAACATTTCAGCTTCAGCATCACTCTCCTCAACCTTTTGTGTTTCACTGTTGACCTCCTCAACCTCTTATGTATCTCTCTCTCTTGCTTCTGAAGCAGCCACCTTTTCTCTTGCTTCACTAGTTGCTGCTTCTTCTTTTACATCAGCAGCAGTCCTCTCCGTACTTCCGTGGGAACACTGTAACAACCCGAATTTTAATAATGTGTTAAGACAAGAATCGAGGCAGAATTAAATTATCGACTAATAATCAAGCGAAAAGGGTTGCGCCGTTGCGTTCGTCTCGGAATTATGGTTGGAAACGAATCCGAAATTTTGTAAATTGGAGTCCGTATGACCGAGATATGGCCTCTAGAAGTTTCACGAAAAATCAGAGAACGAAAACAGATTTTCAAAATTCGAATTTAGCCCCAAACAGACTGGGCGGGAAAATTTCCCGCCCAGCCCCAGGTCGACTGGGGAGTCGACCCCCCAGGGACCAGGTCGACTGCCCAGTCGACCTAGGTGTCGACCTGGGGGTCGACCTCCCTGGTCGAGCCAGGTCGGCCTGGGTGCACCTACATGGTCTTTTGGCTCTGGTTTAGGGGCCTGTGATGATTTTGACGGTTCAGATCTAAACTAGGGTTAATCTAAGGGCCTAAACTAGTCCTAACTTCTATAAAAACACCCTAAGACCTAACCTAAATCACTAAAAATCATTCTAGCAACAAACTGCTGCCCAAATCTCTCTTGATCATGGCCTCCATCTCCAACTTCAAGGGCTTGAGCATTCAACTAGATCCATGTCAAAGGAGCAAGCTTTCTACATCAAATCAAGGGAGTAGAGTATCATTCCTACACCGTTCTACGACAAATGCTTGCTCATAAATCTCTAGCCACGCTTTGTAAGTTCTAGCTACTTTTAGATCTAAACGGTAGTTCTAATGTTGACATGGAATAAAATGAGATGAAAACTAAATATGCTAGTCTATGTGAATCTAGTCTTGCCCCTCTTTTGAACCTATGACTTTGGGCTATTTCTTAGTGATTAAATCATGCCACTCATGTTGTGTTTAACCTAGTTTATCATGCAAGATTGAATCTTGACTTGTGGAATGTTGGCATGAACCCTTAAAACAATTTGACTTGTGGAACATTCATAGGAACTTGACTTGGGGCTTATGCATGTAAAAGAACCTAAACCCCTCATGACCATTTACATGCCTATGATGATGAACCTAGTGTTATGCTATCATACATGTTTGAGGTCAATCCCTTTATGCTATCATACATATTTGAGGCCAATCCCTTTATGCTATCATACATGTTTGAGGCCAATTCCTTTATGCTATCATACATATTGGATACCAATCCCTTTATGCTTTCATACATGTTTGAGGCCAATGTGTTGTCATATTATTCCTACTATGTTGACTCGCTTTCACTTGTGTTGGGAATACGCCTTGGGTAGTTTAGGCAAACGTGAGATGGGCTATGAAATTTTACATGAATTAAGAAAAGGGGAAAATGGGCATAAGTGTAAAACGTGGACTTTGTCGTAGCCTAAATTTGACATGAACATGATAAATAGGAAAACATGAAAGTGGCCAACTCGAGGTTGAGTTGAGTTTGTAGCATAAATCTGCCCGGAACCGCCCGGCAAATCCAGTAGCTACAGACAATAAGACCCAATGTGAGAAGTTGGTCATATCGCGCTCAAAACCCGAGGTTAGACTATGTTGTGGTGTAAAGCTGCCCGGACCCGCCCGTCGTAACCAGTAACCACAACAAAGTCTAATGTGAGAGGTTGGGGTGCATTAATTTACTTAATGCCACATGATAAGGTTAAGTTAGTTTGACTAATGGCACTCAACCGATATGACATGAATGAGTAGGTTAAGTAAGACCGGGCTTGATTACTTAAAGACACTTAACCATATAACACGATTAGTAGATGGGTTAGTTTAACCTAAATGGGTTGATAACACCCGACTGGGATAACGCGATGCGTGGTAGGGTTAAGTAAACCCACAAGAATGATACTTAACCATTATAAATACGACTAGTGGATGGGGTTAATTTAACCCATACTTAACCAGTCCGACTCGGTAATTTGATGGGGTTAAGTTAACTTACACTTAACCAATCTGACTTGATAATTTGATAGGGTTAACTCACGAACCTCTTAAATATGCTTAACCAAATCCAACTCGATAATTTAATGGGGTTAAGTTAACTTACACTTAACCAATTTTACTCGATAATTTGATGAGGTTAAGACAACCTATACTTAACCAATCTGACGCGGTAGCTTGATGAGGTTAAGATAACCTATACTTAACCAATCTGACACGGTAATTTGAAAGGGTTAAGTTAACCTATACTTAACCTATCTGACACGATAACCTAGGGTTAAGTCATGAACTTCTTAATATACTTAACCAAATTGATACATGGTTTGTAGGGCTAAGCCTTGAACTTGAATACTTAGCCAATTTTGACATGATTCGTAGGCGGGGTAAGTCATGAACTCGAATGACAACACTTAACCCATTAGACAAAACCCTAGTTCAGGGGACTAAGTGGAAAATCGTAGTTAATAAGGATAACGGGAAGGGAAACTAAGTGATATACCTTAGTTAAGGATAACTAAGTAATTATTCTTAGTCAAGAGAATTAGACCAGTTCACAGATAGATGAGTAACCTGATACGGTAGGTCATCGTTTAAAACGAACACACGAGGAGGAGCGAATGTTTATCTGACTTAGGTAAAGGCTCCAGCGAACTGGGTGATGAAGCGGTAGCTTCAGGGGACGTGAGGGTACTCTTGATATCCCTCTGTGAGGTTGCAGATGATCCTCCTGGGCTCACAGAGGTTAAGGTCTACGGTAGAAGAACCAATGGTGTGCCTTGGTTACTGTACGAGCAACCTAAAGACTGGGGTGGATTAGCGTGGAGTCGGCGATACCTAGTTTAGCCCTGTGATAGCACGTCGTCGACTACCTACCATCTTTAGTCAATCGTGTACGTATGCGGAAAGGCAGAGAACTCCCAACAGACCATATACTTGCTATCTAGTTATGGGTGAGATTGGACAATAGGAAAGTGGGGCATGGATGGCCGGAGTATAGTTCTCGTTCATGATTTTCTTGGATTGCCTTTCAGTAGTTGAGGGAGGGGTCACGTGGGACCATAACCACCGGTAAAAAAACAGACCTTGATATCTGTATCGGCAGATAACCTAAAGCTCCCGACCGAGTCCCGTATTTCTTGATTAGCCCTGTCACGGGACTCGGATGGCACATTGAGATACATGTGCATCTAAACATGGAAAACGATTCACGATACATACGTGGGAAAAAGGGCGTGGTTGACGGGTAGCGTAATCCCTAGCGGTCCTAGGTGGCTTAAACCCAAACCGAGTTACGAAAACGTTTAGTATGTAGCGTAATCCCTAGTGGTCCTAGGTGGCATAAATCCTAGCCGAACATTCGAGAATTCATGGTAAGAAAATACAGCCAGATCAAGGGTGACAGTCCAAATGATTTCAATGATAATGGAACTACGTTGAAGTAGTATAGAACTACATGAGGAAGCTCGTAGGATTTACGGCAAAGGACCAAACATATACATGGAAAGAAACATACGAGTTGGGAAAACCTACATTTGGTTGACATGGATCATTTCATTGGGCAAGGGACATTTTGTAGATAACACATGACACGGGTTGGGATACTAGTACGGAAGGTGCAGGGCAAATATACTTGGTAGAACTTTGGGGTGTTATACTCGATAGAACCTTGGGATGTTATACTCGATAGAACCTTGGGATGTTATACTTGATTCATTGTGACCGTAGTTTATCTTGATACAGTAGTTCATCCTGTTACCTTGGTTTAGCTTGTCTATCTTGTCATCATCCTTATGTTTACTTTCAGTTTATGCATGTCATGTTACCTTTACCTGTTTTATGCTGGAAGTAGATAGGACTTACCAGTCTTTATGACTGACCCCGTTTTCTTTCGCCTCTTTGTCTTCCGTTCCCCCCCCCCCAGGTTTTCAGGGAGGAAATACTGTTATTTAGCTCGTACTTCTTCTGCTTCAAGGTCATCATGTATGGCTTGGATATTCTTGGCTATGGCTGCTTTACCGTTTTACTTGGGGAATATTTTATGATCATGGTTTTATGCTTCTTTAACTATTGCAAGACAGGTTTCCAATGTAATGGCTTTTAAAGGCATTTTGATGTAAAAGGCTTTAGACCTTATAATTTTATGAGGTAATGAAATTTGGTTTTTCTTCCGCTGTTTTATATGTTCTGTCTTGTGATATTTCTGTGCATGTTTACCTAGACAACGCCCCTCCAAAGCTAGTGCATTCTATTGTGAGTGACCCCGGCGGAGGTGGGGTGTTACATTTGATATCAGAGCAGAAGGTTACCAGACTGGGAAAAAGTTTTAAAACCTTCTGAAAACTATTTGAAAACCGTTTACAAAGAAGCATTTTTCAAGGAAAGTTTTATTTTTAAAAGGCTATTCCCCAAAGGCCATTAGCATTATCCTTTGTTTCCTTGATTGAATCTCTTTTCCTTTCTTTCCTCCACCTGTAGTCACAGTAGTTTGAACTGCAACTAATCATTTTCTAACTACGTTAGTGTTTTCGGTATGATGGAGGCAGTTCTCGAGAGATTTGTTGCCGCGTTATAAGAAAGGATAGTAAGAACAAGGATAAAGGATACAAGCTTAAGGACAAGCAACTTGTTGGTATGGCTTAATTCACAAAGAAGGAAAAAAGTGAATGATAAAACCCATGACAAGAGAGAGTATCTCTAGTAGGGTAAAAAGGGAAAGATAGTCAAGTATTATGAGACGAGGACAAGATCATCGAGAGGGCAATTATATGCTCTCACTGTTAGCGTACCTAAGAAGGGTGGTAATGTTTCTATGAAAGGTTTAGCTTTTCTTCTCTATCATCCCGTCAGGACTTTGCTTTGATCACCGCATCATTTAAGTCTGCTTCGATAGTTGAGTCTCTGCACCTTCGTACTAGCATAGTATAGGATCCCATTTTTGTCTCAAATCTTGTTGAGGAATCAATCCATTTATTCATGACTTGTTTGGATTTGAGGACGCGTTTGACTTTTGGGAATAATGCTTATGCTTTTAAGCTATGGGTTGAATTCTAGGAATGGGGTGGTTATCCAGTAAGTGTGCCATTCTCGGTTCTGAAAGGAGGGTAGTTTGGCTCTTGACTTGCCTCGGTAATACCCTCGAAGTCTCATGTAACCTTTAGGGTTCTGTCATGATGGGTTACCTAGAAGCTCTTGATGCATTTGTTGGAAATCCGTTCGAGTAGAGTTCGCCACTAAGGCGGATGGTTCATTTCGCTTGTGTATGAGTTATGGAAATCACTCTAGTAAGTACACTTGGTAACATGGTTGGCATCTGTTTATTTTCAAGAGACAAGTTCTTCTGCGTGGAATGCCGTAGAGCGAGTAAACGAGATCCATGATTCACTAGTGAATTTTGGAGAGCTTACATGAAACCATGAGTGCACGGATATGGTTGAGCTAAGTATACTAGGGGGAGAATAAGTAAAAGTGGAACGAGAGGCGACAATGAAGTAAGTTCCAGCTCATATTTCGAAATAGGAGTTAAGAGGCCACGAAATCATGAAGTTAAAGATGGTCAAAGCAAAATGGAAATAAGCTCAAGGAAATGCGACTTAGAAGATTGAAGACAAGATACGCGCATCATATCTCTTTTTAAGAGTATATTCTTGATCCCTGTTTTCCTGTAGAGCTTACCCGCATGCTATCTTTTATGCATATCCTCTCGGTCCTATTCTCGATCTTATTTCTGTTGCAAACTCCATAGGGGGTATGACTCATCGGTTAATAATACATGTCAGGGTTTGAAGGTGTGCGTTAGGTTGACTAAACCTTTTGGGCTTTATAGGATATGGGTTGGGTTTAGAAAGGGATTTCTTGTAATCCAAAAGGAGTTTATCTTGCTTATCTTCTCGGTCCTATCTTGAGGACCTTAGGTAGAACCCTGTGGATGTAAACATGTATTTGAAAACATGTTATGATTAATATGGTTGCAAGTGGTTGCAAGTGGTTGCTCGTGGATGCGCGAATACACACTAGGCATTAGATCGGCTCAGTCACATTTCATATTTCATATGTATACGTGTTTATACTTGTTTATGGATGAATTTGAATGTGTTATCATGTGAATATTGCATATGGTTGAATGGTTGTGCACACATATAGTGTTTATGTGACTAGGACTATTTGCATACAAGTGGATTCATGGCACTAAACATATTTTGCATTTAGAAGATCAATCAGGCCTGATCATTTGCATTAGATAAGGAACACATACACACACACACTTTCTGCATATGTTCATACAGCATTAGAAATCTTTTAAGGACAATGGTTGCCTGTAGATGATGCTTTGAGTAGATGGATGATTGGATGGTAGGATACATCCTCCCTAACTTAGAGATTTCGGGGACGAAATCCTTAAAGGAGGGGAGAATGTAACAACCCGAATTTTAATAACGTGTTAAGACAAGAATCGAGGCAGAATTAAATTATCGAGTAAGAATCAAGCGAAACGGGTTGCGCCGTTGCGTTCGTCTCGGAGTTCTGGTTGGAAACGAGTCCAAAATTCCGTAAATCGGAGTCCGTATGACCGAGATATGGCCTCTAGAAGTTTCACGAAAAATCGGAAAACGAAAACAGGTTTTCAAAATTCGAATTTAGCCCCAAACAGACTGGGCGGGAAAATTTCCCGCCCAGCCCCAGGTCGACTGGGGAGTCAACCCCCCAGGGACCAGGTCGACTGCCCAGTCGACCTGGGGGTCGACCTCCCTGGTAGAGCCAGGTCGGCCTGGGTGCACCTGCATCGTCTTTTGGCTCCGGTTTGGGGGCCTGTGACATTTTGACGGTTCAGATCTAAACTAGGGTCGATCTAAGGGCCTAAACTAGTCCTAACTTCTATAAAAACACCCTAAGACCTAACCTAAATCACTAAAAATCATTCTAGCAACAAAGTGCTGCCCAAATCTCTCTTGATCATGGCCTCCATCTCCAACTTCAAGAGCTTGAGCATTCAACTAGATCCATGTCAAAGGAGCAAGCTTTCTACATCAAATCAAGGGAGTAGAGCATCATTCCTACACCGTTCTATGACAAATGCTTGCTCATAAATCTCTAGCCATGCTTTGTAAGTTCTAGCTACTTTTAGATCTAAACTGTAGTTCTAATGTTGACATGGAATAAAATGAGATGAAAACTAAGTATGCTAGGTTATGTGAATCTAGTCTTGCCCCTCTTTTGAACCTATGACTTTGGGCTATTTCTTAGTGATTAAATCATGTCACTCATGTTGTGTTTAACCTAGTTTATCATGCAAGATTGAATCTTGACTTGTGGAATGTTGGCATGAACCCTTAAAACAATTTGACTTGTGGAACATTCATAGGAACTTGACTTGGGGCTTATGCATGTAAAAGAACCTAAACTCCTCATGACCATTTACATGCCTATGATGATGAACCTAGTGTTATGCTATCATACATGTTTGAGGCCAATCCCTTTATGCCATCATACATGTTTGAGGCCAATCCCTTTATGCTATCATACATGTTTGAGGCCAATTCCTTTATGCTATCATACATATTTGAGGCCAATCCCTTTATGCTATCATACATGTTTGAGGCCAATTTGTTGTCATATTATTCCTACTATGTTGACTCGCTTTCACTTGCGTTGGGAATACGCCTTGGGTAGTTTAGGCAAACGTGAGATGGGCTATGAAATTTTACATGAATTAAGAAAAGGGGAAAATGGGCATAAGTGTAAAACGTGGACTTTGTCGTAGCCTAAATTTGACATGAACATGATAAGTAGGAAAACATGAAAGTGGCCAACTCGAGGTTGGGTTGAGTTTGCAGCATAAATCTGCCCGGAACCGCCCGGCAAATCCAGTAGCTACAGACAATAAGACCCAATGTGAGAAGTTGGTCATATCACGCTCAAAACCCGAGGTTAGACTAGGTTGTGGTGTAAAGCTGCCCGGACCCGCCCGACGTAACGAGTAACCACAACGAAGTCTAATGTGAGAGGTTGGGGTGCATTAATTTACTTAATGCCACATGATAAGGTTGAGTTAGTTTGACTAATGGCACTCAAACGATATGACATGAATGGGTAGGTTAAGTAAGACCGGGCTTGATTACTTAAAGACACTTAACCATATAACACGATTAGTGGATGGGTTAGTTTAACCTAAATGGGTTGATAACACCCGACTGGGATAACGCGATGCGTGGTAGGGTTAAGTAAACCCATAAGAATGATACTTAACCATTATAAATACGACTAGTGGATGGGGTTAAGTTAACCTATACTTAACCAGTCTGACTCGGTAATTTGATGGGGTTAAGTTAACTTACACTTAACCAATCTAACTTGATAATTTGATAGGGTTAAGTCACGAACCTCTTAAATATGCTTAACCAAGCTTTTGTAGTTGTATTCGTAATATGCTCTATGTGTGTTGTATGAAGTGTCTTAAACTTTGCGGTGATGGTTGTTTTTTGGACTACCAACTGGGTTTGTCAGTTGGATAACTATTAATATCTATTATTTAACCGGCTGTGTAGCCTCGCGCTACATATCCGTTTGCTCAAAAAAAAATATGCTTAACCAAATCTGACTCGATAATTTAATGGGATTAAGTTAACCTACACTTAACCAATTTTACTCGATAATTTGATGAGGTTAAGACAACCTATACTTAACCAATCTGACGCCGTAGCTTGATGAGGTTAAGATAACCTATACTTGACCAATCTGACACGGTAATTTGAAAGGGTTAAGTTAACCTATACTTAACCTATCTGACACGATAACCTAGGGTTAAGTTATGAACTTCTTAATATACTTAACCAACTTGATACATGGTTTGTAGGGCTAAGCCTTGAACTTGAATACTTAGCCAATTTTGACATGATTCGTAGGCGGAGTAAGTCATGAACTCGAATGACAACACTTAACCCATTAGACAAAACCCTAGTTCAGGGGACTAAGTGGAAAATCGTAGTTAATAAGGATAACGAGAAGGGAAACTAAGTGATAAACCTTAGTTAAGGATAACTAAGTAATAATTCTTAGTCAAGAGAATTGGACCAGTTCACAGATAGATGAGTAACCTGATACGGTAGGTCATCGTTTAAAACGAACACACGAGGAGGAGCGAATGTTTATCTGACTTAGACAAAGCCTCCAGCGAACTGGGTGACAAAGCGGTAGATTCAGGGGACATGAGGGTACTCTTGGTATCCCTCTGTGAGGTTGCAGATGATCCTCCTGGGCTCACAGAGGTTAAGGTCTACGGTAGAAGAACCAATGGTGTGCCTTGGTTATTGTACGAGCAACCTAAAGACTGGGGTGGATTAGCGTGGAGTCGGCGATACCTAGTTTAGCCCTGTGATAGCACGTCGTCGACTACCTACCATCTTTAGTCAATCGTGTACGTATGCGGAAAGGCAGAGAACTCCCAACAGACCATATACTTGCTATCTAGTTATGGGTGAGGTTGGCAAATAGGAAAGTGGGGGCATGGATGGCTGGAGTATAGTTCTCGTGCATGATTTTCTTGGATTGCCTTTCAGTAGTTGAGGGAGGGGTCACGTGGGACCATAACCACCGGTAGAAAAACAGACCTTGATATCTGCATCGGTAGATAACCTAAAGCTCCCGACCGAGTCCCGTATTTCTTGATTAGCCCTGTCACGGGACTCGGATGGCACATTGAGATACATGTGCATCTAGACATGGAAAACGATTCACGATACATACGTGGGAAAAAGGGCATGGTTGACGGGTAGCGTAATCCCTAGCGGTCCTAGGTGGCTTAAACCCAAACCAAGTTACAAAAACGTTTAGTAGGTAGCGTAATCCCTAGTGGTCCTAGGTGGCATAAATCCTAGCCGAACATTCGAGAATTCATGGTAAGAAAATACAGCCAGATCAAGGGTGACAGTCCAAATGATTTCAATGATAATGGAACTACGTTGAAGTAGTATAGAACTACGTGAGGAAGCTCATAGGATTTACGACAAAGGACTAAACATATACATGGAAAGAGACATACGAGTTGGGAAAACCTACATTTGGTTGACATGGATCATTTCATTGGGCAAGGGACATTTTGTAGCTAACACATGACACGGGTTGGGATACTAGTACGGAAGGTGCAGGGCAAATATACTTGGTAGAACCTTGGGGTGTTATACTCGATAGAACCTTGGGATGTTATACTCGATAGAACCTTGGGATGTTATACTTGATTCATAGTGACCGTAGTTTATCTTGATACAGTAGTTCATCCTGTTACCTTGGTTTAGCTTGTCTATCTTGTCATCATCCTTATGTTTACTTTCAGTTTATGCATGTCATGTTACCTTTACCTGTTTTTATGCTGGAAGTAGATAGGACTTACCAGTCTTTATGACTGACCCCGTTTTCTTTCGCCTCTTTGTCTTCCGTCCCCCCTCCCCCCTAGGTTTTCAGGGAGGAAATACTGTTATTTAGCTCGTACTTCTTCTGCTTCAAGGTCATCAAGTATGGCTTGGATTTTCTTGGCTATGGCTGCTTTACCGTTTTACTTGGGGAATATTTTATGATCGTGGTTTTATACTTCTTTAACTATTGCAAGACAGGTTTCCAATGTAATGGCTTTTAAAGGCATTTTGATGTAAAAGGCTTTAGACCTTATAATTTTATGAGGTAATGAAATTTGGTTTTTCTTCCGCTGTTTTATATGTTGTGTCTTGTGATATTTCTGTGCATGTTTACCTAGACAATGCCCCTCCAAAGCTAGTGCATTCTCTTGTGAGTGACCCTGGCGGAGGTGGGGTGTTACAAACACTCTCTTTTGCTTTTGGCTTTTCATCTTCTTTTTCAGCTTCTTTGCTTTTATTCTCTTTTTCCTCTTCTTTATCTTCTTTCACTACTGATGCAACATTCTTTCCCATCAATACCGCTTTGAATCTTTCGATCTCTTCTTAATCAACTTCCTTTTCATCTTCTCCTTTGTAATCTTTTGCATACACCTCTTTCAGCAAATTCCATGATTCTTTTTCCCTTTTTTCTCCATTAATATGACACCATGCTTCTTTATCTACGTTATCACTCAGCACCATAAAAGCTTGAAGATCTTTCCTTCTCAAGCTTGTAAACGCCTCACTCTCTTTCTCTGTCATGTTTTTAACGTCTTTTGGCCACTCATAGCCACTCTCAACAATCTCCGATAACCCTTTGGAGATTAACTCTTCTTTCTTTCTACTACTCCACTTTTCGAAATTTTCGTTTGTGAGAACGAACGATGAGAAGAATAAAAATATCATAGTTTCAACCTAGCTCTGATACCAATTTGTAAAAACGAAAGCTCCGATACCAGTTTATAGAATTGAGAAGAGGAGGAAAGTAGATGATTTTATTTAGAGGAAGAAATACTTCTTATAATTTTCTTTTGTTTCAACTTCAATTTTCCTTACAATCCTTCTTACTTTCTTTTTTCACTTTCTCACTTTTTTCTCTTTTTTTTCTCCTACTCACAAAATGACCACATCCATATTTATATAGTGGTCAACATGACCTTTCACATCCAATAAACATCTTTTCATCAATAGACACGACCTTTCACGAACAGACATAACTCTTGACTAATGGACATGACACTTGACGAACAGACACGACTCTTCACGAATAGTCACATCATTAATTAACATGACTTTTGACTTTAACAGACACGACTCTTCATTTCAACTGACATGACTTTTGACTCTAAAGACACTACATTTTCACCTAAAAGACACTTTTCTTTTCATTTTATTATTCTCATTAAACTTGCATTTAATGTTTACCCAACATGCATTACTCTTTCTTTATAAATAAACAAATAACATAACTTCATTTGGATTAGAGGATGTCCAACATGGCGACATTCCTAACACGTCTACACATTTAGCATCAGCGTACACAGTGCCAGCCCTAGCAATTTTGTTGCCCTATCCAGCTTTTGTAAAAGTGAAAAAAGTTGCAGATGGAAAAAAAAACTGATGCCCCAAATCGTTGAACTCGTGTCTGCATTTACGTCTCCGTGCAAGCTTATTAACTTGCCATTCAATACCATTGTAAACATGAATTATTGCAACAGTCTGTATATAAGTAATCACCGCCTACTACCCTAATCACCACCTGCTACCCCCATGGCGCCGGTTGCCCTAGTCGACGGGCTCTCCCGACTCCCCCACGGGCCGGGACTGAGTGTACACATCCACCAAGCGGTCCACGCATTGTCTTATCCTCATTTAAGAATCCATCCTGACAAGGCATAGGTGAAATAATATTATCTCATTTTACTTGTGGATATAATATAAACAGATAAAATTTTAAAATACAAGGATATGTAGCAATGCTAATACGTCTAACATCAAAGTATGTATATTTATCAAGCACAATAATTCCTTTATCTAAGAGTCTCCTATTATCAATTGGGTATGCGACAACAAAAAAATTAAATTTAAAGAGGGAGCAAGTAATTGTACTTGCGAAAATGAAAATGTTATTTTACACATATTGACAATCAAATATATTACTTCAAATCGCATTAAGTTTCCAACAGAGAAAATTAATCAAGCAGAGTTGAAGGTAATTAAACTCCGCTCGTGTAGTTTTCCATGCAGTCTGTTTTAAGTCAAAGTAGAGTAAAGGAGGAGGGTTGTGCGAGCCAACAAAAAAAAAGTCTCTTTTTTAGATATAAAAACCTTATGATATTTCGTTGGGGGCATAACCCTCTTAGATGCACCATATTGAGGCTCGGGTATGATGTTAAAAATGCAAGGGCTGGATCGTCACTCTCTTAATGGCATGCTACATCAACGCCTTTGTGTAGTGATAAATGAGCAATAGTCTTCGCATCTTTCTCGGCAGGTGCAATAGGTAAGAAAGCTAGTCGATGATTATAAAGTTAGGCTAGGTAGTTGGAATGTAGGGTCCTTAACAGGAAAGTTAAAGAGAGACAGTTGATGATATGACTAGGAGACATAAATATCTTATTCATTCAGAGATCAAATTTACATGACAGAAGGTGAAGGAGGCGGAGAACGCGAGTTTCAAGTTGTGGTACACGGGAAAAGAACATAGTAAGAATGGGTAGGCATCTTGATTGACAAGAGTCTTAGAAATGAAGTGGTAGACATCAAGAGACGAGGGAATATGATCATCCTAGTAAAGTTGGTAGTTGGTGATGCGATTCTGAATTTCATTAGCGCTTAATCCCCATAAGTAGGCCTAAGTGAAGAAGCTAAGAGGAATTCTTGGAACGACTTAGATGTCATGGTTAGAGATGTGCTTAGCAGTGAGAAATTATTTATAGGAAGAGATTCCAACGACAATATTGGCTCAGTAAGTGGGGGGTTTGAAAGAGTCAATAGTGGTTTTGGATGTGACAATAAGAACCAAGAAGAAAGCGAAATATTGAATTTTTCTATTTTCTATGGTCTTATGAGAAAAACAGCATTTAGCAGCGACAGAATCCGCTGCTAATCCGTCGCTATATCGGATTTAGCGATGGATTTCCTGCATAACACGGTGGTCGGTAAAAACCACGACGGTAATTGTGTCAGATTTAGCGACGGAATATAGCCTGAGTTTTCCGACAGTTTTCCACCATTTTACTATTTATATAATAAAAATATAATTTTATTTATTAATTTAATTTTAATTTATTTACTGACATTTTAGCGGCGGAAAAGTATTTTTTTGAAATTACTATTTATAATTATCCGTCGGTAAACCCTTGCAAGATAGCAATGGATTTGCAAAAAATAATTTTTATTTAAAAAACTTTTGCTTGCAATCTGTCGCTATTCCCCTTCTAATATACACACACACACACACACACACACACACCAGTACGTTAGGCACATCCGTTGGATGTGTGCATAAATAATTTGATATGGATACACACTAATTTGCAATTCACATACGTAAATGCAACAGCACATGCAACAATGCAATTCACACTAATATTTTTTGTCCACACTAATAATTTCCGTCCAGCTCAAGTCAAATCAAACATACCAAAACTACATACATCGCATGAACCAATAAATATGTATGACACAGCATGTGCGTCTCTTAAAACCAATCTAATACACAGCAGAATATATCAGAAGTTCAATCAAGATTTAATCACTTTACACTCCTACTAAACATATTTTTGCCAAAGTCATTCAAATTTCACTAATGACATAAACTATTTTTCCTAGAGAGCTCAACAACTTCTTGAACAACTGTACTGAATCTTTTGGGTATCTCTTCAGTTTTTCCTTGTAATATAGTCAGCTTACCATCCCCAATTATCCAAAAGCAACCATGCAAAGTACCCTCTTACATCACAACCATCTTCTCTGATTGATGCAGATCGAAGCTACTATAAGAGCAGACATACGTACCTATTTGTACATGAAAGAAAGTTGTGCCACAACACCTTTTACATCATGTTAAATCTTCATCTGTACCTTAATAAATTAAAAATAAGCATACGTGAGACATTCAATTTTCATCCAAGAAAAAACGATAAACAGATTGATTAATAGATACTTGGGCTTAAAAAGAGATACAAAATTAAAAAACACATCAACACTTCGAATTATAATTGCACGCATTTAATGGCACTAGTTTCCTTTTTATTCAATAAACACAGAACATATATATTACTAAAAAGACACCTAATTGTCGACTAAAAGTACCGTCCAGTAATTATTTAGACAATACCATGTTAGCTACGATGTTATGTATTTTAGACAACATACATTCACTTAGTCCATTACTACCGCCAAATGTTCAGTTTAAATGAGTGATTTGAATTATGAAATTCTACCGCCAAATGTTCAGTTTAAATGAGTGATTTGAATTATGAAAGACAGCCCGGGCATATGTTCGAGCTAAATTTCAACATAGATTTCTTTCATATGGTTTCTAATTTTTATTATGTTATTGTGCTTTTGTAGCTCCAATGATTTTGTTTTCAAGCACATTACTTATTGAGCTACTAGGTACTTGGTGAATATTTCATGATACCAGTTTCTATGTTACTTTTCTGTTAATCCATGAATGCAGACTTCATCATTCTTCTTATTTGTTTTACTTATGTGTTTTTTCTTTTGCTTACATTGATATTTATAGGAACAATTATTCTTTGGTTACTTCTTTCGAATTGATGTGATTTGATAACTATTTTGAAAATGAGATTTAAATCTTAAATCATACAGTTCATGCATAAAATCGAAACAGGATTCAAATCGTAGATACAGAAGATTCGTATTTCAAGGTTTGCACACAATATGAAAATGGTACTTAAATTTAAGGTTTGAAATTCTATGATTACATAAAACTTAACCTTCTCTTCGATTCCATTTTTTCTTTGATTTGAAAACATTATAATTTGAATTGAAATTCAAATAAACATATTAGCATAAGTGGAATGTTTTTAATTGCTGTTTTTACTTGGTTTAAATCAAACCGTCAAGCGAGAAATAGAATCTGAATCTTGACTTAAATTGTAGGGTTTGAAGGTTTTTGATAATACCTTTGCTGATAATTACAAGTTACAAAATGTATAGTCAGAAACCTTTTTTTATTACTGGGTCACATGAAAGTGGGTTGCTTGTGAATTTGAAAGTGTTTTGAGCAAGCGTGCTCATTATTTTACTCCTTATTCTTTTCGCTTTTGTCATTGTTTTTACCAGTACTTTGAATTCTTTCTTTTGAATATTATTTATTGCGAACCGTGTCTACCAGATGTTAGATATGAACAGACTTACAATTGGGGAATCTGCTCGCAAAGTTTAGTGATGCATGTTACATAATATTATCATACATTTTTAAATTTATGAAAGTATCTTTATCTCAGCATTGTTTTTATCAAATAATTTATAGTAATTTATTCAGTGACTGATGGCAAAAGCATCAGAACTACGGTTTTTTTGGCTAATACTTTTTTTGAAAAATACTGTATACATGCAATTTTAACCAGGTGCAATTAAATGAACTGAAAGAAAATGAACAACAGTCTCTTAAAGACTCGGAAAGGCTGGAAAAAGTGATGGAAGAAGATAGAGAAATGAAGGTTGGAATCATTATTAACACATACAGTGTTAAAATATTTTTGCTTCTCTTTTTTGCTTTCTTTTTTTTTCTTTTCTTTTTTTGCAGAAAAAGACCAGTACAATGGCAGAGGATGAATATACATTGAGAAGCATCCTGAGCTGAAAAGGAGTTTTGATGATGACAACTGGGGCTATTACAGTTGCAGTTCACAAAACTCTAATTTCCATTTGTTCAAATAAACTATTTCACTCCTTACTACCTTTCTTTCATGATATTTCTTTATCCAGTTTTCGGTTGTCAACTGCTTTTGTGTTTGTATGAACAAATGTAATTATACTGCATTCAGAACCGAATGAATTGTAGAAGTTCATGATTTGGAATTAATTTATTTGCTAAATTTCTTTCTTAAGTTTACTTTATCCTACGATGTCAACTGAATGATTAATTTTGATTCTTAATAAATAAAAAAGATTTGCTAAATGGTTGATTAGTTTAACATTTAATGCCATTTTCATATGATCAAATCAGGATGACTGCATATCAATACTAACTAGAAATGAGTCCATAATTTGTTTATCATAATCTACATACGCTTAATCGATATCCGTGTGCGTAGCACGAGTTCGCACTTGTGTATTAAAAGGAAAATATTATTTTTGCTTATTGCCTTTTAAACAAACATGTAATAGTGGTGCAAATGGTTTTCCACAAACTCCTTTCAATAATAACAAAACTCAGAACACATGCATAACCTGAACAGATTAAATTGGGGAATAAAACTTCAGTTACCTAATGCCATTAGGATGAAGCTCAAAACACTTTCCATCGCCATAAGTAGCCAATAAATATCCAGATGGTGTTAAGCCCTGTAAGAAAAAAAAAAGAATATGTAGCAAGGCATGTTTCCTAACATAACTAATAACATAAGCTATAAGGCTTCAATATGAATTTTGTTACCTTGATAGTTACTGATGTTTTCGCTACCTCGTCATTTTGATTCTCGTCTATGTCTACTTACTGGCCACTGCATATGCAAACTCAAAATTTAAAGCTACCACTTTAATTGGAAGATGATGAAAAACATAGAAGAAAAATATATGGCTATTTCACTATAAAAATTTAAAGCTACCACTTTCATTGAATAAGATCCTATAAAAAGACTATTTCACTATAGTTTTTGGATATTTACCAGTTTTCAATATCATACCAACAAGTTGTGGTAATATTCTACTGGAATTATTCAATTTGCAAGAAGTGAATTTGGGGATAACTAACTTTATTACTTTTATAGCTAGCTTTCCCTTTTTTATATTTGATCATATCATCACTCTTTGTTTCTCACTACTAATCCAGCAGTACAGGCACAACTAAATATACAAAACAGATGTTGAAGCCTTGAACGTTTGGAAAACAAAAAACAGATTCTATCGGACTAAAAAATAGCAAGCATAAAAGACGAATACCAACAATGTAATTGGTATGAGGTAAAGATTCATCAATTAATCATAACCATCCACCATTATAGATTTCATAATCTGCCTCTCATGCTATCAGAGGCAATTAAGAATAATTTTGTGCATCTGTTTCAAGCAGTACAGGCACATATAGTGGCCTTTAATATTCTGAATTTTAGTAGTGGAGCTTTTAACTCGGTTCTTAAGCTGAGCAAGCTCGGTTACAAAAACTAAGCTAGGCTCAGTTTCGTAACTAGTTAGCATGGTTTCGTAACCGAACTAAGAATGGTTTCCTAAATATGCTTTAACTCAGTTAAAAACCTAAACAGCTAATCTCTGTTCATGTCACCTAAATGATTGAACATCTGCATCATAATGAGAAATATAGATTTCAATGAGAATTTGAACTGATTTTACTATATCTTCGATAAGATTTAATAAGAAAATGCACAGCAGACCAATTAAAATAGGAGTGTTTCTCATGATCTATCACCAACATTTCTGTTTGCGTCATACAAATGTAATGGAACAGCAGTGCATGTTATAAAACATGACACAAAGGGAACCCCAAACACAAAAGACCTTCTAAAGCACACTTGAATTCCAAAGTGTTAAAAGAAAACAGCTTCACTTGCACTGAGGCAGGCATAAAATTCAGTTGCAATGCTGTAGAAAGGTTGAATAGATTTGATTCTCATTTGCTTCAAAAAATATACGACTCCAAATGCAGTGCGAGAAGGAAATTTTATTGAATGTAAGAATAGAGCGTTGCTTGAATTAATCATGTTCTGATGTTTTAATAAAAGACAGTCAGTTTGCTAGTAATTATTAATGTTGACAATTATAGTGTAAGTTAGATATCTGGGTTGCAAAAAACTACAAATTAAGCTACTTCGTATAAAAGGAGAACATTTATTGAGTAGTCAAAGAAAGAAGGAAAACCAGTTGGCCATTTAAAACTGCTCTTGGTTAACTGATTTTACTATATCTTAGAGGAAACAGCAAAACCTTTATTCACTGCCAATATCTAATCAATCATACTGATGCTTTGTTTTGTATTTTCATCTTTAAACCACTTTTTGAAGAAAAAAACATCAAACTGTAAAATCATTGCATACATAAATTGATCTAAAAGTAACACCAGTGAACGATGACACAAATATCACTAAGCATTCATGATTTACGTACATTTAACTAACCCAACGGTTTTGTGCAACCATCATGATGAACAAAGTAAATAACAACAGGGTGTACGCACCTTCTCCGGGAATGCTTTCAGCTGTGCACAACTACCACCTCATGAGCCACACCAATAAGCATTGAATTAATCTCTGCTGTTGAAAAACGAAAATCCTATAAACTGGTATGGGCCATCCAACAGAATAACTTTCAAATCACATAACACACCAGATTCAAGTTGCTTACCCTTTCTTACATCGAAATTGAAGCCACGACTTTGTGCAGAGCCGAAATTTTTATAGGATCGGTTTGGGAAGATGGAAAGGAATCAGCTTTTAAATGATATAACTTGAAAGAAAACGCCAAAATACCAAATCCCTTGATGGCTTGATTCCTAATCAGCTATAAACACATGATTTACAAATGGAACAAGATAAAACTGTTTAATACATAAACAAATAAACTTACATGCTTTCTCTTCCTCGTCATCGATCTCGTTGGTCGTTGCCATGGTTTCGGTTTCTAGTAGATTCAACCGCCGAAGCCAAGCTCTAGCCAGAAGGAGACGAGCACGAGAAAATAGCAAGCAAGCAGCAAGCCTGCTTTTGAATCTTTGACTGCCCTAATTTCGATTGCGAAATAGATCTAGGGCTTGAAGTTCGAATCTTTTGACTGCGCAACTTCTTTTTGAAAAAAAACGAGTATTACGGTGTGAAATGTGAATACTGGGGCAATGACGAAGCCGGCTAGGTTAAATTTCATGTGTGATGAGACTTGAACGAAACCCGTTGGAGCCAAAAAAATTACGCGTTGGAGCCAAAACTTTCACGCTTAAGAGCCAAAATTTCACCTGTTGTTCGTTATTGTAAAAGGAAGTTTCTTAATTTATATAAATGTTGTACAATTTAAATTACTATTAAATATCAATTACTGAAGTTAATTATTTAACAGTAATATTAATTTTTAGTTATTAAATATATTTATTTCAATTTTTTGAAAAATTTGATTCTACGGCTAAAATTAATTAACCGTTACAGAACTCAATTACAACCATCTAAACCAAATAGTTTTTAAAAATATATTTATTAAAGCTAACAAGAAAGTACACTTGTTTATCAAATAATACGTACTAATCAATTTCTTAAAAGCAAATATGTATTAATAATTTCCTGATATTAATTTAATTAATCGTATTAAAGACTATTAAATAATCATTTATTATCAAAACAAATTTAATAAACATCGAACAACAATGTATTTTATTAATTACTATTACCTCTTATTTATATTATATAGTAATTAATAATTAATCAGCATTAATTTTCAAAAAAAAATTAATCAGCATTAACTATTGAATTTTATTTACTTCTAATAGTTATTATTTATTATTAATTACTAATGTATTATTAACATTAATTATTTAAAATTTAAATTTACTAATTAATTACTAAGTAATAACACAAATTTAAAACATTTAATAAATAAAAAATAAAAAAGTTCATTTCAAATCTCTTGGAAAACTGCAGGAAAATAGCTTCAAAATTATGTCGACGGTAATCCGACTCTATTAGCAATGGAATTTAGCATCAAATATTATATGACGGTAAAGAGCTGCAATTTCCATTGATTTAGCGACAGAATTAGTATTCGACGGTAATAATTTATAATAAGATGACATATAAAATCCAAAATATTTTCTCTTACAAAGCCCACGGAAATCCGCCGCTAATTAGCGACGAAAATTTCCGCTGCTAAAAATCTGTCGCTAATCTCGGTTTTTCTTGTAGTGTACTTTTGTTAGAAAAAGACTATCACATTTGATTACTTTCAGTGGTGACCAACATTCTAAGCAGATTGACTTTGTACTAACTAGAAGAGACGACAAACGGGCTTGTGTCGACTGTAAGGTCATACCCGGAGAATGTGTCATCTCACAACATCAGTTTATGCTATTCGTGTTTTATCTCTGGGTATTTAAGAATAAAGGAGCTAAGATTAGTATGACAAAATGGTGGAAGCTCAAAGGAGATGACTCACGGGTTTTTAAAGATATAGTGATGAGAGAAGGAGCATGGAGTAAGGAAGGAGAGAAGCAAATGACCTGTGGAATGAAATGATAACATGCATTCAAAAAGTGGTTATTGAGGTGTTTGTGATAACAAAAGTAAATAAGCGCGAACCTAAAGATTCATGGCGGTGGAATAGTGATGTACAAAAGACTATCAAAGAGAAGAATAAATGCTACAAATATTTGCATCTTCATAAAATAACAACATGCAAACGTACAAAGTAACAAAAACGACCATAAAGAGAATGACGAGTGAGGCAAGGGCTCAGGCAAGAGGATGAAAGAAACGTCTACAAGATGGCCAAGCTCTGCGAGAGAAAGACAAGAGACTCCACCCAAATTAAATGCATCGAGGATGCGAATGGTTGATTTTTGGTGAAAGACGATGAGATTAAAAGTAGATACAAAGAGTAATTTGATAAGCTTTTCAACGAAGAAAGTGATAGCTCTTCAATCGAGTTGGAAGACTTTTTTAACGACACCAGTAGACATTTTGTTCGAAGAATGCAAGAGTTTTGAGATAAAGAAGGTGCTAAAACAGATGAAAACGAATCGAGGTCTTTGGCATGTGTTTTGTTTAATATGTTTGTTAATTATTTAATTATAATTATTTACGAATCGATTGAATCTTTTGTTGCTAGACACGATTGACAAATAAGAAGTTCAAGAAGCTATTCGCTAGAGAAAATGGGGCAAAAAGACTACATTATTATTAGTTCTTGAACTACTACGAGTTGCTTACCAGTCAACCAAAGTGGAACTCTGATACTGCCAAGAACCTATGCGATGTTCAAACTTATGCAAAGGGAAAGAATAAAGTTTCAAAAGAAAATTATTTGTACAGTCCTGAAGAGTCATCGAGAAGAGATTCTCAATTTAAAGGCGAAACTAAGTTGACGAGTTTAGTTAAACGACAAGACGAGATTATAGACCGGTGGACATCAAAGCTGCAAAGAGGAAAAAAAAATGTTGATGTTGTCATGGATGCAAAACTCAACACCGTCCATGAAACACATGAGCGTATATATCAAGACAGAACTATGCAAGCTCAGAAGAAAATAAAAGTACTAAGCAAGTTTGCTGATATTAAGCAGCACAAATTGCTAATTGAAATGTGGTTGGTTGTTAAACAACATAAACAGACTATGGAACAACAAAGACAAAAGTGAGAAATAATGAACAAAGACTTGGCTGGAATGGATGACTTTCAAAAGGACAATTGGATGGAGATCAAAAAGCAAATTCTTATGTCAAAGTTCAATCAAATCTACTTTATATATTATTTCCATTGTAGTGACTGCTTTATTACCAATGTAGTAACTGTTTTATTTCCATTATGTTAATTATTTTATTTTCAATGTGATGTTTGTTTGAATCATTTAGCTAGTTCTGTTGTAAGCTGTTAATTTCAATTCATTAATACTAGTTGCTTGTCAGTAAAAATAACAAGTTGAAGTAAAATGAGATTCTCTCTTAATAAAATACTACATCATAAACTCAACACAACCATAAATAAATATATATCCATTGTAACTAAAAATCGTCATAATGGTTCTATATATGGTTCATAAGATCTTTCTGTAGCTTATTATGTAGTTGCGCGTCTCTAAATGAAAGCTAGTAGTCCAGATGAATGTTAAAAGTCTCTTTTGTTATACAGTTATTGTCTTGGAAGCTAAACAAAAACACGTCAATGTTTAAATAAAACAACTTAAGCCTAAGAATGCATTTTGAGGTGTCGAACATCGGAGAGCCCCGGGTATTTTTCTTCCTCCTTCCCTCCTCGCGACATGTCAACGAAACATGGCATTGGAAAATTTGCCAAAACCCTCACCTCTTTCTTTCTTCTTTTCCTTTCTTTCTTCTCAATTTTCATTTTACTCCTTCCGTTTCTCTTTAATAGCTACTACCTCCATCGTGCCTCCTCCACCTGGTTCCGCCTCCTCCCCTACCTCCCTACAATAGGCGCATCCCCTCCCCTCCCCTCCCTCTCCTTCTTGGCCGAACACTTCTCTTCCCTTTTATCTTCTAAAAATCCAATTTTTACATGCTTTTTGCAATAAGCCCCCTTAAAACTCCATCTTTCCACCTTCTAGCTCCACCATACCCACGCCTACCACCCTCCATAACCTACGCCTCCCCAATACCAGCGCCCTTCAGCAAAAAAAGAAAAAAGAAAAGTGGGTCCCCCTCTTGCTCCCCACGAGCCCCGTTTTCTCTTCGTTCATCTTAAAACTGCAGATCTACTAGTTTGTGTGCACCCGTAAGGCGTAGGACCTATAGCCTTCGATTTAAGTCTCATTACATTTCGGAAAATTTTGTAAGCACCGTATGAGTGTTAGAGACGTGTGCGTGAGTCCGGAGTCCTTTCGTAAAGATTTGGCAGAGTGGAAACCGAAGGTGAGAAACTTCTTAAATTTAACTTGTTAAGTTATTATAATCTTATTTAATTATATATATATATATTGCCTGTGGCTGCAATATTTGTTTCATGGTTAATGGATGATTTTACAGTTATTTTACTGTTCAGGTGAGAAATCGTGACTCACATAAAAGGGATAGAATGTAATTAACTATTTAATTGTTAATTAAGTACATTTAATTATGTTTAGCATTGATCGTACATGTTTAATATAATGTTAAATGCCGAGTATTGTGGCAGAAATATGATTTTTATATCATATATGTGATATCCCTTGAGTTTATGACACTTATATCATATACAATATTGATTTGAAATTGACTGAGCCTTAATTAGTTTTGGACTGAGTACTTTAATTATTACTGTTTATTGGTTGAACAGAAAATCCCACATGGGTTTGGGATGACAGTTGCCTACACATCTCCCAAGTGTGTAGATAAGTTCACATGGATTGTGATGTAAACCCTACACGGGTATTGGGATAATAATTTTACACATCTCCCAAGTGTGTAGATAATTTCATATGGGTTGTGATGTAAACCCCACATGGGTATTGGGATGATAATCAATTTACACAACTCCCAATTGTTTTGGTTTGTGTAGTAATCTGTTGATTGACGAGGGCCCAAAAAGGCAAGTTATAGTTGTACCGATTAACCCGTACAAAGGAGGTTATGGCGATATTTTTCGAAAATTTAAGAGGTTAGCCAAATAGTTAATAAATTATCATAGAAGCGACTAGATACGATGTTTAATTATATCCAATGAAGTATGGTTGAACAGAACTCGACGCACAGCGACAGTTCGCGAATGTCGACCGTTAACTTCAAACGGATGTACAGGGAGATCCGACCGTCGGATTCTCCTGAAACTGGAAATGTTGGGTTCGAAATGAAATTAACTTTCAAATGAATCTAAGAATTTTTAAATCCAATGGTTAGATTTTGAGAAAAATTCAAATCAAAATTGAATAAAAACAGCGCCAAAACCAATAACGGCTTGTAATTGAAGATTATTAATATGTACTATTTTTAAATTATTAAAAATAGGGGAAAATATGATAAATCATAATAAATGATTTAAAAGTGATTTGGATTTAATATATCCAATTTAGAATGATATAAAGCTATTTTTTTTGAAAATTAGCTGTTTTGATAAAGTAATTAAAACGGATTGAAGTTAATGGATTCTTAACTAAATCAAGTTTTTCCCATGAATGAATATTAGATTTGAATGGAAATAATGTTCGGATATTTCGATATTGGTTTCTGTAATTATACGAATATTGTTTTGAAGAATTTGGAAGATAGAGATATCGTTATTCCCTATACGGTATCGGTTGATTTCTGAATTTGACGTTGAATATAAGTCGATACGATTTCTATTCAAACCCTTGTATTTGATATCAAATTGTATTTTGAGTTTGTCATGAATGATGTTTTTGAATAACATCTATTCTTTAACTCAATTAAAGACGAGATTAACTAATCATTGAATAATTGTGTTTAAATATTAAGACTAAGTTTGGGATTTAATAAACCTTTAATTAGATTTGAAAAGTGGATAGGTGGATACCCAATGCCAAATACTCTCGTACTCAAGCGCGAGGACTTACCAGGTCAGTCTCCCGTCCTGGTACTATTCACGGCTTTCCGGGCTTTCAGAAGGTAATTAAGTTTTACCAAAACATAAGAAGTGTTAAAACCAAATATACTTGTTTGTTGATATTTGTTGTTGTTGATTGATTTTTTGGATTGTGCTCGACCAGTTTATGAGTAGGTATGCTTTTATATTTAGCATTGGGGTGGATAGAAGTATTTGTATGCTAACACCTTGTGATTTATTTCATGATTTGACTATGAGGTGTTTAGCGATGTTGTTTGGTTCATTTCAATTTAATGAATGATTTTGAAATGAGATGTTCATAAGAGAAAGAACATGTTATTCCTAATTTTGGACAGGGAATGTTTTATAAAACAAAAAGGGTTTCGAGGACTAGACCCGATGTTTTCAAAATGATTTGGAAATGAATTATGTGTTTGACTTTGTATTTCATAACATAACCAATTAGTTGTTATTGATGATATATTTGTTGGTAGCGGAAAATTTATTTTTTTAGTTTAAACACCCTTCTCTGAGATGTATGAACTTAAATGTTATATTATTAATAGAAACTGATCATATGTGTGAACTGACAATATGAAATACTTGTGATTATTATTATTGCGTAATGGTTTTCCCCACTTCAGGATATAAAATGATTTAGTATGTGACTAAGGATTCAGGTAACCCTGAGGACTAAAAGTATGGGTGGGACCTCGGTACCTTAAAGGGTCAGTGGTCGGTGTAGCCTGCTCCGTTAGTGGGAGGTGCGCACACACATGCGCGCACACACACACACACACACATACATACATATATATATGTATGTATGTATATATATATATATATATGTATATATGGAGAAGTGCGTGCCCTTTGCCTTGTTGATAGGAGAAACCTCCCGATATTTGGTTGCATACGTTTGGTTATGTATGTATTGTAATATTTTGGAATTCATATTTCCAAATGTTTTGGTTTGAGATCCCGAAATGAAATCTTCTTTGATATGAAAGCTAGATATGTATTTCAAAAGATTTGAAATAAGAAATCGAGAATAAAGTCCAACGAAATAACTTTTGTAAAGATAATTGGATGTTGAAAATCTAAGTTTTGGGAATCAAGCGTAAATGGGTAGTTTAAGGTATTGCATGTTGTTTCATGCATCGTAGGCCGCATAAGTCTATTTTTGGTAGTTGTTTGTGCACTGGCAGTGGAGTAAACTTGTTTCGTGTTATACGGCGTGGTCCCATAACATACCTTTTTTTAAAATAAGTTAACTGCAGGGTTTCTCATAACAGTCTCATGACTGACTCGTAATTTGTTTTTCCCTTGCAAACTCGGATGCCCATTATTTTCCACACGAGCAGTCGGATAGTTTGTTTTGCTGATAATTTTCTTGAGCAGGATTCTGGATTGAAGCTTAAAGCGGTGTCCAGAGCATTTTAGAGTATTCTGCCGTGTTGGTTTATGTTTTCCGCTGTATATTGTATTGTAATTTATTATTTGCGATGTACTCTGATAAATTATGTACTCTGATGTAAAATTGTTGTAATAACAACGAAAAATTCTTTTGTTTCTGTCTGATGTGTTGTATGCCCAAAGTCAATGGTTCGAGGATTTCTGTCGTTTCGGATTGGACTTGTGCGGCTTATGGTCGATTCGAAGGGCGGGGACTTTCGGGTCGTTACAAATTCTCTTCTATATTGGATGATAATAAGAGATATATGACAAATATACTTTATTCTACTGGCCTTTGTAGCGTGCACACGATCAAATTTGGCTTATGCACTGGATGTTGTGAGTCGATATATATCTAACTTAGGCACAAAGCATTGGCAAGCAGTAAAGTGCATGCTCAGATATTTTCGTGGTATTTCATCAGTTCACTTGTTGTATGGTAAACTAAATGGTGACGTATTAGATGTTAATGTAATTCAGATATGTTGGAGATAGAGACAAACTGAAGTCAATATCGAGCTATGTTTTTACATTTAGCATAGACCCGATTTCATGAAGATCAAAGTTGCGATTTATAGTAGCATTTCCAGTTACCAAGACCGAGTTGGCATCGATTGTGGAAACGACTAATGAGAAATTGTATTTACTTAGATGATCTTCCTATGATGCAATAAATAAGGGAGTTATTTTCAGCCAGTTAGAGATGATTCATCTCCTAGAGAATCGAGGTTATAGTTCTCGTATAAAGCAAAATGATATTAAGGGTTTCTTTCTTATGTTTGAAGAAGAAAAAGGCAAGATCAAGTTGGTGAAAGTGATTGATAATCCTTCAAATATGATGATAAAGTCACTTCCTAAGGACAAGTTTAAGCATTGCTCAAACTTGATTGGTTTGATTTCAGTTGCTTGAGCATCATAGGGCATCGACTGATGAATATATTCAAATGGAGGTGGAGTGTTATATTTTATCGATTCAAATATATTCTAAATATCAAAAGGGAGAAGATATTTAATTGACTCCCACAATCAATCAAATACAAAAAACAAATATGACATATTTGATTCGAGGAATCAATCAAATAAGGATATATGTGAAAAAGGGCCAATATGCTAAATTTCTATCGAAATCAAATCAAGTACACTAGAGAGAAAATCATCAGTACCTTCATGTAGTCTTCATCGTTGCAGGTATATAAACAAATATATCTGTTTATCTCATCATTGCAACAAAACAAGAATTCTTTCCATCAAAATATTCTTAATAAGATCCTTATTTTTGTATCTTTTTTATGTGAGCGAAATTTTTGAGTGATTTATTCTTTTCTACTGTTGTACCCTTATGTTATGGAAATTTTTGCAACATCGCTTAATTTCCTAAAAAGCGGAAGGCATTAAGCGATTAATGCTTAAGCGCGCTTTATTAGCGTTTAATAGCGTCTCACTTAAATTTAAGTACTTGTATATCAGTTTTAAGCGATGATTTTTTGTACAATAGTTAAGCAAAGCTAAAGCGCCTTTATTTATAGTTTGCATGTGCATGGATCTAGCGCTTAAGCACCATTAAGCGAAACGAGCCCTGCATCGCCTCGCTTCGCTTAGCGCTTGTATAACATAGGTTGTGCTCTTTCTCGAAGCAAAGAATAATTGTTAGATCCGTGGATATAGACAATCTAACCGAACCACATTAAATCTCTGTATTCTCTATCTTCTCTCTTTTCTTTTTGCTACTTCATTTTGTGTGATATCGAACTTTATTTTGAATTTGCATTGTTATTCAAATGAATATAACTAGATTCTAGTTAGATTGCTTTCACTTATTGGTGTTAAATCATACCCTCCATTTTTCATCACATGATATGTATCCACCATCCTATGAACACGACACTCAACGCCACAGTCCATTTCACCATTTAACCATTCAGAGTTTCTAGCATAACATTGGCAGCCGCTGACCTTAGTACTTCGCCACATCTTAAACAACGAACCTTGGATTCCCTTACTAGGATTCCTTTTGGAATCTCAATCAGGAAACTGCTCTAGACACCTCTCCAAAGAAGCTTGCAGCCTCACATACTTGATTTTCTGGCTAAGTGTCAGTTTTTAGCTTTAATCATATCGATCTCATCGTTGCTTATTCAAATGTCTCTCTAATTAATTTGCTGAGTTCTCATCTTCCTTGGATCACCTTGAGTTTGGTGCTCACAATTTTGACATAGCTTTGTGATATACTTCAATGGGCAAGCCTCAACACCAAGACACCACAGTCAAAGTTATCATAGCATGCACTATAATGCAGAATAGCACACAGTGCAAGGTGTGCGCTATTTGACTTATAATAACGCAAGTGTCATCTATAGCCGAAAAAGATATACGATATTTTGTCAAAGCACAAATTAGCGCATAACGCAAAATCTCATGCTATTTTGTTTTTTCATTTTAGGTATATATAGTGAATAAAGTCCAAAACTGACTCAACATATGTTTCTAAACAAGATCCATAGCAAGAAAATGATAAGCTTGAATACGAAAGACTACAAAGCATTTTCTTTATTAAGTACTATTAGGAAAATTAATGGGTATGAACAAGAAAAAGAAAGTACAGAAGTTGTGTTGTGGATGAGGAAACTGCATTGATAATGAAATTTGATACTACTATGTTGCAATCGATAATTCTCGTACATCCCCAGGTTAGCACAACTGTCTTTCAAACTTGCGCACTCAATGTTTAAATATTATAAATTTGTAGAAGTTATTGCACAAAATTTTAAGCATTTTGAGCAGAAGATGTAATTTTAGAGAAAATTGAACATAGCAAGAAGAAGAAAATAGTATATTTTTCCATCAATTTTTGGTTCCTTTTAGAAGAAAGTAATGAGAGCTTATCAGATAGACGTAAAATCTTCTTTTTTTCTTAAGTCAATCAATCTCAAAAAATAAGACTTCTATAAACAAAAATGCCTTCTCATTAATAAAGAATGCAAGAGGCTACGTAATAAAAAACTTCTGTAAGTTCCTATAAATAAAACTCACAAATAAATAGATAAAATCCATTAATAAAGAATGCAATAGATCAAGCCAAAATTGGACTTCTGTTTTAATCTTATTCATAGATGTTTGGCTTCCTTTAGAAGAAAGAAATGAGAGCTTATCAAATAGAAGTAAAATCTTTCATTTTCTTAAGCTAATCAATAAAAAAAATGACTTTATGGATAAAAATGGTTTATCAACAATAAAGAATGAAAGAGGCCAATTAATAAAAACACTTCATGTAAATCTCAACAAATAAGATCTATAAATAAATAAATAAATCCATTATTTATAATGTAATAGATCAAGTAATGAAAAGACTAATGTTTTTGTTTTAATTATCTAACAATCTCCCGCTACTTGAAATAAAATTCAAATAGATGGAGGAAAATGACCTCGACAAGAATGAAGTTACATAAGTACCAATGTCTTTCGATTGAATTGATACATAAATAAGTGGGTTTAGCGAACTTCTTGAACTACAAAGATTTAGGTTGAGATCTCACCATTCGAACTACACTTTCAGTTTCTACAAATTCTGCAATAAATATGTGTCATTAATGGTGATGCACGTGTTTATCTTGGGAACTTATGAGTGCTCTAAAAAGCTCAAGTATATCATAGAAGGCGGTCTACATTGACATCCAAACAGGTGAGTCTACCAAATGCTCTACTTTAGAATAATCAGTTATAGCTAAGGACTAATTAAAAGCAAAAGGCTCAATCTTATAAAATAAATAGTACAATTTATCAAGTGCATCTCAAAAGCAATACCAACTAGGGTTATGAATTATATACAAGTAATAGGAAATTGCCTCAAATAAATTAATGCAATCTATCAAGTGCGTATCAAAACCACCATCAATATTGGTTAGGGATTAGAAAAGAGTATGAGCTCAAATTAAGATAAATCGGTATGTTCATCAAGTGCAATCCAAACGCACCACTAAATTTTTATTAATAAGTATACAAGCAAATAGTAAAATTCATCAAATGTGTCTCAAAAGCACCACCAAAAATTGTTATGGAATATATAAAAGCAATGAAATTCAAACGCATAATAAATAATATAATTCATCAGGAGTGCCTTAAAAGTACCACCAAATCTGATTATGAATTATATAAGAGTAAAAAAATGCTAAAATTTGTAATAAACAATAGAATTCATCAAGTGTGTCTCAAAAACACCACAAGAACTGATTATATATTATAAAAGTGAAGGAAAATCATATCAAATGGGAAAAATCCATCAGGTGCATCTCAAAAGCACCACTAAAGATCGGTTATGAATTATATAAAAGTAACACAATCCAAAATCATATCAAATGGAAAAATTCATCAATCGCATCTCGAAAGCACCAAGATATTATTTATAGATTTAATAAAAGCACGAAAGCTTAAAAGTCGTATTAAATAGCAAAACTTATTAATTATTTTTTAAAAGCACCACCAAAAGTTTTTATATAAATGCAACTGAACTTACAAAAAAAAGTGCAATCATGTTGCATTGTTAGACCATAAATGAGTATTGTTCACATTTTTCCAGACTCTACAACTTAATGTCTATTCTTTTTAAGGATTCAAAGACCAATTTTCTTTTAAAATAATCAAGTTCTCTTTGACCCTATTCTATTTGATGAGTTCACTCCTTTCACCAATTTCTTGATTGTTTCAGGTCTAAAACAAATGTGTATTCTCTTTCCATTCTACATTCTTGTAGAAATTCCAAGGGTTGTCATGGTAATAGTAAATTCACCGTTACCAGATAACCAATTAACATTTCTGCGTATAATCGATAGGTAATGGTAAATTTACCATTTTTGACGGTAAAACACCGATAATAGTTTTTCAAAACTAATGGTAACTAAAATTTCCAGCCAATTTACAATACATGAATATTCATCTAATATGTGTATTGTAGGTAAATAGAAGCAAGCAAATCATTAAACTTAGTTTATTTATTTAGTTCAAATGATGCTAAATACGCTTCTTTTCTTTCTTATTGGTATTTTTATTAAGTGGCATGATGAAATGTATAATAAAGCATCGTTACAGTGTGAAAATATGTCACGCTGTTGATTTTCTAGCTAAACGGTAATTTATCATTACCAATGTAACAATTACCAGCATACTAGTCTTCGATATATCAATCTATCTGGAACGTTGAAGGTAATGGTAAGTTATTTTAATTTATCAGTAAAAAAATATATTATGGTAACGGTATTTGTCAAACAGTAATTGTAACCAGCACTATAAAAGCCCTAGAAATTCCAGTGTTAATCGATATGCGTATAAACTTAACTTCTCACATCATAAGTAATGATATATTTAATGATTTAAAAGAAACATGATGTTTCCTTCAATTTAACTACATTCATCTTTTGACTAATTATGTTATCTATTCTTATATGTGCAGATACCACAAAGAGATAATGCATTTTCATAATCCAAGAATAACTCTTAGTAACCATGTTAGTATGAATAACCTAATAAATAAATTACTCCTACATACAATCTAATTTGTGAAGATCGGTATATTCGGTTTTATATCTTCAGCTACATTCAACATAGTATAACATGTTATGTATTTTCATACATGTAAACAAATACCAACATGATATTTATAAAGATAATAATCAAGTAGTACTAAAACGTATAAATGCAACAATCAGTTTAACTCGTCATTCTTTTATCATGCATGTATAAACCCATAAAGTATGCATTTACACATTATGATATGCCAAATATAGCCTTATAATAAAGTTCATGTAGAGGAGAAAATCGTATCAATCTAAAACACATAAAACTTCCCTTCTATACAAATATTTTTATTTCTCAATACTTACAATAAAATTCCATTCCATGCATGCATTTCAAATTAGATATTTTCCACATGTTTACAAACATAATATTCAATGATTTATATTGGTAATCCAGATAAATATCATCAAAACATGTTGCTTTATTTATGCGCACACGCTCTCAAAATTACCACTTTCATATTCAAGATTATATGAGTATGTTTATCTACAAATATCACCATCTCATTTAAAAATATTTTATGAAATACTCAAACTTACTCCTGATTTATAGATCCTTCATGAATATATTTTTTCTTACCTTCAATATCGATAGTTTTCTTTTATTTCAAAGACAAACTAATCCCGTAGTAGGTACTAGGAGTGAACATTATACCATCATGGGATTGTAATGCGTAACTCGTTTCATTATTTCTTTACCTTTAATGAATTCATACAAGTCCACAAACTGAATATTCCAAGTCCTTTCATAGTATGTTTCAACTGCATCGTCAATTAAATATACGTATAATAAACATAGAGTTTAATATATTGAATA
This sequence comes from Allium sativum, assembly GCA_030737875.1. NCBI lineage: Eukaryota > Viridiplantae > Streptophyta > Magnoliopsida > Asparagales > Amaryllidaceae > Allium > Allium sativum. The sequence continues at coordinate 101,889,162 of CM060909.1, forward strand.
ATAGTAAGATTCTAGAATATACCAAATTTGAGATTAAAACATTCTTTTTCTTGAATGAAAATTTTCATAGCCAATATATGAATTAAATATTCATAGTTTCACCATTTTCGTAATGGAATGATATTAAATCTCAATATATTTAGCGTATACTTTCTACAATAAAGCTGTAAACATAGATATCCTCTTAACCAACTTAACAATCCATAATAATTGTCCAAAATAGATTTACGATAACTTGACATTATAGAAAATCATAATCATTATATTCAATCATATTTTCCCAAGTAGGATTGTCATCGACTTAAGTAAAGCAGCTGTTTTAAAAGTTCTCATCATCAGGAATATTCTTCTCACTTGCTTTCTGTCTTATTTGTGATAAAATGGCATCTTTGTGATAAAATGATGTATTTGTGATAAACAAACAATAGTGAAATTTATTTTATTTGATATTATAGAGTTTTGAAAATGACGAACATCTCATCAAGCTGTAATAACAAGGATATTTGTGGTAATTATGACACTGTAGTCGTGAAAAAAAATCGAAACACTTCAAACACAGTTACAGACTCTAGTTTGCCAAACACACAAATATACGAAAATCTTTCTACGGAAGTGGACAAATCTGCACCTTCAAATATAAGAATTTTGAAATCCAATGTATGAAAAGATTTTAATAGAGAAGTAGTGGAAGGCGTTATTAAAGCCACATGTAAACATTGTTCTTGATTATTTAACGGAGCTACTTCAATGGGAACAACCCAATTGAAAGTCATGTCCAAAAATAATTCAATCGTGTAAGAATATCTGGGCAACAACTATTGACTACCAAAAGTTCTCCCAACAAACTAGTTAAATTATCGAGTTGGAAGTTTGATCAACATAGAACCGAATGTGTTGTGCACGTATGGTTGCTAAGCATGATTATCCATTTAACATGACTGAACATGCGTATTTTCAAGAGTATATTAGAAGTATTAATCCAACAGATTTTTTTTTTCTAGACATACAGTTTGATGTGATGTTTTAAAACTCTGTAATGATATGAAAGACAAATTACAAGAGAAGTTTGATTGTTTATCGGCCCATATTAGCCTCACTACATATTTGTGGATCTTTGAACACCAAAACATACGCTATTGTTGCATATTTTGTCATTTTATCGATGATGATTGGAAACTACAATAAAAAGTCATTGCTCATTATGATTTGCTCCTTCCACACACCCGATCCGCACTTAGCGCTTCTCTTAAATCAAAAGTATTGCAATGGATTATTGATAAGAAATTATTTGCACTTATGATTGATAATGCGTCAAATAATGATTTAATGACATTACAAGAGAAGCAGTAGTTTCCAACGGCCAGGCGCCGTTGGCGGCCGTTGGAAACGCCGTTGAAGGTCCTTGGTCAACCCGTTGGTATACGGATCAACGGTTTCCAACGACTTCCAATGCAAACAACGACCATTTTCCAACGACTTCTAACTGGAAGATATGGCCACGTGTCCCCTTTTTCGGATCAAAGAGACGTTGGAAAATGATGGAAACCATTGCAAATTAGTCGTCTATTGCCATTGGAAACCGTTGAAACTGGATGACCAATAAGCTGTTGCTTACCATCGCTCGCCATTGGAAATCTAGGTATTTTTTTTATACAGATTTTACATTTGCCACTTCAAGCCACACACTACACATACAACCATCAAAACTGCTCCATTTCGAGCGTATAACTCACAATCTCAACCATATACACACCTAAACAAAATATAAAATAAAAATCAAACACAAAACACATTAATTAACCAATATTTACATAGTATACGTAGCCAAAACATCATAACCCATGTCCAAACGTAGCCAAAACAACACAAGCATGTCCACACATCATAACCAACACACCATACCATCACCAAAGCAACATAGCATGTCCAAACCATCAATATATACAACAATCATGTAGCAAGCCCTCACCAACTCTCAAAACACAAACATAATCATGTCCAAATGCTAACCTGATCAACTCTCTCCACCAGAAGATAAAGGTGGCATACCATACTGGGTAATGAACTCCGCTACCTTCTGATTAAGCAACTCCATCTGCTGGTCACGGCGATGCTCACGATCACGAAGCTCTGCAATTTCTGCTTTTAGCTGTACGATTTCTTCCTTTTCCCGAGCCCTCTTATACGTCTCCTGAGATGATCTAACATGTATCATTTACGAGTACATGTATAATATATCAATCAGGATTAATATACTTTGAATTTTGATTTTTTTTTAACTTACACTTTATATTAGAAAACTATAAGCTAATTTTGCGTTTTCTAATCCATATAAAAATATCAATCTAATTTACATTATAGTTGTCAAAGCGCTTTTGCAGATTGATACACCTTTAGCTAACTTCATAAGGATAATACTAAGTGATCTAACATGTATATAATTTCAATATTTGATAGTACATTTGTTGTAAATTTGAGTTTTTATTATAAATTTTATTCTTACCTCTAGATTTCCATAACCGTATCATCTGTTCCGGGTAGGCTTATCGATGACAACATCAAATATCATGTCCTCTTCATCCTTGGTCAACTCAGTCCTCCCAGTAGATTCCAGTAACTGCGCCTTATGTGCTTGAAATTTCTCCTATTAAACATAAAACAAATGAAATTAGATAACACTATTTTAATTAAATTATACCTGTAACTTAATTATTCTATACTTACATATCTCTCACGCGCCTTATCATCATGGTCCTAACTGTACGAAACTGAGCCTGTGTCGTCAGTCTGACTCAGTGCATGAGTAGGCTCGAAAACATCCCAGTACGACACAGGAGCCATACGCGCTCTCTCCTGAAATAAGCATTCATATATATATATATATATATATATATATATATATATATATATATGTGTGTGTGTGTGTGTGTGTGTGTGTGTGTGTTTGTAAATTAAAACTTAAAGTTAAATCAACTATTAAATTTAAACGATGCAATTACTAAATATACCAGATCCTCACGATGGTGCTGAAACGACTTCGGCTCACCTCGATGCGTAACAGGATTCTTGCTCCTGTTAGCTGCATTTCTCTCAGACGAGGCATATACATTTATTTAAAAAAAATGTATTATTCCAAATCACATATTAATTGAATAGAATAATTTAAATTAAATATGCAGTAAATTTACCAGAAAATCCTCATTATTGTTCCAATAAGCAAGCAACTCATCCCACACTGATTCGCCTATCCAAACCGGTTTTCCCACTTGGTTTCAAACTGTTCATTGTCTCTCTGTAATTTTTTTCCACTTTAGAATTCCAGTGGTGCTTGACGACATCCAAATCTGTCTCCTGCAGATCCACCGAACCCTGCATTTTTTTTAAAAATAGTATACATATATGAACTTATCAAATAAGAGCATGACTACTTAACATAATAAATGTTATATCGCACATACCAGAAAATCCTGCCATATAGTCTCCTTCACAATTTCGGGTATCGACGTCCATGTGGGCCAACATCCAGTCGTGCGAGCCTGATATGCGCGTCTAGATATCTTCAGTTGGATGGCTCCAACTCAAACCCTCTGTGATAAAGGAAAAAAAATTATGGCTATTAGAACAACAATTTATATAATTTATTGTATTTGAATTAAATTTATATTAAAAACGTAGGATTTACCCTCTGCTGGCTTTTGGCTTAAGCCAGACAACATGACGAGATAAGTCCGACGGACCACCCTCATCACCACCTTGTGACATCACCTGTTACAGATAACGACATAACATATATAGCATAAACATGAAAGAGCTATGTAAAAAGAAGGTATGAGATAACATGAGTAGGAAATGCTATGATTCTATATGTTACTTGTTAATAGATACGTCTACTTAACATATGAGTTACTTGTACATAGATAACATAAGAAATACCTACTAAATATGAATTTGATTCGTACTAAGTAAAAATAAACATAAAATTACCTTTTTAAAAATGAGGATTATTGGTTAGTCCTCCTCCTCACTTTCAGATTCTGAATCCATTTCCTCCTCCATATTTGGTTCATTTATAGTCTCAAATACGTCAATTAATGTGTTCGATTCATCATTTAGAGGTCCAAATCTATTTGATCATCGGTTATTACTAATTATGGACTTTCGTCGACATCTACTTGATAAGCTTGGTCGTCGAGAATATTACGTCCGTCAAAAATAAACCTTGCCTTTGTTTTGGAAACAGCCCACCAATCTATTTTGTCTCTTCTCATAGATGGATAAAGAGCATAATATACTTGAAGAGCTTGTTTGGCAAGTACAAAGGGATCGTACTTATAATCATGGGAAGTATGCCTCACTTCAATAAGATTAAATTTTGGATGCACGTTTATTCCAGAACCCGAAATGTTGCTGAACCAGTTGCATTTAAACAAAAATACTTCTTCCGCGGGTCGTGTGAAATATGTCAATTGTAGAATCTGGTTTAGCACGCCATAAAAATCATGTATATTGTCATTTGGATCATCACTACCTTTAACAAATACATCGCTATTGTCAGTTAATTTTTCAGCACCATATTCTTTAGTGCTAAATTTATATCCATTAACAAAGAATATTGGGTATGCATTGACATTTCTTCTTGGTCTTATTGCCAAATGTTTCAATCCTTCGTCCACAACACAATTTGTTGGATCAAATACATAATTAGTAAACCAACTAGCGAATTCTTTACTGATATCGCGGTTTGGATACCGTGATTCATAAATGCTGCAATTATAGGACAAATGTTACATTAATGATTAAACATTTAGTACATGTATACATAGATGTATAAGTTCATTACCTAACGAACGGTGAAACTTCAGTGCAATTGAGAAGAATATATGTGTGTGCTACATTATAATCTTTATCGTTCAGCCATTCTTCCACACATCTACCAGAAGGCCGTCCATGTTTTTTTTAAAATTCAAAAAGTCATGGGACAATCATCTTGATCAATGCCTTCGTCATTACGCGCAGTACTTGCAAATTATATGTTCACATGATCACTAAAATAATGGGAGAAAAAAAATGAAGCTTCTTCTTCGATGTATGATTTGCAAATAGAACCTTCAACTCGAGCTTTCTGCCTCACTTTTTTCTTTAGATGATTTAAATACCTATTTATAATTAATGTAAATTATTTTTATTACACGTTTCATTAACCAAAAATTAAATTAACTAAATATTAATATACCTTTCAAATGGATACATCCATCCATATTGCACAGGCCCTCGAAGGCGTGCTTCTGACGGAAGATGAATAGGTAAATGCTCCATAACATTGAAAAAACCTGAAGGAAATAATTTTTCCAATTTGCAGAGTAATATAGGGATTTCTTCCTCTAGTTTACTAGACGATCAAGTTTTAATGTAGTAGAACAAAGCTCTTTATAGAACAAACTAAGCTCCGTTATAACAGTCCAAACTTTTACGGGCAATAGTTCTTTGAAAGCGACGGGCAATAAATTTTCCATCATAACATGACAGTCGTGGCTTTTCATCCCGCTAAGTTTGCTGTTTTTATAGTCGACGCATCTACGAAGATTGGAAGATATACCATCTGGGAATCTTAATCCTTCCATCCATTTTAGAAGTATTTTAACTTGATTACTGTCCAGTTCATAGCACGCTTTCGATTTTTTGGTGTCATTTGGCTTTATATGAAGCTCCGGCCGATTGCATATTACTACGATATCGCGTCTTGATTTCAAATCATCTTTTGTCATCCTTTCGACATTCAAAATTGTATTGATTACATTATCAAAAACATTTTTCTCATTATGCATCACGTCAATATTATGACGAATCAAAAGATCTTTCCAATAAGGCAACTCTCAAAATATGCTTTGTTTCCACCAATTATGAGTCATTGATTTACCTTGAATTTCTGCCTGTACTTCGGTTTCATGAATCTTGGGAAGATCTTTTACGAGTTCATAAATTTGTTCACTTGTCCATAATTTAGGTGATCGCAAAGTTTCATGCTTATTAACTATAAAATTTTTCTTATCTCTTCTAAAAGGATGATTAATTTGAAGGAAACACCTGTGACAGTCAAAACATGAAATTTTCTTTTCGATGGGTAAAGAAAATGCTCTTGTTTCTTGCATGTAGTACAGACAAGCTAGACGACCAGCCGTACTCCAAGCAGAAAGCATTGTATAAGCAGGTAAATCGCTAATTGTCCACAACAGAGAAGCATGTATACGATTTTTTTTTTTTTTTGTGAAATATCATATGTTTCTACCACTTCATACCACAATTTTTTCAATTTTCCAATCAACGGTTGTAAATACACATCGATTCCTTGCGTCGGATCATCAGGACCAGGGACGACAATTGTGAGAAACATATAAGGAGTTCATACACATCCACGAAGGTAAATTATAAGGTGTTACAATTATAAGCCAGGATGAATATTTAGAACCAAATTGAGAAAATGGTGAAGACCCATCCGTACATAAACCATGTCTAACATTACGACTCTCAGATGCAAAATTGGGATATTTTTGGTCAAAATGCTTCCATGCTTCTCCATCGGACGGGTGTGTTAACGTACCTTCTTCATGTGTTCTCACACTTTGCCTTCTCATATGTTGCGCGATTACAGAAGATGCATATAACCTTTGAAGTCTAGGAATAATAGATAAATAACGCACACATTTATACGGGACTTTCTTTCCCTTTTTCTTTCAAGGTTAGTATCTTTCCTGATTACATATTCTACAATTCTTAAGGTTGATATCTTTCTTCCAAAATAGCATGCAACCCTTTAGACATGTATCTATTTTTTGATACGGTAAACCAAATGCCGGCATCATATTTTTAACTTCATAATGATTTTCACATATCAAATTATTAGGAGGCATATGCTGCTTCGCAGCTTGTACAACAGCTGTAAATCCAGCTTCTGTGAGGTTGTAGTTCGATTTCATCGCAATGTATTCAGCAGTTACTGATAATTGAGTTCCGCTTTCACAGCCGTCCCAAAGGGGTTTTTTCGCTGCATCTAATAAATCATATATTTTTTGGCTTGAATATTTGGTTCTTCTTCATCATTACCATCGTCATCATTACCATCATTATCATTAAATTGTTGAACCGGAAACATTGAACGTGCAGCTTCTTCAACCATTTGTTCTACGAGATTCGTCGTAACAATTTTAGTATTCACTACCTTCTCAACTTGTGTAGAAGTAGATGTTAATGGTTCTCCATGACGATCCCAAACTGAATAGTTTGGCACAAAACCATACTGACGCAAGTGAACTCTAACCATTTGTTGTATCAAATGCTTCAATAACTTGCATCTACTACATGGACAACGGATTTCGATGTCGTTTCCTTTATTACCTAACGTGAAATCAATAAACACGCTGACACCGTTCATAAATTGTTTGTTTATTGTACCATCAGTTTCTCTTCATTTATACATCCAGCTTCGATCATTAAAATAATCGTGATCCATTTTTCCTAAGTACATATAAAATTAGAAAGAATATTAAAATCTACAATTTTTATTACTTTTATAACATCAAATAGTTGAAATAAATTAACAATTTTTGTGTCCGTCACTAAATTCTCAAAATTCCCTTATAATTGATATATGCATGTTATGTTGAAATATATTCACAATTTTAGTACCGAATGCATGTTATGTTAATTGACCATTTACTGGTGAATCATCCTATCTCACATTACAAACACAATAACGTAATTAAATCACGTAAATCTTTTCAATTTAAACAATTCAACAAAATTTCGGTAGCACTTCCCTTTAGTTCCCTGAACAGTACACCATTGCGTGTACACAGGGAACATAAGGGAAGTACTTTTCGAAATTTTGAGAACCGTTTAAAATGAAATATTTTACGAGATTTAATTTCGTTATTGTGTTCGTAACTCGTCCAATACAAAGGACAAATCCAACAAATATTGTATATGATGAATATAAATGTCCGTTTTGTTAATAAAACGAACATTCACATAACGATTATATACAATACTTATCAGACGGGGCCAAAAAAATTCTTTAAGGCTTTATGAATATAACATATTACGATTTGGTTTTTTTCGTGATTGAAGTGTTTTTATTCAACTTTGATTTCGAAATTCAACTTAATTTTTTTTTAAAATCATAGTTGCAGGTTTACGATCAGTTGCACAACTCAAAAAAAGGCCAAAGCTCAAGCCATGCGCGTTTGTGCACCTTAGCGCCTTAATTAACTACTCTGAATTGTACATATATAAATTTTATCATATATACGTATATTTTCAACATTAAATCGAATTGTATAGTCGTACGTTATATACAAAATTAAATGTTGTTTTCGCTAAATTTTTATAAAACATAAACTTAAATATTTCTATTTCCACCACATGTTTTCAACAAATTAGATATCTTTTTCAATGCATACATCACTATACATATGCATATATACATATTCAACTTGAACTAATTAAACCCTAGATTAGCAACATAATCAAATAAATCTTCAAATACAAACTTACTAACAACAACTAATTAAACTAACTAAAGCCCCAAATTAATTAACAACTAAGCAATTTATAAATAAAAATCCTAGATTAGCAACTTTAATGATTAAACCCTACATTAGCGACTAATTAAAAGCATCATACAGAAAAACATACAAAAACATATACTAATTAACAAAATTAGGTTTAATACACACAAACATACCTTCAAATTGGAGAGAATCCGAGATTAGAGAGGAGAAGAGAGTGCCTTGACTGACTCGGAGAGATCCTAGGTGGATGGGGGCGCGGAATAGGGTGATTTCAGAAATAAAGGGGGAAATTTGGGGTTTTTGGGTTTGATTTCATGGGGGAAGAAGGAGAAAGGCTCGGGTTATTTTTCTGCTCATCTTTGTAATGGATACCAACGGCCCCCATCGGTTTTATAACCGACGACCGCCAACGGTTTCCAACGGCGAATATTTGTGTACCGTAAAAGACCTAATACCATAAAAAGAAAAGCTACTGCTTTTCCTAGCATCACAGTTCCAATTTATACTTCATCAATCCCTCTAGAAATCATGAATATTGCCCAGCTCTGTGAGTAGGGCTGGCTCGGTTGTTTGGGTTGCCCTAGGCGAGATGAAAAAGAATTCTAATAGTATTACAATAATATTGGAACTGGTGATGGTTGCTCCAAGGCTGGGCAGGGATGATTTCCATATGGCATTTAATCATACAAAGGAAGGCACACAAAAAACCTGGAAGTGTGGCATACAGACCACTGCTGCATGCAAAGGTAGGGGCAAAAAATGCTAGAAGGGTTGGGCAGCGAAATAAGTGGTAGTGTGAATCGAACCCACGACTAACTATCTACTATTGTAGATGCACAACCACTCACCCAACCAAAAAATTGGTATATATTAGTAAAATATTACTAAGCTTTGAATTATTAGTATATATTGTAATATATTACTAAGCTTCGAATTATTAGTAAAATAATATTCATATCTACCTCAACCTCTTCAGTTGCTCCCGCCAAGGGGGTTGCCCTAGGCGGCCGCCTGCTCAGCCTAGCCCTGAAGCCGGCCCTGCATGATGTATATATTGGCAAGGTATTGCATGTTTATCAATTGGATAAGTAAGTTAGTTTTTAACTTGTTGATATTCAGCTAACTGTACATCCCTTGAGAAAAATATTTCTACCTAGGCTTTGTTTGTTTTTTGGAATGAAGTTCTGAACGCTTAATCTTTTCAGCTATCAGAAGAGAAAAGGCCGTTTGTTTTGAAAAAGTAATTTCAGCGAGACCTGGTAATCAGCAGTTTTTCAACGATTCTTTTTCAGCGATAATTAATTGCTGAAAACCCATTCAGATGGCATATCTACTCCTTTATAAATACACCTACTGCAGCAACAACATTCATCCCTCTCCAATCCCAGCTTCTTACCTGAAGATTTCGGCATCTCTATCGAAAATTTCAGTAAGTATTTCAGTTTTGAGTGCTAATTTCTGCTTAAGCTTGGTTTTGTTAGTTATGTTTTGCGATTATAACTAGGTTTACAGTTTTAATCATTGAAAAAATTAGTGTAGTTGTATGCTTTGGATATGCATTTGAGAAGAATATATGTGTGTGCTGCATTATAATCTTTATTGTTCAACCATTCTTCCACACATCTACCAGAAGGTCGTCCATGTTTTTTAAAAATTGATAAAGTCGTGGGACAGTCATCTTAACCAATGCCATCGTCATTACGCGCAGTACTTGCAAATGATATGTTCACATGATCACTAAAATAATGGGAGAAAAAAACGAAGTTTCTTCTTCGATGTATGATTTGCAAATATAACCTTCAACTCGAGCTTTCTGCCTTACTTTTTTCTTTAGATGATTTAAATACCTATTTATAATTAATGTAAATTATTTTTATTACACGTTTCATTAACCAAAATTTAAATTAACTAAATATTAATATACCTTTCAAATGGATACATCCATCCATATTGCACAGGCCCTCGAAAGCGTGCTTCTAACGGAAGATGAATAGGTAAATGCTCCATAACATTGAAAAAACCTGGAGGAAATAATTTTTCCAATTTGCAGAGTAATATAGGGATTTCTTCCTCTAGTTTACGTAGACGATCAAGTTTTAATGTAGTAGAACAAAGCTCTTTATAGAACAAACTAAGCTCCGTTATAACAGTCCAAACTTTTACGGGAAATAGTTCTTTGAAAGCGACGAGCAATAAATTTTCCATCATAACATGACAGTCGTGGCTTTTCATCCCGCTAAGTTTGTTGTTTTTATAGTCGACGCATCTACGAAGATTGGAAGATATACCATCTAGGAATCTTAATCCTTCCATCCATTTTAAAAATATTTTAACTTGATTACTGTCTAGTTCATAGCACGCTTTCGGTTTTTTAGTGTCATTTGGCTTTATATGAAGCTTCGGACGATTGCATATTACTTCGATATCGCGTCTTGATTTCAAATCATCTTTCGTCTTCCCTTTGACATTCAAAATTGTATTGATTACATTATCAAAAACGTTTTTCTCATTATGCATCACGTCAATATTATGACGAATCAGATGATCTTTTCAATAAGGAAACTCCCAAAATATGCTTTGTTTCCACCAATTATGAGTCGTTGATTTACCTTGAATTTCTGCCTGTACTCCGGTTTCCTGGATCTTGGGAAGATCTTTTATGAGTTCATAAATTTGTTCACTTGTCCATAATTTAGGTGGTCGCAAAGTTTCATGCTTATTAACTGTATAAAAATTCTTATCTCTTCTAAAAGGATGATTAATTCGAAGGAAACACCTGTGACAGTCAAAGCATGAAACTTTCTTTCCGATAGGTTAAGAAAATGCTCTAGTTTCTTGCATGCAGTACGGACAAGCTAGACGACCAGCCGTACTCCAACCTGAAAGCATTGTATAAGCAGGAAAATCGCTAATTGTCCACAATAGAGAAGCATGCATATGAAAGTTTTTTTTTTTGTGAAATATCGTATGTTTCTACCCCTTCATACCACAATTTTTTTAATTCTTCAATCAATGGTTGTAAATACCCATCGATTCCTTGCGTCGGATCATCAGGACTAGGAACGACAATTGTGAGAAACATATAAGGCGTTTTCATACACATCCACGGAGGTAAATTATAAGGTGTTACAATTATAGGTGTAACAGCCCGCATTTTATGTATCGGAAAATCATAAAATAATTTTATTTTATTCCCTGAGGGTTGGATCATTCTCATCTTTTGGTATGTTGCTTATGGGGATGTGAGACATGTCCATAAATTTTACCGATTTTGTTTGTGACCATTTTACCCCTGTCAGTCTTGTACAGGGCATAACTTTTGACTCAGGTCGAATCAGAGGGTGGGACCTATGCCATTGGAAAGGAATTGATGATTCTCTTTCCGTAGAGTGGTTACATTAAGGATTTGGTTCAGCGGTTTGGGAGAAATCGCTGTTTTAAGGTTTAGCAGTTGGCTGTCCAGGTTTTGGAAGGCTAATGGGCTGGTTTGGAGAAAGCCCATTAAGGGTGGGTGGAGACTATAAATAGGGGGTAAGGGGTATGGAGAAAGGTTGGCATTTTCCATTCTCTTATGGGGAGGCTTTGATCTCCTCCTTCCTCTAACATCTTTCCACCATTAAAATTCCAAAATCCAAGGAGGGAAATCGAAGATCTACACCATAAGAGGCTAGATCTACATCGTCTCAAGGGCGAATTCATCGGATTGAAGAGTTTGATTCGAAGTGTTCGCTGTCCGGATTGCGTTTTCATTGGTTTTGCTTAGATTTGGATAATTGGTGAGTGATTTACATCTCTTATTCGGATGCATGCAAGTATATGGGCCTTATGTTGTTAATTTCATCATTTCCATGTTATTTTCCTTAGATCTACACCATGCTAAGTTTATTTTACATGTGAAACACTTTAGGATCTGATCTAGATAATTTAAATGGTAAGTTTTTCATGTTATTTCATGAGTTTATGCAAGTTAGATCTATATTTGTGTTCATATGTTCAATTATCATGTTTTTGGAAAATTTATGTGTTTTGATGGAAATTGTTAGATTGGTGATATTGTTGGTTGCATAACATGTTTGTGGTTGCGTTTGGATGAATTGGATGAGCCGGTTTCGTCGGATTTGTCGTTTGGCGAAGTTTTGGTCGAAATCGGAGTCGATTTGGAGATGTGCAGGTTTCTGGTCGTCCTGGAGTTGGTCGGGTCGGTCTGGAATGAGGTGGTCGGTCATAGTATGGCTTGGGAAGCAAGTCATGGAGCTAGTCGGTTTAAGCTGGTCGGTCCAGAAGGAGCAGAAGTGTTTCTGGTCGGTTTCAGATGGTGGCATTCTGGTTGGTTTCAGATGGTGGCATTCTGGTTGATTTTTATTGGAAGCAAATCCTGGTCGCTCTGAAGGAGCTAGTCGGTCAGGTGGAGCAAAATCTGGTCGGTCTTGACGGGGTCGATCCAAAGCTGGTCGGTCCCAAGGAGGTCAAGTCGATCCAAAGCTGCAAGGAGGTCGAGTCGATCCAAAGCTGCATGGAGGCGGGTCGTTCTGGAGTAAGGCTGGTCGGTTTTGGCGGGTCGTTCTGGAGCAAGGCTGGTCGGTTTTTGGCTGGTCATTCTGGAGCAAGGTTCTGGTCGGTTTTGGCAGGGTCGTTTTCTGAAAAAGTACGTTTTCGGGTACGACTCGGGTACGAACCAAAAAGGTCTGAAAAAAATATTTTTCGGGGGCAAACCCCCCCGAACCCTAGCCGCAGCGCAGTGATGTGTTTTGATTCGGTGATGGCGTGACTTCGAGGTGATTCAAGTAGGAAGACTCGAAGTGATGAATGTGTTCGTTGATCAAGGTGGAACAACGAATGCGGAGACAACTCAAAGGTCGTGAGTTGGTGGACAATGGCTGCTCGAGAAGGTTGCTTGGGCTATGAAACATCGTCAAGGTTGGACGATTAGAGATGCGAAGGCCGAGAAGTCATCGTTGTCGTAAGTTCTAGCAGGCTCAAAGTAGGGGTACGATGGGTATCGTTGAAAGGCCCAAAAGACCGGTTGTTGGTCGAGTACCCTAGGTCTTTCTGGTTGGGGAAGGGCCTAGTGTCAAGGTTGGACATTGCCAAGGTTGGGCATATGGAGTTCATGCTAGAACTGGGGTTATCATTAGCCCTTGACATATGACAAGGTTGGCCGTCATGCGATAATGATGGTTTCGAAGCAAGATTGGCGGTGATAGCCAGAGTCTGTCATGTATGCTGGATGTTTTGCATGTGCCATCCCACGTGGGTTATTCAACATCGAAGTAGATGTTCCTTGAGTGCTTGTCTGATATTGGTTTCGGCCTCTAGGGCTTGTATTCAAGGGATGTCGAATTCGACTAGGATGATCTACGTGAGATATATAATCTCGATGCCATGATTGCTATTGTTGGTTGTTTCTGTTTTCCATGGATGAATGGTTGTTCTGGTTCCTATGGATTAATGGTTGAAATGCTTGGTGTAAAGGCTATCACTGTCCGATGTGGGGAAGATAAGGTTTAGTTCTTCTCTGGTGATGTGGGTAGATAAGTTGTTCATTTACCCATTCTCATATGCTTTCTTGTTGAAGTTTGTTAGCTGTATTATCGCTCACTAAGACTATTGTCTGACTCAAGGTTTTATGTCTCCTCTTATTACCTTGGGCTGTTCATCCGGTTGTGGACAGGTTACAGGTAATGGAGCTTAGTGATACGAGGAAGCTGAGCGATGACGAGCAGGAGGCTAGCGTACCAGTTTTATTCTATCTAGTATTTCTGTTTCCGCTGTTTGAGTTGCTTGAGAGTTGTAGTGAGGCCTTATGTACAAACTTGGATATCAGTTGGGTAATCTTTCTGGATGTTGAAAGAGTTTCAAAAGTTTGCTATATGATACCTCATTACTATCACCTGTTGTATATGTTCTATTATATTTTATCCTTGCGCTGTGAGTTCTACGACAGGTTTCATGTGTTCACTTACTATGATGATCGTCCATAGCAGCCTGGCACGCCTTTCAGCGCATTATTCCTCTTGTTTAGTGCGGGGGTTATGGGCGGTCGTCACATTAGGCCAGGATGAATATTTAGAACCAAATTGAGAAAATGGTGAAAACCCATCCGTACATAAACCATGCCTAACATTACGACTCTCAGATGCAAAATTGGGATATTTTTGGTCAAAATGCTTCCATGCTTCTCCATCGGACGGTGTGTTAACGTACCTTCTTCATATGTTCTCACACTTTGCCATCTCATATGTTGCGCGGTTACTGATGATGCATATAACCTTTGAAGTCTAGGAATAATAGGCAAATAATGCATACGTTTATACGGGACTTCCTTTCCCTTTTTCTTTCTAGGTTTGTATCTTTCCTGATTACATATTCTATAATTCTTAAGGTTGATATCTTTCTTCCAAAATAGCATGCAACCCTTTAGATATGTATCTATTTTTTGATACGGTAAACCAAAGGCCGACATCGTTTTTTTTACTTCATAATGATTTTCACACATCAAATTATTAGGAGGCATATGCCGCTTCGCAGCCTGTACATCGGCTGTAAATCCAACTTCTGTGAGGTTGTAGTTCGATTTCATCGTAATGTATTCAGCAGTTACTGATAATTGAGTTCCGCTTTCACACCCCTCCCAAAGGGGTTTTTTCGCTGCATCTAATAAATCATATATTTTCTGGCTTGAATATTTGGTTCTTCTTCATCATTACCATCGTCATCATTACCATCGTTATCATTAAATTGTTGAACCGGAAACATTGAACATGCAGCATCTTCAACCATTTGTTCTACGAGATTCGTCGTAGCAATTTCAGTATTCACTACCTTCTCAACTTGTGTAGAAGTAGAAGTTAATGGTTCTCCATGACGATCCCAAACTGAATAGTTCGGCACAAAACCATACTGACACAAATGAACTCTAACCATTTGTGGTATCAAATGCTTTAATAATTTGAATCTACTACATGGACAACAGATTTCGACATCATTTCCTTTATTACCTAACGCGAAATCAATAAACACGCTGACACCATTCATAAATTGTTTGTTTATTGTACCATCAGTTTCTCTTCTTTTGTATATCCAGCTTCGATCATTAAAATAATCGTAATCCATTTTTCCTAAGTACATATAAAATTAGAAAGAATATTAAGATTTACAATTTTTATTACTTTTATAACATCAAATAGTTGAAATAAATTAACAATTTTTGTGTCCGTCACTAAATTCTCAAAATTCCCTTATAATTGATATATGCATGTTATGTTGAAATAAATTCACAATTTTATTACTGAATGCATGTTATGTTAATTTATCATTTACTGGTGGGTCATCTTACATCCCACTACAAATACAATAACGTAATTAAATCACGTAAATCTTTTCAATTTAAACAATTCTACAAAATTTCGGTAGCACTTCCCTTTAGTTCCCTGAACAGTACACAATTGCGTGTACACAGGGAACATAAGGGAAGTACTTTTCGAAATTTTGAGAACCGTTTAAAATGAAATATTTTACGAGATTTAATTTCGTTATTATGTTTGTAACTTGTCCAATACAAAGGACGAATCCAACAAATATTGTATATGATGAATACAAATGTCCGTTTTGTTAATAAAACGAACATTCACATAACGATTATATACAGTACTTATCAGACGGGGCCAAAAAAACTCTTTAAGGCTTTATGAATATAACATATTACGATTTGGTTTTTTTTCTAGATTGAAGTGTTTATTTTCAACTTTGATTTCGAAATTTCAATTTAATTTTTTTTTAAAATCATAGTTGCAGGTTTACGATCAGTTGCAGAACTCAAAAAAGGCCAAAGCTCAAGCCGTGCGCGTTTGTGCGCCTTAGCGCCTTAATTAACTACTCTGAATTGTACGTATATAAATTTTATCACATATACGTATATTTTCAACATTAAATCGAACTCTATAGTCGTACGTTATATACAAAATTAAATGTTGTTTTCGCTAAATTTTTATAAAACATAAACTTAAATATTTCTATTTCCACCACATGTTTTCAACAAATTAGATATTTTTTTCAATGCATACATCACTATACATATGCATATATACATATTCAACTTGAACTAATTAAACCCTAGATTAGCAACATAATCAAATAAATCTTCAAATGCAAACTTACTAACAACAACTAATTAAACTAACTAAAACCCTAGATTAATTAACAACTAAGTAATTTATAAATAAAAATCCTAGATTAGCAACTTAAATGATTAAACCCTACATCAGCGACTAATTAAAAGCATCATACAGACAAACATACACTAATTAACAAAATTAGGATTAATACACACAAACATATCTTCAAATTGGAGAGAATCCGAGATTAGAGAGGAGAAGAGAGTGCCTTGACCGACTTGGAGAGAACCTAGGTGGATGGGGGCGCGAAATAGAGTGATTTTAGAAATAAAGGGGGGAAATTTGGGGTTTTTTGGGTTTGATATTGTGGGGGAAGCAAATGGGGAAGAAGGAGGAAGGCTCGGGTTATTTTTCTGCTCGTCTGTGTAACGGATACCAACGGCCTCCATCGATTTTATAATCGATGGCCGCCAACGGTTTCCAACGGCGTATATTTGTGTATCGTAGGAAAATATCAACTTTTGGCTTCCATTGGAAGCCGTTGGTCAATAGCCGTTGGTGGCCGTTGGAACGCTCCGATGCTATACTGTACAATCCTTGTAGTGTGATTAGAGATTTAATAGAATAGTTAATTGGTAAAAATGTGGTGCCTCTTAGTGGTGAATCATTTCATATGCGTTGTTGCACGCACATACTAAATTTTATTGTTCATGATGGACTAAAAATGGTGCAAGGTCTTATTGAAAAAAATTAGAAAAAGCGTCAATTATACAAAATAATCACAAATGAGAAAACAAAAATGAGAAAATGCATTGGCTCAAACTTGATTAATTGGGAAAGAAGTGCCTTACGATGTTCCAACACGTTAGAATTCAACATATCTAATGCTTGAAAGTGCTCTTGAAATGCGTCCGACATTTGAGGGTTTGGGTGATTTAATCCACGATTACAAATAGTTGTCATCAAACGAAAAATGAGAAATATGAAAAGAAATATGTGAATGTTTGAAAATATTTTATGAAGTTACACTTAAATTTTCGGGTGTTAAATATCTTATGGCTAATTATATTATAAAAGCATTTGTGATGTCTATGGAAGTATTTTAAGTTGGGAGCTAAACGAACATTTGTATTTTCAATGGATGGCCCAAAAGATGAGAATTAAGTTTGACAAATATTGGAGCATTTGCAATCTAATGGTGGGTATTGGTATGGTTTAGATCACCGTTATAAAATGACATATTGAATTTTTGTTTGGAGTGGTTTACGGTCATCATACACTAGTTCATGTTGCAAAAATTCATGAATCTTTAAAATCTTTGTTTTATTTATATGAAACGGAATAGGCTTCTTCTAAGGGGCAATCTGCCAATTCTTAATGTGATACATTTGATTCTTCTAATCTTGGTTCTAAAAAAAGAACAAAAATGGATTTAAAATGGAGAAACTATGTTAAGCAAAAAGTTGGTAGCTCATAAGCTTTGAAAACGGAACTTGATAAATATTTAGAAGATGAATTGTTACCAATGGGTAGCTCATGAGGACAATTTTGATATTTTAACGTGCTGGAAAACCAATGGTCCAACTTTTCCATTTCTTGCAAGGATCGTTCGTGATAATTTTGTTGTTCCGATATCAACCGCAGCATCTAAATCATCGTTTAGCAGTGGAGGTAGATTGATTTCTAGGAGTAGATGTTCATTGTCTTCGAATATTGTAGAAGCTTTGAGTTGTATAAAGGATTGGTTGTCGTTCGATATCGGTAAAACTATTATATTTTTCTTTATGTTTTCAACACAATAATCATCACATATATGATATAATTCTTTTGTTTTTCTTCTTTTAATAGGTCACAATGTCGAGTTTGTTGATGATGTTATGGTCACGTTATAAACATATTTCGTCAAACAAATTAATAGTAAGGGTAATTAATGTCGAGTTGAGCTCGTTGTTTCAAATAGCAAGCTCGTGCTTCTTGTTTCAAACAATAAGCTCTCTACATATCATTTTGTTTCACTAATTTTGTTGCAACTTCTGTTATTTTCAAAAAATAACAAAATGTTGTAGGATGTTGACAACTCATGCTGATGCAACTTATCTCTTAACAATAACACTGCTCTTCGCATATGTCGCTTTACATTTCAAAATTCATGGATTTCTAACCTATTTTTTCAAATACGAATTGTTTTGTGCATAAGCATTTGAAGAATCTTGACAGTGAGAAAACAGCGTTACCTGCAATTCTTAAGCATTTTTTATTACAGAAAAAATCCCTTACATAAATTAAGAAACATAATAGGTGTGGGGTGCATATAAGCATGCACGTTGAATAGTACACAAATAAAGTTTTAATGCAAACTACATGTAAAATGTTCATATGTGTTGTTGGATTAGCACAATGCGTTAATGTGATTAGCACAATACGTTGATATGTTCAATTAGCTCTGTTAAGTTTGGAGAGCTTGTTGTTTGAACAGCAAGTTGGCTTGTAGTTTGAAACAGCAAGATCGGGCTAGTTATGAAATTTTAATTGTTTTTTAAACTAATACACCAGTTTGTCCTCTTCTACATGGTCATCTTTTGAAGCTTCAACCACTCTATGAAGAAATAATAGTATTTTAGTTTATATGTGTGCTATTAAGATAAATTATGGTATTTGCTACAGTTTAAAATATGTATGATGCATTTGCTTCATGATATTATGTTTTTTATGGTTTTGTGTGATCACACGTTTGCTTTATGATATTATGTTTTTTTTTTTTTTTATGATTTTGTGTAATTGAATTAGCTTACGGATTTCATGTATGGATTATATGATGAAACATTATCGTATGGATTTTATGTGATCGAATTAGCTATTGTTAATTTGATGTATTTTATATATTATTCCGTTTTTTTCATCTTTTGTTCAGAGCCAAATGATACATACATTATATTGAATTAAATTTCGAATATTTTCGGATATATTTTGAAGTTCGGATGTAGATATTTTCAGATTCGGAAATATCCGTAATTGCTAAGCCGGAAACGAATATTTTGGGATATCCAAAAATATTTGCGGATACGGATTCAGGCACATATTTTTATTTTCGGATACAGATTCGGATACGGAATTTTATTTTCGGATACGGATACGGCACTATTCGTATCAGATTGCACCCGTTTACAGGCCTACACAGTTAGGCTATGGTTCTGAGATTAAAATGTGTTCTAATCCTTATAGTAGACCTATAGAAACACAACCACGATGAATTGTAGATCCAACAGACCCGACTGGTAATTGATCAGATTCTTATATGTTTAAGCTGTTGGAAATAAACTTGGTTTTTAAGGAAACATTGATTATGTGACAAATTTTATTCTTGTATTTAGGAAAGCACAAAATAAATGGTAATAAATATTAGAGTTATCAAAATAAGATTAGAGAAGAATCTAGACTAAACAAATATGTAAAATGAAGAAAAATCTAGAAAAAGAAAAGTCTAGAGATTCTCTCTTATATAAATTAGGATGTAATCACTCATTTGTATCAATCAAGAAATATGAAGCGTATCATGTAATCAAGTTATATAAAGTAATAAAAAAAATTTCCTTCTTCTCACAAAGAAATTATTCCTCTTCCTGCTCTAAAATTCTAACAAAGTAGTATCAGAGCTACACAAATTTTCAACAAAGTGGTATCAAAGCCTGGTTGACATTATGCATTTCTATATCTTTTGACGTTTGTTCTCACAAAAGAGAATTTTGAGGAATGGAGCAGTAGGAAAAAAGAGGACCTAATCTCCAAAGGTCTATGGGAAATTGTTGAAAATGACTATGAATGGCGTAAAGACGTCAAAAGCTTGTCGCAAATGGACAAGAAAGCCTTTGCGAAATTAAAACGGAATGATTACCGTGCTCTTTCTGTGATTGCTGAGAACGTCGATGAGAAAGCTTCAGATCTCATTTTTAGAGGAAGGTGTACAAAAGATTCATGGAACCTGTACAAAAGATTCATGGAACCTCTTGAAAAAGGTGTATGGAAAAGATGATGCAAAGATAATGAATGAAGATAAGTTGATTGATGAGAATGATGAAAAGAAGTATAGCGAGAGTGTGAACGAGAAGGAGCAAGAGAAGAAGAAAGAAGAGACTGTGCCAGAGCCTATGGAAGAAGAAATGATGGATGAGACAGAGGAAGAGAAGTTGGATGAAGAAAAACTTTTAGAGAATAAAGAAGAAGAAGATGCAATTGCTGAAGAAAAGCAAGAAGTTGTAGTGGAGAATACCGCTAACCATATTGATGTGGCACTAGCAGAGAACAAAAGAGAAGAAAAGGCAAAGGCTATCAATAGGGAATAAAACCACGAAGAAGACTTTAAAGATGAACAAGAGAGAGCTGAAATCGTGATTAAAGAAATTAAAAGTAAGAAGTCACTAGTAATCGAAGAAGAAATCAAAGAGAAAGTCAAAGATGAACAAGTTGAAGAGCATACCAAAACAAATGAAGTGAAGAAAGAGAGCGCCAAAGAATTAAATATAAAAGGAAATAAAGTATATGAAGATGACGCCAATGACAAAAAAGTATGAATGGAAAGGTACCGAAAATGAAGAACAGATGAAACAAGGAGAAATTGAAGAGCTTGGTGAAAATTTGAAGCACAAACAAAATTTTGAAGAGATTTGGAAAACAAATAAAGAAATCGAATTGGTCAAAGATTGTAAAAGTGATTTTTTGAAAGAATTCAAAGACACCATATATGGCTCATTCAAAGTTTATGACACCGGAATAAGATGGAAGATAGAGCACACACTTTTTGGAACGACTTGTGCGAATAGAGGAGAACAAAATGAATGGAGCACCATTGAAAAAAATTGCATTGAAGATCTTCATACTGGGAAAGAGTAAGAAACGAGAAAAGAAATTTTGGATAATTTCTTTAGTCCTACCAAAGCACGTAAAATACAAAGAATCAAAATCTTGCATCAATTTGCAAAACCAACTTTACGGGGGATGTTGGAAATAAACTTGGTTTTTAAGGAAACATTGATTATGTGACAAATTTTATTCTTGTATTTAGGGAAAATGGTAATAAATGTTAGAGTTATCAAAATAAGATTAGAGAAGAATCTAGACTAAAAAAATATGTAAAATGAAGAAAAATCTAAAGATTCTCTCTTATATAAATTAGGATGTAATCACTCATTTGTATCAATCAAGAAATATGAAGCGTATCATGTAATCAAGTTATATAAAGTAATACAAAGTTTTTTCTTCTTCTCACAAAGAAATTATTCCTCTTCCTCCTCTAAAATTCTAACAAAATGGTATCAGAGCTACACAAATTTTCAACATAAGCATCTCCATTTCAACCAAAAGTGTGCTTACCTCATAGTAGCAGTTAATATTTTGAAACTGATTTTGATGTTTAAGCATCTACATTTCAATCTCCCCTATTTCTTCTTTATTTTATTTTGAAAACAGTAATTTTTGATTTGTAGATAAGTATCTAGATTTATTTTTTCTCAACATGAATCGAATGATTGTTTTCACTTGTCATGTTAACTGCGTACTGATTGAGAGCTTTAAACCTGAACCAAAAGGATTTTAACCAAATGAGGTTCAACTATTAGGTGTGTAAGAATTTTCAAATCGGTATCTTTGACAATGCCAAAACTAATAGATTTTGGAGAAGAAAATAGAACATTCATAAGTGGTCAGAAAATTTCACTAGTGACAATGTGCATCTTTTCAAATGGTGCACTTGAATGGCGTCTATAACATCAAACACAAGTGTAGAATTTAGATTTGAGGATTTTTATTCAATAACTGTTGTCTAAAGGAAAAAAATAGAACTGTAACATATACTTGTTTTGCATGCAAGAAAGTAACTGATTTAATTGTGACTGGATTTATAGTTTATTTAAGTGTTGGAAAATTTAAGGATGTCTTTGGTTTATTTTATGTTTTGTGTTTTGAATTTTTTTTATATTAATTAGAAAAAATGAAATGAGTGGAGGAACAATGGAGATGATGGAAGGAACATGGAGAGGACGACGGAAGGATGAATTGTCTTTTGTCCTTCTGTTATTTCTCAAAATACGAAAAAAAGAAAAATAAATGTTGTTTTCCGTTTTATGTGTTAATTTCAATTTTTTAGAACAGACATTTTTTTATGATAGACATGCGCCATTGCACTATTTTATGGGTGAACATCTAAAACCAAAAAAGGTAAGCGAAGTGCATCCTAAGTATTTTGATACAATTGGCACAAGTAAAATAAAAAATGGGATCAATATATTTTTGAACCGATATGAAAATCTACAAAAAATAATAATTAGTACATAATCATGGCCACTGCTGCATGCAAAGGTAGGGGCAAAAAATGCTAGAAGGGTGGGGCAGCGAAATAACTAGTACATAATCATGCAAAAAAAAGAAACCGGAGCTGTGGAAGACAAACCACTGCTGCGCCATGCAAAGGAATGGGGTAAAAAATGCTCGAAGAGTGGGGGCAGCGAACCAAGTGGTAGCGTGAATCGAACCCACACCCAGGTATCTACCATTCTAGATGCACAACCACCCACCCAACCAACAAATTGGTAGAAGTTTTGAATTATTAGTAAAATAATTTTCATATCTACCTCCACCTCTTCAGTTGCTCCCGCCAAGGGGGCTGCCCTACGCGGCCGCCTTCTGCACCTAGCCCTGAAGCCGACCCTGCATAATATGGTATATATTGGCAAGGTATTGCATGTTTATTGGTTAGTTAAGTCAGTAAGTTTTTAACTTGCTGACATTCAACTAACTGTACATCCCTTGAGAAAAATATTTCTACCTAGGCTTTGTTTGTTTTCTGGAATGAAGTTCTGAACGCTTAATCTTTTCAGCGATCAAAAGAGAAAAGGCCGTTTGTTTTGAAAAAGTAATTTCAACGAGACCTGGTAATCAGCAGTTTTTCAGCGATTCTGTTTCAACGATAATTAATCGCTGAAAACTCATTCAAATCGCAGATCTATTCCTTTATAAATATGTGTACTGCAGCAAAAACATTCGTATCTCTCCAATCCCAGCTGCTTACCTAAAGATTTCAGCATCTCTATCGAAAATTTCAGTAGGTATTTCAGTTTTGAGTGCTAATTTCTGTTTAAGCTCGGTTTTGTTAGTTATGTTTTGCGATTATAACTGGGTTTACAGTTTTAATCATTTAAAAAGTTAGTGCAGCTGTATGTTTTGGATATGCATTTGCAGTAAAAGGCAATGTTTTGATGGGGTGTTGTTCACTTTATACCGCTGAAGAACTTGTTTTTTTATTTCTCAACTCTGTACCTTGTATTGGAAAGAAAATGATTTTGCCATGTTAGTTTGACACCGAATATATATCCACTTTCTACTTTTTAGTATACAAGTTGACATAGGCATGAAGCTTATTTACTGTGATATATGTGGGTTGACTGCTAATATTTAGATATAGTGGAATGTCAGTGGATTTTATAAATGAATGATTGGCCTGGAATGTTAGCTTTCTTTCTAGTATCACATGCATTTTATATTTGTTCCACTACAAAAAGGCAATTTTCCAATCCAAAATTGCCTACGCCATCCCTACGCGATGTAGGCACGACGTAGGGAAAACATAAAAATACGTGAATGGGGTAGGGACCGCGTAGGGAATTCCCTACTCGTTCCCTACGCCTTCTATATGGATTGAAATTTACTTTATTGGTTATGAAATTAGGGTTAAAATAACCGCACCCGTTCAAATAAACCGCTCCACCCAGCAATTTCAACCCGTTATTAAAAATTACCCCGATCTTTTCATTCCATGGTAAAAAAACCTAAATCGTCTCATTTAGCCGCCGCTTCTTGCCGATCCCGATCCCGCGCCTTGCTCTTCCGCGTCGTTCCTCAGCCGCCGTCCTATCTCCGCGCCTTCCCTATTTAGTGTCAGGTACACCTTCCGCTCCTCTCTCATCTCTACGTATACATGGTTACAGGCCCGGTCTTTGGCCAAGACCCATCAGGCCGTTGCCTTGGGCAACCCCCGACAAGGGCAATCTTTTTTGGAAATAAAACCCTAAATACATCGTTCTAAATTCAATGTCTAAGCTAAACTGACCTTCCATCTGCGTCATCTCATTTGTTGTTAAGGCAATGCTTTTTTTTAAACCCAATTTTCTATATTTTTAATTCAATTCTGATTTTATGTTAAATAAAAGTTTAAACTTGATGTTTTTTCTTTTTGCAAGAAAATAGTTCGTAAGTCTAAAGCTTACTGAATTAAACTAGCTTTTGGTTCACTAGTTGTATGCTTAATATAAATGGGTGGAAATTGCGTTGTTTAATTCACATAGAATGGTTAATTACCAAAGCAGCTTAACTTTTTTCGCGTATTATGTCATATACATGAAAATATATTGATTTTTCCAGGCAACCTAAGAAAAATATTATAATGGTTAATTGATTTGGTCATTTTGTCTAAGAGGGCAACAAATATGATAGTCGCCTTGGGCAACCCGGTTTGTTGGGTTGGCACTGCGTGGTTATGACATTAACTTTGTTGCTGCAAAGACTAGACTTGGAGGTTGTAAAAATAACTATCTAGTTGCATTATATATTCTAGATTTGCATAAATGACTATCAGTTTGGAACGAGAAATTCTTTAAAGTATGGTACTTGTGCCAACAAACAATACTTCCTTACCACTTTTCTGTAATAAAACCTCAACATGACTCAATCCAAAGGCGTAAATTAAGTGTATTTTGATCTTTTTATTGTTTTGCTTTCTTTTGCATCCATTTCCTAAAAAAACCATAAAATGTATTTGTGCACAGCATAGTGTAAGATTATATAATAATTGGAAAATTAACAAATATTAATAACGTGATTTAAATGTTTAAACTTTCTATATATTTAACAAAGTACTTTCCTATTGGTAAAGAAAAATAAATTTTAGCTAACTTTATTTTTCAAAATGATTCTATGGAATAAACACATTTTTGGATTTTCAAAAATGAAAAAAAAAAATATAAAGTGAATTACAAGATCACTACATATTCATCAAATAGACTGGTTGATGTATCAACAATCTATTAGACATATGATCCATGAAATTTATTAGATTAGAGTAATGTCAAAGGCTAAAATCATATAGATGATCTATAAGAAATAATAAATTGGTCTATCAAGATATATCTGGGCTGCTGATGGCAAAAAATAATGATATCATTTATACCCTTTATGTAACAATATGGATTTTTGATACACGAATATTTAATTAATTTAAATATTAGAATGATTAATTTTCGAATTTAATGACTAGAATAAAATTTAAAAGAGAAATTGAATGGTGAAAATTTTGACATTGTGAATCTTGAATTTAAAATCCTGTTAAGCTAATTTATAAGCTATGTTAAATTCTATTTGAGTATGGACAATAATAATAATCCATTATTGAAGAATTTAAGTGTTTGAAAATCAAATTATTTTTAATCGATTTTTGTTAACATGTTAAAGTAGTCGTTTTATAAACGATCTCGGATTTGAATGGTGAAAAAACTTGGATTGAATGTTTTTTTGACTACTTATGTGAACCCCTTAGATAAATTTGGCCCCGTCCGACGAGTGTTGTATATGGTTGTTATATGGATATTCTTTTGTACACAAAACAGAAATCTATATTCATCTGATACAATATTCGTTGGATTTGTCCTAGTATTGGACAAGTTACAAATATAATAACGTAAGTATATTTTATAAATCATTTCAGTTTAAATGATTAACAAAATTTCGATGGTACTTCCTTTTTGTTCCCTGTGTACACGCATTTGTGTACGATACAGGGACCAAAGGGAAGTGCTGCCGAAATTTTGTTGAACCGTTTAATCTGAAATGATTTATAAAATATGCTTATGTTATTATATTTGTAATAGGAAGTAGGTAGACCGGCCGTCAAAGCAAAAAGAAATAAACAAAAAAACTGAAAACATGAAGTAGTTTACAAATATAATAACGTAAGCATACATCTAATTTGCATAAATGGAAGAATTTAAACATTTAGAAGAATAAGAATCTTTAAGTTAACATAGCATTCACGTAATATTGTATTTTGTATGTGTACGAATTTGAAATTATATCCATCTAAATAAAATAATAAAATAATTAGGTAAGTATTAAAATAATGAAATTACTATAGTTCTATATAATAATAATATAAGTACTCATCTTATAATATAACATGTCTTAATTATGCAGTATAAGATGGAACAATTGAAAGTTCGTCGCGCTTGGATGTACAAAAATGTTGGACATAGACGAACAATTCCATTTCAATTTTTAAGAGGTTTAAATGAGTTCATGCTAGTGGCCTCTTCCAATGGGACAAACATGACGAAAATCTATTGTCCTTGTAAGAAATGCAAAGCTACAAAACATCATTCTCATGGAAATGTTCAAAGACATTTGACTATAAACGGTTTTATGGATGATTACTATGTGTTGATACATCATGGTGAAGATGCGGTGAACGTTATTAATATGTCGGTAGATGTTGAGGATGATAACGTAAATTTTGGTGTTGATTTTGATGATTCTAGTACTATAGAAAATAGAATGACTGAAATGGTTATTGATGCTGCTGGTCAGAGCATGTTGTCTAATTCATTAGATGTAGAGGAAGAGCCAAATCCAAAAGCTAAATCTTTTTTTGATTTGTTAGAAGCATCAAAAAACCGCTTTTTGATGGATGTCCTATGACAGAGTTGGCAGCGACTGCTAGGCTAGTTGCAATAAAATCCACAAACAATGGTACACAAAAATTAATGAATGACGTTCTTAGTTTAATTCGAGATGTGGTCCCATCCGGTTTGCAAACTAGATTGGCTGAAAATTGGTATCAATTAAAAAACAAGTGTCCCATTCGGATTGCCGTATGAAAAGATAGATACATGTCGAAGTGGTTGTATGTTATATTGGAAAGAAGACATAGACCGTTCATAATGTAAATTTTGTGGCTTAGGAAGATACGAAAAGTTAAAAAAAGTAACGGTAAAGGTGTGCCTTTTACTCGTTTACATTATCTTCCGATTATTCCTAGATTGCAAAGATTGTATTCGTCTTATGCCACTGCGGAGCACATGAGATGGCATAGTGAACGGGTTAGAGAATAAGGAGTTTTATGTCATCTTGCAGATGGAGAAGCATGGAAACATTTGATGACAAATATCCTGATTTTGCCACTGAATCACGAAATATTAGGCTCGGTTTATGCACTGATGGTTTCCAACCTTTTAGTCATTATGGTAAAAGGTACTCCACTTGGCCAGTTATTTTGACACCTTACAATTTACTTCCTTGGATGTGTATGCAAAATCCATACATGTTTTTAACCCTAATTGTCCCTGGACTCAAAAATCTGAAAAACGGAATAGATGTTTATTTGCATCCTTTAATCGAGGACCTGAAGAAAATGTGGGTAGAGGGCATTGACACGTACGACGTATCAAAAAGGAAAATTTTCAAACTATTTTCTTGTATATTATGGACGATAAGAGATTTTCCCGCGTATGGGATGCTTTCGGACTGGAGTACAGAAGGTAATTTATCTTGTCCTATGTGCATGGATTCAACAAAAGCATTTACACTGAAGCATGGTGGTAAGTAGTGTTGGTGGGATTTCCACCGTCGATTTTTACATATAAATGTCACATTTAGACGTGAAAGAAAAACTTTAAAAGAAATAAAACTGTAAACTTGCAACCACCAACTTTTTTGAATGGAGAAGAGATATTTGATATTGTACAAGATTATGCAAAATTACATGAGATAGGAAACAAAGAGCCCAAGATTCCTGGTAAAGGAAATTATCACAATTGGTGCAAACAGAGTATATTTTGGGAATTGCCATATTGGAAGGATCTAAAAATTCGACACAATTTAGATGTGATGCATATTGAAAAAAAATGTATTTGAGAATTTCTTTCATACAATCATGAATGCGAAAGGAAAAACCAAAGATGATTTGAGATCAGGAAAAGATGTCGAATACTATTGCAATCATCCAGAGCTTAAGATTAATCCTATTTGTCCAAACTTCAAAATTCTTGCTTCTTATGAGCTGGATAGGACTCATTGTATAAAATTACTAGAGTGGGTCGATTCTTTCAGATTTCCCGATGGGATTGCTTCTAATATGAAACAATGCGTTGATATGAAGGATCTTATTCTTTCAGGTATGAAGAGTCACGATTGCCATGTATTTTTAGAGACTCTATTTCCGATAGTATTTAAAGAGCTTTTACCACAAAAGGTTTGGATACCTATAACAGAGCTCAGTTTATTCTTAAAGATACATGCTCGACAACTCTATCTAAAAGCCATTTGCAGAGGCTTGAAAGAGATGTACCCAAATTAATATGTAAATTAGAGAAAATATTTACTCCTAGAGTTTTTAACTGCATGGAACATTTGCCTGTACATTTACCAACTGAAGCATTACTACGGGGACCAGTGCAGTATGGATGGATGTATCCTTTTGAGAGGATTTAATAATTATATTTATTTATGCAATGTTTAAATATAGAACATGTCATAGTTAATTTCACATGTTTTTCTATTAAGGTATCTGGGCCACCTAAAGAAAAAGGTGAAGTAGAAAGCACGTGTTGAAGGTTCTATTTGTCAAGCATACATTATTAAAGAAGCATCCATATTTTTTAGTCATTATTTCGATGATCATGTGAATTTAAATTTTAATCGTGGTCATCACAATGAAAATGATATTGTGGATGATTCAGTCGATAACATTCTATCAGTATTCAAAAAACAAGGACGTCCATCTGGTAAATGGAAGAATGTTAAAGGCTTCGCTACAACAAAGGATTACAATCTAGCCAATGCAACTGTGCTTCTTAATTGCAATGAATTAGCTGATCTTATAAGTTACTATGATAATTTGATTATTCATTAACTAAATTAATGTCAATCTCTTCAAGGTACACACAATACTACTTAGATATTAACATGTGTATTTCGTTTAAACAGCAAGTTTGAAAGTGAATATCCCAATGCTGAACTCTGTAAAGGATTCGAGGGATGATTTAAACAATATGTAAGTATGATAAGTCAAGTTTTATAACCTTGCACGATATCCATTATATATTAACTTGTGTATTTAATTCAAGTTGATAGGTTGGTACGAACAACATCACCGACATTTGCTATAGGAAACTTGCTTTTGGTCCGCGTACTAGTTACAGAATGTGTCCAATAATGTTTATAAATGGATTTAAGTTCCACACAGAAGAATATGGAAAGATAAAGACAACTGTTAATGGTGGAGTTTGTATCAAAGGTGGGAACAACGATGATGACATAACAGATTATTATGATGTACTGGAGGAAATAATTGAGTTAACTTACTCGGTAGTGCCGGAGTTAAAAACTTTTCAATTCAAATGTCGATGGTTTGATAGTAGGCCGAATATTGGAGTAAAACGCGTACATAAGGACTACCCTCTTATTGAAGTAAACCACAAAAAAAAAAAAATTAGGGTATGATCCATTTGTGTTGTCAGCACAAGCTACACAAGTTTATTTCACACCGTATCCTGCTATAGACAACGGTCATTCAGATTGGTGGGTTGTTATTAAAACAAAACCGAGATGGTCATTTCACTCAAACACGATCATAACCGATAATATGACATATCAAAATGATCTAGAACCTAATGAGCTACTAGAGATTGTACAACAAGTAGAAGACATGGGATCTCTTATTAATGACATCAATTATGGGGTCAAAATAGATGAAGATGAAGATGAGCAAATTGAAGTAGAAGAAGATGAGTGTGAGCTTGAAGACGAGAGTGTTAACATTGAGAGTGATGATGATAATGAAGATTGGTAGCATGTATATTTAATTATGATTGTTTGCATGTGTTTTTAGTTGCTCGGTTGCTTTTATGTTTATGAAGTTGTTTATGTTTAGTTGTAAAATTTTCAATTGTTGATTTGCATTCTGTGCACTTTGATGAATGCTTTCAAACCTTGTCTTAAATAAAGTTCAATACTTTCATTGTGAAATGTTAGATTATCTTATATATATATATTTGCAAATGTCATATTCATGTAATAGATATGAGTTCTCATGGTCACGGTGGCCGTAGTAGCAGTGGCCGTAGTAGCGGTGGTAATCGTGGTGGTCGTAGTGGTAGTGGACGTGGTTTGGGTTTGATCGAACCAGCACCACCCTCTATCGATCAACAATCCACCCCTTCAGATGGATGTGATCATGATGAAGACACCCCTGGGCTATCTGCACAAGTGTCACAGACTGGCTCGACTTCTTCAGTCGGTACCATGTACATCTATTGTAGGAATAGCGGTGAGTAAGTAAACTTTTAAAATTTTCTCTAATTTAATAATGCATTACATAATTTACTCTAATTTATGCATTAACAGCTGGGAATTCGCGAATAGTGATTCGACATCTCGTATTATATCTAATATGCTTAAGGCCCGTTTGACATCATTTTGGCCTTGTTTCAGTATGATTCCTGGTAATATTAAGGATCATTGGTTTGACGAGTTTAAGGTAGAATAATTTTGAAATTCAGTTTCTTGCAATATTTAGTCCATTCATGATTAAGTTTTTCAATTTATTTGATCCTAAAATCTTGTTTAGGCATTGTACACTTGGGATATTACTACTTCTTTTGCTAATGTCAGACAGTTATGGGATCAAAAGTGTTCTTTGAAGTATAGGTGGATTATTGGGGACATGAAAAGGTATAAAAAGAAGAACGCTTATATAACAGATGAGGTATGGCAACAATTTTTAGCCTATTGGGAGAGGGAGGACGTGAAAGAGCTTTCTGAAAAGAACTCAATCGCTCGCAAGAAAAATCCAAGACCACATAGGTGTGGTTCTAAGTCAATGGCACAATGGATGAATGATATGGTAATTGTTTGAATTATTAACTAATAATAGTATACAATCCAAATAAAGATATGATAAATTGTTTTTATTTTTAAGGAGAAAGAACAAGGTCGAACACCAACATTCATGCAGGTTTATATTCGAACACATTATGTTGAGAAACCAGACGGTTCTATTAATGGGGGATGGATTCATGAGTACTCGGAACAGTTTGTTGTATGTAATCAACAAAAGTTTTAAATTATAGTTTACAATTTTCTAATTCTATTAAACAATACAATATCTAATTTTTATGTAAATTACAGGCCAAGTACAATGAGCGAGTTGCTCAAATGGCCGAGAGTCAGGATCGTGAGCTCACTTACGACGAGCTAAACCATCTTTACATGCAGCATATTGGAGAAGGTGAGACGTGTGCTTCTTCAAGAAGTAAACGAAGGCCTGGCACCGGCATTATTCCTGGGGTATTGACTGAAAACTTAATTTATTTTCTAGTTATGCCCACGCTCTATGCTATAGACTTTTAGTTGATGATGCTTGTATGATTATTCAATGACATGGAAGATGTTTATTTTGGATAGTTAAGAATGGATTGGAATTATTAATATAAATTAATAATTATTCAAAGCTATTTAAAAATAATTTTTGAATAAGTGGAAGGAGTCTTATAAAATAAATAATTTTTTTATTAAAGAAGTCTTATAAATAGTTTATAGGTTTATAAGCCATGTTTATAAATAAAAAATATATTTATAAAGGTTATTATATGAAACGGGAGTTTACAAATGGAAAGTATACTTATGTGGGTTTACAGTAAACTCTTTTTTAAATGACAATTGTTTTTAACCCAATTTAATATGATCTGGAATGTGAAATCTTCCTTGATTTTTGTGAACTAACTTATATTATTGAGGAAAATATAAGTTATATTTTATAATTATTGCTTTCTTGAGAATATGATCTTGAATGTGAAATAGCCCAGTTTCCGCTGTGGAAGCTGCTCAGTTTCCGCTGCGGAAACTAAGCCGAAATGGCCCAGTTTCCACTGAGCCAAAACTGCTCAGTTTATGCTACGGAAACTGCTCAGTTTGCGCTGCGGAAACTGAGCCGAAACTGCTCAGTTTCCATAGTGGAAACCGAGCGGAAACTGCTCAGTTTCCGCAGCGGAAACTGAGGTTGTTGTGCAACTTCAGGTTATTGCAACTCCAGGTTGCACAGTAACCTGAAGTTGCACAGCAACTTCAGGTTGTTGTGCAACCTCGGGTTGCACAGTAACTTGCTGCAGAAACTGCTCAGTTTCAGCTGCAGAAACTACGCTGAAATGGATCAGTTTCCGCAGGGGAAACTAAGCCGAAATGGCTCAGTTTCCGCTACGAAAACTGAGCCATTTCGACTTAGTTTCGCTGAGCCTTAAGGCTCTGTAACACCCCACCTCCGCTAGGGTTACTCACAAAGGGAATGCACTAGTTTTGGTGGAGTATTATCTAGGTAAACATACACAGAGATATCACAAGGCAGAACATAAATAAAGCAGCGGTAGAAATTAAAAACCCAATTTTTATTACTTTCAAGAAAAGAGTCAAAACCTCATATATCCAAGGTACAAATTATTCCATTACATCAAGTTCTAGATAAAGAAGCATAAACTTAAGATAACAAAAGTAAATTATTCCCCAAACATAGCAGAAGTGCAGCCATAGCATCGCTCAAGACCAAACCGTACATGAGCTGACAGAAATCAAGAGATATCCTAGCTAAGTGCTAGAGTTTCCTCCCTAAGAACCTGGAGGGGAACGAAAGAAAAAGAGGCGAAAGAAAACAGGTCAGTCATAAAGACTGGTAAGTCCTAGTGACTTTCAGTATAAAAACAAGTAAAGGTAACAAGACAGGTATAAACTAAAAATAAACATAAGGACGATGATAAGTCTGGCATGATAAACTAAGATAACGAGATAATTCAAGTATAGCATCGCATGTTCAAGGTTCGCTGCACCAACTGTACTAGTGTTCTAACCCATGTCAAGTATTAATCATGAAATGATCCCATGGCCCAATATCATGAAGTGACCCATTACGGGGTCCTGTGGTACGATCTACTAATCGATCGGCTCCCTACAAGTCCTAGCTCGTCAAGTGTCTGTGTCATACGGCCCAATCACGAAATGTAGTCACTTGTGCTAGGTCCACCATAGGGTGTATCAAGCCCTAGGGTGCGAACCACCGACACGAATCAAGCACGCACAGTGTAAACCTACTGGTGCCCAATTCCTGCTTTTTCAACTCCGGACTACGTGCACGACCATAGTCCGCCTGAACCTACAATGGCGCACCTACTCAGTCGTCGTTCTGGTCGCTTACAATCAGCCCAGTAATCGTGCCCCACCCTGCCTAGTCCTAGGGTATCGTGATACATCTAAGTGGGTTACTGCTGAAAAGGACCGCGTAACTAGGGTTTCTAATGGGTTAAGTGTTGTCATTCAAATTCGTGACTTTACCCTATCCAAATAATGTATCAAGTTGGTTAAGTGTGTTCAAGCGGTTCATGACTTAACCCTATCAAATCATCGTGTCAAATTGGTTAAGTATATTCAAGTGGTTCATGACTTAACCCTATCATGTGGCATTAATTCATTAATGCACCCCAACCTCTCACATTAGACTAATTGTTGTGGTCACTGGATTTGCCGGGCGGTTCCGGGCAGATTTACACCACAACATAGTCTAACCTCGGGTTTTACGTGCGATATGACCAACTACCCACATTGGATCGTAGTGTTTGCCGTCACTGGATTCGCCGGGCGGTTCCGGGCAGATTTACGCTGCAAGCTCAACCTAACCTCGAGTTGGCCATTTTCAAATTCATTCTAAGTGTCGTGTCCAGATTCAAGTTTCGAGTCTAAATTCATGTCAAGTTTTCGTGTCATGTTTCATGTCAAATCGTGTCAAGTTCATGTCCATATCCAGGTTCAAGTTATAATAATGTTCATGTTCAAGTTCAAAGCCAATTCATGTTTTACCTAATCTACCCAAATCGTATTCCCATCGCACGTAAACTCTAATCGATACAAATAAATCTAATTAGGGAATAACATAAAAAAGGGACGGGTATAAGGTGGCAAAAGTGATTACTAGCATAACATGGTATAACTTGAGATAAATGATTACAACATTATTGGCATATGGAATATCCGCCTCAAACATTAAGATTCCAAATCTAGCAAAATAAGGTACTAGTCAAGATAACAGTTGACATAAGGTGATAGTCATGGTGACGGTTGACATAAGGTGATAGTCATAAACTTGTGGGTAATAACAGATTCAACATTGCAGGCATGATAATATGAGGGGTTTTCTTTTTGATTTACAATATTAATAGGCCCCAAATCAATGTCATAATAATATACCCAAAAGTCAAGATCCAAGATGAATAAGAATGGATGTAAAACAGTCATCATACACTGGTCCAATTTCAATTTACAACATATTCATATTACGTTTACAGTTTAAATCTAAAAGTAACTGGGGCTTACAGATCATGGTTCGAGAATTAGAAAAAGAAAGTCGATGTTGAATCTTTATATGCTTAGTCGAGTCCTAACAGAAATCCCCAAATCAGCAATTCTCGTAACGTAGTTTCGACGTAGAACAAGTAGTCCCTTTCTCTAACTTTTCAACCAGAATTAGAGCAGCATAAGGTCAGAGAGAATTTTTTGTAGAGAGACTAGTGTTAGGGGCCGTTTATATAGGGCCAGGCCAGACAGAAACGAGGCCAGAAACATCAAAACGAACTCAGACTCAAAAATGGGTTCTGTCACCAGGTCGACCCCCAGGTCGACTCTATGGTCGACCTGGTCCTGGGCAGGTCGACACTATAGTCAAACCCCAGGTCGACCTGGTCCTGGGCGGGAAATTTCCCGCCCAGTCCATTCTGGGGTTTGAATTCGAAATTTGAATTCGAATTCTGAGCTGTTTTGAACTTGAAAATTTCTGAAAACTTCGAAGGGTCATAACTTGGTCATACGGACTCCGATTTTCGAAAACTCGGACTCGTTTCCAAGCAGAATTTCAAGACGAACGTAATGGCGTAACCCATTTCCCTTCATTCTTATTTAAAAATTAATTCTGCCTTGATTTATGGTTATTACACGTTATTAAAATACGGGTTGTTACATTCTCCCCTCCTTAAAGGATTTCGTCCCCGAAATCTCTAAGTTAGAAAGAATATATCCTACCATCCAATCATCCATCTACTCAAAGCATCATCCACAGGCAACCATTGTCCTTAAAATATTTCTAGTGTTGTATGAACATATGCAGAAAGTGTGTGTATATGTACTTATCTAATGCAAAAGATCAGGCGGTTACTGATTCAATAAACTTCCTTAATGCAAAATATGTTAGTGTAATGAATCCAACATGTATGCAAATTCCTAACATAATTTATAATCTCTACATGAGTGCACATAACATTCATTCATATGCAACATCCAAGTGATAACATAACAAGTTCCATCCATGTACAAGTATAAGCACTCATGCATATGCAACATGAAAATGTGACTGAGCCGATCTAGTGCCTAATGTGTGTCATGCATCCACTAGAAATCACTTGCAAACACTTGCAACCATTTACAAACATCGACCATAACATGTTTCAATCACATGTTTACATCCATATGGTTCTACCTAAGGTTCTCAAGATAGGATCGAGAAGATAACAAGACAAACATAGGTAGTAAAAGCATGACACGAAAGGTTTTCAAGTTTATAGGAAAAAGAGATCGAGAATGTACCCTAAAAAAGAAATGGGTAAAGCGCGCGTATCTTCTCTTCAGTTTCCCAAGTTGCGTCTTCTTGGGCTTCAATCCACTGAACTTAAACTAGCTTGACTTCTTGATTCCTTAGCTTCTTGATCTCCGTTCCTAAGATACGAATCAGAACTCGCCTCAATGTTGCTTCTTTTTCCACTTCTACGCCTTCAAGGATGCTTGGCTCAACCACTTCGGCCGACTCATGTAAGCACTTTCGGAGATGCGAGACGTGAAAGACATTGTGTACTCCGGCCAGCCTCTTGGGTAATTCTACCTTATAGGCCATCCGCCCAACCCTCTCATTGATAGGGAACGGTCCTACGAACCTTGGTGCTAGCTTTCCAACCGCTCCATAACGAACTACATTGTGTAAAGGAGAAACTTTTATAAAGACCATGTCTCCGACTTCAAACTCTAGGTCTGTCCTTCTCTTGTCCGCTTAAGATTTCTGTCTATCTTGGGCCGTTTTCATCCGTCTTCGTATCAACTCAACCTTCTCAGAAGTGTCCCTTATCATGTCGGGCCTAAGTATAAGCCTGTCTGTCGTCACCCACCAACAAGTTGGTGACTTGTACGGTCTTCTATACAGGGCTTCGAACGGTGCCATTCCGATGCTAGCTTGGTAACTATTATTATATGCAAACTCCACGAGAGGAAGATGGTCTTCCCAAGTACCGCCAAAGTCAAGAATACATAGTCTAAAAAGATCCTCTAGTACCCTATTTACTCTTTCGGTTTGTCCATCCGTCTGCGGGTGATAGGCCGTGCTTAAGCTCAGTCGTGTACCCATTGCTTCTTGCAGACTATTCCAAAACTGGCTAGTGAAAATCGGGTCACGATCACTAACTATACTAGAAGGAACCCCGTGCAACCGTACTACCTCTCGAAGGTAAATAGACGCTAGCCATGATGCGGTCCTCTTGCTTTTCACCGGAATGAAGTGAGCACTTTTCGTGAGTCTATTAACTATGACCCATATGCTATTATTCCCCTTCCTTGACCTAGGCAGTCCATCCATGAAATCCATCGAGATACTCTCCCATTTCCATTGCGGAACCTCCAAAGGATGTAATAGCCCACCGTGCTTCTTCGACTCGGCCTTTACTTGTTGGCATACCATGCACTTTGAAACGAACTCTGCCACGTCCTTTTTCATTCTAGTCCAAAAGAAAATGTGTTTCATATCTCTGTACATCTTATCCCCTCCGGGATGTATAGTCATCTTCGAGTGATGCTCCTCTTTGAGAACTTTCCTTACTAAGTCTCCCACTTGTGGGACACATAGTCTTCCATCATGCCTTAGCCATCCCTTGTCATCTATGGCATACCTAACGAGGTGACTTGACGTCTCACCACTAATCAGCTTGTCCATGATTTCGACTATCTGTGGGTCTTCCTTCTGTGAAGTCCCTACTTGATCTAGAAGTGTAGGTCTTAACTCAAGAGATGCTAACGTAACAGTCAATGACTCAATAGCAGGTGTAAAATCAAAGGTTGCTATAAACTCTAGACTTTTCCTTTCAACAAACAAGGGGCTCAAAGTCAACCTTTTCCTACTTAGCGCATCTGCCACCACGTTACCATTGCTAGGGGTATAAGCTATATCGAAGTCATATGATGCCAAGAATTCCATCCACCTCTATTGTCTCAGATTCAAATCTTTCTGTGAGAAGAGGTACTTAAGCGATTTGTGGTCGGTATACAGCTCGAAGCTCTCCCCAAGAAGATAATGGCACCAAGATTTAAGTGCAAAAACGATCGCCGCCAACTCCAAGTCATGTGTGGGATAGTTCTTCTCATGAACTTTAAGTTGTCTACCCCCATAGCATATCACTTTCCCTTCTTCCATTAGATCTGCGCCTAATCCCGTGCCACATGCATCTGTGTACATGGTAAACATCTTACCTCCATCGGGTAATGCCAAAACTGGAGCTGTGGTGAGGGCTCTCTTAAGTCTCTGAAAAGCAATCTCACATTCTATGTCCCGTGCAAACGCTAGGTTTTTCTTCGTTAACCTAGTAAGAGGGGCTGAAATCTTAGCGAAGTCCTTAATGAATTTCCTATAGTAGCCTGCCAAACCGAGAAAGCTTCTCACCTCCGTTGCGTTCTTAGGAATTTTCCAGTCTTGCACCGCAACTACCTTTGCGGGGTCCACGGCTATGCCTTGCTTAGACACTACATGTCCAAAAAACCGAACTTCCTTCCTCCAAAAATGGCATTTGGAGAAATTAGCCTTTAACTGGTGTGCTCTAAGCGTATCCATGACTTCCTTGAGATGTCTAGCATGCTCTTCTTCATCCTTTGAGAAGATCAGAACATCGTCCACGAAAACCACTACAAACTTGTTAAGGAACTCCCGAAACACCCTACTCATCAAATCTACAAAATACGCGGGTGCATTCGTTAACCCAAACGGCATGACGAGCCATTCGAAGAACCCATCTGGAGTCCTAAACGCAGTTTTGTCAATGCTATCCTCAACCACTCTAAGCTGATGGAATCCTTTGGCTAGATCGAGTTGAGAGAAAATAGATGCTCCCACAAGCTGGTCAAACAAATCGTTGATTCTTGGTAGTGGGTGCCTATTTTTCTTAGTTAGCTTGTTTAACTCACGATAATCTACGCATAGATGAAGCGAACCATCTTCCTTAGTAGCGAATACCACTGGAGCACCCCATTCAGAAATGCTTCGTCTTATGAAATTTTTCTCAAGCAACTCCTTAACTTGTTTACTGAGCTCTCTTCTTTCTTGCGGGGCCATGTGCCTAATGGGCAATGAAACTGGCTTGGCATTATCAACAAGATAAATTCGGAAGTCTATCTCGCGTTTAGGAGGTAACCCCCTCACCTCATCAAAGACATCTGGATATTCTCGGACCACTCTTACAGATTGCAAATTGTCGATGGACGAGTCAAGAGATTCAAGATAACACAACATGACCGGACCCTTAGGGTTACAAGAAATTTCAAGGGTATTACCGGGGTGAGTCATGAGCCTCACTACCCTTCGTTCACAATCAAGAATGGCTCCATAAGTGGACAGCCAATCCATACCTAGGATTAAACCGTATCCCATAAATCCGAGAACATAAGCATTACACGCGAATTCTACGCTTAAGATAGAGATCCTCAAATCCACACATATCATAGATAAATGAGCGGAGCCCCCAATTGGATTTGAAACATTAACGGGATTCTCAACTAGACTAGTACTTAGGTGCAGATTTTCAACAATATCAGAAGAAATAAAAGTATGTGATGCGCCAGAGTCAAATAAGGTTCGAACAGGAAAGTCAGAAATGTAAACAAGGCTTTCTACAGAATTATTACTACCTCGGTCAAGAGCTGGAGTGGTGTTGAGAGCATGCAACTGCCCTCCAGAAGGTCCTGCTCACTGGGTCTGCCCTTGCCCCTGTCCTTGCTTCTTAGGGCAATCCTTGCTGATGTGTCCAGTATCTCCATAATGAAAGCATTCACCCAACTTTCTCTTCTTCTTTCTACAGTCTTTGGCTAGATGTCCCGTAATCCCACAAAAGTTGCACTTCCTTGTCTCATGTGGTTTGTTAGTATTGTTATTGTTGCCTCCCTTCTTGAAGTCAACTTTCCTATTCTGAGTCTCATTAGGCTTAACCTCCTTCTTGCTATTCTTGTCTTCCTCATGAAGTAGAGCCATATCCACCAAGCTTTCAAAGGTCGCTCCCATGGGTATATGAGTTATGGCCAAACTGTGTAGTGGCTCGTTCAATCCTCGAGCAAAGCGTAGAGACTTTTTCTCGGCCGTGTTGACCAAGTCCAAACCGAACCGAGCAAGCTGATTAAACTTATTCACGTACTCCCTAACAGACATGTCCCCTTGCTTGAGTGCTAGGAACCTCTCCATCTGAAGGTTCTCTTCTACTGACGATAAGAATTTAAGCCCAAACCTCTCCCTAAAGTCTGCCCAAGTCTCAACTGGCCTGGTAGCGTTGGTGACTTCCCACCAAAATGCAGCTTCCTCTTTCAACAACCATGCTGCCAATTGAACTTTCCTATGGTCCTCCACATCAAAGATAATAAACAAGTCTTTAGTCTCCTTTAGCCAGTTTCGTGCCTCAACAAAGGTTTCAGTTCCAACGAAGTTCTTGCTGCCCATTGCTTTGAAGTCTTTACATATTTTGGCAAAGGTGGTACCAGGAGGAGGAGGAACTGCGACCACTGGGGGAGGAGGAGGAGGGATGTCTGCCAGGCCCGCGCCGTTGGCCCTAGCTTCTAAGTACCTTCGGAACCATCCAGGTACGGGTACTCCCTCAGGAAGGTTAAGATCAGACATGCAGAAAAACGAAAAGAAAAAGATTCAAACAAGGAAACAAAGGAAAGTGCTAATGGCTTTTGGGGAATAGCCTTTTTAATCATAAAACTTTCATTGAAAAAAATGCTTCTTTATAAACGGTTTTGGAAAATAGTTTTAGGAGGTTTTTAAAACTTTTGTCCCATCTGGTAACCTTCTGCTCTGATACTAAGTGTAACACCCCACCTCCGCTAGGGTCACTCACAAAAGGAATGCACAAGTTTTGGTGGAGTATTATCTAGGTAAACATACACAGAGATATCACAAGGCAGAACATAAATAAAGCAGCGGTAGAAATTAAAAACCCAATTTTTATTACTTTCAAGAAAAGAGTCAAAACCTCATATATCCAAGGTACAATTTATTCCATTACATCAAGTTCTAGATAAAGAAGCATAAACTTAAGATAACAAAAGTAAATTATTCCCCAAACATAGCAGAAGTGCAGCCATAGCATAGCTCAAGACCAAACCGTACATGAGCTGACAGAAAGCAAGAGATATCCAAGCTAAGTGCTAGAGTTTCCTCCCTAAGAACCTTGGGAGGGGGAACGAAAGAAAACGAGGCGAAAGAAAATAGGTCAGTCATAAAGACTGGTAAGTCCTAGTGACTTTCAAATATAAAAACAAGTAAAGGTAACAAGACAGGTATAAACTGAAAATAAACATAAGGATGATGATAAGTCTGGCATAATAAACTAAGATAATGAGATAATTCAAGTATAGCATCGCATGTTCAAGGTTCGCTGCACCAACTGTACTAGAGTTCTAACCCATGTCAAGTATTAATCATGAAATGATCCATTGGCCCAATATCATGAAGTGACCCATTACGGGGTCCTGCGGTACGATCTACTAATCGATTGGCTCCCTACAAGTCCTAGCTCGTCAAGTGTATGTGTCATACGGCCCAATCACGAAATGTAGTCACCTGTGCTAGGTCCACCATAGGGTGTATCAAGCCCTAGGGTGCCAACCACCGACACGAATCAAGCACGCACAGTGTTAACCTACTGGTGTCCAATGCCTGCTTTTTTAACTCCGGACTACGTGCACGACCATAGTCCGCCTGAACCTACAATGGCGCACCTACTCAGCCGTCGTTCTGGTCGCTTACAATTAGTCCAGTAATCGTGCCCTACCCTGCTTAGTCCCAGGGTATCGTGATACGTCTAAGTGGGTTACTGCTGAAAAGGACCGCGTAACTAGGGTTTCTAATGGGTTAAGTGTTGTCATTCAAATTCATGACTTAACCCTATCCAAATCATGTATCAAGTTGGTTAAGTGTGTTCAAGCGGTTCATGACTTAACCCTATCAAATCATTGTGTCAAATTGGTTAAGTATATTCAAGTGGTTCATGACTTAACCCTATCATGTGGCATTAATTCATTAATGCACCCCAACCTCTCACATTAGACTAATTGTTGTGGTCACTGGATTTGCCTGGCGGTTCCGGGCAGATTTACACC
Source organism: Allium sativum (assembly GCA_030737875.1). Taxonomy (NCBI): domain Eukaryota; kingdom Viridiplantae; phylum Streptophyta; class Magnoliopsida; order Asparagales; family Amaryllidaceae; genus Allium; species Allium sativum. The sequence goes on from CM060909.1 coordinate 101,931,367, forward strand.
ACAACATAGTCTAACCTCGGGTTTTACGTGCGATATGACCAACTACCCACATTGGATCGTATTGTCTGCAGTCACTGGATTCGCCGGGCGGTTCCGGGCAGATTTACACTGCAAACTCAACCCAACCTCGAGTTGGCCATTTTCAAATTCATTTTAAGTGTCATGTCCAGATTCAAGTTTCGAGTCTAAATTCATGTCAAGTTTTCATGTCATGTTTCATGTCAAATCGTGTCAAGTTCATGTCCATATCCAGGTTCAAGTTATAATAATGTTCATGTTCAAGTTCAAATTCATGTTTTACCTAATCTACCCAAATCGTATTCCCATCGCACGTAAACTCGAATCGATACAAATAAATTTAATTAGGGAATAACATAAAAAAGGGACGGGTATAAGGTGGCAAAAGTGATTACTAGCATAGCATGGTATAACTTGAGATAAATGATTACAACATTATTGGCATATGGAATATCGACCTCAAACATTAAGATTCCAAATCTAGCAAAATAAGGTACTAGTCAAGATAACAGTTGACATAAGGTGATAGTCATGGTGACGGTTGACATAAGGTGATAGTCATAAACTTGTGACTAATAACAGATTCAACATTGCAGGCATGATAATATGAGGGGGTTTTCTTTTTGATTTACAACATGAATAGGCCCCAAATCAATGTCATAGTAATATACCCAAAAGTCAAGATCCAAGATGAACAATAATGGATATAAAACAGTCATCATACACAGGTCCAATTTCAATTTACAACATATTCATATTACATTTACAGTTTAAATCTAAAAGTAACTGGGGCTTACAGATCGTGGTTCGAGAATTAGAAAAAGAAAGTCGATGTTGAATCTTTATATGCTTAGTCGAGTCCTAACAGAAATCGCCAAATCAGCAATTCTCTTAACGTAGTTTCGACGTAGAAGAAGTAGTCCCTTTCTCTAACTTTTCAACCAGAATTAAAGCAGCATAAGGTTAGAGAGAATTTTGTGTAGAGAGACTAGTGTTAGGGGCTGTTTATATAGGGTCAGGCCAATGAATGTAGACAGAAACGAGGCCAGAAACATCAAAACGAACTCAGACTCAAAAATGGGTTCTATCACCAGGTCGACCCCCAGGTCGACTCTATGGTCGACCTGGTCCTGGGTAGGTCGACACTATAGTCGACCCCCAGGTCGACCAGGTCCTGGGCGGGAAATTTCCCGCCCAGTCCATTCTAGGGTTTGAGTTCGAAATTTGAATTCGAATTCTGAGCTGTTTTGAACTTGAAGATTTCTGAAAACTTCGAAGGGTCATAACTTGGTCATATGGACTCCGATTTTCGAAAAATCGGACTCGTTTCCAAGCAGAATTTCGAGACGAACGTAATGGCGTAACCTGTTTCCCTTCATTCTTATTTTTAAAATTAATTCTGCCTTGATTTATGGTTATTACACGTTATTAAAATACGGGTTGTTACAGGCTCAGCTGAAACTGAGTCGTTCGGCTCAGTTTCGGTTGAGCCATAAGGCTCAACGAAACTGAGCCGTTTCGGCTCAGTTTCGCTGAGCTTTATGGCTCACCTGAAACTGGGCCTTCAGATCAGTTTCGCTGAGCCTTTTACGTAATTGCAATATGAAATTATTTGGATTACGGAACTGAGCCTTAAGGCGCCACGAAACTGACCATTTTACTTAATTGCAATATGAAATGTATTCATTGTACTAATTGGATTAAAATTTTATGTGTAGATATACAAAGACAATACATACACCGTCAGGATTGGAGTTCCAGATGATACAGAGAAGCTTGTGAAGGAAGTTGAAGAGCTAAGGGATAAAAATCAAGAAATGAGTGTCACTATTAACCAACTACAAGAACAAATGAGTTCTGTGCAAGAGTTTATACAAGGGATGCGTCGAGAGAAAGAACTGCAGATATGACGTACTTTATAAATTAATCTTATTTTGGTAGTGTGTTTGATGTTCTATTTGTGTAAGGTACATTACACGATGTTTGAATTAGATGAAACGATAATGTTTGAGTTATGTAGCAACTTTATTTTATTGTTTGTAGGACATGATTTGTTTTAAATATATTTGTAGCAAGTTTATGGTGATTCGACCATGATATTCGTTTTACATCAATGTTTTTATTGATATATATTGCTATGATTTTGCATATGTTCGGTTTTATTATGATTTGTGGTGGACGAAGATAAATATAAAACAACCATATTGATTTTGGGTGTATGGTGGCATAGGGAATGCGTAAGGAAGGGGTAAGGATGCATATGAAACTTGGCGTAGGGATAGCGTAGGGACGGCTTAGAGAATTTGGCGTAGGGACGGCGTATGGAACTTGGCGTAGGGACGACGTAGGGAATTTGGCGCAGGGATGGCGTATGGAACTTGGCGTAGGGACGGCGTAGGGAATTTGGTGTAGGGATGGCGTATAGAACTTGGCGTAGGGATGACGTAGGGAACTTAGCGTAGGTATGGCGTAGGGAACTTGGCTTTGGTATGGCATAGGGAAATATTTGCGACGAGCTGTTTTCCGACTTCGTATTTGGCGTAGGGAAATTTGTTTCCCTACGCCATCCCTATGCCAAATTGGCATATGGAATTTAGAATTGTTTTGTAGTGTTCAAGGGCCATGCAAATGTATACAAGGGGACCATGTAACCACACGCATTATGTTGTTCTTCATCTTACCTACTCACACACTATTCTTTTCTAGCATTATCTATTTTTCTCTACATATATTCATGTAAGAAGTTATATGATTTTTGGTTATCTTCTCTAAACTAATGTAAATTGAAAATTTAAACCATACATTGGCCAAACTCGCATCTTTTTATTCATTTAAGTGAATAGAAAACAGGCTAGTACTCCCATGAAAAATCTGGTGCAAGATTAGGACATAACAGTTGGTTGTAGACGGTGAATTTAGTCTAAGCTACATGTCTGTCTTCCTCATCATGTTCTATATTTGTGACAACTTGAAGCCAAAAAAACACACACAAAAAAAAAAAAAAAAAAAAAACTGGTTATGAGCTATTAAACTAAAATCTAGGTGTAATTTGACAAGCTGATATAATTTAATTGCCTCTCTTTAAAATGCGTTCATGGCTACACTATCAATTTTTTTGTGTTCTATAACAATTTTTTTGCTGCACGAGTTTTAGAAACTGAAATAATCACAAGTTTTAAAAGCGTACTAGACAGTGCTAACAATATAGTGCTGCTTAGATTAGTGTTCGTGCAAGGTAAACATAAGTTTAGCATAGGCTTACACACAAGATGAGCAGTGTTGTACGTTTGATATTCCCTTTCTGCCAAGGTCTGAATCTATGACCTTCGATCAGCAAATATTGTATCTTTTTTATTTTATCTTCGATCAACAAGTATTGTATGTTTGATAGTTTTTCCCTTTTAGCAGTATTGTACCTTTGGTATATTTCTTCATTAGGTTTAATTTCATTAAATGGAAGAAGAAAAAAACATTAGTCTAGAACAACTTGGAATGCTAGCTCCATCGCTGATAAATTGTATATGTATGTTGCTTGCATTACAACCTTTGGTATGATAAAATTTGGTTCAATAGTTATGCCATTGAAGGGAAAAATTACCCGAAAAGGCTATGATAACAATGACGATGTTGATAATTGTGATGATCGAGCTTCTTTCACAAAAGATCCTGAAATGGAAAAGGATTTTCTAGAAATGTGTTTGAGGGAAGTTGCGAGTCATGGGTACAAAGGAATGTCTCTTACTAAAGATCCGTGGACAAGATTGGAGAAAAGTTTAATGAAAAGTGGAATGTAAATTATTCCCATAAAATATATAAAAACCGTTATGACTATTTGCAAAAGGACTATGAAGCATGGGTAAAGGTCGTTGGGCTATCCGGACATGGTTTTTGTGCTGCCACCAACTCAGTACACTTGCCACCGGAAAAACGGAAAAATGTTATTCAGGAAAGCAAACAAAATTTTGTAATACATTGTAATCGTTTGTAATATATAAAACAATGTATTATGCCTATAAAATTATATCGTAATTGTTTTTAATAAACAACAAAATCCAAGAGTGGCTAAATTTCGGAACATTTCTCTCAAATACACTAATCTTATGAAAAGTATCTTTGAGAAAACGCTAGAAAAAGGTTCGCATGTGTGGTCTTCTTCATCATCAATCCCAAGTCCTACTAATGATTACGAAGATGTTGAGGATCCTTTTGCAACAGAAGATGAAACAAATACTTGTACAGTTAATATGACTGATAGTATAGCTAATGACTATTTTGAAGGAATAAGAGTAACTGAAGATAATAACAATTCTACGTGTGAGGAAGAGTACATTAATCCCGCTCATCCCTCGAACGCAACGCCTCGTTAATCAAAAAAGAAACATCAAGGAAATTAAGGTGGTGAAACATTAGAAAATCAAATAGAGGGACTAGTTGGCATCTTAAAGGAACAAATGGAGGAAGAGCGGAAGCAAATGGAGGAACATCGGAAGCGAATTGAGGAAGAGAGGATTAACAAAGGTCCGTCTTACAGTGATGTTATGATATTCTTAATAAAAATGGTAACTTCGGTACTTATATCACAAAATGAATATAGAGAAGCAAAGATGTTGTTTTGTAACAAGCCAGAACTGAAGATTGCTTTCATGGATGAACATACTATTAAGGAGAAAGCCGAACTTTTGCATTTTGTTTTTAATAAGTAGTTTTCTAGCTAGTTTATGTTGTCAATAATGAAGTGTACGAATAATGAATAATTTAATGTATCGTAATAATTTGTCAGCCTTTTTTCATATATAAATTTGTAATAACATTTATGCATGCTTTCACTGAATTAGTGTTTTTCTTATCTTTTTTTATAGAATGAGAAAGAAGATTTGGTTATTCACCAAATGGCTATGTCTGTTATTATTATTGAAAACCAAAAATCATAGAGTAATGCAACAAAAGGTATTGACTTCTTCTCTTTCTGGAAAACAATACATGAAGGAGTTGTTGGAGGGTCCTTATGTTGTCATATATGATGAATTTCAGATGGATAAACACTCGTTTAAAAATGAGAATAATCCCGAATCGAAATGATACAATAATGGCGTCCTCTTAGCGATCTCTTTTTGAAAATTCAAACACGTTTTTTCTTCTCTGAAATCGTCTTTCTCCTCAAAAATCTCTTCTTTACACGTTGACCAAGCTGAAAATGTTAAAAACGTTTCTATTAATCCATCTTTTAAGAATATTTTTCTCAGGCCAGCTGTAAAGCAAAACCCAGATCCGAATATTTTAAAATATAAAAAGCCTTTGTCAAAACCGTCTCCTCGCATCCTTCACAGCTATATTGAAAATCTCAATAACATCAAATCAAAAAATGGTTGCTTCAGATGTGGATCGACAGATCACTGGGCGCGATCATGTCATCCAGTTATATGTTTTAAATGTCATAAAATAGGGCATAAGGGTTTCAATTGCAAATCCCATCGTTCTCCACCCCCAAAAATGGCAGAAAGCCACAAACAAATCTCTGCTAATCGCTACCAAAATTCATTCGAATAGGCTAGATCGATGGTAATCATCTCCATTGTGAGTGGATCCTTTTCTATACGTCAAATCGAGGAGATTTTGATGGCCAGGTATGGTCGTCATGCCCTAACCTGGGACTGGAACGTTAAGAGAATGGGAGACATTTTCGTCGTTCTTTTCCCATTGCATTTGCTGATAGTTAACTTCCAATATACTTTCAATTTAACCATGGGAATAATTAATTTGAGGAGGTAGTGCCCGAGATTTGGCAGTGTCTCGAGGGAGAAGGAAACTTTTTGGATCCTCATGAAAAATGCCCCGCTGGTATGTCGTAAACTTGATGTTCTCCAAGCAGCTCTGTTTGATTATGGTGAGGTGGAGAGGGTCCAATATGGTGCAATTCACGATGCGGATTACACTTGGTTAAGAGCCAAATTGACGAAGGAAGTGGGCACTCCGTTGCCGGATTCAGTAGCAATTCCAATTGAAGGGTTTTCTCATATAGTGCAGATTCAAAGATGCGAGGAGGACTCACCGCCCAAAATTAATGTTCCTCTTTTCAAGCAAAGGGTATTTGCAACTGATAGCGATGGGAAGCTTAAAGTTATGTGTAGTAAAGATGGGGGAGCTAAAATGCATGTTGATGAGGTTAGTGACTCGGTGGGTGATTCATCGGCTAATGCAGTAGGAGGTACTGTTGATGCAAGGGGAAATAACGACAACTATGTGGTTCGCTTTGATGACGGGGTAGCAGTGGAGGTTGATGTAGATGGCAATATAGTGGGTGTGGGTGCAAATTCTTGAGAGATCATCGCTGTCAATGAGAATGATGGTGTTGGCTTGCAAGATTTTGAGGAGGGAGACAATGTGCATGGTGCCAGGGAGGCGATGGATGAACAGGTCATGGATAATGAATCACAAGACCTAACCTTAGCTGGAGGTTTGGCTATGGCTCCAATCATCTCTGGAGAATGCTTGGAAACAAGTGGCAAAGGCAAGCGTGCAATGGACCAAGGGGTGGTCATGCTGCGTCGCAGTGCAAGAGGGATGGGCCACCCTATGGCAGGTAGCATTTTTGTTCCTGCTATTCTTAATACTCTGTCTAGTGATCAACTTCATGACATTGCAAGTAAATCTGGTTTTGTGTTGAATGATGATGTGATACGTGATATTAAGAACAAAGAAAATGAGAGGGTTAATGGTTCATCATGATAATTGTCACATGGAATGTTAGAGGCCTAGGAACTTTTGACACGTGTCTTAGGGTTAAGAATTATCTCAAATCTGTAAAACCTGGTATCATCATGCTTCAAGAAACTAAAATAGAGAACCCTGAACCATTTATTTTAATTATTTGGGGGTGGGGTGTTATTGATGAATGGGCTTTTATTCCTGCTGTGGGAATCTCGGGTGGCATTTTTGCTGGTTGGAGTAGCAATTCTTGGGTGATTAAGCAAGAAATTAAACAAACTTATTGTCTGCATTTGGCTCTTGAATGCAAATCTACAAATGTTCTTTATTTCTTTTCTAATGTTTATGGACCTAACACAAGACGAGAAAGAATGACTTTGTGGGCAGAGGGTTTGGAATTTCATAACCTCATGTATGGTCCTTGGGTATTTGGCGGAGACTTTAACGTCACTAGATTTATGTCCGAACGTAATGTAGTGAAAAATTCTGGCTTGGGTGATATGAATGATTTCATTGACTTTGTTGGAAACTGTGGCCTTATTGACTTACCCATGACTAATAGAAAATTTACGTGGACTGACGGTAGGTCCCCTCCTACTTTAGTTCGCCTTGATCGTTTCTTCATTAACTCTGCTTTTGGAGACTTGCACCCCCTGACTCTTTAGCGAGGTCTTACGTCCGTTATTTCTGACTACTGCCCAGTTGTCCTAAACACTAACGCTGATTATAGAAGGAAATCTTTTTTTAAGTTCGAGAATATGTGGTGCACTGAGCCAAATTTTGACGAGATGCTTCGCCAGAAATGGATGAAGTTTCGTGGCTTTGGGGATGCAGCTAGCAATTTTTGTAGAAAAATGAGACTGTTGCGATTTTTTTTAGCCAAATGGAATCGAGAAGTCTTTGGGAACATCAGAATTAAGAAACAGAGACTTGAATATGAGATTATGGAGCTGAATGTGATCAAGGAAGCACGTAGTTTGAATGATGCTGAGCGAGCCCTGTTAAAAACTAAAGAAAAGGAGCTTCTAACTGTGATTGACCAAGAAGAGATTTTTTGGAAACAGAGATCGAGAACACAGTGGCTGAATCTTGGTGATAGTAACACGAGTTACTTTCACAAAGTTGCAAACGGTAGACGGAGAACGAACACGATATGTAGTATTTGGAAAGACGGAGATGAAATTTGTGATCAACAAAGGATAGGAGAAGTTTTTACTGAATTTTATAAGGGTATCTTTGGAGAACGAAATGAGAACCGCGTGAACGTTGATTGGAGTGTGCTGTATCCTTCTTATGTTGATCTTAGTGGCATTGATTCTGAGTTCTCGGAAGAAGAAATTGTCGCGGCTTTAAACGAGATGCCTGGTGATAAAGCCCCTGGCCCTGACGGTTTTCCAAACTTCTTTTATAAGAAATACTGGGACTTGATTAAACATGATGTTATCAATATTTTCAATGAATTTTACTCTAGTTCCTTGAGATTGGATATGTTGGGGTATGCTAACGTAGTCTTGGTCCCTAAGAAAGGAGGAAATGTCTCTACTGCAGACTTTCGGCCAATTAGCCTTTTGAACAGTAGCTTCAAGTTGATCACTGAGGTCCTTGCAAACAGTTTGAAAGCGAAGATGGATGATCTGATCGATGTTTCGCAGACAGCATTTATTAAGGGCAGGTTTATTCTTGATGGAGCGGGACTTGTCCAGGAAGTTATCTCCCATAGTGATAGACATAATGTGCCTTGCGCGATTTTGAAGCTGGATTTCGCTAAGGCCTTTGATACCGTTGATTGGAGGTTCATCATGGATTTACTTAGCACGAGAGGTTTTCCGGGCAGATGGCTAAACTGGATTCATTGCATTTTAACATCAAGCAGATCCAACATTTATGTGAATGGAGTGGCTGGCAAGACCATTGTCTCCAAGCGTGGGTTGCGTCAAGGTGACCCACTTTCCCCACTTCTTTTCGACCTAGCTGCCGATGTCTTTTGTCGGATCCTTCAGGTGGCAAGTGCTAATGATATCATCCAAAGCTTCGGGAGAGACCACATCGTTGGGGGTATCAATTCACTGCAATATGCTGACGATACTATTATCTTTTGCAACCCGGATTGCAAGTACATTGCCTCTTTAAAAAATTTGCTTCATGCTTTTGAAAGTTTATCTGGCTTAAAGATTAATTTTCATAAGAATAGTGTTTACACTTTGGGCTGTAGTGTTGATGTGAACAGGAAATGTGATGAAATGCTTAATTGCAAGGCAGATTCTTTCCCTCTTAATTATCTTGGGGCTTGCATCCGTCCAAAAAGGCTATTGAAGAGTTATTGGCAGTACGTGATTGATAAAGTTGATAGGCGTTTGGCGAGATGGAAGGGGAATTGTTTATCAAAGGCTGGACGGCTGGTGTTGGTGAATTCTTTTCTGTCTGCTATCCCTTTTTATTGGCTTTCTTTCTATTCATGTCCTGGATGGGTAACTCAGAAGATTGATGCTGTTCGTCGGAATTTTTTCTGGACTGGTACGAAGGACACGCGTAAAGTTAGTTGTCTAGTGTCGTGGGACCGGGTGTGTAAGTCCAAAGATCAGGGAGGTTTGGGAGTTATAAACTTGAAATACATGAACTCTGCATTGCTTTGTAAATGGTTGTGGACTATGCTTAGTGATAAGAAAGTTATCTGGAAGGAGTGGATCTTAAACACTTGCTATGGCGGAAGTTTTGACTGGAACGCAGATGTTTCTCATTGCTCGGTATTTTGGCGTGTTGTCATGGAAAACGTTCACTGGATGAAGATTGGGGCTGATGTTGTAGTTAAAAATGGTTGCAACGTTTCTTTCTGGTCTGACTGCTGGTTGCTCCCTATCCCTCTGCATGTTGAATTTGCCGATCTTTTTGATACTGCATGCAACAAAAGAGCTTCTGTCAGTGCAATGTATAATGCGAATTCTGCCAATTTTAAATGGAACCTGACTTTTTGTCGTCTATTGGTTGTTAATGCTTTGATTCAGCTATATGGCCTGGTTCGTTTGTTAGAAGATGTTCAACTTCATGACGATGAGGACGACAAATTTGTATGGAAGATTGGTGGAAATAACTTTCGTGTTAGCGAACTTTATAAGATGATGAACTTTGCAGGAAGGAAATATGATGGATTCATGAGAATGTGGAGTTTTAAGGCTGTACCCACTAAGGTCAAGATTCATATGTGGACGATCATGCATAACAAGCTTAATACAGTGAGCAGATTACGTCAAAAAGGAGTTCAAGTCGCTGGGGGCTGTGTTTTTTGCGCTGATGACGACGAGAACTACCAGCATCTATTCGTTGATTGCGATTTCGCCTTTTATGTATGGACGAAGTGTTTAGTTAGCCTTAATATCTGCTTAGATTGGTCTCATTTCATCACCGATCAATTTCTTTTTTGGCACAGCACTATTACTTCACTGCCTGATACACACGTGTGACATATGTTTGCTCTCTTGAACTTTGCTTATGTTTGGATCCTTTGGCATGAACGTAACTCACGAAAGTTTAAATGTAAAATGAAATAGCCCAACTCAGTTATTTTTCGCATTCTTAATTTTGTTTCTCATTGGTCAGGCAAGGAGGAGATCAAATCTGTGGACACAATTGGCGCTCGAGTCATGGATAGTGCTCGTGGCAGCCGAGCTTGATGCAGCCTTGCTTCAGATTGTTGGGTTTATTAGCTACTTTGTAGTTGTTTTATGTATATTATGGGCGCTATGTTATCATGCTTGCATGCATGTATTTCTTTTTGGGTTGTACATATTCATGTTAATAGGTGTAGCTAGCAGCTAATCTTCTGTATGCTGAACTAAACACGTTGTACTTGATTTACGTTTAATGAATGAAGGCGTGAATCTAGCGATTCACTACCTTTTAGCATAAAAAAAAACACTCGTTTAAAAATCTATGTCGTTATTTCCAACAGAGGAATTAGTTATGTAATAGCAAGCACCTTGATGTTGAAGAAAAAATGGCAATCTTTTTGTCCATTATAAGTCACAATAATCGGAACCGCATAATACGGTACAAATTTCAACACTCTGGACAAACAGTTCATAAATATTTTCATAAGGTATTGAACGTGACTATAACACCCCACCTCCATTAAGGACACTCACAAAGGGAATGCCTTAACTTTGGTGGAGCATTTTAGTAAACAGAACAGAAAATTTCAAGACAGATAAACAATGCTTGAAAAATTATAACTTTATTACAACAGAAACCGAAGTACGTTTGGTTACATCCTTTCAAATCACAATATCAGAATTCAAGTAAAAAATATTAGTCTTGTACAAAAGCCTTCAGAATGCATAGTTTTTAAAATCATAATCCCCAACATAAACTGTCATGCCAAAGCCAGACGATACTTCAAGCAGAGAAGATCCGAATCAAGCTACTAGAGAATGATTAAATCTGTTATATTGCCTAATCTGCTAGTTCTGTTATATTTCCTAATCTTCTAATTAGGTTAAATTGCCTTATCTGCTAAATCGCCTAATCTGCAAGATCTGTTATCTGTTTAATCTGTTGAATGGCGTAATCTGTTGGAACTGAAATGCTGAAATTTGAAGTATGTAAATCTGTAGACTCGATTTAAAATTGAGCAAAACTTGTTAATAGAATCTCGAATAATCTGCTGTAACTTGTACAGAAGTTAATTTGTTAAATTAGCATGATTAGTCTGATATTAGCATAGTCTGTGAATGAATGCATTGGCTAAACATGAAACATGGCTAACTCGAGGTTAGAATGAGTTTGCGGCGTAATCCTGCTCGGAACCTCCCGGCACATCCAGTGGCCGCAAACAATAGGTTCTAATGTGAGACGTTAGTCATAACGTGTTTGAAACCCGAGATTAGACTCAGTTTGCGGCAGAAATCTGCCCAGAACCAACCGGCCTAATCAGTGGCTGCAAACTGTCAGTCTAATGTGAGAGGTCTGCGCATTATTTTTTTTATTAATACAAATCTAAGATAAATATGATGTCTAAAACGTGTTAGGTGGATAGGGTTAAACCAATTGGACTAATGAATTTAACAAACCCGTTTCGTGAATCTGTAGGCCCAATTACAAAGTTAGACAAATCTGTAAATCTGTTAAATCTGTATATCTGATCAGTTAGTCTGAAAACTTGTCTGATCTGTGAATTAGTTGATCTGAACTTTGTATGTCTGAACTTGTAAGCAAGTTAATCTAAAATCTGTTAGTCTGGGGACACAAGGTTAGGAGGGAAATTACTTGTGTCATCTGTTGTTTGGGACCCATATTAGTCAATAACCCTTTCTGGTATCAAAACTTTGACCCAACAGTAGGTAGGGTCCGGGCACGCTTACTGAACTAATTATAAGCGGTTCGTTCTGATAATGGCGAGGGGTGTTGATGGTGCGTTCCAACCGGGTCATGTGCGTGCATGGATCCCGGTCTGCCTCTGAGGATGTAAGATGCTGTGACATCTGTAAATAGGTCTGTGTCATTTAAAGGTTGCCACTTTGGGGAGTGATACACCCTTTTGTGGGGCTGGCACAGGGTATTTATGTGTTAGGGAGCCGATCGCTTGGGGTAGGGTTTTAGGTTACACTTAGTTCTGTCTGTTTCTGTTGGTACCGTCTGTTTCTGTTGGGTGGTAACACCTGTCTGTTTCTGCGTGGTACCGTCTGTTCGGGTGGTAAAGGCCCATTTACTAGTGTACACCTAATTCTACATTTTGTTTCCGTAGGGATTAATCTGTTTCTGTTTCTGTACCTTCTGTTCGGGTGGTAAAAGCGCATTATTAGCATTCTGTTTCTGTCTGTTTCTGTTGGGGTGGTAAAGGCCCATTACTAGTGGAAATTATTTTGTTCCTGTTTCTGTTTCAGTTTAGACATTGGGGTGACACCTAATCCTGTTACACTAGTATTAGTGCAAAGAGGTGAAAAATAGTAGCTTACATCATTCTGTTCTTTTTCTGTTTAACCTAAGTATATCTGCTACTCCTGTTACTGTTATCTCGCCTCCAGTTTTATTTTCATGTCATAATTATTATTATCTGTTCATATGCTGAAAGTCACTGGACTTGCCAGACTTTATGTCTGACCTTGCTTGTTTTCTCCCCTTTTTCTTCCGTTTCCCCCTCCCCTCCAGGTTTGTAGGGTGGAAATCTAGGAGCTTGATTCGGATCTTCTCTGCTTGAAGTATCGTCTGGCTTTGGCATGGCAGTTTATGTTGGGGATTATGATTTTAAAAACTATGCATTCTGAAGGCTTTTATACAAGACTGATATTTTTTACTTGAATTATGATATTGTGATTTGAAAGGATGTAACCAAACGTACTTTGGTTTCTGTTGTAATAAAGTTATAATTTTTCAAGCATTGTTTATCTATCTTGAAATTTTCTGTTCTGTTTACTAAAATGCTCCACCAAAGTTAAGGCATTCCCTTTGTGAGTGTCCTTAATGGAGGTGGGGTGTTACACTTGGTATCAGAGCTGAAGGTTACCAGATTGGGTAAAGTTTTTGAAAACTATTTTCAAAAAGGTTTTAAAAGGAAGTATTTTCGAAAGTAAAGCCTATTTTTGAAAAAAAAAACATAATCCCCAAAAGCCATATATCTATCTTTTGATCCTCTGTTTGAATCTTTGTTTCCTTCTTTCTCCGGGGCTCTCGGCTTTCTAGGAGGTAACCTCATCGCGGCATGGTTCTCTAGGCTTGATAAGACTACGACATCGGTCAAAGGGAAAATAAACGCCCGACTTCCATCTGTAGCCGCAGTAGTCTCGCCTACGGCTAATTTTCTTTCGAGCTTTGTAGGAATTTCCGTGTGATAGAGGCAACTTTCGAGGGACTTGTCTACATGTTACACACAGATAGTAAAGATGAGAATGAGGGAGATTGGCTAAGGAGCACAACCCAAGGATGAGAAACTCATGGATATGGACTTGGTTCACAAAGGAGGCAAAAAGGAAACATAAAAGAAAGAAGAAAAGTCTGAAGATAAAGGAGGAGAAAAGTGCTTTACTTATGGAAGCTTGACTCATCTGGACAAGGATTGCCGAAAGAGGAAGGACACTCACTTCAACTATGGTGAGATAGGACACTTCACTAGGGACTGCCTGAAGAAGCGGGGGCAAGGACAAAGGACATGACCTACTTCGGGAAGGCAGGCGAATGCTCTCATAGTTGGTGGATAGTATAGAAGTAGGAAAATTTCTGTAGAGAGTTTAGTTTCCTTATCTGATTATTGAGTTAGAACTCTTTCCGGCTATGGCATTCTGATTTTGTAGTCGAGTCTCTGCACTTTAATACTAGTCTTGTTTCTGATCTGGTTATAGTCTCAAACCCCATAGGGGTTACGACTCATCTGTTGGTGATAGGTTGGGGTTTGAGGGTATCTGTGTTAGGCGTCAAGTCGATTGTAATGCATACATTCTGGGTTTTTGAGGGATATGGTGGGATTTTCTCATGCTTAGTTTTCTAAGAATCATTCGATAATCTGATCGGTACTAGTAGTCTGTAAGCATCTGGATATTTCTGAAAAGGTTAAGATTTCCAGTTTTGACATTGTCTAAAGAGGGTAATCCTATGGGTATCAATCTGATGTTGATTTCGGTCTTCGGGGCCGATACTTAGGGGAATTATTCTCTCAACCAATGTCTAATGAGAACCAAGTTTTTGTTTTATCCGTACTCGCTTCCATCATTCGATTGTATCATATCGATCGAATCTTCGAACTTTAGGTAGAAACCAATGGGTGTAAACATGTGTTTGAGACATGTTATGTTTGATGGTTGCAAGTGGATGCAAGTGGCTGCTAGTGGTTGCTCGTGGATGCATATACACACAATAGGCACTAGATCGGCTCGAAAACACTCTCATACTGCATATGGATGTGTGAGCATTTTCAATTTTTGTGGATGCAAATTGATTGACTCATCACATGGATGTTGCATATGAATGAATGGTTGTCACTCATATAAGAATGATATGTATCAAACAGGAAAATTGCATACATGTTGGACTCATGACACTAACATAGTTCGCATTAAGGAGGTCAACTGAATCAGTGGACCGCCTGATCTTTGCATTAGATAAGGAATATATACACACACTTTTTCATATGTTCATACAACATTAGAAGTTTTCTAAGGACAATGGATGCTTGTGGATGATGGTTGAGTAGATGGATGACTGGATGGTAGGACACATTCTTCTTAACTTGAAGATTTCGGGGACGAAATCCTTTAAGGAGGGGAGAATGTAACACCCCGTATTTTCTGTGATCGTATAAGTAACAAATCAGAGAATAATTAAATTATAAAATAAGAATCACGGGAAACGGGTTGCGCCATTGCGTTCGTCTCGGAATTCTTCATGAAATCGAGTCTGAGTTTTCGAAAATCGTAGTTCGTATGACCAAGTTGTGACCCTAAGAAGTTTCAGGAATTTGAATAAAATAAAACAGCTCGAAAATAAAGCCAGAAATTCGAAATTCAAACCCAGAGAAGGCTGGCGGGAAAATTCATGCCCATATATCCAGGTCGACTGGGGAGTCGACCCCCCCAACCAGGTCGACTGGGGAGTCGACTGGGGTGTCGACCTCCCTATGACCAGGTCGACTGGGGAGTCGACCTGGGGATCGACATGCTCCCGAAACCCATTTTTTTGAACCTGGTTCATTCTGATGTATCCGGTCTCGTTTTCTGTCTAGATTCGTCCGCCTAATCCTATATAAACAGCCCCCTAGCCTCATTTTCTCTACACAATTTCATTCTGTCTATACTCTGTCTCTGTTCTAAATAAAAAATAAAAATGGCGTCGCTACTCTGCTGGAATCAGAACTTGGACTGATGCATCTTCTTCCAACCTGAATAGAATTAAAAGCTAAATCAAATCTCAAATGACCTCTCACAATTTCAAAGCTAAAATAAACTGTTGTTGATGCAGAAATGCTGAATTACTCCTCTTTAACTGTTGTAAATTTGGCTATATTTGGTATAATTTATATGTGAATCTTTTGTAATAGGCAAGTTTAACTAAATTTGGGACATGTGTTATATGGTAAATTATGACCATAATCTGTTCCATGTAAATTCAATGCAAGCGTGGGGTATATGATCATATTGTGAATCATGACAACTATTTAGACATGCAAACTTAGGCCAAATTTATAATTAGGCAAGATATGTCTATGAAACTTTAAGGAATGATTAAATCTGTTATATTGCCTAATCTGCTAGTTCTGTTATATTGCCTAATCTGCTAATTAGGTTAAATTACCTTATCTGCTAAATTTGCTAAATCGCCTAATCTGCAAGATCTGTTATCTGTTTAATCTGTTGAATGGCGTAATCTGTTGGAACTGAAATGCTGAAATTTGAAGTACGTAAATCTGTAAACTCGATTTAAAATTGAGCAAAACTTGTTAATAAAATATCGAATAATCTGCTGTAACTTGTACAGAAGTTAATTTGTTAAATTAGCATGATTAGTCTGATATTAGCATAGTCCATGAATGAATGCATTGGCTAAACATGAAACATGGCTAACTCGAGGTTAGAATGAGTTTGCGGCGTAATCCTGCCCGAAACCGCCCGGCACATCCAGTGGCCGCAAACAATAGGTTCTAATGTGAGAAGTTAGTCATAACGTGCTTGAAACCCGAGGTTAGACTCAGTTTGCGGCAGAAATCTGCCCGGAACCAACCGGCCTAATCAGTGGCCGCAAACTGTCAGTCTAATGTGAGAGGTCTGCGCATTATTTTTTTTATTAATATAAATATAAGATAAATATGATGTCTAAAACGTGTTGGGTGGATAGGGTTGAACCAATTGGACTAATGAATTTAACAAACCTGTTTCGTGAATCTGTAGCCCAATTACAAAGTTAGACAAATCTGTAAATCTGTTAAATCCGTATATCTGATCCGTTAGTCTGAAAACTTGTCTGATCTGTGAACTAGTCTATCTGAACTTTGTATGTCTGAACTTGTAAACAAGTTAATCTGAAATATGTTAGTCTGGGGACACAAGGTTAGGAGGGAAATTACTTGTGTCATCTGTTGTTTGGGACCCATATTTGTCAGTAACCCTTTCTGGTATCAAAACTTTGACCCAACAGTAGGTAGGGTCCAGGCATGCTTAGTGAACTAATTATAAGTGGTTCATTCTGATAATGGCGAGGGGTGTTGATGGTGCGTTCCAACCGGGTCATGTGCGTGCATGGATCCCGGTCTGCCTCTGAGGATATAAGACGCCGTGACATCTGTAAATAGGTCTGTGTCATTTAAAGGTTACCACTTTGGGGAGTGATACACCCTTTTGTGGGGCTGGCACAGGGTATTTATGTGTTAGGAGCTGATCGCTTAGGGTAGGGTTTTAGGGTACACTTAGTTCTGTCTATTTCTGTTGGTACCGTCTGTTTCTGTTGGGTGGTAACACCTGTCTGTTTCTGCGTGGTACCGTCTGTTCGGGTGGTAAAGGCCCATTTACTAGTGTACACCTAATTCTACATTCTGTTTCCGTAGGGATTAATCTATTTCTGTACCTTCTGTTCGGGTGGTAAAAGCCCATTATTAGCATTCTGTTTCTGTCTGTTTCTGTTGGGGTGGTAAAGGCCCATTACTAGTGGAAATTATTCTGTTCTTGTTTCTGTTTCAGTTTAGACATTGGGGTGACACCTAATCCTGTTATACTAGTATTAGTGCAGAGAGGTGAAAAATAGTAGCTTACATCATTCTGTTCTTTTTCTGTTTAACCTAAGTATATATGCTACTCCTGTTACTGTTATTTCGCATCCTGTTTTATTTTCATATCATAATTATTATTATCTGTTCATATGCTGAAAGTCACTGGACTTGCCAGACTTTATGTACGACCTTGCTTGTTTTCGCCCCTTTTTCTTCCTTTCCCCCCCACCCCCCAGGTTTGTAGGGTGGAAATCTAGGAGCTTGATTCGGATCTTCTCTGCTTGAAGTATCGTCTGGCTTTGGCATGTCAGTTTATATCGGGGATTATGATTTTAAAAACTATGCATTCTGAAGGCTTTTGTACAAGACTGATATTTTTTTACTTGAATTCTGATATTGTGATTTGAAAGGATGTAACCAAACGTACTTCGGTTTCTGTTGTAATAAAGTTATAATTTTCAAGCATTGTTTAACTGTCTTGAAATTTTCTGTTATGTTTACTAAAATGCTCCACCAAAGTTAAGGCATTCCCTTTGTGAGTGTCCTTAATGGAGGTGGGGTGTTACAGTGACGATGAGTTTTGCTCAAGAAATGATTGTTCCTCCGGATTTTATCAAACCCGCCGAGAATATTCGATCACATGTTGATTTACGAGTAGGGGCTTTTAAAGGTGCAGTTGGGGCATTAGATGGTACATTAATAGATGCAAACATTCCAATTGATGAGCAAATACCATTTAGAGGACAAGGTTAGGAAATTGTTATCAAAATGTATTAGCCATATGTGATTTGACATGAAATTTATATATGTGATGGCTGGTTGGGAAGGAATAGCACACGACTCAAGGGCCCTCGGTGAAACATTGCGTAATATTGCAAATAATTTTCCTTTACCACCACCAAGTAAGTAATTTATAATTGTTAACTAACATCACGAACCATTATTTACTTTGTTTTTATGTTGATGTAGGTATGTTCTATCTTTGTGATGCGGCTTATATTAACACTAAAGGCTTCTTATCTCCTTATTGGAACACTCGATACTGGTTGAAAACCTATAGAGGGAATCAGGCGACAACAAGAAAGGAACGGTTTAATCATGCTTATGCAAAATTAAGAAACGTTATTGAAAGACGTTTTGTTGTTTTGAAAAAGAGATTTCCCATTCTAGATAAAATGCCTCCATACAAGTTTTCCACTCAAAGAGATATAGTCATCGCATGCATGACAATACATAACTTTTTACGTAGAGTTGCTCTTCCTGATAAGTTGTTTGAGGAAGCTGAACAAGAAGAGGAGGAAGAGAATGACATTGTTGAATCGTCTGGCATAATCAATGATGCAACACCATCGCGAGTTCCACTAAGTCATAATGATATATTTTCATCTCAATCACAAGGTTTCATGAATAACATGCGTGATCAAATTTCCTATTGCTTATAATTAGTTGGTAATAAATTTATTTATTTATCATGTTCGACTTTTTTTTATGTAATAATAACTGTATTCTATTTTCTTTTCATGGACATATTATCCTGTATTACATTTTGGTTCATAAGAATTTATTATTTTTATTACATCTTAATAAAATAGTTAAAAATAAAAAACAAACAACAATTCAGCATTCAGCAATAAGCATTCAGTATTCAGCATTAATCATTCAGCTAAAAAAACAAACGCAGCCCTAGTACTTCTTTGCATACATAGCCATAAAATAAATAAATATCTATAAAAAAAATTTAAAACTAAGGCAATTCAATAGTCTAAGAAACGAAGAGAAATGCAATCTTACCAATTTACTTGAGCATCCTTCTAGCTTTACGAAATGTCCGTTGTCCACTTACTCGAGCTACTTTTCATTCCTACGTATCATGGCGCCCACCTCGTCGACTGCAACTATCGTGAAGGCTAACGCGATGCCTCTTTCTCCGATGATTAGGGTTTCAAAAAATTTGTTTCATACAAACGACAAAGTGTTTAAAATAGAGGAAGTGCTAGAATGGAATTACGGATGCGGCAGGTAGAAGCCTGACAAAATAAAAGAGAGACTGCTTGTGGTTAGCCAACTCCGAAACAGCTGAATTTAGCACTTGAATCTGAACTAAGAAAAGACACTACCTAACAACTAGGATGATTCGATGTAAACCCACGGTTTAACTGAGTTAAAAAAAAGATTGTTATTGACACTCCAATGTTAATAGGATCATTTTTAAAACAACTCCACTTTTTATAAAAATGTTAAGGGGCGTACAAACTTATTATCTTACACTCTTCTGCTTTTTAATATTACCCTGTCTCAATAAACAAATACGCAAAACTCAAAATCAATTAAAAAACAAAATTCGGTGCGAACACTTTGAACAAACTCAACTTCGCACATGATACACTTCTTCGACACAAAGATTGAGAGAATTAATGGTCAGAACGAAGAACGTGAAACACTCCTCATAACCAGATCCTAAATTAGGGGAGAATGTGTTGTAAAGGTATGCTAAATCAATTTGAGTTAATTGTTTGATTGAATTTGGGTTCACAAATGTATTCGAAAATAGCTTATGTGTTTCAGGTGTATTTGTTTGATCCGCTACCATCGAGCTTGTGAAAATGGTTTAAATAACATGAACAAGGTATTTTTATCGAATTAAATTTATGTTTTCAACATGATTGATCGTATTTTTAAATTTTTGTTCTGTGCCAGTTTGGCGAATTATGTAAAGAAGGGCGAAGTGTTAGTTTCAGATGTGGGAGGCTGTAGTTCTTGTTTTCGTTTGGCAAAGTATTGTCGTACTGATAATTTTTCGTCCGGTTTCAGTGATATAAATGTTACTTTAACTTTATTTTTGGCATATTATTACCGTAATTATTTTTCCATGACTAATGGTTTTGATTAACAATTATAAATGAACAAAACAAAGAAATTAAGCTTAAAAGAGTATTATGGTAAAATTAATTTTATTTGTTAAGGGGATGCTCTTTCATTGGTACTCCCATTAACAATTAATAACTTTTTAAGAAAATGACCCCCCTTCCTTAACAATAAATGGAGTGTCAATAACAATCCTCTAAAAAAAAAAAAAAAAAACAGGAGTACCTAAAGTTTTGCTGAAGTCACCTATGTATTATTAAAAAAAAACAATTTTATCCTCCGTCGTCGGGACCTTATGAGGTACCCTAAAGACATCTCGTAGAGGCTCTACGAGGTGTCTTGAAAATTGAAGAAAAAATTACAAAATAAGGGTAGTGCGGTCATTGATTTATATGGGTTAACTAAGTAAAAATGTGGGTTCAAATAGAACTAGTCAACGTATTAAATCAGCGTCACCGAGCGTTTATTTAATGAACGTTTGTAAGATGGCAAAACATTGGTTAAATCGACACAATTCTTTTGCTTCTTATCTACAACTCTGAAGCAATAAAAACTAATTAATATCTTCACTTTTTGGAGAATTTACACATCCTACGATGTCCTAAAGCCATGTTCATGAAGACAACACCGAGAACCACCAAGGTACTTCTTCGAGCAAACAATTAATCTTCCCATGAACAAACAAGAAAGAGTTTGATTTATACAACATCTACTGTCATTTTTCGTAGAATTCGATTACAAACAATGACCAATCAGGTGATAATTTCTTTAGAAAAATAAAGAATACCTTCAACTACAAGTGTTTTGAAAGCACATAAATGTTGTCGGCAATTCAGGGTCGATTCGGAAAAATAAATCGCCAAACATCATTTTACAAATCGCAAGTTTATAAAATAAAGAAAGCAAATCCTATTGGAATGGGAGGCGAGGATAATTTGGTATGTTTAATACGTTTATTAATGAGTTTATTATAGTTATTTATGAATCGATTAAAATTTTCCTTGTCAAATCATATCGATTAAATTTTTTGTCGTCGTAATCCTATTCGTCTCGTTTGTTAATCGTATTTCTTGATCGTTATTCGTAAATATCAGCAAATCAATCATCTAGTCCTGGAGAGTCGTCGGGAAGAGATTCTCAATTTGAGAGGGAAAATCAAGTTGATGAGTTTAGTCAAGGACAAGACAACAATTATAAATCGGTGGGTGTTAAAGCTGCAAAAAGAAAGAAAAAGGTTGTGTTGTCATGGATGCAAAACTCGATGTCGCCCATGAAATACACGAGCTTAAACATCAAGACATAATTGTGTAAGCTCGGAAGAAAATAGAAATAATGAGCAGGTTTGCTGATATTGAGCAGCAGAAGTTGCTAATTGAAATGCAGGAGTTGGTTGTTGAACAACGTGGACAGGCTATGGAACAACAAAGACAGAAGCAAGAAATAACGAACGAAGATTTGACTGAAATGCACGACTTTCAAAAAAACTATTGGATTGGGATAAAAAAGAAAAAAAAATCAAAGTTTCATCAAATCTAGTTTGTTTTATTATTTCTGTTGTAGTAACTGTTTATTATCAATGTAGTAACTATCTTATTTCTGTTGTAGTAACTGTTTTATTATCAACGTAATGTTTTCTTGAAATATTTTATTAGGTATGCTGTAAGATGCAAATTTCAATTTCAATAATACTTGTTGTTTATCGGTAAAAATAACAAGTTGAAGCAAATGAGATTCTCTCTTTATATTGTACTACATCATAAACTCAACACAAATTCATGCAACATAAGATAAACATATAGCCACTGTAACTAAGAATCGCCATAGTGGTTTCATATATGGTTCATAAGGTGTCGTTATGCATCTCTGAACAAAAGTTGATGGTCCAGATGAATGTTGAAGGCCTCTTCTGATATATGATTGTTATATTGGAATACATCCAATGCTTGTGAAGCACCTTCATATTGATGTGTTGTTGTCCTCCATTCGTATCTCTTTCATCTTCATGTTGAGTAGAACAATGCAGATAAACATGATTATTGGCATTTGTTTAGACTACAAACGACAAGGATTACTAATCATTTCAAATATAGATTATAGAATGCCGAAAGCTCTTTCTACCTTTTTTTTTCTTCTCTCCTTCATTGTAGCAAATTTTGCTTATTTTGTTTGTATGCGATTTGGAATTTTTTTCAACAATGGTGCTCCATTTCGGATAAATGTCATCACCTAGGTAATAGTCATGATTATAGGTATTTTGCCTAAGAGTAAATGTTACCAGAGGAACCTGAACTTGAGTTTGATCATTAAATAAACGTGATCTTTCAATAACATTTAAGTTGTTATTAGAACAGGTCATTCCAAGGAAAGCATGCTAAATCTACAAGAGCTACGAAGTTGCAGTTTTCAAAATGATGGTCAGTCGTCTTTCCTTACTGTTATAAGAACCTGGATATTCCTTAGGGCAATTCTTGCATTCTCAATGCATACAGTAGAGACTTCCTAACATGCCCGACCATCCTCTACTCTTGTACATTTCTCTAATCCGCACAACATCGGCCTCGTTCGAGGACTTTAAGTACTCAATCCCATAGACATCTATGACTTTTTTTTTTTGAGTTTCAAGTGTCGTGCACTCCGCAATTTGGTATGCCCTGTGTTTTTTTAAGCATTTGGTATGTACTTAAAGTGTTTGTTTTTGTTTTGAATACCTACCAAAATTCTCAGAGATGGTTCTTTTCTCATTTGTTATCTTCTTCGAAACATATCTATTCTGTAAATGCAATATAAATTAAAGTAATATTGCATAAGAGATTGGAATGCAGATAAGGGTAAGCGATATTCGATCCAAACGAATTAACCGACCAAATCGGTTCATTTTGGTCGGTTCCATTCAGTTTTGAAACTAAATCGATTTAAATTCGGTATGTAAAATAAAAAAAATTGGCTATCGGTTTAACCGAACTTTTAATTTATTATCTAATTTAGTTATACTTTATATAATTAGTTTAGTTATATAATACAAAGGCATTTGTTGCAAATAGATCAAATCTTATCATAAACATAAAATTTACTATATAAAATTTTTCCAAACATGAATTTATGTTTTAATTTTTGTGAATCCATTATTTGAATAATAATAATCTTTCAAGTTCAGTTAAATCTTTTGTTGAACGAATTAACCGAAACTAATTTGGTTCGGTTCACTTTGTAAATTTTTGGTTCTAATTCGTTTGATTTTTTTACCTTTAAACCAACCAAATCGACAGAGCGCTCACCCTTAAATGCAGCTTGGTTATGGTTTATAAACTTCTGCCGTGCTTTTTGGACAAGGAATCATACGCTTGATGACATATATCGATTACTTGTTGTAGTTCTTTAGCTCTCTCCTGAAGGATAGCTTCTTCCTTAGAATCATTGTTAAAAGCATTCATGCACTCAACAAACCATGATGAACTAATTTTTGTGTTTATTATGTTTTTGTTATAAGCTATTATTTGAAAGCTTATTGGCTTATATAAGAAAATGTTTGAAAACATTCGCACATGTTACATAGCAAGCTATCATATGGCTTCTGAATGATTGAGACAACTCAACATGTTATCACATGACACATGTTATTGGTTGGAAACATTAGCACATGATACATGACAAGATATCACATGGCTTCCGAATGATTAAGGCAACCCAGCATGTTATCGCATGGCACATGGTATAGATTGGAAACACTAGCCCAAGAGACATGGCAACATATCATATGTTTTCTGAATGATCGAGACAACTTAGCATGTTTTCACATGGAACATCATAAAGTGTGTAGATGGAGTCAAACAGACTATAGTGTCATGCTAATGTCATTCACTATATGCATGCGAAATTGTCTATCAATGATGTCATATGAGGTATTCAAACAACATTCTATATTCGATAATACAAAATAACTTTCGAAGAGTTAAACAATTCGGGTCGTTCTCTATTTATAAAGTTCGAATGATTAAACTAAATTTAATTAAATCGAGCATGTTGCATAGTGGTAGTTCGTAATTTACCAAAATGAAGTTTAAATTGATACACACACACACACACATATATATATATAAGATATGAAATATATCATAATCCTTCAAAACAAGATTCTTTGGGACTTATTCTGCCTACCCTCCTCTGTATGCACCTGCCTGCCCTCCTCTTCCTTTGCGTGGTGGTCCCTCTAGGTCATAGCATGCTTATAATCGTTACCTTCGTAGTTCAGATCTCGTGAATTCCAACTAAACAATTTCCTATAATGTGTAGTTCAAGGTCTTTTAGCGAGTTTGGTCTTCACATTCTTGGTTGTTCTTTTGTCCGAAGTCTGTCTGAATCTCATTGGGAGGAATGGGGTTGGCCTCGGTGTTTGCTGGGTCTGTAGTGATTTTTTTGGTAGGTGTTGTTTATTATTTGGTGATGTTTTCATCTTGCTAGGGATCTGGAGGTTAAGTCTCCTTCGTGGAGCTTCCTTGGTTCGCAATAATGTCTTGTTCCTTGAGGTGTGTCATGACTCTCCTTTCCATGAGCCTGGTAATCCTTGCTTTCATTTATTACGGTGTATGCTAAGGGGAAGGGGTGATTTGTCTCTATCTTGGTGAGTTGTAGTTGTGGTATCCTGGATTTACTGGTTTGTGTTGTTGGTTGTGTTGGTACACTTTGTGGAGTTTGATATTCAATGTGTCCTCAGCTGTAATCTTGTTGGATCTTACTGTTGGCAATGTTGTTTAGTTTTGGGTCGAAGTTGTGTAGGCCATGGAGTTTTTGATTGATTATTTTGGTAGTTTTGAGAATGGTATGCTACTTGGATGCAAGTGTTGGGATTGGTTGTGTGTTTTTGGTGTGTTGGTTTTCATTTACCCCACTGTTTCCTAACTCAATAATCATAGTGAAGCTTTGGCTCTCGTTTTGCTGACTTAGGATGGTGGACTTATTTGCCTTCCTTATTCACGACCTTTGCCCATGCTATGTTTTTCTGGTCATGTCAAATTGGTTGCTTAATCTTGTGTGTTGCATCTATGTTATTGATCCCTGACGTGAATCCGTGCTTGGTAATGTCAATTAGTGCTACTTTGAAATGGTCTATAGTTATGTCATTATTTTCGTCTCGTTATCCATTCTGGTCACCTTAGGGTGTTGTTTCTGGAGATGTTATGTTAAGGAAGCTTCCGTTGCTCGGTTTGGAATTGTTTGTGCTTAACCGGCTTGTAGTGCTGATGGTAAGTGTCTGTGACACTTCTTTTGTTGCTGGTGCTTGCTATGTGTGGTTCAAGGTTTTGTACTACTGTTCTTATTATTAGGGATGCATGTACTTGTTCTGCTTGTAATTGTTTGTCCCGCCTCCCTGCATGGTGTGCTTTGGACTACGAAATATTGTAGTCTAGATACTATGGTCTAGCGCTTGTATTGTAAGCTTATATAACTGTAGTGGACGATCCACTATAAAAACCGTCTGTAGTGGACGGTCTAGATTAAAAACTGAAAGTAGTAGGTTGTAAATTGCCAATCTCCTAGAATAATTGTAGTTATTATTTGTTATAATAATAAGTGTTTGCGGTCACTTTAAAACTGGACGGTTTTGCCAAAAATATATTCAAAGTTAAACGTTAAACGAGCTATAGTGTCCTTTCAATGTCATTCACCGTAGCCACGACATATTGTCTTCCAATTTTGTAAGACTTGTTGATGTTGACAACACGAAGTGTTCAATTGATATTCTATGTTAGATAATTAATAATAGCTTCTTAATGAGTTAAACAATTCGGGTTATCTTCTGCTGAGTTAAGCAAGAGTCAATATTAGATAATTTAAAATTGCTTCGGAATACTTTCATAACAAGTGTTATACGATGTGAAAACATACTACATAAATTGTTGAGCATTTTCAATTGCTAAACATAAAAATGATACAAAAATACAATAAGCCCAGAGTTGTAGTAATGCTTATTCAGTCCATATCACATAAGCAACTATAGTGAAGTTCATATCCTTCGTGACCAATAAATTCCATTTCGTATTCTGAAATGTAATGTGAATCAAAAGTAGAACATTTTGCTGGAAAAACGACTTCTTCTTTAACAGTCTCGATAATCTCGTGGTAACGATTGCCAGCTTCCTCCAAATCGCCATATGTTTTATGGATTTCTAAATACGACCGCCTTATGGGGCAATCAGAATGGTTGTAGTAACCTTCTGTCTCATATTCCATTTACTACCCTAGGTATTGATTTTGATGACAACAACCATACAAAAATTACTATTAACATATTTTAGAGCTGTGCAGTTACATCAGATATATTATGGAGACATTTATAGAGATAAACAATAGTATAAAAGAAGAATTATAAAAGAAGGATAATCAGAGCAATTAGAGACAAAAAATTATTAGTGAAGAATACTAATGGACAGAGGTGTTTGAATCTTATGATATCTTGTTAAAGATCCCATGGTAATTATACTTGACGCTTATCAACCATTGACCTCAACCGAATTACCAAAATCCATAAAAATAAGGTAATCTAAAATGCTAAAACTTTGTAACACCTTTTAGTGTTGTTGTTCATTTTGCAACACAACATGAAGACTGTTGAAAATGTATCTGGTCACTGCCTTCTATTTACATACTATAGGAAGCATCATAAAAATGTAGTCTGACATTAGATTTACATGATAGTGATCATAAAGATTTGCATCCATGCGGAATTGATTAAATAAAGCCTACGATATAGTATCGTAAATGAAGATTCTTACATAGAAAATTTCGTTTGGACAAAGTAAACAATTTTTCACTATAACTAGTCAATTTATCTGTTCACAAATTTTAAAATGAGTTATGCATAATATCATCTTTGATTGTGTTATTATTGCGGGTACCATGTCCATTATCTGTAGTTATATAAGCAGCAATTTGTCAACTGTCTACTGAAGTAATTCAAAGTCTAAATATTTATGGAATTATTTTCATTTTTCAGGTGGAAGTTGGCACTGTAGATGCTTTATTGGACAAAGATTGGTTGGAAGAAGAAATAAATCAAGGGGACATTAACAAACGAAGAACCGATTGGAGAGCTTGACAGTGAAAGAAAGTCACCGTTGGCTCCATAGTGCAAATCCTCTATGAGAAAACTCTTCATGAGAACATTTTACTAAAGTGGATCCTTTAAATAAAATAAATCCTATGTGTTTTTGCCATTGTTGTCATGCACAATTTGCTTATGCTGGTAAAGCGAATGGAATCTCACACTTAATATACCACGTAAGACAAGCTTGTAGGTCAATTCCTCGAGAAAACGAAAAGAAACAAAAAAAGTTTAGATTTTACAAAAAATAGTGAAAGTGAAGGAAGCAATGCCCTTATTATATGGACATCTAACAAAGATAAGTGTAGAAGGTCTCTAACTCAAATGTTAATTATTAATGGGATTCCTTTTAGTTTTGTTGAGGGTGAAGGGTTTCTTGATTTTTGTCGAAAAATATGCCTTAGCTTTGAAGTGCCATCATGTAGGACAATATGTACGTAGGGATGTGCTTAACTTATATGGAGACACCAAAGATTATCTTAAAACCATGTTTTCTAATTGTTTGCATGGTGTATGTCTTACTACTGATACATGGACTTCTTGTCAAATGTAAATTATATGGTTTTAACCACACACTTCATTGACAACGATTGGAAGTTGCATAAAAGGATTTTAAATTTTTGTGTGATCATAATTCATAAAGGGGAAAACATTAGAAAACTTTTTTTCTTGCATCAAACAATGGGAATTTTGAGCGAATAGTTTTTATCACAGTCAACAATGCCAGTGCTAATGAAGTGGCACTTAATTATGTGAAAAATGCTTTGAATGATTATAATGGATCCAATGGTTGTGTTTTGAACGGTGAATTCCTTCGTATATGTTGTTGTGCTCATATTGTTAATTTAATCGCTAATTATGGTTTGAAAAAAATAGGTAAGACAATTGGGGGGATTTGTACCGCAGTTAGATTTGTTAGACCATCTCCATCTAGATAGGCTAAGTTTAAAGAGGTTTGTGTTAATTTGATAACTAATGACAAGTGAATGCTTGCTTTAGATGTTCTTATGTCGGGAACCACTTTGAAATACAAAATTAGTTTTTGATGAGATGAAAGAAAGCAGTGGTATATATATTGCCTATTTTAGTAATGAAATCCAACCCTGAATTAGATAGATTGGAGAAACGCTGATTTTTTTGTAAATTTTTTAATGTTCGTTTATTATATTACTTTAAAGTTCGGCAACTCTTTATCTATTACCTCAAATATATGTTTTACGCAGTCAAGTGGAATACAAAAGGAATTGCAAGAGATGGTTGGTAAACTGGATTCAAATCTATCTCAAATGGCAATAAGTATGAAAGAGAAATTTGATAAATATTGAGGAATATAAGTAGCATGAACAAAATTTTATAAATTACTTGATCCTAGATATAAATTACAAGTTTTGAAGTTATGTCTTGAAGAAATAGACGATAAAGCAGTGGAAGGAGATATATTAGCGAATGTGAAACATATTCTAGTACGATTTTTTTATTTTTACGTCGCTAATTCTACATTTGGAGTGCAAAGTTGTGATGTACCACAACCTGGGATCCTAATTCATCCATTGCTAGTGGAGTAAGTACTGATAGTTTTGGTTATGTTTAATCTAGAAGAATGAGTAGTTTCCTAAAACAAATTGAACAAGAAGACAATGAAACTAATACAATTGAAAGGTATTTAACCGGGCCAGTTGAAAAGACAAATAACAACTTTGATTTTTTATTATGGTGGAAGGTAAATAATCCAAAGTATCGAGATTAATCTCTAATTGAACAAGACCTTCTTGCAATCCAGGTATCTACGGTTGCTTCAAAATCTGCATTTAACACCTGAGGATGTGTTATAGATCCATTCTGTAGTACTTTAAGTCTGAGGATGATTGAGGCATTAGTTACTACCCAAAATTGGCTAAGCTCTAAACCTATTTTTGTAGATCACCAATTGAGGTTCCTTTAGATGATTTGATTTATTATGATGTAGCTTTTTCAGGTAATATTCCCATTTCTTTGTAGTATAAATTATTATTATCAGATCATTACATAAAATACACATTATCATAATATCATTGGCTTATTTGGCTATATAGTTTGTACATGGGCGTGGTTCAACAACTTCTTTATCTATAGATTTGTCAATGGAGAATGCAGCATCACTATCCATTCCACAGGATTACAGTGAGGTAAATAACTTCCTAACTTCGTAGTTTATCACTACCTATTATAATGACCCGACTATCCACAAGGATAGCAGCTCCGTTTCCTAATACTCCTCTTACAGTCCCTTAAAAAGTGTCATGTCATGCCGCAACCTTGGCATTTAACATTCTTCTTGATCTGAACTTTCTCTGGCTTCTAATCCTTCTTCTTGTTAACCTTCTTGGGTCACCACTCCTCCTTCCAAACATTCTCCTTGGCGACCTCATCTTTGTTTTTCACAAGATCACCTTTACCCTCCTCGTGCAAAAGTGTCATCTCCACAAGATTCTCAAACGTAGCACCATTGGAATATGTGTCATAGCTAATCCCTGTAGAGGTTGGTTCAAACCTCTAGCAAGCATCACTGCATTCTTGTGGGCAGTATTCACCAAATCCATCCCAAATCTCGCAAGCTCATTAAACTGATTGACATGCTCCTAAATCGAAAGATCGCTCTGTTTCGGCACTAGAAACTTTTCCAACTGCATGCCCTCTTCTGCTTGAGATAGAAACTTTCTCCTAATTCTCTCGGTAAAATCATTCCAAGTCTCCAAGCGATGCTCTGCCTCAGCCACTTCCCACCAAAATAAACCCTAGCCCTTTAACTGCCACGCAACCAACCGCACTCTTCTCCCATCATCAAGCTCCAAGGGTCTAAATATACGCTCGGTATTCCTGAGCCAAGCGTGGCCCTCAACAAAATTCTCTTTACCATGGAAAGTCTTTCCACCAAGAGGAGTAAAATCCTTACAAATCTTAGAGAAGTCAGTCGTCGGTGGTGGATTAGGAGGAATTACCACAACTGAAGGAGGAGCTTGGGCATTTCCTTGCTCTTCAATGGGTGTCGTAGCTTTTACAAAACTACAGAACCAAGTAGGAATGGGGATTCCCTCGGCAAAATTGAGTACCCCGGACATGCTGCGATCAGAAAAAAGAGAAGGATTCAAGAATGGAGTCAAGGAAGTATTGCAATTGACTTGAGGGATGTATTTCAAAAACAACCTTTTAATTTGAAAACACTTTTATTTAAAAGACTTATTCTTTAGAAACAAAAACTTTTTACTGATCTAACCGTTGGCTCTGATACCAAATGTAACACCCCACGTTTCTTAACAAGACCCGTATGAGGATTTCATTAATAAATATGAAGATTATAGGTATAAAATAACATCACAGAGGCTAAAATTCACATGACATCATAAATAAACACAACAGAATTTAATTTTTTCATTTAAAACAAAAAATTAGAAGTGTATTACATCATAAGTCATAAAACCATAGCTGTCTCATAAACAACAACAAATCAGAGCATCAACATAAAAAGTATCCACTTTATCATCTAGTACATAAAATATATAAACATGAAAAGGTACATGTAACCACAAAGAGCAAGACAGATGATCATCTCCAAAGGAGTAAGCTGGGTCAAAGCTCACTCAAGCGCAATATCCTCCACCCTGAGAACCTTGGGAGGAGGAAGGAAGAAGAGAAATCAAAACTAGTCAGACATAAAGCCTGGTGAGTTCGATAATTACTAACATGAGTGATAAAGAGGAAATTTGGACAGGATAATAAATTGAAGCTCAACGTAGTAATTAAGAACAAAAGTATATTTCTATAAGATAGTCGATTTTCAAATCTTTCGATTTCTACACAAATTGCTACAATTCATTAATTAGAATGTAACCCAATTTTACTCGTTGATCGACACCTAAACTACAGTTGTGATAACCTATGCCGACTATAGGCTCGGGTTTATTAGATTCGGCCCATCAATTCTAAGGACATAGCGAATATCATTGGCATCACTGTTTCTTATCTTTCGTAATTGGCATGATGCATGCTCACCGCCCTGCCAGAACGCATCTGTACTCACCAAGTTTGGACCTCTTACTACCCAGTATAGTATAAGCATGCCTTATCCTCCCCATGATACTTCAGTGTAGTGTGATAAAAAGGAATACTGACTGGTATGGATCCATAACCAAAAATATGCAATTCGACATAAATCACCCTTAGATTTAGTCCCCAATTTATTTATTTTAATTGATATCTTATTTTCTCTAATCATTCTACTCTCACTGCTAGAATGGACCAAATACTACGAGCCTCTTATTTTCCCTAATCATCCATCGCTACCGAAATGGACTCTAGCTACACCTGTTTATTAATTTACCCAAAATTAACGTCGATCTTAAGTTTATTAATAAGCCTACTTTCCTTTATGTAATATTTCTGTCGTTTCATAGGTTGTACATAAACTTTAATTTACAAGTTGTCAATAAGCATCTCTTTTGTTTACTTTAATTGCACAACCCAACCCCCGTCATTTGCATCTATCCAAATGTCATTTATTTAATTATCAAAGTTACGGTTCCATTTCTCTTTTATTGAACAAATCCAATTTAGCCCAATTTATCCTTTTCATACATATTTCTTATTATTTTCCAGTTGCGTATTATTGTCAAATTCCATGTTTAAACCCAATTTGCGCATAAACAAGAATAAAAAGTTTAGGCTCAAGAAGGCCTAAACTTCATGTCAAAATAAAAAAGGAATATGGCCTAGGCTCTCGCATGGCCCAAGCTCAAATAAACAAAAATAGATCTAAAATAAATTAGGACTGGTACAGGATTGTAATAAAATTACACATGAGGAGAAAGGGGTATAGAGAACTGAATAAAACTATAGTAACAGATTTACTGAAATTAAACAGATGGAAGACAAAAGCAGATTCAGATTTACATAGACTACAGACAGAAAAGAGAATAAAAATCAGAAGAAATCTACAATTTATTATACAGTTAAGAAGAAACCTCAAATTTCATTGAATCTTGCAGTTACTGAAATATATTCACAAATTCTAATAAATCCAAATCTATCCCCGATAGATAGTCTCTATCTATGAATATCCTTCAAAATATATGTAAAATCAAGACTCAATACTCCACTAGAGTTTTATCTGAGAAGAGGGTTATTTGTGATAGAGGCAGAGAAATGGAGTAGTGAGATTTGTTTAGGTTTTTGGAGGCTAATTATAATAGAGTTAGGGTGTTTAGATGCGTTCGATTTTAGGTTAAGGACATCAGATCTAAGAACTCTAAAAAAAGGCACTCAAAAGCCAATGAATACCGATCGACAACATGCACGCAGGGTGCACACACTGCCTAGGTTGGGTCGATTAGGTGGGTCGACCCACTTGGGGTCTCGGTCAACCAAGTAAAGCACTGGGTCGGCCCAACTTATGTAATTTGCATTGATTATTAATCTTATTCCATTCAAACGTTGCTATATTTTAAATTTTGAATTTCAAACTTGTTTTCTTTGTATTCTATTCGTTTTAACGAACCAAATTTTTACTTTAGCCAGAATTTTGTAACGCACTCAATGGTGCAACCCCCATTGCTCATTTCCCAATATTTTTTTGATTAACATTAACTTTATTAATCTTTTAATTAATTTTCTATATTAAATTTTTGGGTTGTTACATTCTCCCCTTCTTGATTTCGTACCCGAAATCTCCAAGGCTAGAAGAATGTTACAAATATTATCATAACATCATCTGCATTCATCCACTCATCCATTAATCATAAGCATCCATTTTCCTTGGAATTTCTAAGGCTTTTCCATAAACGTATGCAATAATGTAGTGTATATGCCCATACTTAATGCAAGAAATAAGGCTATCCATTGATTCGGTCAACCTCCTTTTTGCAATTTATGCCAGCGCCATGCATCCAAAAAGTATGCAAAGGAATCCTAATCGATACGTAAAGTTCTATATGTGCGCTACAACCATTATCAACGGAATACAACATTCACGTGGTAAACACCCAAGTTTTCATCCTTAAATTTAAAAATGAATTAAAAGTGCATACACATCCATATGTAGTTATGTTAGCGTCTGAGTTGTCGATCACTAACTAGTGCCTGATGTGTGTATATTCATCTACTAGCAAACATTTGCATCTACTTGCATCCATCAAACATAACATGTCCTAATAACATGTTTAAACCTTGTCCTACCATCCATGGAATTTTCTAGGACCTACTAATTCAAATGATAGGAAATAAATAAGTTCTAAATTCAAAACTAGGAAAGGATTAAGAGCATAATGTCAAAAAGGAATGGAAAAGAAGCGCGACTCTTCTCCTCAGGTTCCCACGTTGCTTCGCCCCTATTTTCTCCCCATTAAATCTTGACGAGTCGGATCTCCGTATTCCATAACTTCTTTGTTTCTACATTCAGAATCTTCATCGAAACTCATCTGAAAGAAGCCTCCTTCTGATCTCAACTTCCTTTAGAGTACTGGGCTCTACTACCACCGTAGAATCACGTAGGCATTTCCTCAAACACAAAGCATGAAATACATTGTGAACTCGTGATAGCCTCTCTTGCAGCTGAATTCTATAGGCTATTTGGTATATCCTGTCTACAATCGGAAAGGGTCCAACAAATCTAGGTGCTAATTTCCCAACTGAACCAAACTGCACCACATTCTTAAGGGGAGATACCTTAATAAAAACCAAATCGCCAATGCTAAACTCAAGGTCTGATCTTCTCCTGTCTGCATAAAATTTCTATCTGTCTTGAGCTACGTTCATCCTTCTCCAAATTAAATCAATCTTGTTTGAGGTTTCTCTGATCGTTCCAGGACCAAGAAGAAGTTTGTCTGTAATCTCCTACTAATAATATGGTGATCTGTAGGGTCGTCCGTATAAAGCTTCGAAAGCTGCCATGCCAATACTCACTTGGTAGCTGTTGTTATAGGCAAACTCAACCAATGTAAGTTGCTCCTCCCAACTCCCTCTGAAGTCCAAAATGCGCACTCGCAACAAATCCTCAAGAATCTAATTAACCCTCTCAGTTTGTCCATCTGCTGAGGGTGGTATGTTGTACTAAGTCCCAGTTGTGCCCCTAACGCCTGCTGTAGGCTTCTCCAAAACTCGCTGGTGAAGATGGGGTCTCTATCACTAACGATGCTTGAGGGAACTCTATGAAGCCAAACGATCTCCCTCAAATATATCGAGACCAATCTCGCTACGGTCCCCTTATTCTTTATCGGGATGAAATGAGCGCTTTTGATTAACTTATCGACGATTACCCAAATGTCGGTATTGCCTTTCCTCGACATAGGAAAACCATCTGTAAAGTCCATCGAGATGCTCTCCCACTTCCACTCTAGTATATCTAAAGGCTGAAGCAATCCACCAGGCTTCCGCTGCTCAGCCTTCACTCTCTGACAAGTTATGCATCTAGCTACATACTCTGCCACATCCTTCTTCATCTCAATCCAATGAAAAATCCTCATCATGTCTTTATACATCTTGTTGCCTCCCAGTTGGATAGTCATCCAAGAACGATGAGCTTCCTTTAAAACCGATCTCAATAAATCATCAAATCAAAGATTGCATAATCTCCCTTCACAATGTAGCCACCCTCTCTCGTCCACATAATACCCAGCAAGGTGACTAGGGCTTTCTCCTCTACTGAGTTGGTCCATCACATCTGCTAACTGATGATTCTCACGCTGACTGGATCCAATGCGTTGTAAGAGAGTGGGTCGTACCTCCAATTATGCCAATAAACCTAGTGCATAGTCCGTAGATTGTAACAACCTGCATTTTACGTATTGGAGGATCATAAAATATTTTTATTTTATTCCTAAGGGTTGGATCATTCTCATATTTTAATATGTTGTTTATGCGGATGTGAGACATGTCCATAATTTTTACCAATTTTATTTGTGATCATTTTGCCCCTATCAGTCATGTACATGGCATAAATTTTGACTCGGATCGATTCTAATTGGAAAGCAAATGATGTTTCTCATCCGTAGAGTGGTTACATTAAAGATTTGGTTCAGCGGTTTGGGAGAAATCCCTGTTTTATTGCTACACAATTTTCTGTTTAGGTTTTAAGCTATTAACGGGATGATTTGAGGAGGCCTATTAGTGGGTTGGTGGGAGGCTATAAATAGGGGGATAGGGATATGGAGAGGGGGTTACTTTCTTCATTCTCTCATTTGGTTGGGCTTGTGATTGATCCTTGCTCAAACACATACACCTTTCCACCATTAAAATTCTAGATCTACAAGTAAAGATTGAAGATCTACTTCAAACGAAGATAGATCACATAAAATCGAGAGGTTTGAAGATAGATCTTTGTTGTCTGGATTTATATTTAATCGATTTTTATCCATATTGAAGATTTGGTGAGTGATATGCATCTCTCGCATAGGTTCAATCAAGTATATGGGTTGTTTGATCTCAGATTCATCATTTCAAGTAGTTTTTTCATTGACCTAATCGATGTAAGTATGGTTTTTAACTCAAATAACCAAAGGATCTAATTAGCAACCTAAATTGGTAAGTTTTCTATGTTATTGTAATGAAAATCGTTGTTTGAATGATTGTTGTTTTGATGTGATTTATTAATGGTTGGATAAAGAACATTGTAAAAGCATACATCGAAGTGAAAATCATTAATCGAGCTAGATCGTGATGGATCGGTGTTGTAGAGGCTTTGGCATGGCTCAAGTAGTGGCAAAGGAGTATATCGACCATAAAAAGTGAAAGAATTGGCCAAAAGTTGAAGAATCAGCCAAAAATCAAAATCTGGATAAAATCTGAAATCTATAGCGTTGGTAAATGCTATAGAAAGCCATGGATCGGGCACAAATCCTAATATGGATCGGTGACCATAAATCGGTGAATTGGCACAAAAAATGATGTGTCGGGCAAGCTTTGATGAATCTGGGGAAAGCTGAAAATCTGGAAAAAACTGAAATCTACAACATTTGGGAATGTTGTGGTAGGTGGATGGATCGACTGGCTTGGGGAACACGAAAAGAAAGGATCGCACGAGGCAAAAATGGGTGGATCGGCCTTGAAAACGTGACGGAACGTGGCATTTTTCTTAGTCTGGCAAAGAGGATAGATCGTTGGCTTTAGATAGCATTTTGATAAATGCCGTGAAAGGCTGTTTTAGGCAAAAATGATCCATAGGGGAGGATGGACCACCCAGAAGCAATGATATCGATCCAGAAGCGTTGTGAAAGGTTGTTTTAGGCAAAAACGATCCATAGGGGAGGATGGACCGCCTAGAAGCAATGATAGTGATCCAGAAGCACTGTGAAAGGCTGTTTTAAGCAAAAACAATCCGTAGCAGAGGATGGACCGCCCAGAACTAATGATAGCGATCCAGAAGCACTGTGAAAGGATGTTTTAAGAAAAAACAATCCATAGGGATGGATAGGCCGCCCAGAAGCAACGATAGCATTCCAAAAACGCTGTGAAAGGCTGTTTTGATGTTTTACTTAGTTTTTCACACCGGATTGATGAAGAATTGAACCATCATATATGATAGTACTCCAGAAACGCTGTGATAGGCTATTTTGATGTTTTACTTAGTTTTTCACACCAGAATAATCCAGAATTGGACGTAGAGATATGGTGCATTCCAGAAACACTATGAAAGGAAGTTTTGACGTTGTGCTTAGTTTTTCGTATAAAGAAAATTGGAAATGCTATGGAATGCAGAATTGACCAAACAGAGTTTGTTTTGAGTTGACGATGATTATGGCTTCGACGCGAATTCAAGGAGATATGTTCGAAGTGATATGAAGTATTCGTTGATCGGGGAGATGCAACGAATGTGAAGACAACTCAAGGGTGTTTTGAGTTGGTGGACAATGGTTGCTCAAGGGTGTTTTGAGCTTGTGAATAGTCGCAGGTGTTGATGACTAGAGGTGTTGAAGGCTGAGAGATTATCGTTGTTGTAGATTATAGTGGGCTCAAAGCAGGGATAAAATAGAGACGTCTAAAAGACCGGTTGTATGGTCGAGTACCCTGGACGTCGTGTATGGCCTAGATACGTTTCGTAGTATGGCGTATGGAGATTTTCTAAGAACCGGGTTTACCATTTGCCCTTGACAGTTGATGGAAAGGTGTTTAGCCAGTCATACGATTAATGATGGTTTCAAAGCAGGATTGGCGGTGATAGCCAGAGTCAGTCATGAATGTTGATTGTTTGCTTGTACTGTCTTACGTAGATTGTCTAATGTCGAAGAGATGTTTCTTGGGTACTTGTCTGATATTGGTTTAGGCCTTTGGGTCTTGTGCTTAGGGAACATCGATCTCGGCTAGGATGTTTTATGTAAGATATAACTTGTTCTTATTGCCATGGATATATGGTTGAAATGCTTGTTTGTAAAGGCTATCACTGTCCGATGTGGGGAAGACGGGGTTGAGTTATTCTCTGGTGTTTGATAGATTATTTTGTTTATCTACATATTCTTATATACATCATTGATGATGTTAGATGGTTTTTTTATTAGTCACTAAGACTATTGTATGACTCAAGGTTTTATGTTTCTTCTTATTACCTTGGGTTGTTCATCTATGGTGTTATGGATGGGCAGACTGAGTAGCCGGTTGTAGATGGTAGATCTTAGTGGAAGGAGCTATTGATCAAAGATGAGTTGAGGCTTGCGTACTATTTTTACTACTATACATAGTGGATGTTCCCGTTGTTGTTCTATTTGATTCATTTTTTGAGAGTTATGTAGTGAGGCTTCATGTACAGACTTCTAAAGTGTATTCCAAAGTTGTAAGGACATTTTCAGGATAATATAAAAGTTTGGATTTCTGCTATGTGATGATCCACTATTTCTACCTATTGTATATGTTCTATTATATTTTATCCTTGTGATGTGAGTTCTATGACAGGTTCTACGTATGTTTACCTACCTTGATGCTCGTCCATGGCTGCCTGGCACACCTTACAGCGTATTATTCCTCTTGTTAAGTGCGGAGGTTATGGGCAGTCGGCACATTTGGTATCAGAGCCTTGGTTATCGATTTTAGCCAAAGTTCAAGGACGTAATGACATAAGAGAGACGTACTTGTAGATTTCTTATGGATGCATACTATATAGTTGTATATAGTATAATAGCGCTTGGAATTCATTGTAGTTTTCTCGCATGTGGGCTAATCATTCTATATAGAAGATTTAGAATGAGTTGTTAATTGTCGACACACTTCTAGGGAGGAGAGTGTTCGTGGAGAGGGTGATGGCAGTATACCGAATTACCCAGCTATGCTCAAGGCTAGGATGGCGGTGAACATAAGGAGGGTACCCACTCCAGCAGCAGCCGCGGTAGATGTTGGTGTTCGAGTGCAAGTACCGAGGGCCGTGGACTTCGTGAAGCTACGTAAGGACTTCACTTCTATCAAAGGGAAATCGTTTAAAGGGACAGAGCCGAATGAAGAGGTTCAGGGATGATTAGATGCTTGTATTCAGATTTTTGGAGACTTGGACATTGATGATGCTACTAAGAGGAAGCTTGCATCGAGGCAGCTACAGGGTAAATCCATGGATTGATGGAACTCTATTACGCTTGAGACCCTAGAAGATGAGATCACGAGGGCTCGGTTCTAAGTCAAGTTTGAGACAAAGTTCATTTTGACCGTTTAGAAGTCTGTTCTGTTCAAAAAGTTTGTGGAGTTAAAGCAGAATGGTCGACTAGTGTTGGAATATATTTCTAATTTTGAAGTTTTTCCCGAGTATGTTCGTTCGTATATTGGGACTCCTTATTAGAAGATCGAGAGGTTCATTATGAGCTTGTGTGCAATTTGGGTTTGGAACCTGAAGTTTGCAAGAGACCATTGATTGTGACTAATCTTGGGGGTTCGTCCAGCTTGTGTATGCTTTGACGTGATCTAATGTTGTTGAGTAATGGTTGTTCCTTTTTGTGTGATTTCTTTGTTTTGAACTTCGTTGGGTTTGGGATCATCCTGTGCATGGATTGGCTCAAGAGATATGCGGCAAGATTTAATTGCGAGAAGCTTGAGGTGAGAGTTGGGGTGTGGAAGGGCGAAGTGTTTTGATTCGATGTAAACCCGAAGATGGTGTCTTCTTGAGTTTTTTATATTCGCTTGTGATTCCACATGAAGACTTTTCATCTATGCTGACCACTAATGAGTTTGAGGATGTCTTTGAAGAAGTCAAAGGCTTGCCGCTGCATCGTGAGATTGAGTTTAGAATCGATTTGGTCGAGTGTGCTAGACCTATCGTTATGCCTCTTAGGCGGATGTCACCTAAGGAACAACGAGAATTAGAGGTGCAAGTTCTTGACCTTTTAGGAAAAGGATTCATTCAGAGAAGTGTATCCGAATGGGGTACACCAGTTGTGTTTGCAACCAAGGCAGTTGGATCGTTGAGATTGTGTGTGGACTATCGTGAGTTGAACAAGGTGACCAAGAAGAACAAGTATCCATTGCCAACAATAGACAACTTGTTCGATCAGCTTCACGAGGTCAAAGTGTTTTCTCAGATGGATTTGGCCATGGGATTTCACCAGTTGAGGGTGGCGAAGGATTTCACCAGTTGAGGGTGACGAAGGATAGTGCGTCGAAGACTGCTTTTAGAACACCATGCTGTTTCTTCGAATGGTTGGTGACGCCATTTGGCTTGACCAACGCACCAGCGTAGTTCATGGGTCTTATGGATAGGGCTTTTAGAGATCAACTGAACAATTTCGTGCTTGTGTCCGTGGATGATATTTTGGTTTACTCTCGGAATGAGGAAGAGCACAAAACGCACTTGCTAGTTGTTTCGAAAATCTTGCAAAAGCATTAGCTGAAAGCTAAGTTTTCAAAGTTTCACTTCTAGAAGAGTGAAGTGACGTTGCCATGTTGTTTCTGGAAATGGAATAGCGGTTGACCCTGCTAAGGTAGCAGCAATCCAGGACTGGGATAAACCAAAGAATGCGACGGATGTTAGGAGTTTCCTTGGATTGGCGTGATATTATCGACGGTTTATCAAGGATTTCTCCAAGATAGCTGCACCATTAACAAGATTGACAGATGAGGTTCTGAGGAAATGTCATTACTCAAAGTTGACGATTCATCATGGTAGTAATAAGATGTATCAAGAAATGAAGCAATCTTACTATTGGGAAGGGATGAAAAGAGATATTGGAAAGTTCATTTCCAAATGCATGAACTGTCAGTTGGTGAAACCTGAACAGAAGAAGCCGAGTGGATTGCTTCAGCCGTTGGAAGTTCCTATGTGGAAGTGGGAGCAGATTTCGATGGATTTTATCAATGAATTACCGAGAACCAGGGCATGAAACAAAGGAATTTGGGTCATCGTGGACCAAAAGTGCAAGGTTTATTCCTGTCAAATCGATTAGGACATCATCAAAGTTGGCTGAGCTTTATATTAAATGGATAGTTTGATTCCATGGTAAGTGACCGTGATCCGTTGTTCACAAGTGGATTTTGGAAAAGTTTGCAAGAAGTTTTGGGAACCGAGTTATGTTTGAGTACAGCTTATCATCCCCAAACTGATGACAAAGAGAGAGGGCTAACTGAGTTTTGGAAGATCTCCTAAGAGCTTGTGTATTTGATTTCAGGGATTATAGGAAGACCATCTACATTTATTTGAGTTTGCATATAATAATAGCTACCACTCGAGCATTGGGATGACACCATATGAGGCGTTGTATGGTATACCATGTAATTCTCTGGCATGTTGGTTAGAAATGGGAGATAAGTTGATACTTGGGCCTGGGATGATTAGAGAGACATCGGATTGTATCGAGATTGTTCAGCAACGAATAAAGGCAGCCCAAGATCATCAGAAGAGTTACACCAACAAGCGTCGTAAAGATTTGGAATTCGATGTAGGTGACATGGTTTTCATGAAGATTTCTCCTCTGAAGAACATTGTTCGGTTAAGAAGTAAAGGGAAGTTAGCTCCAAGGTTTGTTGGGCCGTTTCCAAAAGTCGAGCGGATTGGGAAGCTCGCATATAGACTATCGAGTAGATGTCGAGTGTGCATAATGTTTTCCTTGTGTCGTTTCAACGGAAGCGCGTAAACGATTAGAATGTGGTGGTACCTCCAAATCAGTATGAAGACCTAGAAGTCTAGATCGGATGGATTGGGGAACACGAAAAGCATGGATCGTGCAAGGAAAAAATGGGTGGATCGGCCTTGAAAACGTGATGGAACGTGGCATTTTTCTTGGTCTGGCAAAGAGGATGGA
The DNA here is from genome assembly GCA_030737875.1 of Allium sativum. Lineage (NCBI taxonomy): Eukaryota > Viridiplantae > Streptophyta > Magnoliopsida > Asparagales > Amaryllidaceae > Allium > Allium sativum. Next base: position 101,972,969 of record CM060909.1, read on the forward strand.
TCGCTGGCTTTAGATAGCGTTTTGACAAACGCTGTGAAAGGCTGTTTTAGGCAAAAATGATCCATAGGGAGGATGGACTGCCCAAAAGCAATGATAGCTATCCAGAAGTACTGTGAAAGGCTGTTTTAGGCAAAAACAATCCATATGGGAGGATGGACCGCTGAGAAGCAATGGTAGAAATCTAAAAACACTGTGAAAGGCTTATTTAAGCAAAAACAATCCATAGGGGAGGATGGACCGCCCAGAAGCAATGATAGCAATCCAGAAGCGCTGTAAAAGGTTGTTTAAGCAAAAACGATCCATAAGGATGGATGGACTGCCCAGAAGTAATGATAGCATTCCAGCAACGCTGTAAAAGGTTGTTTTCATTTTTTACTTAGTTTTTCACACCGGATTGATGCATAATTGAACCAACATATATGATAGCATTCCGGAAACGCTATGAACGGTTATTTTGATGTTTTACTTAGTTTTTCACACCAGAATGATCCGGAACTGGACGTAGAGGTATGGTAGTAGTCCAAAAACACTGTGAAAGGCAGTTTCGACGTTGTGCTTAGTTTTTCATAGAAAGAAAGCTGGAAATGCCATGTAATGCAGAATCTACCTGACAGAACTTATTTTGAGTCGATGATGATTATAGATTCGACGTGAATTCAAGGAGAAATGTTCAAAGTGATATGAAGTATTCGTTGATCACGGAGATACAACGAATGTGAAGACAACTCAAGGGTGGCTTGAGTTGGAAGATAATGGTTGCTCAAGGGTGTTTTGAGCTTGTTAATAGTCGCAGGTGTTGACGACTAGGGGTGTTGAAGGCTGAGAGATTATCGTTGCTGTAGGTTCTAGCGGGCTCAAAGCAGGGGTATAATAGAGACATCTAAAAGACCGGTTGTATGGTTGAGTACCCTGGTCGTCGTTTATGGTCTAGATACGTTTCGTTATGTGGCGTATGGTGTTTTTGCTTAGAACTAGGGTTACCATTAGCTCTTGACAGTTGATGGCAAGGTGTTTAGCTAGTCATACGATTACCAATCATTTCAAAGCAGGATTGGCGGTGATAGCATGACTTAGTCATGAATGTTATTTGTTTGCTTAAACCGTCTCTTGTAGATTGTCTGACGTCGAAGGAGATGTTTCTTGGGTGCTTATATGATATTGGTTTAGGCCTCTGGGGCTTATGCTTTGGGAATGCCGATCTTGGCTAGGATGGTTTACGTGAGATATAACTGGTTGTTCCGATTGCTATCGATGTATGGTTGAAATGCTTGTTTGTAATGGCTATCATTGTCCAATGTGAGGGAGATGGGGTTGAGTTCTTCTCTGGTGTTTTCGTAGATTAGTATGTTTGTCTGCCTATTCTCATACACTTCATTGATGATGCTAGATAGATAATTTGTCGCTCACTGAGACTATTGTCTGACTTAAGGTTTTATGTTTCCTCTTATTACCTTGGGTTGTTCATCTACGGTGTTGTGGATGGGTACGTAGCAGGTTGTAGATAGTAGATCTTAGTAGACGGAGATGCTGATCGAAGACGAGCAGAGGCTTGCGTATTATTTTTACTACTATACATATTGGGTGTTTCCGTTGTTGTTCTATTTAATGCATTAACTAAGGGTTATGTAGTGATGCTTCATATACAGACTTCTAAAGTGTATTCCAAAGTTGTACGAACATTTTTAGGATGATATGAAAGTTTGGATTTCTTCTATGTGATGCTACACTATTTCTACGTGTTGTACATGTTCTATTATATTTTATCCTTGTGTTGTGAGCTCTATGATAGATCTGTGTATGTTTACCTAACTTGGTGATCGTCCATGGTTGCTTGGCACACTATATAGCATATTATTCCTCTTGTTAAATGCAGGGGTTATGAGCGGTCACATAGATGGTCTAGAATCGAATGATGAGGTAAACTCCAAATTACGCCACTTTACGAACAATGGACTCAAAATCATCCTCTGTCCACTCAACGCATCCACTACTACATTCCCCTTTCCCGAGGTATATGCTATCTTAAATTCATAAGATGCAAGAAACTCCATCCACCGCCGTTGTCACAAATTAAGATCCTTTTGCGATGCTTGAGAGACTTATGGTCTGTGTATAGCTCAAATCTCTCACCTAATAAATAATGTCTCCAAGGCTTAGGTGCAAAAACTATCGCTGCTAGCTCTGAATCATAGGTAGTGTAATTCCTCTCATGTACCCTCAACTGCCTACTTCCATATTAGACAATCCTACCCTTCGGCATAAGCACTGCTCCTAAACCCATGTCACAAGCATACGTACATACAATGAACGTCTTTGTACCATCAGAAGGGTCAATAATGGAGCTGATGTGAGAGCCTTCTTCAATCTCAAGAATGCATCATCGTAATCTAAATCGTAAGCAAATACTAGATTTTCCTTCGTAAGGCGGGTAAGCGGAGCAGAAATCCACCCAAAATTCTTTATATATTTTCAATAAAATCTCACAAAGCCTAGAAATCTCCTTACCTCCGTCGCATTCTTGGGTACCCTCCAATCTTGCACTGCAACCACTTTAGCCAGATCCACCGCTATACCATCTCCTAAAACCATGTGCCCCAAGAATCTCACCTCCTTACGCTAAAAGTGACACTTCGAAAATTTTGCCTTTAACTGATGAGCACGAAGAGTATAGAGGACCTCTTCTTTCGTTCGGATCCATATGACGCACATGCAAGGCAACAGGCTTAGCATTCCCTGTTAAATAAATCCGAAAGTCGATCTCTCATCTTAGAGGTAGTCCTCTCACCTCCTCAAATACGTCCAGAAAATCTCTCAGCACTAGTAGCAAATTAAGATCACTAATAGAACCACTATTTAAAATCTCAAAAATATCGCTCGAGATCTCCTCTAAGATCTCGTTTTGGGCACCTCCCAAAACGAAATAGCAAATATCACTGTAAATCTCCTTTCGAATATATCGCCTGAGATATTGCAATGACAAAGGATATAACAACCGATACAAATACCAGAATATCGTTCGAGATCTTGTTTTTTTGTGTTAAGATTTAAATTTGTGCTTGAACCAGAGCAATAACAAAAATAATCAAATCTAGCCATGATAATCTCTTGCTATGTAACATTTTGCATGTTAAATGACCGCACAATATGTTTTAAAACGCTTATGATTTTCAAATTAATCTTTTTTCCATAAATGTTACTATGAAATTATGTATTTTATGGTCTACTTATGATGCATTTTTTAATGTTTGGATTTTTTTAATGTTTTATGTCCAACGATAATTCATTTTCATGGATTATATATTTTAAGCACTAATCTATTTGCATTGTGTTATATTTCTGTTTTAAGCATATTGCGATCTAGAGTATGAATGATCTTTCATAAATTAAGAATAATAAAGTGATTTTGTAATTCAAGTTTAAGTTACTATATTTTTAATAGTATTCACAAAAATCATTTTGTAAAAGTGCCATTTATTAACATATTATGTACCCCGAGAATGTTCTGATATGAACTTTCAGATCCGAGATGGAAATTCGAGATGAACACTCGAGTTAGAATCATCTCATCCGAGATCTCTCCCAATACGAGATCAAGTCTCTAAAATCCACAAGATGAAACGCCACCGATATCAGAGATTTAAAATCTTGGGTAGAAGTATCTAGGGAATCTAAGAAGCTCAATATTACTGACCCTCGCAGGTCGTAAGATATCTCAAGGGTCCTACCACAACAAGTAATCAACCTTACTGCTTTCCTCTCGTAGTCAAGGATAGCACCATATATGGCTAGCCAATCCATCCCTAGAATAATACCATACCCAGAAAAGCCTAGTACATAGGAGTCACAATCAAACTCGATGCATAGAATCGAAATTATCAAACCCTTACGCATCATAGATAAATGAGCCGAACCACCTATCTGGTTTGAAACTACTACTGGATCAAAAATAAGAGAGATACAAAGGTGAAGAAAATCGACTAATGAAGTAGGAATGAGTGAATGCGAAGCACCAGAATCAAATAAGATCCTAACATAAAAGTCAAAAAGGGAAATCAAAACTTCGACTGCAACCTTATTTCCCATATCCTGACCAACACTAGCTTGAGTCGCCTCCAATGCATGCACATGCGCCGCAGACGAACCAGCTCCTTGCACTTGCTTCCAAGGGGATTGTATAGTATAATGACCCAGCTGTCCACAATGATAGCAACTCCCTTTCCTAGCAGTCTTCTTGCAATCCCTTACAAAGTGTCCTATCGTGCCACAACCATGACATTTAACATCCTTCTTGATCTAAGTTTTTTCTGGTTTCTAATCTTTCTTCTTGTATACCTTCTTGGGCCACCATCCCAACATTCTCCTTATATGCTTCAGCTTTGTTTTTCACAAGATCACATTTACCCTCTTCATTCATGGGTGCCATCTCCACAAGATTCTCAAACGTAGTACCATCGAAATATGTGTCATAGTTAATCTCTGTAGAGGTTGGTTCAAACCTATAGCAAACCTCGCTGCTTTCTTGTAGGAAGTATTCACCAAATCCATCCCAAATGTAGAAAGCTCATTAAACTGATTGACATACTCTTTGATCGAAAGATCGCTCTATTTCAACACTATAAACTTTTCCAATTGCATGCCCTCTTCTGCTTGAGAAAGAAAATTTCTTCAAAATCTCTCCGTAAAGTCATTCCAAGTCTTAAAGCATAACTCTGCCTTAACCACTTCCCACCAAAACAAAGCCTCGTCCTTTAATTGCCACACAGCCAACCATACTCTCCTCCTATCATCAAGCTCCAAGGGTCCAAATATACGCTTTGTGTTCCTAAGCCAAGCACGGGCCTTAACAAAATTCTCTTTACCACGGAAAGTATTGCCACCAAGAGAAGTAAAATCCTTGCAAATCTTAGAGAAGTCAGTCGCTGTGGTGCATTAGAAGGAATCACCATGGCTGGAGGAGGAGCTTGGACATTTCCTTGCTCTTCAGCGGGTGTTATAGCTTCTACATACCTACGGAACCAAGTAGCAAAGGGGATTCCCTTGGGAAAATTGGGAGCCCTAGACATGTTGCGATCAGAAAAGAGAGAACGATTAAAGAGCGGAATCAAGGGAATACTGCAATTGACTTGAGGGAATGTTTTCAAAAAAACCTTTTATTTTGAAAACATTTTTCTTTAAAATACTTTTCTTTAGAAACAAAAACTTTTTACTGATCTAGTAACCTTATGCTCTGATACCAAATGTAACACCCTACATTTCTTAACAAGGCTTGTATGAGGATTTCATTAAGAAATCTGAAGAGTATAGGTATAAAATAACATCACAGAGGCTAAAATTCACAAGGTAACATAAATAAACACAGCGGAATTTAAAATTTTCACTCAAAACAAAATAAAAAGTGTCAATACATCATAAGTCATAAAATCATAGTTGTTTCATTAACAACAACAAATCAGAGTACCAAAATAAAAAGTATCCCCTTCATCATCAAGTACAGAAAATAAATAAATATGGAAAGACACATGTAAGCACAAAGAACGGGACTAATGATAATCTCCAAAGGACTGAGTTGGGTCAAAGTTCTCTCAAGCGCTAGATCCTCCACCCTGAGAACATACAGGGGAAGGAAGAAGAGAAAACAAAACTAATCAAACATAAATCCTGGCTACTTCAGTAATTACTAGCATGAGTAGTAAAGTGGAAACCTAATATATTGAAGCTTAACATAGTAATTAAGAACAAAAGTACATTTCTTCAAGATAGTTGATTGTCACATCATTTGATTTCTGCACCTATTGCTACAATTCATAAATTAGGATTTAACCCAATTCTACCCATTGATTGACTCCTAAACCACAATTGTGATAACTTATGCCGACTATGGCCTTAGGTTTATCAGACCCGACCCATCAGCTCTAAGGATGTAGCGAATATCACTGGCATTTGCAACGTCTTATCTTCCCTAATCGGTGCGATGCACGCTCACCTCCCCGCTTGAACATACCCGTACCTACCACGTTTGGACCTCTTACTACCCAATACAGTAGTAACATGTCTTCGCCTCCTCGTAAGGCCTCGGTGTAATGTGATAAAAATAAATATTCACTGATATGGATCCCCAACCAAGAATATGTAATTCGACATAAGTCACCCCTAGACTTAACCCCTAATTTAATTATTTTAATTGGTCTCTTATTTTCCTTAATAGGTCTACTCTCACTTCTGGAACAGGCCAAATACCACGGGCGTCTTATTTTCCCTAATCAGTCATAGTTGCTTGAATGGACTCCAATTACACCTGCTTATTAATTTAGTTAAACTTAATGTCAATCTTAAGTTTATTAATAAGCCTACTTTCCTTTATGTAACATTTCTGCCATTTCATAGGTTGTATGTAATCATTAATTTACTAATTGTCAATAAACATCTCTATTGTTTAATTTAATTGCACAACCCAATCCTTATTAGTTGCATCTATCCAAATGTCATTTATTCAGTTATCAAAGTTACAGTTCAATTTCTCTTTTATTGCACAATTTCAATTCAACCCAATTTATCCTTTTCATGCATATTTCATATTATTTTCCATTTTCGCTACTATTGTCAAGTTCCATGTTTTAACCTAATTTACGCATAAACAAGAAAGAATAAAAAGTTTAGGCTCAAGAAGGCCTTAATTTCACGTCAAAATAAAAACGAATATAGCTTAGGCTTAAATAAACAAAATTAAATCTAAAATAAAATAGGGCTGATACGAGACTGTGATAAAATTACATATGAGGAGCAGGGGTATAGACAATTGAATAAAACCACAGTAACGGATTCACTAAAGTTAAACAGAAGGAAGATAGAAGCAGATTCATAATTACAGAGATTACAGATAAAAAAGAAAATAGAAAACTGAAGAAATCTATAACATATTATACTGTTAAGAAGAAACCCCAAGTTTTACTGAATCTTGCAATTACTGAAATAAACTCACAAATTCTAAGAAATCCAAATCAATCCCCGGTAGATAGTCTCTATCTACGAATATCCTCCAAAAATATGTACTCCATTAGAATTTTATCTGAGATGAGGGTTGTTTGAGAGAGAGGTAGAGAAATAAAGTAGTGAGACTTGGTTAGGTTTTGGAGGCTATTTATAATAGAGTTAAAAATTTTAGATGCATTGGATTTTCGGTTAAGATTCAAGGACATCAGATCTTAGAACTCTCCAAAAGAAGCATTCAAAAGCCAACAAAAACCGATTGACAACGTGCACGCAGGGTGCGCACGCTGCCTAGGTTGGGTCGACCTATACATTGGGTGAGTCGACCCAATTAAGCGCTAGGTTGGCCCAGCTTACGTAATTTGCACCAATTATTAATCTCATTCCATTCGAACATTGCTATATTTTAAAGTTCAAATTTCAAACTTTTTTTCTTTGTATTCTCTTCATTCTAAGTCCGATTTTAACGAACCAAAAGTTTATTTTTGCCAAAATTTCATAGAGGACTCAATAGCGTAAATCCCATTGCCCATTTTCCAATATTTTTCTAATTGATATTTACTTTATTATTCTTTTAATTAATTTGCTACATTAAATTTTTGGGTTATTACATAAAATGTAAATGTAAAGATTCAGTGTTGAAATATAATTGTAGATATTTGCGGCTCTCCACAAACCTGTACATCGATATGCTAATTTTTATTTACTTGATGTGCTAAAAATAAATTGAGCTCTTTATCTATGCTAAAAATAAGCATGATACCGTGGATGCTGCTTATGTCTTATAACTTTCATAAATTTTATTTCGTAAAATAAGTTCTGCCTATTCAGGCATATTTATTTACTTTTACTTCAATTGCTAGCAAATTAGCATGGGAGTTCGGAGTCTTCGGACATGCTCGAAATGGAGACCTCTTTTATCAAGTCGGTTGCCACTTTCCAATTGCCACTTCCATGCTTCCAACAATCTCAGTTTTAGTTTCAGTGTAATTTTTATCACTATTAGACTATTAGCTGTTAACTGCTAACTACTAGACAATTATCATTGAAGTTTGTAAATTAGTTTCTGTAGCTTCATTTTATGTTGTATTGTTTTCTTTAGAGTGTGGATTGTGGAGTCTGCCTCAGTGGCTCATTCAATTTAATTATGTAGCAAGTGTTATGTGACTATGTATTTAGAGATGATCTAGATGTATTTTGGAGCGTGAAGTGAATCTGCTATGTGATTATATTTTTTATATGTTTATAACATTGTATTAGCATGCTGCCATAAAATGTTGATTGTTCTTATCTGTATGTATACTTATATCAACATACTGAAACTATTATCCAACTTTGCAAAGGGATAAGCATTTGATTTAAATGGTTAACCATTTAATTTAATCGATAACTGGTTAACATTTAACCGATTAAATTGGGTGGTTAACCGTTTAAATTAAATGGTTGACCATGGGTAATAATAAGCGGGTCGGTCGGTATAGTTCTCTATCGATTAACCCACAAACGGTTAACCAAACTGACCGAACCATGCGGTAAACCGAAAATTTTGACCAAACGGGTTGGTTAACCGACCGGGCCTACCCCTATCCTCACATGTCGATACACTAGCCGTTTTTCATAATTTCAAATTTTAAATAAAGAGATATTTCCCTCCATCTCTTTACCAAAAGACACGTCTCTTCAACCATTATATAAACGCCTCTGAAAATGAATGTTGACATCTAGAGTTCTCAGTTTTCTCTTACTCCTTCTTCGCCAAACATTTGCAATAGAAATCCATTGAATATTTTCCAATTATCTTTGCAAATCAACTCTCTTTCACTTCAATTCTTTAAATATTTGCAAACCACAAAATATCATAGAGTTATACTTGAATTCACATCATTTTTTCTTTGATTTTATCCTATTCCTCAAAGAATTCAAAGATACATCGCCATTGGAGGTCTATAGGATCATCGCACCAGATCTGCAAGAATTTGTAACGAAGATGTGACTACTTGCATAGTTTGTTGTTGTTGATAAGGAGAAGGTGTTCTTGTAGCCTATAAAATCAAGAGGTTGTATCTTATGGCCTGTGAAATCAAGATTGTAGAGGTGTTCTTGCCACTCGTGGAGAGCAAACAGTTATGGCAAAATTCTACACGGTGGAATGCAGAACTAGATGTAAAATAATCTGAACCAGTATAAAAAACATGTTGTTATTTTTATTGCATTTCATTTGATTACTTATTTCTTTTTGTTCGCAATTTGAATATATATAGTGTTAAATTCATAAGTAGTATTTAGTATACATTTCATAACTTTTTGTGTCTGAATAGCCTTAAGATCAAACACTTTGTTGTAGACACCGCAATTTTCAACAATTGGTATCAGAGCATTGGTTTTCAAAAATTTGTAACTTGGTTTTTAAAAAAGAATAACAGTAGTAACACATTTTTAACACTTTTATAGAAGGGCAATCTACCACGAAACCTCCTCTTTTTAATGGAAGCAATTACAATTATTGGTCATGTATAATGAGATATTTATAATCAGTAGGATTAGATATTTGGAATGTTACACAAGCTAAGTATGTTAAACCCCAGAATAATTATGCACATTGAATCACTGATCAAAAGAAGTTTCACAAAGTAACTCCAAACCCCTCATAAAGTTTCAGTCAAGCTTCTCAAGTTAATAAAATCAGTATTGAGACATTTTATAATTCTAATTAATTATGTTATCTTCAAAAAATGCAAATTATATTGAAATCCATAAACCTCTGAAACTACGTTTTATATCAATAGTCAAAATAAGTATATATATATATATATATATATATATATATATATATATATTGACGACGTGTGAGCACTGATACTTGATTTTTAGTTAATTGAAAGTTTGAAACAATGCCCTTTTTAAGGAAGTTGAACAAAATAATTCGAAGACCATATTTTTAAAAAATGTGTAATCTGAGAATTAAGATATTTATATTTTATTATGTTTGCAATCGTATGTTATGAATAATATATTATGCTTTTTGTTCGCACATGAGAGCTAAAAGCACACAAAAATAGATTAAGAAATAAGACACAATTAAAAATGTATCATTATATTAAGTAATCATCAGAAATACCTTTTTTTAAAAATAAATAACATATGAGAGAAACTTTTGACGGCATATACAAAATAACTAAACCATAAGAATTAATATTGAAGCAACATAGAGCTGTATTTTCTATACAAATTATCAAATTATAGTCTGGTAAGAGTTTCCTTATTATGATTTGTGATATTCAATCACATGTGCCGAAGAAGACGATACTTGGATGTGCTTTGAAGAGGAGAAGAAAGCTAGAAGGAACTGCAAACAGGCAGCAAGGATTTCCATTTGTCTAGAATTAATTCTAGACATTTGGGTGAGTTCAGGGATATTTCTTGAATTCATTTTCAGATGTTTGGTTTTTCAATTCCAAACGTCTGATTGCTATATTTAAGATGTTTGGAATTAATTCTAGACATCTGAATCGAGAACTTTCTATTTTGACTGGGTTTTGTGGAAGATCTATGTTGAGATCTTTTAGGGCCCAAATAGGGTATTGGCCTAGGTTTCCTATTTGCATATATATAAGCATCTTTTTAGAGATAGATTTTTGTACTAGAAATGGAGAAAAACTTGTTTTTGTTTTGGGATTGAGATATATTCTCAATTTTTAGGTTTTCTTTTGTAATCAATTAGTGAATTAATAAAGGATTTGTTGGAAGGAATTTGTTTGTCTTTCTTGTTTCTTCCATCTTTTAAAATCTATTTGTGTTGAGATCCTCAGGGTACCCTAACAATTGGTATTAGAGCCTTATACACATTTTTTTTTGAAAAGGGTCTGAATATGGATAAAATAATTGTTGAAAAGCTTAACGGGAGAAATTGGGGATTATGGAAGGAAAAGATGGAAGATTTTATTTATCTTAATGATCTTTATCAACCATTAGAGAACAATGGGGAGAAACCTAGCAACTTATCTAAAGCAAATTGGAGGACTTTGGATAAGAAGGTTGTTGCGTCTATTCAAAGTTTTTTGGATAATTTAGCATTTCATATGATTGCTAATGAAACATCTGCTTATGCAATATTGAAGAAATTAGACAGAATTTATGCTATGAACTCCGCAATAAATAAGGCTTTCTTATGAGAAGATTGGTGAATCTGAAACTTAAGAAAGGTGGATAAATTGGAGAGCATCTTAATGGTTTTCAGGAAATTGTGAGTCAATTGGATGCCGTGAATTTTAAGGTGGATGATGAAGCACAAGCTTTAATGTTAATGAGTTTATTGCTGAAGGGTTGGGAAAACGCTTGTGGTTGCATTGAATAACTCAAATTCCGATGGTGTTGTTTCATTGGGGTCGGTAGCTGGTAACTTGCATAATGAGAAGATGCAGAGGATGGGCCGTATGGAGGGAAAAGATAAGGAGGCAACAGAAATTGGAATTCCAATTGAAAATGCTTAATTGTGACTTGCAATGAGGGTTAATCATCAAAATATAAAAAATCGACCGAATAGACTAGACATGAAAAAGGAATACATTTGTTTTTACTGTGACAAACCTGGTCATCAGCTGAGATTTTGTCATAAACTTAAAATGGATAAGGAGAAGATGAAGGCATTGGAAGAAGAGTCGGATGAACGAAATAATCATGATAATGAGGTGAATTTTGGTGAGGAAATTAAGGGCAATGTTTTATGTGTTAATAAATGTGAAAGAAAAGATTAGGTACTTGATTCAGGCTCTTGTTTCTACTTATGCCTTCAAACGGAAGCATTTGTTGATTATAAAGAACAAGCTTATAAAGAGGAATCTGTCATGTTAGAGGCATAGGTTCGGTTAAATTAAAGATGAATGATAGAGGGGTGGTGAAGCTAACAGAAGTTAGATACATCCCAAAAATTAAGAAGAATTTTGCTTTAATAGGACAGTTAGAACAAAAAGGCTGCAATTTATTGATTAGAGGTGAAGTCATAAGGGTTTGTAGGGATAATAAGGAGCTTCTACGCGCAAAACGGGGAAATAATAACATATATAAATTGCTTGAAAAAACAGTGAAGAATGTTATGAGCCCTCAAATTGGAGTTGGAGAGGCAAATTTGTTTGAATTAAGGTGGAGCTAGCAATGTAAAGCCACAAAGCTTACATGGAGGCCATTATCGTACACTACTATAATTATGCGGTTTTCTGACTGGCTTTTGGCATCACTATGACATCGCTAAATTTTTTTATGACGCCAAAACGACTCTAGAATCCAGTCAGAAAAACGAGCGTCACTTATTTGTTTAGAGTCATTAAGACGTAACAAAATGGTCATCACAAGGGAGTCGCTAAGTTTTACAAACGCCTTTGCAACACAAATTTAATGATTGGTAAGGGCATCACAAAGGCATCGCTAATTTTTAGCGATGCCACCATGATATTCAATTTCTAATTCAATTAAAATGTCGCAATGGCATCGCCAAGTTTTTTTGATGCCATTGCAATGCCAATTTTCTACTGAACAAAAAACATATTGGTTTGATTCTAATGCAATAGTAGGTAAACAATTAAATCAAATCTAATTATTTTCATACATTTTTAAGGTTTGTTCTTTACACACGAAAAGGGAAGCCATGATATCTGTATTATCTTGAATAGGCTAAAATATAGTCATTTGAAAAATATTCGGTATCAATATCTAAATTCTAACCCTTTGGTCAACCATAATGATGCCAACACGGACATAGATAATCAAGTAAACAAGAACAAAAACCGCTGATAATTAGCCAATTCAAAATATAAAAGATTTTGCAAATACCTAAAAGTGTCAATGCAGGTAACATGTAGAATCTAATTCTTACTGCATTTACTAATATGTGTTTCTATTGTAAATGATACAAGTAGTTCACTTCAATTTCTCAAGTAAATTTACAATGCGATAAGACATACATTGCATAATGTATAGACTATAGCAGAAATTACAACTAAAGATATTGAGCTTCTTCCTATGGAATGGAATGCAAGAAGTCCTCCTAAGAAGTCAGAAATGCAAGTAAAACTCATGAAGGCCATGCTTTGACAAATGACTTCCCTCGAGGCAATGCTGAAGTAGTTGCTCATGATGTTACAAAATGTGACTCTATTGAAATTGTAATGGATATTATTCACCAGAATGCCACTAGCCATCAATATACTACTTGTTGAAGTATTGATACAATTAATATTTTACAATTTGCTATTAGTTTTGTACATGGAAACCCAGGAGACGTTACATGCATTTTCACACTGCCATGAAATTTGGACAAAATGAATTAATCATTTGTAATCATCAATATCATCTAAGAAATATAAGTAGTACCCAAGTTAATTCATAAATTAAAACATCAGTCAAGAAGACATATGTTTTAGACACACGGTCAATTTACTTGATTATTAGACGATACCGCTAGTATGGGAAAAAAAAAATTAAAGACATACCTCCACCTTACATTTCCTATTCCAAGGGTCAAAAGCTGTAAAATCAATCTGCTACATATGCCTACAAAACAAAGAATTAAAAAATAATTTTCAATATCAAGAAAATATTTGCACTAAGAGATGATTACATCAAAACATATGTACAACCTTTTTATTAATAGCACGTATGCGCTCTAGTTTAGCAATGTTCTTTAGTTCTTTAAAAGACTAATACCATCGTTGTGACCTAATACTGTAGAAACATCAAAATTTTACATTCTAGCACAGTATGCTCATTTATATCATATAAGAGCTACAATCACATATATATATTTCCAAATCTAGATCTTCCCATTCTTCAAACAACTTAGAAACTTGGCAGCATCATCTAGTCTAAAAATCATGCTGTAAAACTTCATCAGAACAACATGTTTAAAAGTGTGGGAAATATTAATGACTCCATTAACATAAACCGTGCAAGTCAGGCAGGTAACTGCAGCTTCACATTATTCTTCACACTATTTATGTAATAATAAAAGAAATCAGTGTTTGTATTGGAAACGTGTATGACCCGTGTAGCAAACACTAATGTTTTATATCAATCAAACACACAAACTCTCTCTTTTATTTCATACAAATACAAAAAACACTACTTGCTTTTCTCACAAATAAGAGACAAACTTCTCTTTATCACTCTAGAGCTTCAGCTCTTTTCTTTTTCTCTCTTGTTGCTTTGTTTCACTTTGGTGTATATATTAGTTCACATAAAGCCTCATATATATAGGCAATGCGTGCATCTTCATTGACATCATCTCTTACATCATTGTCTACTTCCACCAACCACCCCTTTTGAATTCATATGCACTTAGTCTAAGTTGTACACCACACACATTTTCTTTATGCATGCAATAATATAAGATAATATGCCTACCTTATTTTTAGGATGGGTTGGTGAGTTTGAAAAACTTTAACACTCCCCCTCAAACTCGACTTACCATTCCGAGCTTCTTTTTCATTTTATGAAATATCTCCGATTTCAACGGCTTGGTAAAGATATCTGCTAAATTTTCTTCGGTCTTGCAATGTACTAGCTCCACAATTTTATCGTTCACCTGTTCTCGAATAAAATGATATTTTATGTTGATGTGCTTGCTTCGACTATGTGACACTGGATTCTTTGCGAGAGATATAGCGGATTTATTATCCACGCAAATAGTAACTGGATCATCCTTTGCAAGATTTAGCTCGCCCAATATGTAGCCTAGCCACATAGCTTGACATGTTGTTGTTGTAGCTGCAACATATTCCGCTTCACATGTCGAGAGAGCAACTGTCTGTTGCTTCTTTGATGACCACGAAAATATCGCCGAACCGATATGAAAAGCATATCCTGAAGTGCTTTTCCCATCTTCCAAATCACTGTCTGAGTAACCAACTAATTTTGAATTTTGTGAATGGGTGTAAAACAGCCCATGATCAAGTGTACCTTTTACGTAGCGCAAAATTCTTTTAGCTTCCATGAAATGATCTTGCTTTGGCTTCTCCATGTACCTACTAACCAATCCAACCGCATACATAATATCGGGACGAGTGAAATTTAGATACCTTAAACTTCCAACCAAACTTTTGAACAACGTTGGATTTACCAACTCTCTGGTTGAATCAATTCTCAGCTTTATGCTTGCATCTGCTGGTGTGCTCACTGGTTTGCAATTTTCCATTCTGAATTTGCTTAAAATCTGCTCTGCGTATTTTTTCTGTGACATAAAAATCCCCTCTTTGTTTTGCTTGACTTCGACTCCAAGAAAGTACGACATTTTACCAATATCTTTCATCTCAAATTCGTTAGTCATAACTTTCTTAAAATCATCAAACATACCAGGGTTGTTTCCATTGAAGATCATGTCATCCACGTATAAGCATACGATCATAATATCTCCCCCTGAATTTGTTTTTGTGTAGAGTACATGCTCGTATGGACTCTTGACAAAACCATTTTTCTGAAAGTATTCATCAACCCTTGTGTTCCATGCTCGCGGAGCTTGCTTCAAACCATATAAAGCTTTCTTCAGTTTGTAAACTTTGTTTTCCTGGCCTTTCTGAACATATCCAGGAGGTTGCTCGAAGTAGACTTCTTCTTCGAGATAGCCATTCAAGAATGCTGACTTTACATCCATCTGATAAATCTTCCACTGATTCTTTGCTGCAAGTGCTGTTAGAAGTCTTATGGTATCAACTCTTGCAATTGGAGCAAATACCTCATCATAATCAATTCCGTATCTCTGTTTATAGCCTTTAGCCACTAGCCTTGCCTTGTACTTTTCCACTTCTCCATCTTGATTTGTCTTTGTCTTGTAGACCCATTTGACACCAATTGCTTTGTGTCCTTCTGGAAGATATGTGAGCTCCTAAGTGTCATTCTTCTTTATTGCACCAATTTCTTCATCCATGGCTTTGTTCCATTTTCTTTCTTCACTAGCTTCCTCAAATGTCACTGGATCACATTCAGCCATTAAACAAAATAATGAGTAATCAAAAGTTGTTTGTACCGGATTTGTTGCCTTATAGATATTATCCAGACTCCGCATTCTTCTCGGTACTCCCTCTGACCTATTGCTGCTTCTTGAACTTGATGGCATTGAAGCAGGATTTTGTTGATTAGGGCTTTCTGGAGGAGTCTGGTCATCATTTCCATCACCGTCTATGTCAGCGTCATCATCGTCATTATCATCATCATTAAAGAATAGATCTGTAACTTTTCTTTCTTCCACGCTCCATCTCCAGTAATCTGATTCTTCAAATTCAACATCTCGAGAAATGATTAATTTCTTTGTGAGTGGGTTATAAAGTCTGTAGGCCTTGCTTCTTTTGTCATATCCGATAATAATACATTTCTCTCCTTTGTCATCCAACTTCTTTCTTTTCTGATCGGGAACATGTGCATATGCAACACATCCGAAAATTCGGAGATGTCCAACTGATGGTTTACTAACACTCCATGCTTCATTTGGAGTTCTGTTTCAGACACTTTTTGTTGGATAGCGATTCAACAAATATACAGCGCATAGTACAGCTTCAGCCCAAAAACTTCTTGGCATGTGCTTTTCCTTCACCATACTTCTCTCCATGTCAAAATAGTGCGATTCTTTCTTTCAGCAATGCCATTTTGTTGTGGAGTATATGCTGCTGTCAACTGGTGATTGATTCCATGTGTCCTGCAAATTTTTTTAAACAAGTTTGAACTATACTCGCCTCCTCTGTCCGATCTGAGTATCTTCACATAATTTCCACTTTGCTTTTCTGCCATTGCTTTGAACTCCTTGAATTTATCAAGAGCCTCTGTTTTTTCTTTCAGAATATATACCCAACTTTTTCTACTAAAGTCATCAATAAATGTTAGGTAATACCAGCTCCCGCCAAGTGATGTAAAAGACGATACTTGGATGTGCATTGAAACGGAGAAGAAAGCTGGAAAGAGCAGCAAACTGGCGGCGAGGATTTCCAAACGTCTGGTTGAGTTCAGGGATATTTATCGAATTCATTTTCAGATGTCTGGTTTTCAATTTTAGACGTCTGATTGCTATTTCAAATGCCTGGAATTGAATACAGACGTCTGAATCGAGAACTTTCCATTTTGACCGGGTTTTGTGGAAGATTTATGTTATGATCTTTAAGGGCCCAAATAACGTATTGACCAAGCATCTTTTTAGAGATACATTTTTGTGCTGGAAATGAAGAAAAATTTGTTTTGGTTTTGGGACTGAGATATATTCTCAATTTTTAGGTTTTCTTTTGTAATCAATTGGTGGATTTATAAAGGATTTTTCGAAAGAAATTTGTTTGTCTTTCTTGTTTCTTCCCTCTTTTAAAATATAATTGTGTAGAGATCTTCATGGAACCTTAACATCACTATGCCCAACCTCTATCATAGAAATAAAATAATATTTTTAATGTGATGGTATGATAAATAAAACTTTGATCATAAGTAAACAGGATTATCTTTCCAATTCCAGTAGTTTTGAACAAAATGCTTCAGAGGGCTGTTATTTTAAAATTTTCATTGATATTTTGCAATAGATATAAGTACCACTATCTGACAATATATAATATATAATAAGTATTTCGTTGGAATGTTAGAGAACCCTAAATTATCACAAAACCAATTGGTTTTGTGATAATTCGGGGTTCTCTCACATGGTATCAGAACAGGTTTGTGTCTCTCCTACATCGGGAAATTTGTCTACCCAGTCTTCCTTAAAATATGGAGTTCCCCCTTCACATTGCCAATTGGTTTTGTGATAATTCGGGGTTCTCTAACATGGTATCAGAGAGGGTTTAATTTATGTGCACATAACTGCCACACTTATCCACGTCACCCAATAAGTTCCACGCGTTATGCTCATGATATGCTACATGTGCGGGGGCGTGTTGAGACAAGTCCCACATTAGGGAATTTGTAAAATGAATCCTGTATAACTATAATGAGTTCACTCTTCACATTACCAATTAGTTTTGTGATAATTTGGGGTTCTCTAACATTGTTGAGACAAGCCCCACATTGGGGAATTTGTAAAATGAACCTGTATAACTATAATGAGTTCACTCTTCACATTACTAATTGGTTTTGTGATGATTCAGGGTTCTCTAACATGGTATCAGAGCAGGATTAATTCGTGTGCAACTTCCACACTTGTCCACGTCACCGAATAAGATCCACGTGTTAGGCTCAGAATATGTCATATGTGTGGGGGGATTATTGAGACAAGTCCCACATCAGGGAATTTGTAAAATTAATCCTTTATAAACTATCAAGTGTTAACCCTTCACATTACCAATTGGTTTTGTTATAATTTAGGGTTCTCTCACAGTAATCAATATATATATATATATATATATATATCCATGATAAATAAGAGTATCCACAAAATACCATTACTTTGCATAGAAAAAAAAAATGATGCACATGCTTGAATGCACAAAGGATGATAATAATAAGGTATTAAACTTTCGAGTCCCAGTGCTGAGACTAAAAGTCAAACTTTGATTTTTGTTGCAGACAATAACTCATCGTTGAAGTAACTGGGAGAAGAAGAGAATGCTGAAGTTTGGATGTAATAAAAAAACAAATTATTATATCAGTATTTTTGAAAAATAGAAAATAAACTGATAACATAACGAGGAATAAAATTTGGTGAACCATACACATAACTGAAATAGAAGCCAAGAATCACATTGTACAATACAGACCAAAAGTGGTAAAAACATAGAATTTCATAACAAAAAGATTATATGAAAACTAAATATAGCAAAGATTTTCAATGCTAAAAAAAGGGTGTGAAGATTTATCTTTCACATTATTAAGTGTGACTTGTAAAAACAAATCAAGCATATTGGCGAAACATGCAAAACCGTTTATTATAATACGAGGCCTTGGCACGTGTATATATAAATTTCCCCAAGAATTATATCATGATATAAATTTATGAGATTTTAATATTGTATATACTTCTCATAACCAGTGTTTTAAAACGCAAAAGGCGTACGCGAGGCGTTTTCGGGTCCGTGAGGCGAGACGTTAGCCTCGAAGCGTTGAGGCGTAAGCCTTTCAGGTAAAAAAAAAAGTGCAACACATAACTTAATTTTTAATATGGAATAACATTAAGCGTCAAATACTAAGTAAAACCTATAAAGCAATTCAAATAAAATACAATCATTCTAGCACATTTAATATAAAATGCAAAAGATCAAATAATATCTTCCTCCTCATGCAAAAGATTCAAATTTTGATTTCTTAAAACTATTTGAAGATTACACCAAACTACAATTTTGATATGTTCCTTCAATTCAAATCGATTTGCAAATTTTTTTCAAGATTTAACAAAGTTTATTGAAAAACATTCTTTAAATAACAATAAGAAAATTCATTATATTGCTCATAATCATTATTTCATAAACAATTTTACTTGATTGTGCCGATATTGAAATTGAAAATTAAAAAATGGTAATTTTTATTTTCCTATATTTTGTCTTTTTTATTTCTATTCAATAATTAAAGTTCAATGACATTTATTTGTGTCAATATCTGCAACTAAAGATTAAAAGGTTTTTAAGTCCAATGCCTTAGCTGTTTAAGGCATGCGAGGCGTAAGCTTTACGCGTTTTGTATGCCTCTAGTTATTGAGGTGTAAGCTTTAGAGGTAAAAAGCCTTTTGGAATAAGCCTCAAGGCATTTTATCTCTTATTTCCTCGAGGCGAGCCTCGAGGCGGGTTTTTTAAAACAATGCTCATAACATTAATTCGAAAATATAAAGTAAAAGCATGGAAGTTTTTGTTGGAAATGAGATTTTTATAACATGGCCTTGCTTTCATATATATATACAAAATAACCATTAATTATTATAATTACCAAGGTTCAAACTCATAAATTCATCAAAATATATAAGGGTATATTGGAAAGTTCATGGTCGGACCAAATAATTGTGAACAAATTCTTTATATTGATTATTAAGAAAGATATTAAGCCACAATAGCTACTATCATAAAAAATAGAATAAGAACTTAAAAATGAATTATATTATTTGTAATCACGATTTTCTAACATAATTTGTAACCAAATACAAATAAACTAGTTTCTAGAAGCTCTGTAACATGGTACGAATATTACCACTTCATCTTCCACCAGAAATATTTGTAAGTCCTCACATTGCTTTAGTTCAGAGTGTGAAACTATTCGCTTTATAAATGTCCAATGCTTGCCTTCTAATCTCGATAAATTCAGCAGTCGCATAATGATACCATGAGCATGACAACAAAAAGGTTGATAAAATAATGATCAGAGCAAACACTTAATTTCTCATAAGTAGTTACACAAATGAATGCTATAATTGATTATAATTGCATGGTTGTACTCTTTTATTGAGATTAGAAAATATAAATTATCAGAAAATTTGGCTATAAGTTTTGATTCTTAGTGACCTAACATTCAATATGCATGCATGAAATATACAAAACTATTTACCTACAACACTCTTCTCTAGTACAGGAGGAATGTATACTCCTTTTTACTTCTCAGCAAGCCTACCACGCAGCTAGGCGAAGTCACTGTAACGTCGTATTAAATCTTTTCTTGCACTTGATATTTGGGGAAATTTGTTTGGTGAATTATTAAAGTTTACAAATTCAAACTGAAATTCATGAAGGGCTAACGGTGAAAAGACATTGAAGTTACATTAACTCGTGCACATTACACACACATTAACAACTAACAACTATAACTGAAAACAAAAGCTACTCAATAAAAAAAACAAAAATTATTTGCTATATACTCAAAACCACCTATGGTAATTTTCCATATACTCAAAACCACCTATGGTAATTTCTGATCCAAAGTAGATTAAGAAAACATCATTTGCCGAAGCTCATATTTGTATATGCCAAAAAATCATGGCTTTACTTCTACAACCGAGTAGCAATTTACGTTGCCAAAATTATTCACAAAGGGGGTTATTTAAGTACAACAAAACATTAAATAAGCACACTTATGTGCAAGACAACAATAGACACTAAATTGGAAAGAAGAATCTCCTGACGTAGAGGCTTGAAATCGAATCGCTGAAGTGAGGCCATAACCGAATCACCTAAAGTGAAGGTCGATGATTCACCAGATTTGGAAGCCGATTTGCCTGAGTTGGATGCCAAAATCGATTCGCAAGAAGTCCAAATTCTTTTCTTAGTGGTATAGAATTAGTAAGAGTTGTGAAGATAAGGGATTAGGGTTACGAATAGGAAAGATGCCATTTTTTTGTTTGCCCCAGTAGCATTTCATATCACTTTGATTGTCCAATGCTAATGTACGTTGGCAATGAAATAAGTGTATAAATCTATTTTTGATGACATATTTTTTACCCCTTGTTATATTGATTGGTTTACAACTCAAATAAGCATTGGCAATAAAAAATATTAAGTGTTACGAAATTGTTGTTATGATGTAGTGATAAAGGCCTCTGAAAACGAATTTTGAAACCAAGATTTCTCATTTTCTCCTACTTCTTCTCCAAACATTTGCAATAGAAATCCATTGAATACTTTCCAATCATATTTGAAAATCCACTCTCTTTCACTCCAATTGTTCATAGATTTGCAAACCACACAGTATCAGAGAGTTGTAGTTGAATTCACATCATTCTCTCCCTGATTTCATCCTATTTCTCAAAAAATTCAAAGATATATTGTCACAAGAGAGCTATAGGATCATCACACCAGATCTTCAAGCATCTGCAATGAAGATACAACTACTTGTCATAGTTTGTTGTTGTTGATAAGAAGAAAGTGTTCTTGTAGCTTGTAAAATCAAGAGGATATGTCTTGTGGCTTGTGAAATCAAGATCGTAAAGATATTCCTACCACCCATATAAAGCAATCAGTTACAGTGAAATTCTGCATGGTGGAGTGCGGGACTGGATATAGGATTTGTAATCCGAACCACTATAAAAATCTTAGTGTTATTTACTTATTTTATTTCATTTTTATTACTTATTTCTTTTTGTTTGCAATTTGAATAGGTATAGTGTTAAATTCATAAGTAAGTAGTTAATACACATTTCACCACTTCTAGTGTTTTAATAGCATTAAGTTCCATAATCATTTGAAAAGACATGAGATTTAAAACTCTTCCTACTATTGATTTGAGGAGAGCTTATAATTTAGGAATTAAAAAGAAAGGAGGTGGCCATGGAATTTCACTGTCAAAAGAAGAAGCAGAGGTAATGAAAAATAGAAGTGTTGTATAATGTTTTTATCCCTTTCCAAATAAATTCCCAACAGGTTTGGGTTTGTATTTTACCCATCCAATACCCAATTAACCCAAGCGTTACAACACTAAAGTGTTGCAATTTTATACTTATCACCGAACATAAAATAATACTAGTTTTCTCCCTTTCTAACACCAAAACAAAATATTTGTACCTACCAAAATTATAAGCAATAATTCTAAACATTATTAATACATTTAAAACACAAATTAAAACATTGGCATAAGATTTATATTTTACAACTAAATAGTACAATTTACATATTATGCACAATTCTTGCATTGTTAAATTCTACAATTGTACAAACCCCATTACATTACACTGATTAATTTGTAATATCATATTAAAATTTATTACAGAACATGAATATTGATTTTCATATTTGTTTACATTTTCCGATTTATTTGCAACTTAACAAAACACAACCTTACTATAGAAATTCATTATACACATTCATTGCAGATTATTGCAATATAAAACAATAAAATTTATCAATGCTTATTGTATCATAACTTCCACTATAGGGAGTTTTTAAACTTGTCTACACTTATATTTATTTACACCTATTCAACCACGCATTTCATTATTTTGCTCAAATACCTTATTTTGCACAAAGCACTCATTTAAATATTGATTCCAAATCAGTACTTTATACTTTTATTACCCACTTTAATAAGCAAAAGGATTGCCACTTAATAATTACTAATTATTACATTAAATAGATAATTCTATTAAACATAATTTATAAAATTCCACTAATTTTATTTTTGTCATCTTAAATTTTTTTAACGAACACAAATTGAACAAATCCCTTACTTCAATATTTCAGTTCCCTTATTCCAATACACACAGTTTCTAATAAACTCCCAAAATTTAACTTACTCATCGTACTAGATCATATGAGCTTGGCTTTTAAACTCTTAATTTGATTTTCCTTACTGTTTAAATCCCAGTATAGGTTACAAATAGTCTGTCCTAGATACGCAAAAAACCAGGTTGTTAGAAGGTTAAATTATTAAGTACTGGCCAAAAAAAATTTAGGAGATAATTTAAATAATTATCCATGTGGAATTTGATTTTATTTTTGAGTTGTCTTGCGAATTTTGAGAAACTTTAATATTTAATCATTAAGTGATTGAATAGTGTGCTTTAAGAAAATATTTTCAAATCAAGGTCAAATTAAAGAAAATAAATAACAAATGAGAAATAAATTGGGTTTACGACAAAATTAAAGTAAAGAAATTTTAATGTGTAAAGATAAAGTTGAGAAAACTTTATAATGTATAAATTTTGATTAGATAAAGGTTTATAAGTTATGTATTATGTATATTGCAACAAATTGCAGTGTCCACGTGTGTACAATGATTTTAGTGTAAAATTATCTGTTTTAATATGTTGTGTTAAAATAAAAAGAAAAAAAATGTAAATATTGATGAAGAAATATTTATATGCCAAAATGTTTTTTATTATGATTTTACAAATTATTTCTACCAAATAATGAAGTTTGTACATATTTAGAGTTAAAAATGTGTGTTTTATACATAAATGAATAAAACGTAAATTGAAAACATAGACTTGTGAGTTAACATGTTAATTTTTTTGTTAAATATCTTTTTTTTTTTTTTTGAACGACAAGCCTGAATTTTTTTTATTGACAATAGCAGATCACAATAAACAGCAACTAATACATACTGTCTAAATTCCTAAAATTAACGATTTACCACAAAAATAAAACTGCATAAAAATATAGCTAGACAAACACATTGCAATTTGAATCAATTGCACAATATTGAAATAGCTTCGTCCGATACTGCTCAACGTCATTACTTAGAGCTGCTAACTTCAATATTGAAAACATCGTAACAATTGTAACTTTCACCATACTGATCATCCTCATCTACCACATCAACATCCCAGTTTGCTTAAGCCAAGAATACCACCAAATTATGATCCTCTCAAAACAAATAGCCATAACCAAAGCTGCATGAAGAACTACTAGCCCACAATCATGCTCACAGCCACGATAAACAATCACTACACTAGACAATACATCACTCATCAGTGTGATACAGATTCTTTAATAATAGAAAACTATATGCATACCACCATTATCACATGATAGTGATAACCAGAATTATGTGAAATGCTGGCTTAGCATAGCAGCAATCAATACTACCTAAAAATGATAGAATTGAAACCATATTAATTCTGCAAATCCCAAAGTCAAAATGATCAGTAGCCAAAAACCAAAAACAAAAGCTGAAATTGGATTACCTTCTCGTATGTCTTTTGCCTGATTTTAGATTGATGCTTAAAGGCAGCACATCCTCTGGATTATAGTCATGACTCTCATCTAGGTCATCTTAAAATTTACCCTTAATACCCTTAGCTATAGACGAGGGAAAAGAGCTTGTAAGAATGGAAGAGGAAAGTGAAGCCAAAGAAGAATTCACAATCAGAAATGTCAAGCCTGCACCAGTAACATTAGCAGGTGGAAGTTGTATATGTGAAGATGGTTTCAAGTTTGCATATATGGAAGACTGGTGTGATGCTGAACCTAAAATGGATGTAGATTTGCTCACTAAGTTACTGGCAGCTGCAGTGAAGCTATAAGGTTTGCAAGGCATAGTCTCATCATCAAATAAATTCCTTGAGCCAAAATCTAAACTACCGGTTACACCATTATTGTGTTAATTCTTGTTAAAAAGTTTTTTAACATGTATAATTTTTAACATGAATAAAAAATGTTAAGTTGTGTGTTTAAGCGTTTAAAAGGTGTAATATGATGTTAATTAGGTAGTTTGTGTGATAAGTAGCCTAGTTAAATTTGGCTGAATTAACTAGTGCTTAGGCCTAAATTAAGCAATCATTTGGCCCAAATTAAGGTTAAGGGAAGGAGAAGTCCATAAACTATGTTTCTAGAATGTACATTTCACAAAACAAAACTCTTTCTTCTCCTTCCTAAAGAAAGTAACATATTGTAAACTTCCTCTTCTAAAAACTTAATCCAGCTTCAAAATTCAAATTAAAATATGAAATTTGCAAGTTTGAAAAATATTTAACAGGTATTGATGCTTCTCAACAAACCTAAAGCTTCAATTCTGAGCTGAAATCTTTGCAGCAAATACTTGAATTCATCCAAAAAGTGTGTTTTCTCGCACCAATAACTTGTGCAAGCCCCGAATGTGTTTAGTACATAGTAATCTTTATGAAATCATAATGTTTGTAACTTGTTCCTCAGACTTTCCGAGATACAATCAATTTCAGCCTTAGTCCATGTTTGTGGTTGTATATCTTTTGTGTTTTATGTCGGAATCCTATGAAATTTTTCTGGTTGATAGTTACATTTTGTAATTTGTATATCCACTTTTAGACCATCCTAATGTCATTAGGCTATTCTAAACATATTTGAAAGTTGTAATTGGAGATGGAAACGAACAAGCTGAAAAATGCGTACATAAGGTCAACCTAGACATTAATAGGGTCGAAACACAGGTCGACCCGATGCTATGATAGGTTAACCACCAAGTTGACCTATCAGATGCACAGGTCGACCCCCTATGGTTAATTCTTGTGTTGTTTTCCTTGAAGTCGATTGTGTTGTTTACTGAGTATTTAAGTAGAGTTATGGGTTGATTTTCCAGTGATTTCTAAATTAGTTTTCTAGTGATTTCTCTAGACTATTTCTTGTAACAAAAAAGCCAATATCAATTTTGATCCGAACTCCAAATTAACCAATTTTCATGTGCATATTTGGGTGTTAATCTCTTGTGGATTTGATGTTTCTATGTACACATGCACGTGTTTTATATAAACCATTTTGAAAGGAGTTTTATATTTATAAGTAGCATTTTAAGAAAAACATATTCTTATATTGTTATGTAAAATTGTAAATATTACTAGACTATAAAATTAATTAATATTTCTTTTTATGAAAAGATTTCCATAGTAAATGATTTCTAAACAGTTTCTGAAAATCATTTTAAAACTCCGATTTTTTCATTCTTAAATAAAATCGCACATGTTCACTAGAAGGCAAGGTTGTGATTTAAAAGTTGTAGTAAATCATGTGGTATGGAATCATTGGTTTATTATATTAGTTAATTCAAGAGTTTTATGACCAAGGCAATTGTTCTGAGATTCGTTTTAACTATTTTAATGTGGAATTAGCTAATGGATAGTAAACTGATAAGTGCGAACATGCGGTATGGGGCGTACCATTATCATTATTTGGGTTATTATTTGTGAATTTGTGACACATTCTGAGATACTACTAGTACTAGACCTTTGGGTCATCTGAGACATTTAGACATTTGGGTCATTTGAGACATTTATGGCCTTTAGTTCATCTGAGATATTTATGACTTTTGGATCGTCTAAGGAGGGCACCATACACACACACACACACACACACACACATATTGATTAGTACTGGTAGGCTTCGGCCATCTGAGTCATGCATATGCAATACAACAAAACTTGCTTTTAGTTGCATTAATTGGTTACATTTAAATTTATATGCATCCATTGATCATGTTAACTTTTAAAAATAAACACATAAATGCAGCCAATTCTTCTTGCCAATGATTCATGGAAATTTTCCGCAATTATTCCCTAAAATTTTCCATAGCCACTCCATATCCTTTCTCATCATCTTCCAAATCCCTGTCTTCTTTTGATTGCAGTTCTCTAGAATATTTCATCCGTTTAATCTTCACTCATAGAAAGAGAATTTTCCAAATTTCCAAAGCGAAGATGGTTTCTCTTCTCACTACTTTTCTCTCAAATCTGATTTCCGCTAGAGACATAACACAAAGTTCATCAGTTTTTCGTAGCATTGTTCGTATTTAGTGTTATTTAACCTTTTTTTTTGCTTTTGTTTGGCGTGATTTTAGGTGATTAATTGTTAATTTTTTGATTGATTAGCAATTGTAACTCCGATTTTCAATCGTACATAAGATTTAGGTTTGATTTGCTAAACAATTTGATATGCTTAGGATTCACCAAATTAGACTAAATTTTGTATGTGAAATGCTAGTTGACTTATTTGTCGTTCTCACATTATAGCCATGTTTGAGAGACTAGTATTGATCGGTTAGGGAAAACTAGATAGGAAGGACAACATCGGCTAGTGATATTATAATAAATAGCGTATTTTTCAAATCATAGTAAGTAATTTACACCGATATCTCTATGCACATGCACTTAGGATGATTCCTACCATTTTGTGATGAAATATGTTTTTAGTACATACAACAAGCATAATATTTTTGGCCATCTTCGTTTATACTATAGAGCCACTTATTAGCGAAGGCGTAAGAAATAAGGTGTTTTAATGTGAATGTTTTCTTTATCTGTAAGTACTTATAATTAGGGGGTGAATTCTCATTTTCAGTTAGCATTATGATGTTTAGATGAGAGTGATTAGAAGAGCACCAGTGCGTGACTAGATTCATTAGACATAAGGTACTTGTGTTATTTAGATTGGAATTCTAGACTTGGTTTTTAGTTCAACATGTCTATAGTTCTGAACCTTTTACCTTGACCTTTGGTTTATTTCCTTTTTGTATATGTTAGAACTTTTGTCAATACATAATTGTATTACAAAGTTAGATCCTTTTGTCAATACACGATTGTATTACAAAGTTAGATTTTTTTGTCAATACACGATTGTATTGAAAATACACAATAACAACTATCAATGTTACTCAATAATGTCACAATTGTCAAGTCAAACTGTGATTATAGCAATGACAGCAAGCGAGGACGATTGTGCACTAGATTGGAGCGGTACAGAACCATATCCAACAGACTAGAAGAAGAACATTTCAGTAATGTCTGAGTCCAGAAATGATTCTGTTTCCTTGAAACAGTTTTGCCGTCGTATGCACTGGTTGACGTGATAGCAATTTGTTTCCCAGGATAAAATGGACCAACCCCGTAGTGCACTACCAACAAACGGAGCTCCGACGAACTGAAGTAGATTATAGAAATTTGAACAGAGGATTACTTTGAATAAGAAGTAGAAAATTGAGAAGAATAACTGATGTGTATTCTATCTCGTTTTGGGCCATGTATTTATAGGCTGGAGGAAATGCCTATTCGAACATTAATGAACTTTGGAAAGGTTGCGACCTTTTAACCAAGCGGTGCATGAATGTGCGTTCACATGTAAAAAAGAAATGGTCTTATTCATTCAATTGAATGGACATGACAGATCAAAAGTGATCAAGTAACTCGTTTCAATGCAACAGAACCAAGCTGCAAGCAGCGGCCTATTTAACCATGAGACCCCAAGAGTCCCAAGGCATAAAGCCCAATTTTTGACACTAATATAATATTGTGTCATGGACCCCAAGAGTCCCAAAGCACTAAGATCAAGTTGACATCAATATAATATTGTGTCATGAACTCCAAGAGTCCCAAAGCACTAAGCCCAAGTTGACATCAGTGTAATATTGTGTCATGGACTCCAAGAGTCCCAAAGCACTATGCCCAAGTTGATATCAATATAATATTGTGTCATGGACTCCAAGAGTCCCAAAGCACTAAGCCCAAGTTGACATCAATATAATATTGATATTGTGTCATGGACTCCAAGAGTCCCAAGGCACTAGGCCCAATTTGACATCAATATAATATTGTGTTTTGATTTAGCCACACCATTCACAAGACCTCTTCTCCTTTATTTATATAAGCCTATAGAGAAGTAGGTACTCATATTTCATAATGTGGGACTAAGATTGCTTTTCCCTCTTCTTTCAAAATTCCTCTTGCTCATTCATTTCCAACAGTATATACATGGGTTATGGGTAATGGGCAGTTAAAATGGTTACGGAAACATGTCAGTGCTTGTTAATGGAAAATTTATCATGAGTTCCATCAATAAAATCTTAAAAAATGGGTTTCTAGACAAATAAAAAAGTAAAAAAAATCAACTCAAAAAGAAAGTAGTAAATTTTTTTGGAATCTATGTGTACTAGTTGTCTCCTCGATGTATGAGCAAGCTTAATTCTTTATTCTTCATCATTGTCAAGTTTCATGTTTGGTGCTTATCATACTTGCTTTCATATGCAACACATGTTTGAGCGTACGAATGTGTGTACTTCCAGTGTTTCTATGATAAGATTTCCAGTTCCAATAACTCAATAGCATTGTTCCTCATGTTTTTCCTATATGATTTTAACATTGACAGTGGATACTCAATAGGAACCCAATAATTTATGTATGTGATGCATATTTTCGTACTCTCACTCTAGGGCATCCTTCTATTACATTTACCAATACAAATGTCAGTACAATGCCTAAAATATGTAGTTTATTTCATCTCATATATTTCGATTTGTTCCTCTATGCATCTTGTTAGATCCAAAATTGGCTCTAACACCCGAACTAATAACAATTCTATTGAAATGAAATCAAAAACTACGAAAACACACAATTTATAGCGGTTCGGCGTTAAATAGCCTACGTCCACTTTCTTCTTTTTTTGATTGATGCTTTGAATGCGAGTACAACAATGATTTTCACTCAATTCTCACTTATCTCATACATTGATTCACTCAATTTCCTTTACAATATGATTCAAAAGATGATTGTAAGCTAAATAAGTTGATGAAATTCGGGTTGCAAAGGAGTTTAAGTTTTGAAAATGCCAAAGGATCCTTCCAAATGCCTCTTGATGTTGTATTTATAGGTGGAAAATCCCCCTGGAGTGGGATCAGTTCGGATCCACGTGGCATCAATCCCGCCACAATTGGGTTCGGATGGAACCTGATGATGACAACACACCGGGTTAGTGGAAAACGTGGGTAGATCGTGTGCATAACCATCTCGAGTATTAAGCAAAACGTGGGGTGAAAGCTGCTGTGACTCTGGGATCGGATCGGATATGTTTGTATACGGGGTTCGGATCGGCTCCATTCCTTCCGATCTGGTCCGGCATGTTTTCCTTCCCTTTCTACTTTGTGTTGATCTGTCTCTGCCCAAGGAAACCCGATCCGATCTGATTATCTGGCAGGGTGCTCTTCATTGTTTGAGTCTTTAACTTTGTGTAGCCTAGTTCACAAAGTAGGATAACATTTTGCCCCCTCAAGGGATGCTTCTATCGAAGATAGAGCATTCCTTGACATCGTCTGTTCATTGGTCTTTGAATTTGAATCATTAAATAGTCACCTTCGTTCGTTCACAGGGACGTGTTGCTTCATAAAACCGTGTCTCTTGCCGTCTATATATACACCATGACGCATATGAATTACCTTCCTCATTTTTAAACAAATTTAAGAACTCTTCTTGATGTCCGGCAGTTCCTCCAGGTAAACTTTTTCTTTATTTTCCTTCGAATTTGATTTACATACCACTTCGATGTCGCAGTGTCGTGAAAAAGTAGTTGCATCTTTATTCACGGTAGGCCAAAAATATCCATACCGTAATACTTTCTTTGCTAGGGTTTGGCCCCCGGTGTGGTCCCCACACTCACCTTCATGTACTTCTTGCAGTGCATTTTTAATGTCGTCATGTGCGATACACCGTAGTAGGGGCATTGAAAACCCTTGGTGATAAAGGACGTCGTCCTGTAAAATGTATCTTGCAGCCTTACGTCTTACAGCTCGTCTTTCGCTCTTTTTCAACAGGAGGGTTCCATTCTTGAGAAAATTCTTGATCGGTGTCATCCATGATTCTCTCTTTAGGTTGACTTCCAAGGCTAGTTCCACTTCCATCAGGTCGAAACTCGGTGATTCCAAAATCTCTATCGGAACCGTTTCAGTTTCTTTGGGGTTATCAGAACTTGCTAGCTTTGCCAACCGATCTGCTTTCTGATTTTCTGTTCTTGGAATATGCGTTATGCTGTAATGCTCCAAACTACCCAACAACTCCTTTACCTTTTTGAGATAAGTAACAAGTCGAGGCTCTTTAGCAATAAATTCCTCCGAACCTGGCATACAACTAACTTGGAATCGCAACATATATCCAGTGTCTTCACTTCCAATTCTTTGGCGAGTTTCAGCCCGGCAATCAGGGCTTCATACTCAGAATCGTTATTAGTAGCAGCAAACTCTAGTCGTAATGCATAGTAAATAGATCGTCCTTCAGGAGTTATTAAAACAACTCTGACGCCGGACCTTCGATCATTTTTGGCTCCGTCCGTATATAGCTTCCACGGACTAAGCTCTAACTCTTGGTCCAAAGTAACTACCTTATCACCCACCGTTTCCTCTTCGGGAATTGTGAATTCAGCTATAAAGTCGGCCAATGCCTGCCCTCTTATTGATTTCCGCTGTTGAAAATTTAAATCAAATTGACTTAGCTCGATGTTCCATTTAAGTAACCGCCCCGATGCTTCGGGTTTTTGCAACACTTGTCTTAAAGGTTGATCGGTGTGTACAACTATTGGGTGAGCCTGAAAGTAACGACGAAGCTTGCGGGAAGCAATCAGGAGGCTATAAGCAAGCTTTTCTATCTTCGGATAATTACGTTCTGCAGCAGCTAGCTTTTTGCTCACGTAGTATACAGGCCTCTGGACTTTATCCTC
This sequence comes from Allium sativum, assembly GCA_030737875.1. NCBI lineage: Eukaryota > Viridiplantae > Streptophyta > Magnoliopsida > Asparagales > Amaryllidaceae > Allium > Allium sativum. Next base: position 102,004,762 of record CM060909.1, read on the forward strand.
TTCACGTACCAATGTTGTACTGATGGCGTGAAATGATACTGCTAGGTAGACAAACAAATCCTCATGTTCCATGGGTTTTGATAATATTGGAGGCTTTTCTAATAAGTCTAATAAATTCTGAAACGCCTCCACACAGTCGGGGGTCCACTCAAAATTTCGCTTTCCTCGTTTTATTAGATCGAAGAAAGGTACACACCTATCTGTAGCTTTGGAGATAAACCTGCTCAATGTAGCAACTTTTCTGACCAAGCTTTGAACATCTTTGATCTTTCGCGGTTCTTCAATATCCCTTATTGCTGCTATTTGGCTAGGATTTATCTCAATTCCTCGAGAACTCACGATAAACCCAAGGAATTTTCTAGATGCGACCCCAAATGAGCATTTAGGGGGTTTAACTTCATTCAAAATCTTCGAAGAATATCAAACATTTCAGCTAAGTCCCTTGTATGGTCGGAAGATTGTTTAGACTTCTCAAGCATGTCATCCACGTAAACCTCCATGGTTTTCCTGATTTGATTATAGAACATGCGTTTGACCCAGCACTGGTACGTGGCTCCTGCATTCTTTAACCCAAATGGCATTACCACATAACAACATAACCCCAAGTCTATGATGAAAATTATATGCTCCTGATCTGGTATGTGCATGGGAATTTGATTGTACCCAGAATAGGCATCCATAAAGGATAAAAGCTCATGCCCAGCCGTCGAATCTACTAGATGATCAATTCTGGGGAGAGGAAAGCTATCCTTTGGGCAGGCCTTGCTCAAATCAGAAAAGTCGATACATGTACGCCACTTCCCGTTAGACTTTTTGACTAGGACAAGATTTGATATCCAGTTGGGATATTTCGAATCCTTAATGGATCCATTATCTTTTAATTTCTCTACCTCTTCTTTCAAAGCTGCTGACCGCTCTGAGCCTAACATCCGTCTTTTCTGTTTGACTGGTGGGTGCTTTGGATTAATACATAAAGACTGGCTCATAGTGGCAGGCGAAATCCTACACATGTCAGCGTGTGTCCAGGCAAACACATCCATACTGCCCTTAAAAAATCAGCCAACTCTCTCGCTCGAACTGGATCTAGTTGCGAGCCGATCTTTAGTACTTTTGTTGAATCTGTCTCATCAATAGGTATATCTACTGTTATCTAGTTGGGAGTCGCCTTCCTATCCTCGGGTTCTTTATCCTCTCTAGGATCTATATCCTCGAGCACATCTAAGGGCGACTCTCTTAGGGCGGGACCCCTTAATTGCTATGCTGAGTTCTCCTTCGGAGGGGCAGAATCGTCCTTAGTTTCTATATTCAACCCCTTTATTAGCATCTTCAACTCCGTCATGTAACAAGCTCGTCCCGTAGCTTGGTTGCCCCTCATCACTCCAATTCCTGCGTTAGTCGGGAATTTAAGCAGCAAGCACCAAGGTGCAATACATGCCCTAAACTCGGTAAGGGTCGGTCGGCTGAGGAAGGCATTGTAGGGCGACTCCACATCCAAAACTATAAACGGCAGTGTCCTCACTCTTTGGCGATCGCCCTACCCTAATGTCACTGGTAATTCTACGTAGCCCATCGGAGCCGTCGACGCTCCGTTGAAGCCACGTATCCATCCTTCGCATGGCTTTAGATCTTTTGCTTCAAGTCTCATTTGTTCAAAAGCTTTCTTGAAGAGGATATTGGCCGAGCTTCCGTTATCTACCAACACTTTATGGACTAAAGCAGGGCCGATGGTCGTGGTAATTACCAGTGGATCTTCAGTTGGGGATTGAACTCCGGAATCATCTCTACTACAGAATATAACGTCGTCTGACATCGTCTTTTGTTGTTTTAATGGAGTGTGTCTTCGAGTTACTGCATTCTCCTACCTCAAAATGCTTAGCGGTGTTGACGTACCGATCCATCGCTTTGAAACTACGACTAGCTAGGTGGGGTCCGCCTATAATGGTATTGATAACGATCCCCTTACCTTTCTGCTGGGATGTGGGTTTTGAAGTAGGCTGCTTTTGGTCCGGGGCTTATCCCCCTTGCCCCATGTCCCTTGGGGCTACCTTATACTCGTCCAACTTCCCTTACCGCAACAATCTTTCAACTATATCTCTCAAATGACGGCATTCGTTAGTGGAATGACCGTGGGTTCCATGGAACAAACAAAACTTTCCCATTGTGATCTCTTTCTCAGTGGAGTCTCTGGGTGGTGGTTTTTTGTACTGCAATATGCTATATGTATTCAAGTAAATATTCTCCAACGTATCATTTAACGGCGTATAGTTTTCAAAAGTCTGGAATCTGGGTCTTTTACTAGAGCTATTCCCTCGGTTTCTGTTCCTTCTATTGCCGTTCCCATTCCTGTTGCTATTACTCCCGCTCTGGTTACCAACATTTACTTCAACCTTCCCTGAACTGTCACCAGATTGTTTCACAGCAACATTACTTTGGAGGCCTTCCCTCGAGGCCCCTTCAGACTTTCTCTTCCTATTTGCATGAGCTTCTTCTCGTCTCAAGCGAATGTTAGATTTTTCATAGAACAATTCTCTGGTAGGAGGCGGTTTCCCAAACAAGTAATCCCTGAATTCTGTGTCAGGGTCAACCCCTTCTATCAAGGCCATCAGAATAGTGGGCTCATATAGGTCACTAACTTCGGTGACGGCCAGGTTGAAGCGGTCTAAATATGACTTCAAAGATTCTCCTGGGGCCTGTTTAATCTGTGACAACTCTATGATGCTCTTGGACTTTCGGGCGTGAAGTCGAAACTGGTTCATGAAGCGCTCACTCAATTCTGCGAAATTTGATATCGACCGGGGAGGGAGCCGGGTGAACCACATTAAAGCCACGTCTTCAAGATAAATTGGAAAGGCTTAGCATTTATAGCATCTGGAGCTGCTGCAGCATTCATGAACCATGCATACCTCATCAGATGCTGCCCTGGGTCCGTTCTTCCTGAATACCGAGCCATTTGAGGCAAGTTGAACCGCCGAGGGAACTGGAAATCCAATATATCATCTGTGAAGGGGGTATGACTTCGCTCAATACCCCAGTCCTCATTAGTATACCACCGGCATTCAGACATAATCTGACGCACCATCGCCCATACATCAGCATTTGTTAATGTCTGCACCGGTTCTCTAGGTCTAATATTCGGATTACCCCTGGGCTCCTGATTAGGGGATAAGCTCATGTTTCTAGCAGTGGCTGCTCTACATTGCTCCCTACGCTCCCGGTCGATCTCAGGAGGGAGAGGCTGGAGAAGTTGTTGTTGCGTAGGATTAGTAATGTTAGGATCCCTGGGTAGAACGTGGGATCCACGCATGGGCAACAACATAGGCTCTCTCAAGCTTGGGTCATCAGGCCCTAACACACGAGCACAGTCTTCGCGAGATCCTAAAGATCCAAAAGTTAGCTAATCAAGATTCTGAGGTCTCTCTAGCGGTCTTCTTTCATAAGGACGTCCCTCATCTAAATAAGATGAATCGTCTACAGCAAGGAGGCGTGTTGGGGAAGATGTCTTTTGTCTCCGGAGCTCTTGGAGTTCCCTAGTCATAGTGATCATGTTTTCTTGCATGCGAAGACTGTCATGCTTATGGGCTTCCAATGCCTTCTTAGTACTCTGGAGCATATCAAGGAAGTGTGAAAAATCTCCTTGGGTGACGGGTGCAGACGGGTCAAGCTGATCATTGGTCATAGCGGCTGGAATCAGAGCATTGGAGGGAGCTCGAGTAGAAGTTCCAGCTTCATTCTGATTCGGATCGGATCGGAGCAAGATAGTTGGATCGGACCGGTTCGGATGGGGGTAGCGAGTGACCTCAATGTCTTCTGATCGGCTTGGACCAGAGTCGCCTACTCGGATCGGACCTTCCCGACCGGAGCGGCGTGCTCCAGAGTCTTGTCCGCGCGACCTCGTCAATACCATGGCTTGTTGATTTTCTCTAGCAACGATTTCCCCAGCGCCTTGTACTTCTTTTCCTTTCATTTTGGCCATAGTGTTCAATTCTTAAATGGTTCATCAAAAGGTACTTAAAGATGTCAAAAACGAAGGATTAACTTCTTTGAACTTCGAAGGTCCAAATAGTAGAATGATAATCCCAAAAAGCGAAGAATTCCAAGATCTCCCAATGAAAGCACCAAAATGTTAGATCCAAAATTGGCTCTAACACCCAAACTAATAACAATTCTATTGAAATGAAATCAAAAACTACGAAAACACACAATTTATAGTGGTTCGGCGTTAAATAGCCTACGTCCACTTTCTTCTTTTTTGATTGATGCTTTGAATGCGAGTACAACAATGATTTTCACTCAATTCTCACTTATCTCATACATTGATTCACTCAATTTCCTTCACAATATGATTCAAAAGATGATTGTAAGCTGAATAAGTTGATGAAATTCGGGTTGCAAAGGAGTTTAAGTTTTGAAAATGCCAAAGGATCCTTCCAAATGCCTCTTGATGTTGTATTTATAGGTGGAAAATCCCCCTGGAGTGGGATCGGTTCGGATCCACGTGGCATCAATCCCACCACAATCGGGTTCGGATGGAATCTGATGATGACAACACACTGGGGTAGTGGCAAACGTGGGTAGATCGTGTGCGTAACTGTCTCGAGTATTAAGGGAAAACGTGGGGTGGAAGCTGCTGTGACTCTGGGATCGGATCAGATATGTTTGTGTATGGGGTTCAGATCGGCTCCATTCCTTCCGATCCGATCCGGCTTGTTTTCCTTCCCTTTCTATTTTGTGCTGATCTGTCTCTGCCCAAGGAAAACCGATCCAATCGGATTATCTGGCAGGGTGCTCTTCACTGTTTGAGTCTTTAACTTTGTGTATCCTAGTTCACAAAGTAGGCTAACACATCTCTATGATGTTTTAAAATATGTTCTCATATTTGATGCAAATACCAAACTAATTTGAACTTACTAGTTACGCTACTTTTTGCGTACAATCGATATGAAAACATCAAACTTTTAGTCAAAGTATTTGGATACTCACTTTCTTAGTCCTTATTATCCCAACAATAGCAACGAGACATTGTAATCTTTTTTCCTATTTAATAAAACTTGCGACTGAGTTATGCTTTTAAAAAATGATTACAATTACTAAGTGTATAGGATAAATATTCCATTAATCAGTATTGACCCAGGTAACTAGATTAAAATTTAGGTTTCTGTTTATTTTGACATAAATTTGAAGCTTACATTCATTGGGTCCCAAAGAAATCTTGATAGGAATAAAGACGAGATGTATTGGTAAGGTAGGGTTGATCACATTAACAAAACTTACTTGAAAAGAGATGTTGAAGTATCATCTCTCAAGTCTTTCCATCTCTTCTATTTATCTCCTTTCTTTTAGTCTTGCGTTTGATGCTCCAGCATGTTAATTTTACAAGAATTATCGGAGCTTCATGGTTCTTGATTTTTCATTTTGCTTGATAATAGCAAATATGGTTTAGAACTAGAGATGTTGGTTAATCTTAAGTGGTTAGTTTGGTTATTGTATTTGATTGGATTGAGCCATTGGAAGCTAATCAACATTGCTTTGATTGTGTGATTGCTGATTTGATCTTCCTTACAACATTATGTAGAAATATCAATATTGAGATTTCTAAAAATTCTTAATGTTGTTGCCTGCATTGATAAGGCGATTTTCTACTTTCTTGGATTGTGGCTACCCTGCTAAAGAATTTAATAACAATAGGTCTCTCCCTGTAGTTAATCCGTAGACTTTGTACAGATGTGGCTTCTTTTGAAAACCATGGATCAACCGATGGTAAACATACAAATCTGCAGACTTCTACATTTTGTGATTCCACTTTAGCATGTATGGAAAAAAATTAGAGGTGAATCGCATGCTGATCCAAATGAAAACTGGAAAAATGATGTATGCAGTATGGGTATGTTGCATGTTTTCATTTACTTAAAATTTCATTATAACTATTTGTGTTATCCTGATTCCGACTTATTTCATTGTCTTAAGTAGTCCTCTCATTATTGAAGGAGGTGTTGTATCCCTGCTCCTTGCCATGGTGAGATATTTGACTGTAGACATTATCATAACAAATTTGCAACTTTTGGATCTTTCACTAATTTTTCGTTAGTTTTCCAATTAGATATCTGATGCATCCCTCAAAAGATTATGTAATGACCCAAATTTCAGCGGACCCGAATTTTTCGTAAAAAGCTAAAAATCTAGGTCCACTGAAACCCAAGTTGGTTTTCCTGGTATCCTGCAAAAATGAAAAGATAGTATATATTAGAGATCACGATAAAAATACCTCACAGCGGAATGAATAAAATATAATAATAAGTAATACTTACCCTAATAATGACACTGTTTAACAAGTGTCTCTAAGCTGTATAATCTCTTTCACCTGTCCAACCTGTGAGTTTTTTATGAGGAGGGGGTCAGAACATAAATTCTGGTGAATGGACAAATTATACTTTCTATAAATCACATTACATATACCATTTTATCACGGATTTACCTTTACTAAGTTATTTGGGTTTATTTCACATTACGCCTCTGTGACACCCCGTATGTTTACATTTTAAAAAGTAAGAAATTTACATACGTATACGATGATACGCAAAGCATATAAACCAGCAAAGCATGAAGATAAAAGATGTTTTGTTTAAACTTCTAGAATTAAGGTAAATGGGATTCACCATTGCGTTCGTCTCGGAAAAATACGCGAAATAGAGTCCGAGTTTTCGAGAATCGGAGTCCGTATGACCCGTTAAAGGCCCAAAGAAGATTAGTGAAAATTTGAAATTCGGAAACAGGTTTGAAAACCAGATCTGGGGTTAGGCGGGAATTTTCCCCGCCTAGGCCATGTCGACAGGGCTGTCGACAGGCCTGTCGACTTGGGCCCAGACCAAGTCGACAGCCCTGTCGACTTGCCTGTCGACAGGGGGTGGTCGGAGGCAATTTGCCTGTCGCACCTGTTTGGCTCACCTGGTCTGGTACTTAGCCTGATTCTGGAAGCTTCCGAGATCTGATGGTCCTAATCTATCCTAGATCTAATCCTTTGGCCTAAAACACTCCTAATCTCTATAAAAACACCCCTAAGCCCCCCCCCCTAAACCCTCATAACTCACCCTCTCCACGAAGTGCTGCCCAAATGCCAAGTGATCATGGCCTCCATTCCCTTTTCCTAAAGCCTAAGCACTCAAATCGGGTTAAAATCAAGTGGTGCAAGCTAGCTACGCCAAAAGGAAGGAAGATCAACGTTTCTATGCGAGTTTCATGACGATTCTTCAACAAAGGAGGCACCTTTCTTAGCCAAGATGATTCATGCCTCTTTCCCTAGGCCTAACTATGTAAGTTCTAGCTACTTTTAGATGGAAACGGTAGTTTTGATAATGACATGGGATAAAATGAGGCTAAACATGATTATGCGAACCTATAGGAACCTTACCTTGCCTCTTGTGTTCATGTTTGTGGTTTTAGGCTATGTGGGTGACTTAATCATGCCTCTCATGCTATGCATAACCTAGTTTAACTTGCAAGTTTGGATTTTTATGCATGAAATGCTTGCATGAACCTTTAGGGACTATTTTTACTAGTGAAACATTGGCTAAGATTCGGTTTTGGGCTTATGCATGTTTATGAACCCAAGCCCCTAATGTTAACATGCAAGTTTGTGGCCAAATCCTTTATGACATTATGCATACTTATGGCCCATTTCCTTTTCTTCTCATGTTATGCATGCTTGTGGCCAAACCATTATGAACCTATGCATGTTTTGAGCCAAACTCTCATGATACTATGCATGTTTGGGGTCATTGTGTAGCCTAGTATCTCTACGATGTGACTCGTCCATTCTTGCGTTGGAACACGATTTGGGTTGAGGTTAGACAAGCGTGAATATAGCATGAAAAACTTAACTCGAAGTTGCATGATAACATGATAGGCGAGCTAAACTTGGCATGAACCAGAATTTGGGTAAAGGGGTATAAACGTGATAACATGCGATGTTAAATATGACATGTGAATACTTGAAAACATAACTTGTAATGTAACATGGAAGTTGACGTGTAAGTATGCATAAAAACATAAGCTTGGGAATTTACCTATTAAGTTAGGTCTACCCATTGGGAATTTACCTATTAAGTTAGGTCTACCCAATTGCTTGAAAACTTAACTATGAACATGATACTAGACTAAACATGAAAGTGGCCAACTCGAGGTTGGGTTGAGTTTGCAACGTAAAACTACCCGGAACCGACCGGCCTAACTAGTAGTTGCAAACAATAGGACTCAATGTGAGAAGTTGGTCATGTTGTGCTTGAACCCGAGGTTAGACCAAGTTGTGGTGTAAATCTACCCGGACCCGCCCGGCTTAACTAGTAACCACAACAAAGTCTAATGTGAGAGGTTGGGGTGCATTAAATAATTAATGCCACATAATAGGGTTAAGTTAATTTGATTAATGAGACTTAACCAAATATGACATGGACAAATGGGTTAAGTAATTTGATTAGGCTAATGATACCTAACAAAACATGACGGGGCTGGTTAGGTTGAGTAACTTGATTTGCCTAACGACGACTAGTGGACGGGATTAGGTTAACTAACACTTAATCAATCCAACATGATAACTTGATAAGGTTAAGTAAATTTTCTCAAGTAACACTTAACCCACTAGACAAACCCCAATTCGGAGGATTGGGTAAATGACCATAGTTAACAAGGATAAGAGAAATATGGCTAAGTGGTAAACCTTAGTTAAGGGAAACTAAGTAATAATCCTTAGTCAAGGAGATTTGGACCACTTCTTAGGTAGATTAGTAACCTGATACGTTAGGTCAACGTTTAAGTATGCGTATAGGAGCAGGCTATCTGATTCAGATAAAGGCTCCAACGAACTGGGTAACGAAGCAGCGGCTTCGGGGAACGTGAGGATATTCTTGGGATCCCTCCGTGAGCTGCCGGGTCATTATACTAGGCTCACGGGAGGTTGAGGTCTGCGGTAGAAGAACCAAGAATATGCCTTGGTTGCTATGCGAGCGACCTAAAGACTGGGGTGGATAGCAGTGAGTCGACGAATACATAAGGTGCCCGAGATAGCAAGTTCGTCGATCATCTACCATCTTGAGTCAAGCGTATACGTACGGAAAGGCAGGGAACACCCAACAGACCATAATTGCTATCTAATTATGGGTGAGGTAGGCCGTAGGATGTGGGCTGGCCGGAGTGTAGTTCTCATGCAAGATTTTCTCTTGTGTTGCCTTTCACTAGTTGAGGGAGGGGTCTCGTGGGACCATAGCCACGTGTAGAAAAGCAGACCTTAGTATCTGCATCGGCAGATAAATCTAAAGCTCCCGACCGAGTCCTGTACTTCTTGGTTTGCCCTGTGACTGGACTCGGGTGGCACGATGTGTTACATGTGCGTACAGTAATAGAAAACGATTCACGATGGATGCGGGGGAAAAAGGGCGCGGTTGGGGGTTAGCGTAATCCCTAGTGGCCTAGGTGTTTTAACCCAAACCGAAATACGAAAGCGTGCAATAGGTAAGCGTAATCCCTAGTGGGGCTAGGTGGCGTAAGTCCTAGTAGTTCAAACGATGATTCATATGGAAGAGCCTAGCTAGAACAAGGGTGACAGTCCAAACGGTTTCTAGGATAATACGACATGAGGAAGCCCGTACGAGGCACGGCAAAGGACTGAACCTACATACATGAAAAGAAGCATATGATTTGAGTAATCTATATATGCGATAAACCATCACAAGACTTTGAGTAAGGGACATTCCTGGTTAACGCATAACAAGGCTAGGATACTGGTACGGAGGGTGCAGAGCAGTTATATCTGTTAGAACTAGGAAGAATACACATAATAGATCCCGTGGATTGTTAGGCGGGGCGGATACCTTGGGATAATGTACTCGATAGAGGTCTGATACCTCGACTTATCATAACATCGTAGTTTGTCATGATACCTTAGTCCACCTTGCCACAGTAGTCAACCGGCTACCCTGGTTTAGTTTATCTATCTTGTAGTTATCCTGATGTTTACCTTCAGTTTATGCATGTCATGTTACCATTACCTGTTTTTATACTGGAAGTAGATAGGACTTACTCAGTCTTTTTGACTAACCCGTTTTGTTTTCGCCTCTTTTCTTCCGTTTCCCCCCCCCCCCCAGGTTGCAGGGAGGAAACAATGCTGTTTAGTTCGGACTTCTTCTGTTTGAAGGTCATCATGGATGGCTTGGACTTTCTTGACTATGGCTACTTTACTGCTTTATTTGGGGGAATAATTTATTAAAAAGTCTTTATGCTTCTTTACTATTGCAAGACAGGTTTTGATGTACTCTGATGTAAAAGGCTTTAGACCTTATTTATTCATGTTATGAAAGTTTGATTTTACTTCCGCTATTTATATATGTTCTGTCTTGTGATATTTCCGTGCATGTTTACCAATAATGCCCCTCTAAAGCTAGTGCATTCCTTTGCGAGTGACCCTAGCGGAGGCGGGGTGTTACATTTGGTATCAGAGCAGAAGGTTACCAGGCTGGGCAAAAGTTTTTAAAGACCTTCTGAAATTTTTTTTGAAAAACCGTTTACAAAGAAGCATTTTTTTCAAGAAAAACTTTGTTTTAGAAGTTATTCCCCAAAAGCCATTAGCAATGTCCTTGTTTTATTAGTTGAATCCTCTTTTCCCTTCTCTCTCCCATCGATAGTCACGTTAGCTTTGGTTACAAGTAGTTTTTGAGTTAGAAGAGTGTTTTCTTTATGATGGGGGAATGGTTGTCGAGAAAATGGAGTCAGGAGGAAGTAAGGAAATGGAAGGATGGCAGGGCAAGGCAAGGCAAGGCAAGAAAAAAAAAAAAGAGAGAAGGGACCAGTCGACAGGGCCGTCGACATGCCTCCCCCCTGTCGACAGGGCTGTCGACACGACGAGCCTGCAGGAAAAAAAAATATAAAAGCCCGAAGGCCGAGAGCTTCAGCTCATAACCCCCAATTCCCTTCTCCTTCCCTCCCAGCCAAAACCGAAAATTCCCCAACTCCACCACCTCCCATCACCTCGTTTCTCCACCGTTCTTCATAAAATTAAACTCAAATCGAAGCTAGAGACCCTCTCCATCCGGATCTATAGTTCCCCTCTTCCAATTCGTGTTTAAATCGCCATGGCCAATCAACCCAATCCCTACGAGCTTTACCCTCAACTAACCGCGCAAGAGGTTGAGTGGTGTGACGAGCAACCAGGGATAATTGAGCACTACATGCAGCTTGCCACTAGGAATTTGCTTCTAGGCCGACCGGTGAGGTTTGCGGATTTTGCGGGAACCGCCGTGGAAAGCTTGTTTGTTAATGCGGGTCTTATTCATATTTTGGATACGCACACAGCCGAGAGGAGAGGCTACAAGCGTATGGTAAGACTTTTTGATGCTCGTTTGCAAATTGATGTGGATGATAATGGGTTGATAACTTATGGTTCATGGGTTAAGGGTACCCATATATTTATGAATGAGGTACAATTTGGGGAAATTTTGAATATCCGGGGTACGGGACTTGATATAAATGACCTGGAGATGGATGATTTGAATGTGTGGGGAAGGATTTTTTTTTTAATGGACTGGATAGGCAATGGGATAGTACGCATTTGCGCCCCCTAGCTAGGTTTGTGATCAGGATATTGCAATATAATATTGCGGGGCAGAATCATGGGTTTGACAGAGTCCCAGTAGTTGTTAAGGCCGCTACTTATGCTATTTTTGGGGGCATACAAATAAACTGGGCGAGAACCATCTTACAGCAGTACCAGATCTTTAGGGGAGCAAGGCACTCCAATATTTGTTTTGGGAACTTATGGACCATAGTTTTCCGCTGGTTTGGGGTGGATTTGCATGATGAGGATTATGTGACACTTTCTAACCATCCCTCAGTTATCATCACTGAAGCTGCACTAGGGAGAATGAGTATAGATATGCAGGAGCTGCAAGGGGAGCCTCAGCCTATGGAGCATGAGGGATTATATGAGGAAGAGGATGAGGGTAACGAGGAGGAGGAGCAAGAGGAGGAGCCACATGATGATCAGTTTGGACACTTTGAAGACCCCCATCAGGCACCACAGCACGAGGGTGAGCAGGCTGGGGATGGAGCCTGGCCTTATCAGGCCCCGGCACAGGGGGCTCCGGATACAGGTGCCTGGGATCCATGGGCTACTAGGGACCCAGACTGGAGGACCGAGCTGAGATATGTTTCACAGCAGCAGGCTCGCTTGATGAGGAGCCACCAGGATATTATGAGGTCACAGCAGCAGACGCTGGAGTCACAGGTAGCCATGGCTCAGACACAGCAGCAGATGCTTCAGGAGATGAGTTCCTCTTATGATCAGTTGGGGGCTGGGATGCAAGACCTACAGTTAGAGCTTAGGCAAGGGAACCGACGGCAGGAAGAGAGGCTTGATAGATTAGAGGAGCTCATCCGTAGCTATTTCCATCAGGATTGACCTCTATCGGTTATCCGTAGGATAGTATTTTATTTTCAGTATTGTTTAGCTGTTCCTTTTGTTGTCTAGTTGTAACGATGTACTAAAACTATCTTAATAAAGTTTGTACGTTGTTTGTTTACGCAATTTGTTGTGTCTAATGTAATTATGAAATATTGAACGATAATGTCTGATAACGAAGAACAATGAAAACAACAAAACGGGATATCTCTCCGTTACATAAAAATTTAGAAAATTAGATTTTTCTAAATTAATAATGGATGGTAGGATTCTGGATGCTCAAATTGGATGAACTTCACTCTTATTTTATAAGGGTGTGGGAAAATTTGGATGAAATTACCTTTTCAAATTTTTGCATTCATATAGAACTGCAAGTATATTTAGGATGAGAGCATCATGGTTTGAAAAAGAAATTTTTAAGAAATTGCATTCATGTAGGTGGTACCACAAGTTAGGCATACATATTTTTCTATGATGTGATTCACTTTTGCACATGTGCACATGTTTGCAACAATTGGCTGAACACTTCTGGATGCTAATATGGGGACATAAATCCTACTACTATTGAATTTCGGGGACGAAATTCTTTAAGGGTGGGACGATGTGACACCCCGTATGTTTACATTTTAAAAAGTAAGAAATTTACATACGTATACGATGATACGCAAAGCATATAAACCAGCAAAGCATGAAGATAAAAGATGTTTTGTTTAAACTTCTAGAATTAAGGTAAACGGGATTCACCATTGCGTTCGTCTCGGAAAAATACGCGAAATAGAGTCCGAGTTTTCGAGAATCGGAGTCCGTATGACCCGTTAAAGGCCCAAAGAAGATTAGTGAAAATTTGAAATTCGGAAACAGGTTTGAAAACCAGATCTGGGGTTAGGCGAGAATTTTCCCCGCCTAGGCCATGTCGACAGGGCTGTCGACAGGCCTGTCGACTTGGGCCCAGACCAAGTCGACAGCCCTGTCGACTTGCCTGTCGACAGGGGGTGGTCGGAGGCAATTTGCCTGTCGCACCTGTTTGGCTCACCTGGTCTGGTACTTAGCCTGATTCTGGAAGCTTCCGAGATCTGATGGTCCTAATCTATCCTAGATCTAATCCTTTGGCCTAAAACACTCCTAATCTCTATAAAAACACCCCTAAGCCCCCCCCCCCTAAACCCTCATAACTCACCCTCTCCACGAAGTGCTGCCCAAATGCCAAGTGATCATGGCCTCCATTCCCTTTTCCTAAAGCCTAAGCACTCAAATCGGGTTAAAATCAAGTGGTGCAAGCTAGCTACGCCAAAAGGAAGGAAGATCAACGTTTCTATGCGAGTTTCATGACGATTCTTCAACAAAGGAGGCACCTTTCTTAGCCAAGATGATTCATGCCTCTTTCCCTAGGCCTAACTATGTAAGTTCTAGCTACTTTTAGATGGAAACGGTAGTTTTGATAATGACATGGGATAAAATGAGGCTAAACATGATTATGCGAACCTATAGGAACCTTACCTTGCCTCTTGTGTTCATGTTTGTGGTTTTAGGCTATGTGGGTGACTTAATCATGCCTCTCATGCTATGCATAACCTAGTTTAACTTGCAAGTTTGGATTTTTATGCATGAAATGCTTGCATGAACCTTTAGGGACTATTTTTACTAGTGAAACATTGGCTAAGATTCGGTTTTGGGCTTATGCATGTTTATGAACCCAAGCCCCTAATGTTAACATGCAAGTTTGTGGCCAAATCCTTTATGACATTATGCATACTTATGGCCCATTTCCTTTTCTTCTCATGTTATGCATGCTTGTGGCCAAACCATTATGAACCTATGCATGTTTTGAGCCAAACTCTCATGATACTATGCATGTTTGGGGTCATTGTGTAGCCTAGTATCTCTACGATGTGACTCGTCCATTCTTGCGTTGGAACACGATTTGGGTTGAGGTTAGACAAGCGTGAATATAGCATGAAAAACTTAACTCGAAGTTGCATGATAACATGATAGGCGAGCTAAACTTGGCATGAACCAGAATTTGGGTAAAGGGGTATAAACGTGATAACATGCGACGTTAAATATGACATGTGAATACTTGAAAACATAACTTGTAATGTAACATGGAAGTTGACGTGTAAGTATGCATAAAAACATAAGCTTGGGAATTTACCTATTAAGTTAGGTCTACCCATTGGGAATTTACCTATTAAGTTAGGTCTACCCAATTGCTTGAAAACTTAACTATGAACATGATACTAGACTAAACATGAAAGTGGCCAACTCGAGGTTGGGTTGAGTTTGCAACGTAAAACTACCCGGAACCGACCGGCCTAACTAGTAGTTGCAAACAATAGGACTCAATGTGAGAAGTTGGTCATGTTGTGCTTGAACCCGAGGTTAGACCAAGTTGTGGTGTAAATCTACCCGGACCCGCCCGGCTTAACTAGTAACCACAACAAAGTCTAATGTGAGAGGTTGGGGTGCATTAAATAATTAATGCCACATAATAGGGTTAAGTTAATTTGATTAATGAGACTTAACCAAATATGACATGGACAAATGGGTTAAGTAATTTGATTAGGCTAATGATACCTAACAAAACATGACGGGGCTGGTTAGGTTGAGTAACTTGATTTGCCTAACGACGACTAGTGGACGGGATTAGGTTAACTAACACTTAATCAATCCAACATGATAACTTGATAAGGTTAAGTAAATTTTCTCAAGTAACACTTAACCCACTAGACAAACCCCAATTCGGAGGATTGGGTAAATGACCATAGTTAACAAGGATAAGAGAAATATGGCTAAGTGGTAAACCTTAGTTAAGGGAAACTAAGTAATAATCCTTAGTCAAGGAGATTTGGACCACTTCTTAGGTAGATTAGTAACCTGATACGTTAGGTCAACGTTTAAGTATGCGTATAGGAGCAGGCTATCTGATTCAGATAAAGGCTCCAACGAACTGGGTAACGAAGCAGCGGCTTCGGGGAACGTGAGGATATTCTTGGGATCCCTCCGTGAGCTGCCGGGTCATTATACTAGGCTCACGGGAGGTTGAGGTCTGCGGTAGAAGAACCAAGAATATGCCTTGGTTGCTATGCGAGCGACCTAAAGACTGGGGTGGATAGCAGTGAGTCGACGAATACATAAGGTGCCCGAGATAGCAAGTTCGTCGATCATCTACCATCTTGAGTCAAGCGTATACGTACGGAAAGGCAGGGAACACCCAACAGACCATAATTGCTATCTAATTATGGGTGAGGTAGGCCGTAGGATGTGGGCTGGCCGGAGTGTAGTTCTCATGCAAGATTTTCTCTTGTGTTGCCTTTCACTAGTTGAGGGAGGGGTCTCGTGGGACCATAGCCACGTGTAGAAAAGCAGACCTTAGTATCTGCATCGGCAGATAAATCTAAAGCTCCCGACCGAGTCCTGTACTTCTTGGTTTGCCCTGTGACTGGACTCGGGTGGCACGATGTGTTACATGTGCGTACAGTAATAGAAAACGATTCACGATGGATGCGGGGGAAAAAGGGCGCGGTTGGGGGTTAGCGTAATCCCTAGTGGCCTAGGTGTTTTAACCCAAACCGAAATACGAAAGCGTGCAATAGGTAAGCGTAATCCCTAGTGGGGCTAGGTGGCGTAAGTCCTAGTAGTTCAAACGATGATTCATATGGAAGAGCCTAGCTAGAACAAGGGTGACAGTCCAAACGGTTTCTAGGATAATACGACATGAGGAAGCCCGTACGAGGCACGGCAAAGGACTGAACCTACATACATGAAAAGAAGCATATGATTTGAGTAATCTATATATGCGATAAACCATCACAAGACTTTGAGTAAGGGACATTCCTGGTTAACGCATAACAAGGCTAGGATACTGGTACGGAGGGTGCAGAGCAGTTATATCTGTTAGAACTAGGAAGAATACACATAATAGATCCCGTGGATTGTTAGGCGGGGCGGATACCTTGGGATAATGTACTCGATAGAGGTCTGATACCTCGACTTATCATAACATCGTAGTTTGTCATGATACCTTAGTCCACCTTTCCACAGTAGTCAACCGGCTACCCTGGTTTAGTTTATCTATCTTGTAGTTATCCTGATGTTTACCTTCAGTTTATGCATGTCATGTTACCATTACCTGTTTTTATACTGGAAGTAGATAGGACTTACTCAGTCTTTTTGACTGACCCGTTTTGTTTTCGCCTCTTTTCTTCCGTCCCCCCCCCCCCCCCCCCCAGGTTGCAGGGAGGAAACAATGCTGTTTAGTTCGGACTTCTTCTGTTTGAAGGTCATCATGGATGGCTTGGACTTTCTTGGCTATGGCTACTTTACTGCTTTATTTGGGGGAATAATTTATTAAAAAGTCTTTATGCTTCTTTACTATTGCAAGACAGGTTTTGATGTACTCTGATGTAAAAGGCTTTAGACCTTATTTATTCATGTTATGAAAGTTTGATTTTACTTCCGCTATTTATATATGTTCTGTCTTGTGATATTTCTGTGCATGTTTACCAATAATGCCCCTCTAAAGCTAGTGCATTCCTTTGCGAGTGACCCTAGCGGAGGCGGGGTGTTACAGCCTCCGATTTCACGAATAAATCGTGCCCATCTACTTCCAAGTAAATTAACCTAAAAAACATATATATGTAGCTCTATGCCTATATCGAGGTACTCTCTATAGTACCCTCCTCGAGTAGTCTCCCTCACCGTACCATAAAAATGTACGATACCTCCACCGCAACGCTACACAAGCATACTAGACCATGCTGTGAAAACACACCATGTCTTCATCACTACACTACGAAAGCGTACAAAGCCACGCTACAAAAGCGAATAGGCACCTATCGCTGCGCCATAAAGGCGCCCAAAACCTGAGTTCTTTTTATGAAACTCGGTTGGGGACTTTACTGTATCTATCAAGAATGGCCTAGGGATGACCCAAAATTATTGGCTTCGTTAACCCACTTAGGCAGCAGCCGAATCATTATCGAAATCATCCCAATCAGTCTTTAGGCTGTCCACAATGACTGATGCAGCCAAGGCACACTCATCGGATAGTGCTGTACAGACCATGCCTCTATGAGTACATCCTAGGGCCTACCATAGAGGACCATCACGGAGTATCCTCACGTCTCGTAGAAGTCTTACACTTCCTTCCAGCCTCGTCACCTTCAATGATTTTCCCTGATGGGATTTTCAACCTTACGGACTGGACCAAACACATTTCATTATATTAATTAAACCCTATGTCTAATTAATTATTATGCGTTTCACTTAATTTTCTTTTCGTTAATTTAAAATATTCATTAATCCATTTCATCTAAATATTATTTCTTTCATTAATCAACTGTATTATCTACCACAGGATTATAGTTTTAAGCCCGTAGCTTAACCTCTTTAAGTCAACGTGTTCATATTAAAGCCCGACGACGGAAGTTCTAGGCTTGTAATTCACCCACACTATAAATCAGTGTGTACATACTAAATCCAACAGTTCTTTCGATCATTTCCCGTCAAACTCGTATTTGCAAACTAACTATGTTTGTGTATCATGGTTTCCCAGTTATCATATTTACGCAAATATAGGTTGTAATTCATTTTTCCCCATAGGGCCATTACCATAAAAAATTTCTTATTAAACTGAGTTTACAATAAACATTTCTCTTTTTATAACCTCTTTCAGTTATGTTACCTTTTCATTCTTTATATTTACAATTTATTATTTTTAGGAAGTTAGGTCTATTCCCAATCGATTGATTACCAAAACTTTATAAAATTTATTTACATAATTTAAAGGTAATGATAACCATTTAAACCCATAATTGCAAGACATATGTTTAATTTTGATTAATTTTTGTTTATTAAATAGTGTGCGATACGGATAAATCCTTATTTCGCACTAATCCACACCTTTATTTATTTTTAATCTTGCAATTATGTTTTCTACTTCTATTCAAACCAAATTTTGAAATATTTTACTTTTTCCTAACCAATCAGTCTAGGCCATTGCTAATTTCCTATTTTAATTGGTATACATTAATTCCTATTTTAACTTATTTTCCCCTTTTTCTTTCAATCCCAAAAATTCCTATATTCATTCCATTCTAGATCTAAAAGGTGATTTCTTACAAATAATACAGAAATTGTCAAATTTTCCATTTAACCATAAAATTTACTGTGCATAGTCTTAATTATGTCAAGTTTTTTTTTACTTCCAATCAAAAAATCCATTTCATTGCAATTTTTGGCATTATATATTCATTTAACCCCAAATCATCAAATTTCCCCTTTTTATCCATAATTCCAAATAAACTATATTTTCCAACACGTGTAAGCAAATGGGATTATAATCAGTAGTATAGATTAAGCGCACAATTCAATTGTATATGCCAACAATTCAAGGTCATGTATATTTTGCACATAAATCAACATAAAATATATATTCCGTCATAGACAGAGGAAAAATAAGAAGAAGAAGAAGAAGAAGAGAACATATTATAAATTTTTACAGAAATCAAATGATACAATATACTATTATAAGAAAACATAATTTAAATCCACTCACTTGACAGCTCTCCAATTCATGAATCTGATTCAGATCTGTCATTCGTGGTCTTCCTAATTAAATCTATCACTGTAATAACCGTGGATTTTCAAATTTGAGCCCAAAAGAAATTAAAAGAACAGAACTAGATTCGCGGAACTCATACAGAAGATAAATTTGAGTAGCTACAACCTAAATCAACGATTTTCATTTCCAAATCTCAAAGCTGAAGTCTACGCCTTGCTAGTTTATTTATAGCTGCTCAAAAGAATCACATCCGTCGTGGGCAGAGCTTTGGCATCCCCTCAGAAAATATGAGTTGGAGTCTACGCCTAACTAGTTTATTTATAGCTTCTCAAAAGAATCACATCCATTAGATTCATGGAGAATACTTCAAAACCATCAAAAACACACCATAACTTATCATCTGGCCTATATGGGTCGACTTAGTCCCTTGCTGTTTCGACCCATGGGTCGACACAGCTCTCTGGTGAGTTGACATATGGGTCGACCCACTCCAGGGATGGGTCGACCCATACACGATTACGAAAACGTGTATTGGCAAATCAACTACATCGTTTATTCCCTGCTTAACGTTATTAATTCCTTAACGTTTTAAGTATGTTTCTTTCCATTAGTTTTAAATTCAAACATGTATTTAGTACGCACATAAATTTTCTTTGAACGTCGACTTCAATGTTGATCCTTGGTTTCCTGTTTTGACGTGCATCCTAATTTTAAATGTGTAACCAATGTGTGCATTATTAATTTTTCTATTTTCAAATTCTTGTGCGTTTACTGCTTTTTATATATTCCCTCTTTTATTCAGTTCTTTACCCCTTCAACACGTGTTTAATTCCTATTTCAAATGCATAGTTATTAATATGCGCATATCCAAATTAAATTGAAACGTTGCTTAATTTACGCCTTGTGAATTTCTTTTTATTTCTTGGTTTCATGCCATTTATGATATGCATTATTTCTGTAACTTATATCTATATATTTTTATTTTATTATAATTATATCTCTATGTGTATTATTCACATGTGTGTCAACATTCCAGAAGTTTCTGTCTATTTCAAATTTTGATGTTATTCTCATTAATTCTTTTTTAATGTTACTTATGACATGTGTTGTCATTTAAAAGGAATGTTGCAATATTGATGTTAATTACTTTCAAATTCAAGCGCACATTGTTTATACAATTAATGTGCGTGCCATTTATTAATTTTCGTTCTTTCTTATGCTTCTTTTTGTTTAATTCTATATATTTATACACACACACACACACACACTATTTCACATTTAGTTTGCATAGTGACAACTTTTCATTTATTGTTCATTTTATAACATGAGTTTGTTTTTGAAATTTCAAACGCATATTATTAATATAATTATTTTGACAATTTTGTTATTAAAATGCGGGGTGTTAAACTCTCCCACCCTTAGGAAATTTCATCTCCGAAATTTAGTAATGTTAAAATTATGTAATTCCTCGCATAATTTGCAATTACAATGTGTACATCTAATTTTGTTACTATTTGTGCACTTGTGCAAAGTGTAACACAACGTAAAATTTATGAATGCAATGAATGCCTAAGCGGTATCTCCTATATGAACGCAAATTTTCTTGAAAACCTTCTAAAATCATGATGCACACATTCTAAATATACTAGCAATTTCTATATGAATGCAATATTTTTAAAATCAAAAATACTTTTTTCATCTAATTTTTCCCACGCTCTTACAAAGTAAGAATGTATTTCATCTAAGTTTTGCATCCAAACCCTATTAACCAGCTTTAACTTTGTGAATTTCAGAAAAGTTTAAATTTCTTATTCTATTTCTTATGTTAGAAAATGGAAAATTCTACATTTTTCATCCTACTTTTATGCACCTTTTCCCCCATATTGGAAATCTTTATCGCTAAACTTTACAAAAATTCTTATTTTCTATTCCAAGCACAGTTTACACAAGAAGAATTTCTTTTCAGTTTTCTAAACTTACCTTGGAAATTTTGTTTTCTTTTATTATTCTCAATTATTGTAGTTGTCATCTTCATTGTTTTTTGTAAATTTTGTTTGTATTTGTTTTAGTTGTTCATCTTTTGCTTCCATTTTCATTTTATTTGTAACATCCTATGTTTTTGTTCTTATCTAGTGATCATTAGAAACATCTAAAAAGAAAATATCAACCAAACTATTCCATTTCTCTACAGTAAAATAGAGCACTACATAGGAGTGCAAATTTATATTAAAAGAAAACATGCTATACTACAATAACAACTAGGTAAAAGATACAATGGCTAGATGTGGCTATCCATGAGGACTAGGATGCCTAGGACCACGTCCCACTTGACATAAAAAGGTCCTCATCACTGAATCTAGACAACCATATCGCTCGTTCTTTCTATCAATCACACTCTATAAATTCATGCCACATATTCCTAGTTTTCATCCCATCATAAATTTAGACATGTCAAACCTTCCTATTTTCTCAAGAGGTGCAAAAATTTTTTTCCATTAATTACTAACCATGTCATAAATTTCACTTATAAAATAACAACTTGCTCTTTCTTATCCATTCCCTCATTATTCTCTTCCTTTGAACCATGCACATTTTAAATTTTCTCTTAACTTCTTTTTATTAAACGGTAACCACTTGAAATATCTTTAATTCAAAAAAATTATATTCTCAAAATTTATCTCAAAAGTTAAAGATAAGGAAGATAGGATTATGCATTTTAATTTAATTGGAGTCCTTATTTATTTAATATACATTTCTTTTTCAAGAGCACTACGAGAAAACATTGATTTAGCGTCATATATTTAGAAGCGGAAATTTTCGTCGCTAATTTGCGATGGGCTTCCATGTGATCTACATGGGATAATTTTTAGATTTTTCAACTTTTTTCTTTTATTTGTTACCGTCGTTTTCTGTCAACCCTCACTAAGACGTTTCAAATTGCATCAAATTACCAACAAAAAATTTCTACCGTTATTTTCTGCTGCAAATCCAGGTAGAATACCGATGAATATTTATCGAAGCTATTTTATAGCAGAATTCTCAGATTTGCAAGAGATGTTTATATTATTTTTCTACGATATACTTTAGTTTTATTTTTTAATAATTATTAACATGTTTAATAATTAATAAATAATTTGTTATAATTAATGATTTATAATTAATAATAAACAATAATTTACGTTATATAATAAATAACTTGTAATCATTGATTATTTAGAATTAGCAAAATAATCTTTGCTCATAACCAATGTAAGTACTAAATTCTTAATTAAATCCTCTTCTTTCATCACAAATTTCAGTCACTATACCTATATATTTTATGCTAAATCCCAAAATTTTAAATTATTCTTTTATAATTATTCCCTTAAGTAATGAAAATATCAGTTATTATAATAATTATTTAATAATTAATACTAAAATTTAATACTTATGAAATGATATCTTATATTCTAGAATTAATTTTAAATAATTTTATTTAATAATTAAAGTTGATAATTATAGTTGATACATATATTTTATAATTATAGTTGATAATTATATTTTATATTTCGAAAATTTTAAAAATTTGAAATTATGTTGAATAAATTTGAAATAAATCATAAAGTTTATAAAACCAATTATTGTCTAACACAAAATAACCAAAATTTCTAAACTTTAAAATATTGAAAAAGTTCATTTAATAGTTTAATTTAAATTGTATAATACTTTATATTCTAATTTTAAAATTTTCTATAAATTCTGACTATGATAAAGTACAAATTTTTTAAACGTTGGCTCCGCAGGTGAAATTTTGGTTCCAACGCATGAAACTTTTGGCTTCGTCGTTCGAGTTTCATTCAAGTCTCATAACCCGCCATAGATTTATATTTACTTATTCCCATATCTAAAAAGTTCAATTTCATTCTCAAACCTAATCTCTAGTTCTAAACATATCAACGCTGCCACCACTCTTGGTCGAAGAAGAAGCTGCCGCTGTTCCCGACACTACAACAAATATACCATTTACAACATTGATTTTGCAATAGTTCACCGAAACATTGTAAAACTAATTGATATTTTAAAACATTTACTAATGAAGATGTTGTAATAGATTTTTCCAAACAACGTTCTTTGTACAAATGTTGTAAAATACTAAATGTCTACAATGTTTACTTAAATTGTTGCAGAAAACATTTGTTGACGATGGAACGTTCTTTGTACAAATGTTGTAAAATACTAAATGTCTACAATGTTTACTTAAATTATTGCAGAAAATTTGTTGACGATGAACTTTTTACATTATATTATGCTTGTTTTTCATAACACATATGTAATGTTGTTGAAATATGTAAACGAAACAATTTTTAAAAGTTGTAAATTGATAGTATTTAACAATATTTAGCAAATATTGTATGCACATACTTAGACAACAACAGAAGCGAACGATTGTGAATTACAGACTTTTTTTTACAACATTCACAATTTGTATTTGATAATTTTACATTTTTACCAATACTATACTTAACAAATTTTGGACCCATACAAGAAAATAGTGTGAAGGACACACTTAACAAAAAAATTATCCATAAGGACAAGAGGCAAAAAATATATCCAAAAAGACAAACTTCAGTGTAAAGTATGAAATTATAGTGGGTCTCTGAGTTCCTCCTTTACACTAAAAAGTGTCCTTATTGATAAATTTTGTTCCTCTTATCCTTATGAATAAGTTTTTGTTAAGTTTGTCCTTGTGCCTAAAAACCCCTTTTGGATAATATTATTAATTCTCGTATTTCAACAATTTATTATTAACATTGTCATTGGTATCTTTTATAACTCTTGAATGGTGTTGTTAGAGGTTGTAATAAAGATAAGCAGCTGTAAATATTGCCAAAAAATAGTTTATTCAATAACCTTAATATTGTAATTCTTGAGGCATAAAAAAGTCACTATAAAAAATATAACATTTTACACCGTTGTATTTAGGGCTGTTATGGTAACGGTTACCGTTACCGTTTAGCAAATACCGTTACCGTACCGTTTTTACTGGTAAGCCAGAATTGCTTACCGTTACCGTTACCGATCGACTGATATACCGATGATTGGTATACCGATAATCTGGTAACCGTTACACTGGTAATGGTAAATTACCGTTTGTCCAACGAAGTTTAAATCTTAACATGTTTGTCCAACGAAGTTTATATCTTAACATATTTTTTGTACATAGTGCATCTTTATTATACTATATGTAGTGTTAGTTTATATAAAAACATAAATGAAAAAGAAAATAAGTGTATCTGGGATTATTTCATTTGATTATTGAACTAAATACAATCATTTATTTGGTTCTACGTGCATGTTATAAAGCATATCAGATGAGTATACTTAGGTTTTGAATTAACTGGTAAATTACCGTTACCGCTGGTATTGAAGAAACGTTACCGATAATTTACCGTTAAAAATGGTAAATTTACCGTTACCATACCGTTTTAACTGGTATACCGATTTCAATCAAAAATGGTTACCGACTGGTAATGGTATGGTAATGATAAATTTACCGTTACCGTAACAGCCCTAGTTGTATTTAAAGTTAGCAATCCATGTCGTATCCTGGCAAGAGCGAAATAACATGACACATTTGATCATTTAATTAAATGGTGGATATGAGATCCTAATCAAATGAGATAAATCGCTAGCACTCCATGGAGAAAAAACCTAGATTTTCCCAGTGTTCTTTTCGTTCCCTCTATCTTCCTCATTCTCGAATAGCAAAAACCCTAATTCGACTTCCAACTTCCTAATCACTTCCACAAGCTATCGAATTCTCCTATTCAAGAAATGTTTAATTGACATGGGTTTGAGGTATGGATCTGTGCAGCTTTCTGATTCAATCGCGAATAGTTGATGATGACCTAGGTGTGCTGTTTTCATGTTCGATTACAAATAGTTGATGATTACTTAGGTGCATAGGAGGCACAATGAATTGAAGGGGAGAACTTAAATCTAATTTCACTGGTAGATGGGTTTCCATATGGCAGATGAGAGAAGACTTACGAGGTTCATCGTACAAAAATACCGAAGCATTTCAGAATTATGTTTTGTTGTCTTGAACTTTTTCAGGTAATTTTTTTGTTATCGGTTTATTTTTTAGACCTTTGAAAATGAAATTAGAATATTAGTAATAATGGTTTTGTAAAATTTATTGTATTCATTACCATATTATTCGCAACTTGGTTCCTAATAACTATTAATGAATTTCCTAATATATGTAGACTCCATTTACAGTTTGCAAAACTTTAAATTGCACACAATAATTTGAGTTCTGTGGCATCTGGTTTGAGTTTGCTCATGTTTGAAGTTGTGATAAGGCAGTGTCTGATGTTTGATGGTGCACTTATTTTCTTGGATGTTCTTCTTTAGAGAAAAGATGAGATTAAACTTGTTTGATGAATTGTTGGATCACTTGTTTGATGTCTTTAGCTCTGTAGCTATTTTCAATCTTAAATCTATTGGTGTTTCTTCTGCTTGCTTGATTTCATTGGCAGAAAATTCAGGAGTTAGTTCTGTTAATATCCCCTTATCTAATGGTTTTGAGGTGCCACCGTAACTGAGAATGAGTTATTTGCTGATTAAATGGATTTGGATGTTACTGATTCATTTTGATGTGGATGTGGGTAGAAGTGATGTTGATATTGGTTCGCTTGTTTATAATAATGTTTATGAATACTACAAATTTACTAAGGAAATTCACACTATTTCTTCTGTCTATAGTGGGGTGTTTTTTGTGTTTTCGGATTGTTGGGTGGATTGGTTTTTGAGTAGGCTGACAAGGATGTGCATGTTATAGCAATAAACATGCAAAGCCTATTCTCCTTTCATCTCTGTCTATCTGATTTCTTGTTGAGTTGGGTATGGTCATTTGCTTTATGTGGACTTAATAATTCATCTGTCTCAATCTTTGGTTTATTTTCTTTTTCTTCTAAGGCAAGCCGATACGGTGAGCTGATCAAAGGGTTTGACTTACACACAAACCTTATTTTTTTTGTTATGCCATCTATGATCCATATATCGACATTGAGTGTGCATCTGCACATGTTATTTTAGGTTGCATGGTTTCCTAAGATTGATTTTACTTTATATTTATTTGGTATTGGTGCTACGATATTGAACTAACTATATAATAAATGAATAAATTATTATTTTATTTGTGATGCAATTTTAAAAGCCATTCCTCTCTTACAGGTTACATCAAACTCTGTTCGATTGGTCAATTCTACGTCACGAGAAATATTGGACCAATGGAGCGCACCATCAGGTTCTTCTATCAATGTTGCCATGGCAAATGCCATTTAGGTATCTTCTTACCTTTCCATCTTTATTTTCTTTGCTTGGCTAAATGAAATTTATCTTACATATCTTAACCTATCTTGCTTCAGATTTCATTTGGTTTATTATGAGTCAAGTGGATAAACAATTTCTTTCCATTAAACTTTAAATCTTTATAACTGCTTCAGATAAATTTTCTTTCGAAACACCATGAAAGAATGCTGGATTTTCATCCAACTATTCCCAATGTGGGACCAGTTTTATTATAACTTTTTTTCCATTTGCTTTTATTTTATTGTTCTTTTGATATTTTCAAATATATATATATATATATATATATATATATATATATATATATATATATATATATATATATATATATATATATACAATCCAAATGCTAGTCTTTCTACTTCATATCATCAAAAGGACAACTAAAACGTGTATCACATAACGATCAAAGGATATCTAATATAAACCACTTGGTAGCAGATAATCACTTTCTGTCATGCATTATATCAACTGGGCAGTGGTAACGATTAACAAGTTACATACATTGCTGAATTAATAAAACTTTGGAGAATTTTGAATATATTAATAATTTTAATCAAATTGTAGTGTCATTATCTAAACGATTAACAAGTTACCACTCCTATATATTTTCATCAATATATTCTCTTAATGGGGGGAAAGTTACCATGTATCATTTGAATAAATTAATGCTTGTAAATTTCAAAAAGGATATCATGAAGCCATTTAGAGAAGCATCAATACAGGAGGCAGTGGTAACTCACTGTTTGGTTTCATCATTAAATAAAAGATTTAAAAGCCAGCTATAAAAGTTAAAATCACAAACAAATTGAGCATTAAAAGATCATGTGAAAACATCAAAGACCAAAAGAACACATTGTTTTTAAAGCAATTAAACTGCCGTCACCTTCTAAATATGATCAGAAATATGGGGTGAAGTTAGCATATCTACAGCTGGTATTGCATTTGAAAGCAACAGAAAATGTATTAAAGGTAAAATAAACTGGCTAACATAAGGAAATCGACTATTACTTATGCAAAAAACAATAAACAAAATTCAAGTTGTCATAATATAAGTTATTGCTGTTCTTTTTAACAAATTCTTTGGATGTTGCAATTACGGTGGTATGTTTGTTGTTGATCTTAAGAAGGAGATATATGGCCGGATAAGGAATGGAATCAATATTCGAATAAGGGATGGAATCAATGATCGGACAAGGAGATATATGGTTATAAAGGAAGATAATAGGTTGAGTTTTTTTTTTTAAACTTGTCGGTACTTACAATATTTGGTTACTTCACTTATTTATGTAAAAAAATGTATAATCGTAATTGATATTTTGTAATCTGATATTACTTATATCCATGTAAATCCAGGTTGGGAACCATCTCCATTGGCGGTTTGCGTTCTTTGGCGAGTCAATTTTGGTGCTCCTTTGTGCTATTCTTGTTTTCGTATTCAGTATTTGTATAATTTCATTATGAAATATACATTGTCTTTTGTTATTCCATAATTGTTATGAAAGTATTGATTATGTATTGAATTTAGCAACTTAATTATGTTTTGTGCTTGTATATTAATTGCTATTTTATGTCGTTATTTGATGATGAATGGTGTTATTTTTGAGTTCATATTAACTAATTATTTTAATTAACATTGGTGCCCATCAGTTGTAAATTAGTATTTTATTGTAGTAACATTTACTGACGGAATAAAAAGGGGATACGAGTGGGTTTTGCAAATCTGCGTGTAATTACCGATGGAAATAAAATCAACTGTCACCAATAGCCTTGCTAAAATGTTCGCATTTGTGACGAATTACCGACATATATCTAAGGTGAAGCAAAAGTTGAAATTACCAGTTTCTAATCCCTTGCTGTTTAGCAAGGGATCTCCAACGGATTTTTTTAAAATATATATTAAAGAAATATATATCCGTAGGTAAAAAAAATTAAAATTAAATTTAAATATATTGACGAATGAAGGTAAAGTGTCGGAGATTGATGTAAAATTTCATCGCAAAATGGTCACTAAAATACCGATGTGAAATTTACCGACCAGTGGTATCCGTCGCTAATACATGTTTAGCGACAGATTCGTCCGCTGGAGATCGCTGTTTTCTTATAGTGGATGAACTAATGAGATTAAGTTTCTTTGAATCTCTTCTAATGAGGGCTTTTGTGTTCTGTGTAAAGTAACAAGAAAAGTCCAAAATTTGTTGAAATAGGTAACAAAAAATATAGTGCTTTACCCATATTTTGTGCACCTCTTTCACTGCACATTTCTTTGTCACTTTACCAAAACATGTTTACTTACAAACTTATTGATTCACAAACACTTATCTTATAATTCTTTTTATTCCAATAAGTTAAAGTGTGCCACAATCCGTTATTTATGAAAATCTTTTACATTTTATTTAACTCAAGGTAATCTATACACCATATATGGCCAATTCATTTATTCGCGCCTTCTCTTAACCACTTATATCGCTTGACCCCATAACTTGCTTACCACTCTTCCTTTTTTGAAATCAAATTTGCATAAGTTTTTTCAAAAATTATTTTATTGCAACTCTTAACATTGCAAACCAGTAAATCTCCAAAATTGTAAACTTTTACACTTGGAACTTGAAAACTCTTCTAGAAATCTCTTTCTACGTTTATATTTTTTTTAAGTTGTAACTGTGGGGCTTTGTAAAAAGTGATTTTTAACTTTTGCACTCCTAAAAGCTTTGCTTGAAATTACATTTATTTGTCCAAAATTTCATTTTTTACACAAATTCCTCCAAAACTATGTCTAAACTGGAAAACAAGACTAGTGTCACTTTTGTGCTAAATGTGTGTATATATATATATATATATATATATATATATTCCTAATTCATTTTTCTCTTTCTTACTCTTTTCTTAATTTACAAGGTCCTACTGCCTAATCCACTACTTTAAAATACAAAAATTTCGGATATTAACACATAGAATCTTTTCTTTCTCTTTTTTTCAAAACATATTGTACACTCTACATTCTTTTGCACCCATGGGCCTATAATCCTCAAATTTTCAAAACCATTTCGTAAGTGTACAAAACTGACATCCCAACTTCCTCCATGTGTTGTTTCACTTAATTTTTCGGCTCCTCTATGGATATATATATATATATATATATAATATTTATATTTTAAAAATACAAATACGTTCACTCACTATCTATATAGGAATCCTAAACCTGAGCTCTGATATCAGATGTAACAACCCAAATTTCAACAAGCTCGATTTTTTCGTAAGATGCTAAAATCCAATTCCACTGAAACCTGAGTTGGTTTGTTTGGTATACTGCAAAGAGGCAAAGAAATAATATATCAGAGCTCATGATAAAAATACCTCACGGTGGAATGAATAAAATATAATTATAAGTAAATACTTACCCTAATAATGACATTGTCTAACAAGTGTCTCTAAGTTGTATAATCTCTACCACTTTTCAAACCTGCAAATTTGTTATGAGGAGGGGGTATGTAACAACCCGAATTTTCAATGAACAATAATTAATTAACAAAATAAATAATTGAGGAATAAACTGATAAATTAAATATTAATCAGAAAATATTTAGAATTGAGCAAAATGGATTTCACCATTGCATCCATTACGAAATTCTGATTTAGATAGACTTTTAGTTTGCGTAAATCGAAGTAAAAACGAACAAGTTATAATCAATCAAAGTTTTAAGTTATATTTAATAATTTAATTAAACAAATCATTATAAAGCAATGGTAAATGAGCGACTCAGGCCCTATATGGGTCGACCCCTGGGTCGAGACACGTGTCGACCCAGATAGGAGGTGGGTCGATGCACTTCGGGCCAGGCATGAGCCTGTGCCAGGCCAAACACACATGTTTCTAGGTTATTCCTTTTGCCGACTCGTGCTGATGTGTTTTCCATGGTTTGGATTATGACTCTAATATCCTATGACCTAAACTATCCTAACACACCTATAAATAGACTACCAACCCTCACTCTTTCCCCACACTTATTCTTCTTCATCTTCTTAGCCTCCACTGTATAATGTTCTAAAATAGAATTAAAGTTGGGGAAAAGTCTGGGTGCTGTCAAATTATAAATCTGAAAGGATATTCTGCTTCTACTTTTTTTCCAAAGGCCTTTTTCTGGATCTACAACAATTTTATGTGAGTATTACTGTGATTATCATATTTCTTCTTAGTTAATGTTAAAATAGATACAATAGTAATTATAGTGATTTTAGATCTAAATAAAAAGATTAAGATGGTAAAATAGATTGGATCTGAAAGTTTGGTACTTAAAGTGTTTATAAGATTGTCTTTTACAAGTTATTGTTCATTTGCTGTCTATTGTTTATTCATGTTCGGTTGTTATTTATCTACAAGTAAAAATTCCTTTTTATCCCCATCTCTGTCATTGTTTATTTACAATCATGTAATGCCTATTTATTCATTTATGAGCCTAGATTTATTTCTCCTTTTTTCTTTGTTCTGCGCTAAGCCAAGGGCGAAGGAAGCCTAGACTTTATCGTTTAGTTTGCGTAAAAATTGGAATAATCTGAAAGAATGTTAAAAAGAGAATTTTTGGGCATATTGAGAATTATGGACTGTAAATTGGGGTAAATTCTATTGAAGGAATATGCAAACTTGTGAATTGGAATAGACTGTACTTAATTATACATTAAGTAAACAGTAATTTGGAAAACATGTTAATTTGACAGTATTTTGAAAACATGTTAATTTGGCAGTAATTTGGAAAACATGTTAGTTTGACAGTAATTTGGAAAACATGTTAGTTTGATAGTAATTTGGAAAACATATTAATTTGACAGTAATTTGGAAAACATGTTAGTAATTTGAAAAACATGTTAGTAATTTGGAAAATATTTTAATTTGACAATAATTTGGAAATCATGTTAATTGATATGAATTGTACTTAATTTGACATTAAGTAACCTGTATTTGGAAAACATGTTAATTGAAATAAATTATACTTAATTTGACATTAACTAACCTGTATTGGGAAAACATATTAATTGAAATGAATTATACTTAATTTGACATTAAGTAACCTGTATTGGGAAAACATGTTAATTGGAATGAATTATACTTGATTTGACATTAAGTAACCTGTATTGGGAAAACATATTAATTGGAATGAATTGTACTTAATTTAACATTAAGTAACCTGTATTTGGAAAACATGTTAATTGGATTTTCTTTTACTTAATTCAACATTAATTAACCCGTATTTGGAAAACATGTTAATTGGAATTAATTGTATTCAATTGGACATGTAAACGGAAACATGTAAGCAGTGAATATCTGGACTTAATGGCATTAAGTAACATAGAGAAATAAAAGGTTGTAGATTACGTTCGTTAAGTACAATTTAGAGATAAAGGTTTGTAGAATACTTTCGTTAGTTACAATCTAAAAATAAAGGGTTTTAGATTACTTTCGCTAATTGCAATCCAGAAATAAAAGGTTGTAGGTTGTAGGTTGTAGATTACTTTCGTTAATTACAATCTAGAGATAAAAGGTTGTAGATTACTTTCATTAGTTACAATCCATAAATAAAAGGGTGTAGATTACTTTCGTTAATTACAATCTAAGAAGCATAACAAATGGTTCAATTGGGCTTATTAATGAACTTAAACGTGCTAAGTTAAACATGTACGATTAATAGGCGAGAGGGGTCCACTCCTTTGAGATATAAGGGGCTCATAGAAATCCTACTTAACTTGGGGACTATGTCTCAGGCAACATGTTCCATATGCATTTTTGTATGGGGATCCGTATCAGTCAGTATTCCTTGGTTATCATTGGGGCCTCACACTAGGTAGGGGCTAAGGCACACTTATACCGATTTGGATAGTAAGAGGTCCAAATGAGAGGTGGGTATGGGCGCATTCCGACAGAGTCATGAGTGCGCATGGATCCAACAGTGGAAGATAAGACTTTGTAATGCCTATGATTAAGGCTGTATCTTTTTAGTTAATGGGTTCGGGACTGATAACCCCGAATGTCATAGCTAACACAGATTATTCACATCCTGTTTAAGAAGTCGATCGGTGGGTAGCATTAGGAAATTCCTTCCTAAATTACTTGTTTCTTTCTGAGTCTATAGAAGTGCAAAACAGTCAATCAGTTTTAGTATAATCATTATTATCGTCATTGTTCTTGGATAGGAATAGTCAATCATTTATGTCAATTCACATCAGTTACTATTCACCATTAGATATGTACATACACTTACCCTTTCATGACACTAGAACCACTATTATCTGTTTTCCTTAACTTATTAGTCAGGTTGGTAATCACAGCAGCTCACCAAGCTTTATGTCTGACTAGGGATGGCAATGGGGCAGGTGCGGGTAGTACCACCCCATCACCCGCCCCATTGGGTGATTTTTTGCCCCGTGCCCGCCCCATACCCACGCGGGTTTTAAACAGGTTGCGGGTAATGACGGGTATTCGTGGGTATCCATTATATTTATTCAAATTATTTTTTAGTCGTTTATTGAAATTATTCAAAAGTACATTTGGTAAAAAAACAAATTAGACCAATGCTCAAATGTTAACCTCAAATTACCAATACATATTTAAACCAACATCCAAAAAAGATAGACAACAACAGAAGTATCTATCAAAATATCAACATCCATTCAATAATTGTTGAGTAAAAGCATGCACACAAATACCAAACATGCAACAATAATGTTTTCTTGAATTGACTATTGATAATAAAACACATTCAATACGGGCACGGGTACCCATGGACATGGATATCTTACTATCTTTACCCGCCCTATTAATTAACGGATATTAAAAATATACATTTATTTTATCTACGGATACCCATTTAACTATCCATTTCATATCCATGACGGATTTTACCCGCGGATAACCGCGGGTACGGATTTTTTTGCCATCCCTATGTCTGACCCATGTCCTTTCTTCCTTTCTCTTTTCTTTCCCCTAAGCTTACAGGGAGAAAGTGTATAGTTCAGATTTCTTTGTTGATTTTGTCGTGGTGCATTTCTACAAAAGATGGATTACTTCTTGTTCTCTTTACAAGGTTAGGTTGTATCTTTTTGACTATTTGGGGGATAGTATTATTTTACTCTGATATTGTTTTAGACTGAGATTTTGAGACATGACACTTTGTAACTATTTGGTTATTTGAAAAAAATGGTTTAGTATTTATAAATTGAAAGGTTCTTCTTCCGTTGTAAATTTATTGTTTTATGTCTGGTGAAATCTTAGTCTCGGTGATGTTTTATGTCTTTATACCTACAATGCTACATAATTTCTTAATGAAATCCTCGTATGGGTGACATTAAGGAATGTGGAGTGTTACATTTTGTATCGAAACCTAAGGTTAGAAAAATCACTCTAGTTTTGTTTTAAAAGGAAATATTTTCAAAAGAAACCGCATTTTTCAAAAATCAAAAGTAACTTTTGAAAATTAAATATCCCCTATAGTCAGTAACAACCTTCCTTTGACTTTCTCTAAATCTTTATCTTTTTAGTGAGTTAATAAGGCATTTTATCTAAGCTTTCCTTTATAGGTTGAAAATTTGATTAATGGATAAACCTGTTTAGCTTAGTAGTTGAGAAAAGTCGAGGTTAGAAAGGAACTTGTTGCTTGACAAATATCAAAAAGGGTTAATCATGGATATAAAAAGGATAGTTTGGCGGATAAGAATAACCTAGATTGATTGATTGAGAAAAAATGATTATTTCCATAGTTAGGTTTGAAATTAACATAGAAAATGTCATTGCAAGAATGAAAGGATTGATGCAAAATAGGGATTTTGCCATATTGCACACTATCCTCCAACTTAAAGATAATTAGAAAGAAATATCTTTCAATTATGGATTCTATAAATTAGATTGTCTCAAACTATGGAAATAGATTTTATACATTTTCGGTAACCAATCAATTAGGAAACTTTCAAAAAGGTAAATTTAAGGATGGAAAGTAAAAGATCAACATGAGTATATTAATGTTGAAAGGATTACGACAAAAGATGTTGAACAAAAGTGGTCAAGGAATGGGGGAAGGCAAGGGTTGGTGAAAGGAATATTATCTATGTGACACCCCGTATTTTCTATGAATATTAAAAGTAACGAATTAAAGAATACTTAATTTTAGAAGAGGAATTAAGGGAAACGGTTACGCCATTGCGTTCGTCTCGGAATTCTGCTTGAGATAGAGTCAGAGTTTGCGTAAATCGGACTCCGTATGAAGAAGTTATGGAGTTCAGAAGATTTCAAGAATGAACAGAAAATAATAATTAAATAATAAATCCAGTTCAAAATTCAAAATTCGGACAGAACAGGCTGAGCGGAAAATTCCCGCTCAGGGTGTCTACCCCCCAGGGGGAGTCGACATAGGTCCCCATTGAGATCTGCTTCCTGTGACGAATTTCTGTAGTCCTGAGCTGATGTGGCCTTCTCTGATTGGCCAATGGATAATTTCTGAGGTATTAGGGATTATGTGTCGTGCTATGGTTGGCTGGATGACACATCTCTTTAGTTTGATGGCTCTGATTTCTCCTAGACTAATCTAAAGGCTAGAATTAAACCTAGACTTCTATATAAGCACCCTAAACCTCAACCCTAGACCACACAATGAAGCCGTCATGCTGTCCATTCCTAAGTTAGCCTAGCCTCCATCTTCTCCAAATTAGAAATCAAGTTAGAAAGCTCCAAACAAAATCCAAACTAGAGAATCAAATGTCTACATCAAAGGATAACTTTTCAAATTCAGAAATCAGGTCCCAGAATGCAAGATCCTTCCTTTTTCTGTAAGTTTAGTTATTATTTAGATTTAAACATCTAATAGAAATCATGACTGTAATAGTCGGATCTAGAACGATGCCTAATTCTAATTCGTGTCTATCCTTTTGTCAAATCTAAATTGCTTATGCCTATGTGACTATTGTGGTTGATGTAATGGCACTATCATGCCTATGAGACTATTGGACTAACATAATAGAACTTATCATGCCTATGAAACTGTTGTGACTGACAGAATAAAACCTATCATGCCTATGAGACTGTTGGACTGACATAATAGAACTTATCATGCCTATGAGACTGTTGGATTGACATAGTGGAACCTATCATGCCTATGAGGCTGTTGTGATTTATATGATGGAACCTATCATGCTGTACATCCTAAGCCTATGAGAATATTTTAATTTATATAATGGGGCTTATCATGTTGTACATGAAAATTAGTGATTCTCTTAAGTCAAATTCTATCTAATCTTTATACCTATGGTGTAAATTGCTTAGCTTGTCTACACATATTGTTAATGTACAACATTGAAACATGATTCTTGAATTTGGTACATCTTCATATGCCTATTTTTCCTTATGTAAATTCCTATGCTCCTTCTCTATTTTTCCCTTTTTACTTGTTTTTGTGAATACTAAGTTCATTCGGAACTTAGATTGAATCTCTTTGTACATGCGATTATAACACGGGGAAAATTGGGTATAATTTAATTTAGTAAATTTTGGGCATAGCTTAGGAATGTGACATAAACTTGTATTTACTAGACTTGTGGAAAATTTGACACATAGATTTGGACACATATGACAAATTTGAAAATTGGCTAAAGATGAACATGCCTAACCCGAGGTTAGATTGAGTTGTGGTGTAAGACTGCCCGGAACCGCCTGGCACATCCAACGACCGCAACAATATAGATCTAATGTGAGAGATTAGCGCATTTAAGCCCATAAACCCGAGGTTAGATTGAGTTGTGGTGTAAGACTGCCCGGAACTGCCCGACACATCCAGCGACCGCAACAATATAGATCTAATGTGAGAGGTTGGTGCTTTAATGAATAAATTAAAGCTAAGAAACAGACAGGCTAAGAATGGTAG
This sequence comes from Allium sativum, assembly GCA_030737875.1. Lineage (NCBI taxonomy): Eukaryota > Viridiplantae > Streptophyta > Magnoliopsida > Asparagales > Amaryllidaceae > Allium > Allium sativum. The sequence goes on from CM060909.1 coordinate 102,041,021, forward strand.
GGTTAAGTTAATCAAAGTAACCCTTAACCAATATAACATGATGTGTGATAGGGTTAATTAACACAAGAGGGCAACACTTAACCAATGTAATATGACAAGTGGTAGGGTTAAGTAACACAAGAGAGCAACACTTAACCAATACAACATGATGTGTGATAGGATTAAGCAACACAAGAGGGGAGCACTTAAGCAATGTAACATGACAAGTGGTAGGGTTAAGTAACACAAGAGGGAAACACTTAACCAATGTAACATGACAAGTGATAGGGTTAAGTAACACAAGAGAGCAACACTTAGCCAATATAACATGATGTGTGATAGGGTTAAGTAACACAAGAGGGCAACACTTAACCAATGTAACATGACAAGTGGTAGGGTTAAGTAACACAAGAGGGCAACACTTAACCAATGTAACATGACAAGTGGTAGGGTTAAGTAACACAAGAGGGCAACAATTAACCAATGTAACATGACAAGTGGTAGGGTTAAGTAACACAAGAGGGCAACACTTAACCAATGTAACATGACCAGTGGTAAGGTTAAGTTAACACTTAACCAATGAACGAGTGGGGTTAAGTTAATGGGAAACACTTAACCAATATAATATGATGAACGGACAGGGTTAAGTTAATAGAAAACACTTAACCAATTACAACATGATGAATGAGAAGGGTTAAGTTAGTAAGAAACACTTAACCAACATGGCTTGTGGATGGGTTAAGTTAACTTGAATGGATGGATAACACCTAGCCAATTTGGGAGGTATACGAATAGACCCTAGAAAACCTTAGTAACGGGGACCTATTTCAGTAGTAACCCACATAGATGTATCACGGTACCCTGAAACTAGGCAGGGTAGGACATGATTACTGGGTTGATTATAAGCGGTCAAAGTAGCGGTAGGGGGTGCAGCAGTGTAGTTTCGATGGAGTATGGGCGTGCACGTGCTTCAGAGTGGAAAAGCAGGCACTGGGCATCAGTAGTATACACAGTGCATCTGGAATTTGTGTCGGGTTGCTATCATAGGGATTGATACACCTTATGGTGGGACCAACACAAGGTGTCTACACGCAAGAGAGGGCCGACTGACACAGACACAAGGAAAGTTAATACAAGTAAGGAGCCGATCGATAGGGTAGTAAGGGTACATCTAACATCTTCATGGAAATTAGGCTGGTTGAGGTAAGGTCCTCATACTAGATGTACACCTGAAGGCTACCACAATTACGGGGTTGGGATCACCTTATTTTATAACACGGGATACTAGTTGGGACACTTGTAGGGGATACAGATCCTTTTTCACAGGGTACTAGTTGGGACACTAGTAGGGAATACGAATCGTTCTATAAAAGACACTAGTTAGGATGCAAGTTGGGTGGTGAAGAGAAAATAGGAAGTCAAAGAAAGAACTGAAGCGCATTCAGTGTATCTTATCTTGCCGTATCTAACGATCATCATTTGTTGTCTTGCTATGCTTATTATCATGGTTATGGTCTGGTATCCAGTTTATTAATGTCTTGATCCTTTTACCTGTTTACATGCTAAATAATCACTGGACTTACCAGGCTTTATGTCTGACTCTGTTTTGTTTCGCTCTCTTTTCTTCTGTTCCCCCCCCTCCAGGTTCACAGGGAGGGAATATTACCACTTAGCTTAGTTTTCTTTCCAAGCTCGAAGATAAACGATGTATTGCTTTGGACTCTCTTTTCCACTGCTATGGCTGGCTCATGCTTTATTGGGGAATATCATTGTCATTTCATGCTTCTTTATTTTGTTAAATAGGACAGATGCTTTGTTGTAATTGATATTGGTGTTTTGATGCTGGAAAACAATTTTTTTACAAGCTGTTTTACCAATCTGTTGTTTTATCAATAACGTAAAGTTTTATTTATTTTTCATTGTTTCAATTTTGTCTATTTTCTAATTTATCTGTTCTATACACTTATGACGCTCCACTGAAGTTAATGCATTCCCTTTGTGAGTGACCTTAACGGAGGTGGGGTGTTACACGTGGTATCAGAGCTAAAGGTTACCAGAACAGATAAAAGAATTTTCAAAAGCATATTTTAAAAGGGGTGCTTTCTAAAACACTTTTTAAAGAAGTGTTTTTCAAGAGAAATTATTGTTTTTAAAAGGCATATTCCCCAAAGCCATATGCACTATCTTTCGATTCTCTATTTGAATCTCTTCTTCCTTTCTTTTCGCCATAGTTTCGTAGACAGACGGCCCATGTCGAGGGCGAAGTAGTGCCCAACCTCCATCTGTACCCGCAGTAGTTTCACCTACGACTAATTTTCTTTCAAGCCTTGTGGGTTGCCGTGCGATGGAGGTAGTTTCGAGGAACTTGTTAACAAGCTACACAAGGATAGTAAGGATGAGAATAAGAGAGTTTGGGCTAAGAAGCACAAGCCCAAGGATAGGAAGCTTGTTGATATGGCTTAATCCACACAGAAGGAGAAAGGTGAAAAGAAAGAGGCCAAAGTGGAGGAATCGCAAACAAGGGATTATAATATAAGAAGGGTGGAAGAAGTAATAGATCCCACAACAAGAGGAAGTGTCTTTTCTGTGGTATAGCGGGTCATTTAATTGTAGGAAGAAGAAGACAGGTGGTTGTTTTCAGTATAGTGAAGCAGGGCATCTTTTCAAGGATTGTCGAAGGACAAGGACAAGGGCAAAGGACATAATCTTCTAGCGGACAATTGCATGCTCTCACTGTTAGTGTACCTAAGAGAGGTAGGAACGTTTCCGTTGAAAGGTTAGTTTTTCTTTTCAATCATCCTGTTAGACTTTGTTTGATTCTGGCGCTTCATATTCTTTTATATCTGCTTCCATAGTTGAATCTCTGCACCTTAGTACTTGTATAGTAGAAGATCCCATTATTGTCCCAAATCCAATTGGTGGTTCGGCTCATTTATCTATGATTTGTTTGGATTTGGGAATATCTAAACTAAGCGTTGAGTTTAGATGTAATGCTTATGTTTTTGTTTTCATGGGTTATGGGTTGATTCTAGGGATGGATTGGTTATCCAGTAATGGTGCCACTCTCAATTGTGAAAGGAGGGTAGTTAGACTTTTGACTCACCTTGGTAATACCCTCGAAATTTCGTGTAACCCTAAGGGTTCTGTCATGCTTAGTTACCTAGAATCTCTTGATGCATCTGTTGATAATTTGCAATCTGTTTAAGTAGTCCATGAGTATCCCGTTGTCTTTGATGAAGTGAAGGGTTTACCCCCAAAATGTGAAATAGATTTCCGCATATACTTGGTTGATAACGCCAACCCAGTTGCATTATCCGTACAGCACATGGCTCCTAGGGAGAGGAAGGAGCTCAACAAGCAAAGTTAAAGAGTTTCTTGAGAAGGGGTTTATTAGGCGAAGTATTTCTGAATGGGGGTGCTCCAGTGGTGTTTGCAACCAAAGCGGATGGTTCACTTTGCTTATGCGTGGATTTTAGAGAATTAAACAAGCTGACTAAGAAAAATAGGCACCCACTTCCAAGAATAGATGACTTGTTTGACCAGCTTGTAGGTGCGTCTGTTTTCTCCCAACTAGATTTGGCTACAGGGTTTCATCAGCTGAGGACAGTATAGACAAGACTGATTTTAGGACCCCTGATCGTTTCTTTGAGTGGCTCGTCATGCCTTTCAGTTGGACGAATGCGCCCGCTTATTTTGATGACTTAATGAGTAGGGTGTTTAGGGAGTTCCTTAATAAGTTTGTAGAAGTCATCGTGGACGATATCTTGATTTTCTCAAAGAATAAGGGACAGCATGCTTTGCATTTAAGAGAAGTCATGGATACACTTCGAGCACATCAACTTAAGGCAAAGTTCTCCAAAATGTCATTTTTAGATAGAAGAAGTAAGGTTTCTAGGACATGTGGCATCCAAAGAAGGGGTAGCAGTAGATCCCACAAAAGTAGTTGCAAAGCAAGACTGAAAGGTCCCAAGGAATGCAACAGAAGTAAGAAGCATTCTTGGACTAGCGGGTTAATATAGGAAGTTCATTAAGAACTTTGCGAAGGTATTAGCCCCACTGACTGGATTAACGAAGAAGAATCTAACCTTTGCTCGGGATATTGATTGTGATGTCGCTTTCCAACGATCGAAGAGGGCTCTTACAATAGCCTTAGTTCTGACTTTTACCTTACGGTAGTAAAAGGTTTACGGTATACACGAATGCATGCGGCACGGGACTAGGCGCCATTTTGATGTGAAAAGGAAGAGTAAGTTCGTAGCGGATGCCTTAAGAAGAAAAAGGTTGACTTTAGATCCTCTTTATGTGAAAAGGAAAAGTACAGAATACACATCAACCTTTGATTTTAAAACCTTCAGTTAAGTTAGCAGTTGGCATCGATAGGAGTAAGACCTACGCTTTTGGATCAAATAGGGACTTCATAAAGAAAAGACTCTCAGATAGTTGACGCAATAGATAAGTTAAGTAGAGAAGATACCTCTAATCACCTTAATAACTACACTTGGAAACATGGTTAGCATCTATTTATTTTCAAGAGATAGTTCTTCCACATGGAATACCATCTAGTGAATTTTGAAGACCCTTTGAGGAAATGTTAGCATGACACAGCAGAAGTTGTAGTCCCGAGTATACTAGAAGGAGAAGAGGTAATAGGTTCCAACTCATATTTTGGAAACATAAATTAAGAAGCTACGCAATCGTGAAGTTAAGACAATGAGAGCACAATGGGGTTAAGCTCAAGAAAATGCAACTTAGAAGGCTGAAGACTAGATACGCGCATCATACCCTTTTGAGGGTATATCCCTGATCTCTCTTTTTCTGTAAAGTTTGTTTGCATGCTTGTTTTTATCTTTTAAGTATATCCTCTCGGTCCTATCCTCGATCCTTAGGTAGAAGCCAATGGACATGTGTTTGAGACATGTTATGTTTGGTGGATGCAAGTGGATGCAAGTGTTTGGTAGTGGTTGCTCATGGATGCATATACACACACACACAGTACTAGATCGGCTCAGTCACTTTCATATTGCATATGCATATATGAATTTATATATGGATTGAAACTTGATGTGTTACCATGTGGATGTTGCATTTGTACGAATGATTGTGCACTCATGTAGAAGTTACAAAATACAATTAGGAATAATTGCATACATGATGGACTCATAACACCGACACTATTCGCATCAAAGAGGTCAACTGAATCAGTAGACCACCTGATTTTGCATTAGATAAGGACATATACACACACTATGCATGTGATCATGAAAGCATTATAAAATCTTTTTAAGGACAATGGATGCCTGTGATTGATGGTTGAGTAGATGGATGTTGGATATTAGGATACATTCTTCTTAACTTGGAGATTTCGGGGACGAAATCCTTTAAGGAGGGGAGAATGTAACACCCCGTATTTTCTGTGAATATTTAAAGTAACGAATTAAATAATACTTAATTTTAGAAGAGGAACTAAGAGAAACGGGCATCTCCATTGCGTTCGTCTCGGAATTCTGCTTGAGACAGAGTCCGAGTTTGCGTAAACCAGACTCCGTATGAAGAAGTTATGGAGTTCAGAAGATTTAAAGAATAAACATAAAATAATAATTAAATAATAAATCCAGTTCAAAATTCAAAATTCGGACAGAACAAGCTGAGCGAGAAAATTCCCGCTCAGGGTGTCGACCCCCCGGGGGAGTCGACATAGGCGTTGACCCCCTGTAGGGAGTCAACCCCTGTGAGATCTGCTTCCTGTGACGAATTTCTGTAGTCCTGAGCTGATGTGGCCTTCTCTGATTGGCTAATGGCTAATTTCTGAGGTATTAGGGCTTATGTGTCGTGCTATGGTAGGCTGGATGACACATCTCTTTAGTTTGATGGCTCTGATTTCTCCAAGACTAATCTATAGGCTAGAATTAAACCTAGACTTCAATATAAGCACCTCAAACCTCAACCCTAGACCACACAATGAAGCCATCATGTTGTCCATGCCTAAGTTAGTCTAGCCTCCATCTTCTCCAAATTAGAAATCAAGTTAGAAACCTCAAAATGAAATCCAAACTAGAGAATCAAACATCTACATCAAAGGATAGCTTTTCAAATTCAGAAATCAGATCCCAAAATACAAGATCTGTCCTTTTTCTGTAAGTTTAGTTATTATTTAGATTTAAACATCTAATAGAAATCATGACTATAATAATCGGATCTAAAACGATGCCTAATTCTGATTCGTGCTTATCCTTTTGTCAAATCTAAATTGCTTATGCCTATGTGACTATTGTGATTGATGTAATGACACCTATCATGCCTATGAGACTATTGGACTGACATAATAGAACTTATCATGCCTATAAGACTGTTGTGACTGACAAAATAAAACCTATCATGCCTATGAGACTGTTGGACTGACATAATAGAACCTATCATGCCTATGAGACTGTTGGATTGACATAATGGAACCTATCATGCCTATGAGGCTGTTGTGATTTATATGATGGAACCTATCATGCTATACATCCTATGCCTATGAGACTATTTTGATTTATATAATGGGGCTTATCATGTTGTACATGAAAATTAGTGATTCTCTTAAGTCAACTTTTATCTAATCTTTATATCTATGGTGTAAATTGCTTAGCTTGTCTACACATATTGTTAATGTACAACATTGAAACATGATTCTTGAATTTGGTACATCTTCACATGCCTATTTTTCCTTATGTAAATTCCTATGCTCCTTCTCTATTTTTCCCTTTTTACTTGCTTTTGTGAATACTAAATTCATTCGGAACTTAGATTGAATCTCGTTGTACGTGCGATTATAATGTGGGGAAAATTGGGTATAATTAAATTTAGTAAATTTTGGGCATAGCTTGGGAATGTGGCATAAACTTGTATTTACTAGACTTGTGGAAAATTTGACACATAGATTTGGACACATATGACAAATATGTAAATTGGTTAAAGATGAACATGCCTAACCCGAGATTAGATTGAGTTGCGGTGTAAGACTGCCCGGAACCGCTCGACACATCCAGTGACCGCAACAATATAGATCTAATGTGAGAGGTTAGCGCATTTAAGCCCAAAAACCCGAGGTTTGATTGAGTTGCGGTGTAAGGCTGCCCGGAACTGCCCGGCACATCCAGCGACCGCAACAATAAAGATCTAATGTGAGAGGTTGATGCTTTAATGAATAAATTAAAGCTAAGAAACAGACAAGCTAAGAATGGCAGGGTTAAGTTAATCAAAGCAACACTTAACTAATATAACATGATGTGTGACAGGGTTAAGTAATACAAGAGGGCAACACTTAACCAATGTAACATGACAAGTGGTAGGGTTAAGTAACACAAGAGAGCAACACTTAACTAATATAACATAATGTGTGATAGTATTAAGCAACACAAGAGGGGAGCTGAAACACCCCACCTCCGTTAGGGTCACTCTCAAAGGGAATGCCCTAATTTTGGTGGAGGTTTATAAGTACAAGTCACAGATATACAAGACAGATATAAGAACACATATTTGTAAACAGCGGAAGAACAACAAACTTTATTTCATAAAGTCAAATACGTGTTACAACAACATCCTTTCCAAAAACATAACATAACACTTTCATAATCTGTCTTGAGTACATTATTTAAAGAAGCATAAATAAAACATAGATAAACTGCAAAAGTCCCCATAGTGGATTGTCCAAAGCCATAGTTCAAAACAGGAAAGTCCAAGCAATACATTTCTCTTCTTCAAGCTGGATGTTAAGGCTGGTCAAGCTGCTGTGTTCCCTCCCTGAGGACCTGGGGGGGGGGGGGAACGGAAGAAAGAAGACGAAAGAAAAGTAGAGTCATACATAAAGCCTGAGTAAGTCTAGTACTATTTTGTCTATGAATAAAGAACTGGGTATGATAAGTATAAACAAGAAGTGGGCATGCACTATAAACTTGGTTAAGTTGTCTAGGGTCGAATATACTATCGTACCCCATGTTGATCTCTGAACCCATATAAACTAGTTTCCAACTGGCACCCCATAATCAGGGTGATGTGATCCATTCTATGATGATCGGCTCCTACTCGCATAGTTACATGTGTCTTACGGCCCCCGATGTTGTAGTTACCTATGCTGGTCCCACCATGGGGTGTATCAAGTCCCATAGTGGCAACCCGACACAACCTTAGAGTGCACAGGTATGCTACTGGTGTCCAGTGCCTTATTTTTCTGCGCCGGAGTGTGTGCACGCCCGCACTCGGTTAGAACCTACACTGCTACACCACCGCCGTCGCTTTGACCTCTTACAATCAGCCCAGTAATCGTGCCCCACCCTGCCTAGTTTCAGGGTATCCTGATACATCTTCTAGGGTTACTGCTGAAAAGGGTCCCCCGTTACTAGGTTTTCTATCTCTAGCCAACATGCTAAGTTGGTTAAGTGTTTCCTAACCTAACCCCCACCAGTCCGTTTTGTTTAGCATGTTCCATTTTGATTAAGTCTTTAGTTCACTTAATCCTATCAATCCTGACTCAGCCTTAATTGTCTTATTAAGGCCCTGACCTCTCACATTAGATAGGTATTGTTGTGGCTGCCTGTTGCCGGTTGGTTCCGGGCAGTCTTACGCCACAACTCAGTCTAACCTCGGGTCCTTGCTGGGCTCCATGTTTAACCTCCCACATTGGATAGGTATTGTTGTGACTACTGGACAGCCGGGCGGTTCCGGGCAGGTTTACATCACAACTCAATCCAACCTCGGGTTAAGCACATCGTATGTTCTACATTTACATATTTTGTCATTCCTCTTTATTTCTTATATGTAAATATTTGCGGCCCATTATTAAGTTAATGGTGTAAAGGTTACACCAATCATGGGCCCAACCCATACCTGAATTTGGGTCCTTCTATTTTAATTATTTTATTCTGTTTGAATTTTAAATTTAATTCAAAACTTCCGAAGGCCATATCTTCTTCATACGGACTCCGTTTTTCGAAAACTCGGACTCTATTTTGCGTATTTTTCCGAGACGAACGCAATGGCGTATCCCGTTTCCCTTAGTTCTTTGATTTCAGATTAATTATACTTTAATTTGCTAATTTCACAGTTATAGAATTCGCGGGGTGTTACAGGAGCACTTAACCAATGTAACATGACAAGTGGTAAGGTTAAGTAATACAAGAGGGCAACACTTAACCAATGTAACATGACAAGTGGTAGGGTTAAGTAACACAAGAGAGAAACACTTAACCAATATAACATGACATGTGATAGGGTTAAGTAACACAAGAGGGCAACAGTTAACCAATGTAACATGACAAGTGGTAGGGTTAAGTAACACAAGAGGGCTACACTTAACCAATGTAACATGACAAGTGGTAGGGTTAAGTAAAACAAGAGGCCAACACTTAACCAATGTAACTTGACAAGTGGTAGGGTTAAGTAACACAAGAGGACAACACTTAACCAATGTAACATGACCAGTGGTAGGGTTAAGTTAACAATTAACCAATGAACGAGTGGGGTTAAGTTAATGGGAAACACTTAACCAATAGAATATGATGAATGAACAGGGTTAAGTTAATAGAAAACACTTAACCACTTACAACATGATGAATGAGAAGGGTTAAGTTAATAAGAAGCACTTAACCAACATGGCATGTGGATGGGTTAAGTTAACTTGAATGGATGGATAAAACCTAGCCAATTTAGGTGGTATACGAATAGACCCTAGAAAACCCTAGTAACGGGGACCAATTTCAGCAGTAACCCACATAGATGTATCACGGTACCCTAAAACTAGGCAGGGTGGGGCACGATTACTGGGCTGATTATAAGCGGTCAAAGAAGCGGCAGGGGGTGCAACAATGTAATTCTGATGGAGTATGGGCGTGCATGTGCTCCAGAGTGGAAAAGCAGGCACTGGGCATCAGTAGTATACACTGTGCATCTAGAATTTATGTCGGGTTGCTATCATAGGGATTGATACACCTTATGGTGGGACCATCACAGGGTTTCTACACGCAGGAGAGGGCCGATTGACACAGAAACAAGGAAAGTTAATACAAGTAGGGAGCCGATCGATAAGGTAGTAAGGGTACATCTAACATCTTCATGGCAATTAGGCTGGTTGTGGTAAGATACTCATACTAGATGTACACCTGAAGGCTACCACAATTGCGGGGTTGGGATCACCTTATTTTATAACATAGGATACTAGTTGGGACACTAGTAGGGGATACAGATCCTTTTTCACACGGTACTAGTTGAGACACTAGTAGGGAATACGAATCGTTCTATAAAAGACACTATTTAGGATGCTAGTTGGGTGGTGAAGAGAAAATAGGAAGTCAGAGAAAGAACCGAAGCGCATTCATTGTATCTTACCTTGTCATATCCAATGATCATCATTTGTTGTCTTGCTATGCTTATTATCATGGTTATGGTCTGGTATCCAGTTTATTCATGTCATGATCCTTTTACCTGTTTACATGCTGATTAATCACTGGACTTACCAGGCTTTATGTCTAACTCTGTTTTGTTTCGCTCTCTTTTCTTCCGTCACCCCCCCCCCCCCCCCGGTTCACAGGGAGGTAATATTACCACTTAGCTCAGTTTTCTTTCCAAGATTGAAGATAGACGATGTATTGCTTTGGACTCTCTTTTCCACTGCTATGGATGGCTCATGCTTTATTGGGGAATATCATTGTCATTTCATACTTCTTTATTTTGTTAAACAAGACAGATGCTTTGTTGTAATGGATATTGGTGTTTTGGTGCTGGAAAACAATATTTGTATAAGCTATTTTACCAAGCTGTTGTTTTATCAATAAAGTAAAGTTTTATTTATTTTCCGCTGTTTAAATTTTGTCTATTTTGTAATTTATCTGTTCTATACACTTATGATGCTCCGTTGAAGTTAATGCATTCGCTTTGTGAGTGACCTTAATGGAGGTGGGGTGTTACAATCTATCTTTAGTTCTTTCTAGTTTTCCTATTTGGTTTAGGAATATCTTGTCCCTTTTCCTTTGATGTATTGGTTTGGTGGCTACGTGGATCCATAGCCACGATAAGAAGAGTTGAGCATCTGTATTGTGCTTAATGGAGCGGTCCTTTTCAAGTATGGTAAATCTCTGTGGGTATTGTAATAGCACCAGTTGACTGTTTTGCACCTAGTCCTAGTAGTAGTTTTTGAACCCATAGGGAGATCGGCTTGATTATCTGCGGTGAGTCGGGGTTGAAACTAAAATCTTGATTTAGGAGATGTTTAGGGGCATTTCTAGGTACAGGCTGGTTTTAGGTTTAGATTGAACAACCATATAAATAGTTATCACTGATTTTTGCACTAGTAGTAGAATTTGATTGAGGTGCTTATATTCTAAGGTTTTAAAGTATAAAAATTTGGAGGATGGATTAGTTAGCCAATTGGGGGCTATTTTGACTGCAAAAAAAAATGGTCGGGCTAGGTTATGCGATGGACTAATTTTATAGACTTCTTACGAACCAAAGGGTCATTCATGTTGATATTCCTATTTTCCTCAGTTCATTTCTAGGCAGTATCAATTTAGTTTTCTTTGTATTATATATTCCAAATATAATAAGTGACTGAAGGAAAAGAGACATTGATTTTCAGATCTATATTTGTGATGATGCTAAGCGTGTAGCATTTTGGGTAAAGCACATGGTTTTGGGGTTGTAAGTGAGAACCGAGTTTCATAGTTGGATTGCAATATCTTATTCCATAAACCCTATCTTTTGGAAAGAATTGTATGGCTCTTATGTTGGATCCTTCTGCATGTATTTTAAGGAAGTAATTGGATTTAGTTGTAATGAAAAACGTTTTCGGAAAAACTTAAGTAAAAGAATTTTTGATGTAGTTGTCGTACCTTTTTGTCTTTTTGGAAATTTAAGGGTTCATGTAACATTAACGGGAATATTTCGAAAACCCAAGAAATTTAACTCAAGATTGTATCTTAAGATTTGATATGAATTCACCATTTGTTAAGATATATTATTGGGATTTTATACTTATCAGGATATTGACACTTGGAAAAAAGAGGTAAACCTTTATATGACAACAAAATTAAGGTAAGAAATTAGTTTGGTTAATGGATAGGTTAAAATAGAGATTTCAAACGGAATTGTGTTCCAAAGCAAAAGTGTAGCACGGAGGTGTTTTTCGGAAATTTGTGGAACTACTTTGAGTCGAAACCTCATATGTGTGAAATTTTAGGAAATGAGAATTTTGAAAGACTAATGTATTTTGATGCGAAATTTGTATCTTGGGAATTTCATGAAAGAAACTATATATATATTTCAAAAGAATTTTTTGTAACTAAATATTTGCCTCATTAAGATTTTTCAAGTAAGTTTTTTTTGGCACAGCCTACCGGTTTTAAGGTGACCGCAAACACCTTTTATTATAACTAATAATAAAAAAATCAGTTAAGTACAAGTGATTGTTAGTAAACAATCAGTAATTCGGTTTTTAAGGTGGACCGCCCACCGCCTACGACATTTAATGTGGGTCGCCCACAAAATCTATCCTAGATTATAGTATACGAGCTAGCTAGTGTACTAAACTACTATATTTCCCCACGCAGGGAGCAGATTGCATACTGTAAAACAATAAATTACATACATTACATTACATTTATAAGTGCTGAAGGGTCAGCATCACATATTAGTTTTCTGAGCCACACCCATAAGCAAGTGGGAAAATAAAAAAACTGCAGATTTCATGGGAAGTGTGTCCTTGCTTCTCGAGCCACACAAAAAGCACAGCTCCATATAACTTTCACACCATGTCTATTGTACTTTCAAAAATAGCGCCGAAGCATCATCATCCAGATGCCGCTTTAGGGTAGACAGAGTGAGGGAGGCTACGAAATACACAAGAACAGTACGACAATGTTGAAAGACAAGCCTTCACCAGTATTGCCGCATGTACAACGTGAAGCAACCTGTTCCAGAACACCTCAATCAGACCAACACCAAAGCAGTGCCTCAAAATTGCCTGTTGACATTGCATAAACCCATCCATGCTACAAGTAGAAAGAAATCCAATAACATACACTAACTAAACTCAAAACACCACAAACAATGAAATAATCTACAAATTATTTACAATAAGTCGACTAATCCAGAGCACATTGAAACTCAGATTCCACAACTGAACTAACACAACCAAACAAGAAACTGATAAAGCATTCACTCACGCGTGCTCACTGAGCTAGAGACCGGGAACAAAATACATAGCAAAATGGAGCAAACGCATACCAGAAATAGCTGGTGAGTCGTGTGTCAGCTAATGGAACAAGCGATTACTGCACAACAAATTACCACCGCGTTTAAAACAAACCCAAAATCCAGAGAAGGTCGGAACCCTCTTGTTGAATAACAAACCTATTGCAAAGAGACAATAAGAAGGTAGTTGCAAGTTAGGCCACCACGCAAAGGACAGAGGGGAAGACTGTGACGAGATGTGATGATTGGAGATTTAGCGATGTGGATTGAAGAAAGCGTGGTAGGGAAGGAAAATTGTATATCTGAAAACATGAAGCAGTTTCCAAGATATACGGTTAGATCTGATTTAGAACTTAGGGATGGGGAAAGAACTCACGATGGATAAAGAAAGGGTCGTAGACGAGAGGTGCACGGGGGAGTGATCGAAGTTGAATTGGTAAAAGGGAGAAGAAGAAAAGTCGGCATAGAAAAAGGAACACCTTTACCCCTGTCGCCATTAACACAAAATAGGTCGATAGATAAGTCTTTATGGAGTTTGACAATATAAGTGGAATGAATCAAGGAAAACTAAATGGGAAGAATGAAGACTAGAAATTTGAGGACGGGAAGGAGAAAAAGTATGATTTTACTTGTAATATTAAGGTAAGATTTTAGATTAGTTCACTTGAGAGTTTCTCCCCGAAGTAACCAAGATGAGTGTGATGAAAGAACTACACTGAGGGATTCAAGTTTCTTAATTTTTTGACAAGTATTTTCTTTGATATTATATCAGTAGCTTCTTCCTTTGATTAGGGGCTTTCTTCAATTATATCTTTGGGAAGTGTAGATCTTAGGATTTGAGCTTATAGATGATAGGATATGGTTGAAACATGTGTTTGAGACATGTTATGTTTGATGGTTGCAAGTGGATGCAGTGGATGCATATACACTAGGCACTAGATTAGGGATTAGCTAAACTAGGACACTTACATATTGCATATGGATTTATGCGCATTTTAAATTTATTTTCACCATAGGTGAAAAAAAATGGTTGAATCATCACTTGGTGTTGCGTTTGGTGAATGGTTGTTGCACACGTACAAAATTTTATATTTATCATCAGGATTCTTTTGCATAAATATTGGATACATGGCACAAACATAATTGCATTAAGGAGGTTAACTGAATCAGTAGACCGCCTGATTTTCGCATTAGCTTAGGGACATATACACAACACATTTGCATATGTTCATACAAATCATTACAAATTCTAAGGACAAAGGATGCTAGTGACTCACGCTGAGGTGTTTTCTATGGTTTGGATTAAAATTCTAATATCCTATGGCCTAAACTATCCTAACACACCTGTAATAGACTACCAACTCTCATTCTTTCCTACACCTATTCTTCTTCATCTTCTTAGCCTCCACTGTGTAATTTTCTGAAATAGAATTAAAATTGGAGTGGATGCTGTCAGATTATAGATCTGAAAGGATATTCTGCTTCTACTTCTTTTTCAAAGGCCTTTTTCTGGATCTAAAACAATTTTACGTGAGTATTACTGTGATTATCAATTTTTTCCTAAGTTAATGTTAAAATAGATACAATAGTTGTTATAGCTATTTCAGAGCTAAATAAAAAGGATTATGACTGTAAATTAGATTGGATCTGAAAGTTTGACAATTACAGTGTTTATAAGATTGTCTTTTACAAATTATTGTTCATTTTCTGTCTACTATTTATTCCTTTTCGATTCTTATTTATCTACAAGTAAAATTTTATTCTTTATCCTTTTCTCTGTCATTGTTTATTTACAGTCCTGTGGTGTCTATTTATTCATTTTGTTCATTTCTGAGCCTAGATCTATTTCTCCTTTTTCCTTTTATTTTTTGCACTCAGCCTAGGCCAACGAGAGCCTTGCCTTTACCGTTTTGCTTGTGTAAAAATTCGAATAATCTAAATGAATGTTAAAAAGGGAATTTTTGTGCATACTGAGAATTATGGACTGTAAATTGGGGTAAATTATAATGAAAGAATATGTGAATTGAATAAACTATACTTAACTATACATTAAGTTAACAGTAATTTCGAAAACATGTTTATTTGAGAATAATTTGGAAAACATGTTAGTTTTACAGTAATTTGGAACATGTTAGTTTGACAGTTATTTGGAAAACATGTTAATTTTACAGTAGTTCGGAAAACATGTTAGTAATTTGGAAAACGTGTTAATTTGACAGTAACTTGGAAAACATGTTAATTGATATGTATTATACTTAATTTGCGTTAGTTAACCTGTATTTGGAAAACATGTTAATTGAAATAAATTATACTTAATTTGACATTAAGTTACCTATATTGGGAAAACATTTAATTAAAATGAATTATACTTAATGAACTTGTGTTGGGAAAACACGTTAATTGGAATGAATTATATTTAATTTGACAATTAAGTAACCTGTATTGGGAAAACATGTTAATTAGAATGAATTATACTTAATTTGACATTAAGTAACCTGTATTGGGAAAACATGTTAGTTGGAATGAATTGTACTTAATTTAACATTAAGTAACCTGTATTTGAAAAATATGTTAATTGGAATTAATTGTACTCAATTGGATATATAAACGGAAAACATGTAAGCAACAAATAATTGGACTTAATGACATTAAGTAACATGGAGAAATAAAAGGTTACATATTACTTTCGTTAATTACAATTTAGAGATAAAGGGTTGTAGACTACTTTTGTTAATTACACTCTAGAAATAAAAGCTTGTAGATTACTTTCGTTAATTACAATCTAGAGATAAATGGATGTAGATTACTTTCGTTAATTACAATCCAAAAATAAAAGGTTGTAGGTTGTAGATTACTTTCGTTAATTACAATTTGAAATAAAGGGTTATTGTAGATTACTTTCTTTAATTACAATCCAAAAATAAAAGGTTATAAGTTGTAGATTACTTTTATTAATTACAATCTAGAGATAAAGGGTTGTAGACTACTTTTGTTAATTACAATCCGAAAATAAAAGGTTGTAGATTACTTTCGTTAATTACGATCTAAGAAACATAACAAATGGTTACAATGGGATTATTAATGAACTTAAACGTGCTAAGCTAAAATTGTATGATTAATAAGCGAGAGGGGTCCATTCCTTTGAGATATAAGGGGCTCGTAGAAATCGTAGTTAACTTGGGGACCAAGTCTCGGGCGGCTTGTTAATATGCATTTTTTTATAGGGATCTATATCAGTCGGTATTCATTGGTTATCATCGGGTCCTCACACTAGGTAGGAGCTAAGGCATGCTTATACTGAACTGGATAGTAAGAGGTCCAAACGAGAGGTGGGTACATGCACATTCCGGTGGATTCATAAGCGTGCATGGATCCGACAGTGGAAGATAAAACATTGTAATGCCTGTGATTAAGGTTGTTTCTTTTTAGTTGATGGGTTCGGGACTGATAACCCCGAATGCCATAGCTGGCACAGGTTATTCAGATCCTATTTAATAAGCCGATCGATGGGTAGCATTAGGAAGTTCCTTCCTAAATTACTTATTTCTGTCTGAATCCGTAGAAGTGCAAAATAGTCAATTAGTTTGATCATCATTATCATCGTAGTCCATGGACAAAAATAGTCAATCATTTATGCCAATTCATATTAGTTACTGTTCACCTTTAGATATGTACAAACACTTACCATTTTATGACACTAGAACCACTATTTATCTATTTTCCTTAACTTAGTAGTCGGGTTTGTAATCACAGCAGCTTACCAGGCTATATGTCTGACCCATTTCGTTTCTTTATTTCTGTTTTCTTTCCCTTAGGCTTACAAGGAGAAAGTGTACAGTTTAGATTTCTTTGTTGATTTTGTCGTGATGCATTTCTTCAAAAGATGGATTACTTCATGTTCTCTTTCTAAGGTTAGGCTGTACCTTTTTTACTGTTTGAGGTGTAATATTATTTTAATCTGATGTTGTTTTAGATTGAGGTTTTGAAACATGATACTTTGTAACTATTTGTTTAATTGAAACAAAAATGGTTTTGTATTTATAAAATGAAAGTTTATTCTTCTGCTATAAATTTATTTTTTTACTTGTGAAATCTTTGTCTCAGTGATGTTTTATGTCTTTATACCTACAATGCTCCGTAATTTCTTGATGAAATCCTCATACAAGTGACATTAATGAATATGGGGTGTTACAGGGTCAGAACAAAAGTTTTGGTGAATGGACAAATTATGCTTTCTATAAATAATACTACATATACCGTTTTATCATGGATTCACCTTTATTAAGTTACTTAGGTTTATTTCACATTACGCCTTCGATTTCACGAATAAATCGTATCCATCTACTCCAAAGTAGATTAACCTAATAAATCATATATATGGTGTTGTATGCCCAACATATCGAGGTACTCCCATAGTTACCTCCTCAAGTGGTGTCCATCGCCGTACTGCAAAAATGTACGAGACCTCCATCGCCACACTACGAAAGCGTACTTGACCGTGTTGTGAAATCACACTTTGTCTTCATCACTATGCTATGAAAGCATATTAAGCGGCGCTACAAAAATGAATAGGCTCCTATCGCTGTGCCATAAAGGTGCCCAAAACCTAAGTTCTTTTCATGGAACTCAAATGGGGACTTTACTGTATCCGTCAAGGATGGCCTTGGGATGGCCCAAAATTAATGGCTTCGTTAACCCCAAAACATGGATATCAAAACCTAGTATGTCTCTTCTGTGGCTATTATAGGCCCCATCAGCCTACCCCCTAACTAATGAAAGAACATTCAAAGAGCTAAATGACTGCTCCTAAATAACAAATCTAAAAAAGATGTGGTTCCTCATCTAATGTCCAGATAGCAAAATATCATTAGCCTCCTGGTTTTTGCTCCAGTCTTTCTCGCACACGCTCCGACTGATGACCAGGTGTCCGATGACCTACTACTCTTTGTAGGGTCCTGATCACAAAGCCTTCTACCCTGAGGCATCCACCAAATCATCCTCGAAATCATCCCAATCAGTCTTTAGCCTCTATGAGTACAGTTCAGAGCCTACTACGGAGGACCATCATGGAGTATCCTCACGTCTTGTAGAAGTCTCGCACTTCCTTCCAGTCGTATCAAATAAGTTGAATGTGCTTCTACCGTGTCTCCCGACACTTTTGATGATTTGCCTCAATGGGCTCTTAACCCTTACAGACTGGAAAAAACGCATTTCATTATATTAATTAGAACCTACATCTAATTTATCATTATGTGTTTCACTTACTTTTATTTTATTTAATTTATAAAATTCATTAATCCATTTCATCTGAATATTATTTCTTTCATTTATCAACTTTATTATCTACCATAGGATTTTAGTTTTAAGCCCGTAACTTAATCTCTTTAAGTCAATATGATCGTATTAAAGCCTGACGACGGAAGTTCTAGGCTCGTAATTTACCCACACACTATAAATCAATATGTACATATTAAGGCCTACCTGTTCTTTCAATCATTTTCTGTCAAATTCATATTCGAAAACAAACTATGTCTATTTATCAATGTTTCCCAATTATCATATTTACGCAAATATAGGTTGTAATTCATTTCCCCCCATAGGACCATTTGTAACGTCCCGTATTTTTGGTGATCGGATGTTTATAATATTTTATTATTTTAAATATTGATTTGAAATTATAAATGGATTTATAATATAGAATTTGTTTATATAAAGAAGTTTGAATGTTAAATTTATATTTAATTATAAAACGAAATCATAACATCGCGGTAATTTGTAATTTATGTTTTAAACTTCAATCGAATATACATAATCCATTTTAAGTCGGGATTTTGTGAAATAAGAAACGTTTGAATCTCTTTGATTATATTTTCTAATGAAAGAGAATATTGGAAATTTCATATTGTAGATTGCGAGTTATGTCCAATTCAAAATTTCAAACAGTCGCTATGAAATCGTTTATAAAATATAACGATTAATAAATAATATAAAAGGATTTTTATATAATTTTGAATATCCTTTAAACCAGGATATTTAATGTTAAGTATAAAATCGATATTGGTTTATTTTGGAGTTGTATAAGATTTCATTTGGAGATTTGCGATAATAATTATTAATATTTAAATAGAATTGTTTTGGATTTAATTATATTATATTGATTATATAGGCTTTAAATATAACCGTTTTTTCAAACGACATTTGTTTCCGATGAAACAAATTTTATTAGAATACATATAATCAATTATTGCTAGATTTCCGGTTTGAAGCCAATTGGAGTTGTTTTATTCGTGTGTGCAATTTAAGGGTGAACCAATAAATAAATTGAAATTAAAATAACGCCATTATGCAAATGGAGTCGGTTTTCAACGAAATTAATTTCATTGGGACCAGAAAGTGGAGACGTAGTAGTGTGTCCATTTTCATTGAGTTTGGGTTTGGCAGTGCGTATATTTAACGTTACACATAAACAACGGCAGGATTTAAATAACCATGTAAAGCAAAACGTACCGAATTGAAAAAAATGTAAATAAAAATATATAATATTTAAACTTCACAGCCAAGTTATGAAGTATAACCTACTCTAGATATTTTCTTATCCTATAAATCACGTGTAGACAAAAAATATGTAACTACACCTACCCTATTCCATGTGCATAGACCAAAATATAGGATATAGTACTTACTATATTTTCTTCGTTGCGAAGTAAGTTGAACCTACCCATGTATGCCCTACCCCTCACTACCCTAAGTACAAACTTACCCACATGCAAAAACCTATATAAGTTAATACTTCTGATCGAATACAGCTACCTTACTTTCTGAAGCAAAATTTTAGCACATCCCTACTTCTACTAATTTCGTTCCCACCAAGCATTTTACTTGATGGCCACACTTCCTTCTTATATAAATAGGCAAACCCATTGCACCTATTTATGTTTCTGCATGCAAGAACTAAAAGGAAAACTCCTCCTACATTTTAAACCAAAGCTTTCAGCCCATGCACGCATTAAATCTAAAAGCCCATTCATGAAAACAAAGCATATCTCACAAACCGAAAGCCACTGTTCGAGGGGGAACCAATTGCCAGGTCGAAGGCACTGTTCGAGTGGGTTCGCTGGAGTTGGATGATTATTAGTGGACGGGGTGCTTGGTCTCAGGTCGATGGAAGAGGTGGCGATCGGCTTTTGCGTGGCACAGTGGTGGTTTGTGTTCGTGAAGAAGGAATAAGGAGCAGTTGTGGTGTATAAAGGGGATGCAGTGTGTTTTGTTCATGGGGTGGCAGATTTTAGATTTGGGAGGTTCGGTCACGGTCGTTCACACGGTTGAAGCTCGAAGTGGGTCCAGCATGGGGATCAGGCGATCGAAGGCGAGGTGGGATGGTGGCGCTGAGCTGGAGTGAATGGATATGCGTATTTGAAGAAGCAGTGAGGAGGATTATGTGGTTTAGCAGCAGGTAAAAGATGGATTTATATGCCTAATACTTAATTAACATACCTAATCTAGATTAGCGTGGCCAATTATATAACCTGGTAACATGCCCAATTTAATGCTTACGGGGCCATAACATTTAACAGCAGGTGAATAATAACCACAGAAATAACCATGGATTTTCGAATCTGAGCCCAAAGAAAATTAAAAGAATAGAACTAGATTCAGATTCATGGAACTTACCTCATATGGAATAGAAGTCTTAGCATCTACAACCTAAATCTATGATTTTCATTTTCAAATCTGAAGTCCTAGACTAATGTTTTATATTAGAAGAGTTTGGACGAGAAAAGGAATGACAGAGCTCTGACATCCCCTCAGAAAATATGAGTTGAAGGTTATGCCTCACTAGTTTATTTATAGTTGCTCAGAAGAATCACGTCCATTATATTCATGGAGGGTACATTAAGACTATCAAAAAGGTACAAAAACACGTCACCTTGCCCATTTAGGTTGATTCAGTACCTTGCTATGTCGACCCATGGGTCGACACAACTCCCTGGTGGGTCGACATGTGAGTCAACCCACTACAGGGATGGGTCGACCCATACACATTTGTAAAAATGTGTATTGGCCAGTTAACTAAGTGATTAACTCTGTTGTTTATTCTCTGCTTAACGTTATTATTTCCTTAATGTTTTAAGTTTATTTCTTTCCAATTCTTTGCCCATTAGTTTCAAATTCAAACGTGTACATAAATTTTCTTTGAACGTTGCTTATAGTGTTGTTCCTTGTTCAACTATTTTTACGTGTGTCCTAATTTTAAATGTGTAACCAATGTGTGCATTGATAATTTTTCTATTTTCAAATTCTTTTGTATTTATTCCTTTTTGTTTCTATTCCCGCTTTTATTTAGTTCTTTACCTTTTTAACATGCGTTTAATTCCCATTTCAAGTGCGCACTTATTAATATGCGCCTATCCAAATTAAATTGACACCTTTCTTAATTTGCACCTTTTGAATTTCCTTTTATTTATTGGTTTCATGTCATTTATGACACACATTATTTCAGATTATTGTTTATTTCAAATTTTAACGTTATTCCCATTAATTCTCTTTTAATGTTACTTATGACATGCATTATCATTTAAAAGGAATGTTGAAATATTGATATAAATTACTACTAAATTCAAATGCACATTGGTTTCACAATTAGTACCATTTGTTGATTTCCATTTTTTTCTTCTGTTTCTTTTGGTTTAATTATATATATATATATACTATTGCGTATTTAGTTTGCATAATGGCAGCTTTTTATTTATTGCCCATTTTATAACACTCGTTTGTTTTCAAATTTCAAATAAATACTATTAATATAATTTTTTTAATTTTTTTGTTATTAAAATAAGGCGTATTACATATTAAAACCCATGCTATGTGCGCCTTACATTTGCTTATTTTAGGTCTGGCCGAATTAAAATCTGATTATGGGCTTTAGATCTGGTAATCACGAGCTCCGACTCTTTTGGTATGCGATTTTTATATGCTTGAATTTTTCTTTTTATTGTGATTTTGAATTACTACCTGGTGATTGATTTTTAAATTTCTTTGTTTGTTCATGATGTTGCCTTGGTCGTATTGCTATGTAACAACCCGGAAAATCCGAGCCAATTTAAAATTTTTATTTTAGCAATTTTAATGAATTTTGAATATTTAAAATGATTTATTTCAAATAATAGCGACGAGAAATTTATTTTGAATAGAATTGGAACATATATATTTATTTGAAAAGAATACAAATATTTATTTTTAATTATAAAAGGAATTGGAAATGGCGCGGTAGTTTGAAAATTCGATTTCAAATTTCGAGTGAATGTACAGGATTCAAAATAAACCGGAATTTAGCGAAACCAAAAATATTAGAATCTAATTGAAAATATCTTTCCAACGAATCCGAAAAATTGAAATTTCATAGCGGGAATAAAAAGTTATGTTCAGTTGAAAATTCAGAATAGTCGCTATAGAAATATAGCCCATAAAAATAGCCGTTTTGCAAACGACCTCCTTTTCGACGAAACCACTTTGGTTGGATCCGGGATGTCAAATTATTGCTAGATTCCAAAGTTCAGAATTTTTGGGATTAATATGAGAGCGTGGCGAAGTTAAACGTGTTTTGACAGTTTCAGTCAATTTGGATCGACCAGAAAATGGTCATTTTTCAAACGGTCACCAAATTTGATGTAATTAGTTTTGTTAGGACCATATCGTCAAAACATAGCCAGATTTTGTTTTTTAGAATTTTTGGAGCCAGTATGTGGCCTTGGTAAATTAAAATGTAAGTTTGAATTCAATATATATTGATTTATATTTTAATTTAAAGAAAAACTGATTGCAATAGCCGAATTAGCTTACGAAACATATCCTATTGTGTTCGAAATAGGGGTATTTAGCTAAGGGCGACAGTCGTTGGGTTTGATTTGGAGTTCGTGACATTAAACAGATAATTTGCAAGTTAAAGGAAAATTAAAATGTTATTATAAACATATAACCCCTTTGGAAAATAAAACCCTATTGGTCAATTATTCATTCATGGGTCAACCCTAGGAGAAAAATCCGCCATCTCTCTTCGTGGATGGCCCAAATCGTTCAATACTTATCTCCCCTCTTTCTCTTAATCTACCAAGTGAATTAAAGAATTTACAAAAGGAAAAGCGTAATGCCATGTATGCTCTTTAAATCCATACTAAATTCATGGATTTCCGCTCAGTAGATTAAGGGGAATCGGCGTACAAAGCAGCCATGTTCGATCGCGATTTCAGCCGTGAAGGGAGGTGCGAGTTGCGCCTCGTTTGGAGCGCTGGTGGAGAATTCTGGGGGCTGTCGAGAGGCGTTGTCGGATGGAGCTCCGATCGTTCGTAGAGGAGGCGACATTGAAACCTAGCGGCTGCAGCTGGGTACAACTTGAAGCCTGAAGCGCGATAAACAGAAGGAAGAAGACAGTGTATTATTTTTATTTTTATTTTATATAGACTATGTAATTAGTTTAGTTAATTAAAATAAAATTAGCATATGGTTTTAAAATAAAAATAGCATATGGTTTTAAAATAAAAATAGCATATGGTTTTAAAATAAAAATAGCATATGGTTTTAAAAGGGAAATTAACATTGTTCAAAAAAGAAAATTATCATTGTTTTAAAAAAAAATTAGCATTGTTTAAAATGAAAAAGTTATGATTTTTAAAATGAAAGGTGAGATTTTTAGAATGTAAAAAGATTATATTTTTAAAACTGAAAAGATTATATTTTTAAAACTGAAAAGATAAGATTTTTATATTAGAAAAGATAAGATCTTTAATTTAGAAACGATTAGATTGAGATTAATCTAAAGATTATATTTTTGTATATATATTTACGATATAAAAATATTGATTTTTATATAGATTTGAAGTAAAAATCTGATTTATATATATATATATATATATATATATATATATATGAAAGCGATTTAAAAATGTGATTTTTGTATATATAATCACTGGAAAAAAATGTGACTTTTATTTATAAAGATCGTTGTTTAAAAATAGGATTTTTAACGTAAACCGCGTGAAACAGATTGTGATGGAACTGACTGGAAGCAAAACAGAATCCAGACCATTCAGAAGGAAAGAATGGCGGAGTGGAACCCAAAAGTGAGACCTTCTCACTTTTATTTTATTTTCTATTTAAAATATATATTAGGATGCAGACGGTGCTTAACAACACCCGACACCCATCGTCCACAAACCATGGACGACTTGTTTGTTAGTTTGATTGTATTGTTAAAATGGATTGTGTGATGTGGAATGGAAATAAATATTTTTAGTTAAAAAAATATAATTTTAACGTGTATATGAATAAAATAAATATTTGTAAACAAATCAGACGATTTGTTTATGTACATACATTTGAATGATATTTATTGGGACGATAAATTTTGCACATCGCCCAACTGCATAAATAAATCTGTATTTGTTGATTGAAACCCCACACGGGTATTGGGATGATATATGACATACACTAGTCCCAATAATTAGCTGTATGTCGATCGATTGATTGACAGGCTATTGTAAGCGTTAAATATTTATATTTGACGCTTATGCAGTGTAAAATGCACTCTGGATGATGGTTGACTGTGTTTGATTGTTGTTGTATACATGTGTATATGATATCCATATAAATAAAATTATATGGTATTTGACTATGTCTGATTCCAGTTCAGAAAGAATGAATATTTTAAAATAACGAATATTTTGAAATAACGAATATTTTGAAATAACGAATATTTTAAAATAATATTCAGTAAGAGATCAAAATTTGATTTTGATGTCCGATTTGGGATGGACACGAATATATTTGAATATATAAAGCCGTGTTGAGTAAATTAACGCCATTTTGATGTAAACGATATTTATATCGATATTATTCATTTTTATAATGAATATCGAAAAGGAATTGATTTCAAAATCTAATATTTTGAAAATATTATCATTTTTATATTAATGATATGGAATATTCAATTTTGATTTGAAATTGAATATGAAGCTGAAATCGTTTTGAAAACGAATTTAAAACGATTTAGAAAATACATTTTAAATGGAAATCGACGAAATATATATTATATATATTATATGTATAATATAATGACCTGAATAGAACGCGGCGCGCTGCGGCAGTTTGCGAATTTCGACCATTGACTTCGAATGGATATTACGGGAGATAATCCAATATTAAAGGCTAATAGTTGGATTTGGAATTTTGTCCAAATAAAATTTGGAAAAGGTCACTGTAAGTGTAGTTTGATGGCCGTTTATGGAAATCGACTGTACGGGCCTTGATAAAATTATTAAAAATATTGATAATTTGTGCAAAATCATAAGAAATGATTTGGAAAGAATTGGGATGAAAAATTCCATATTTGAAAAGATAAAAATAGATTTTTATCGAAATGAACTAGTTATGAACTAGAATTATAATCCAATATTTTTAAATAAATAAATTGGATTTGAAATGGTTTTAAAAATAACCGAAATTTCTAATATATGAATTGGAATGGATTTGAATCGGAATTATCTTCGGAATATTTCGATATTGGATTCCGTGATTATAGGGATATTGTGGAGGAATTTGTAAGATATATATATATCGTTATTCCAATACGGTATTTGTTGATTCCAGAATTTGATATTGAATATAAGCCGATATATTTTCTATTCAGAGCCTTGTATTTAATATTAAATGTGATTTTGGATTTATTGTGAACCGTGTTTTAAAGGACATTGGTTCTTTAACCCGGTTAAAGATAGGAATAAGATTTTGGGTTGTCGTGAATGGTATCTTTAATAATACTGTTCTTAGACCCAATGAAGTCAAGAAAAACAGAAACTAACTGGAGAGTAGTTAAGTTGAATGGTTTCTTGGGTATTGATCTGATGTTGGTTTCGGCCTTCGGGGTTAATACTTAGGGAATTGTTCACTTGCTAATTTACGGTTAAAGGCTGATGGAATGGAATGTTATTTTGGGTTTATCGTGAACCGTGTTTTAAATGACGTTGGTTCTTTAACCCAGTTAAAGACAGGAATAAGATTTTGGGTTGTCGTGAATGGTATCTTTAATAATACTGGTCTTAGACCAAATGGAGTTAAGAAAATCAAAAACTAACTGGAGATTAGTTAAGTTGAATGGTTTCCAAGGTATTGATCTGATGTTGGTTTCGGCCTTCGGGCTAATACTTAGGGAATTGTTCACTTGCTAATTTACGGTTAAAGGCTGATGGAATGGAATGTGATTTGGGTTTATCGTGAACCGTGTTTTAAATGACATTGGTTCTTTAACCCAGTTAAAGACAGGATATGATTTCACAAGTTAAACAATCGTTACTATTGATTTTTGGGAAGATTAAAACCAAGTGGAGTTTTAATGCATCTTTAATTAGACTGAAATAATATCCAAAGGAAGATTAAAGAATAAATTTAAAGAATGTATCTTTGATAAAATTAATGGGAACCTTTCCCAAAGTATAAGAATATTTGAATAAAGAAATATTCTGGATTGTTATGAGGCGTATGTTGTGTTTTTATAGCACTTGTTTATTATATACGCGAGTTATTCAGAAAGACCAAGTTTATCCCATTCTGAATAACTGATTCGATGATGTGTTGAGGATGAAGACGGTGGTTGAAGACCGGAGGTCTTCACATCGTTTGGATGATTACTGATGTCTTGATTGGGCTGTACACCCAATACAAGGTCATAAGTGGTGATCGTCCAGACGTACTTGGAGATCGACCGGATATGCGAGGGCCTGTCTCCTGTATTGGACATATGGGGCTAGGAATAAAGTGCCTCCGATTTCGTTCAGACCTAGAACGAACTTGTAAATGGATGTGTGTCTGACATCGGATTTCATTCTGTGTTATTGATAGACATCGGTTGCATAACATGAATTGCCTGTATGGCATGCTGAGATGCAAATGATTAAGGCTTCTGTTGAAAAGAAGAGTCTTGTGGTTTATGATCAAAGAACAACTTTAACATAGCGTAGCTTTGTGTAGCGTTCATTTGCGAGCCTCATACCCCTGTGTGAACCAGAAACGGGAGAGGACATCAGGGAGGGCATGCGTTTCCTTCTAGGTAGGAGTGATGTCAGCGTTTTGCAAGCCCTGACGTTTTACTTATGTGGATGATGGATATGAGGCGCCTCGGTTATATCGGTCGTTCCGGGGCCGACGGTTTGGTTGGTATATGACCAGTTTATGCCCCATAGGGCGGGAAAATGCATGTTCAGGCATTTTAATCCACTCTGTGTGGACCAGCCCTGACGATCTAAGGGCCCACCTGAGTCTGGGTCCTGAGGGGCGGGCTAGAGCATCTCGAAGCGGTAAGAACGATCCCTTGCCTTGGTTTACAGGTGGAAATCCAACTTCCAATATGTGACTTTGCGGTTTTGATTGTAGAGCCTAGTATTGGCGACATGATATATGGTACCCATGCCGCCTAGGATTGATACATTTATATTTGAAGCTGTTTTATATACTATGCACTTATAATAGTTTCAAATGATTTGTTTTAATGTACCAAGCATGTTTGGCTATTATAAGGGAAAACCCTATCCCTCGGCTTGCGTTGCATTGTGTGTGTAACGACCCGTATTTTTCTGCCAATTTAATTGGATTATTTTAAATATTTTAATAATTTAAATTATTGGTTTGAGGTTGGATAATCGAATTTAACGATTATATTGTGAATATATTATATAAAATAAATAATAAATATTATTTTAATTCCCAAAATATGGGAAATTGTCGAATTTGAACTATAATGTGATGGGACAGTTTAAAGTGGTCAAATATTGTTTATGGTGGAATATTAGTGACAATTCGTTTTGAAAACGACGACGAATATATATAGTTTATAATTTAATTAAATAACGAGCTGCAGCGGCGCGGTAGTTCGCGATTTGGCGTTTTGAACTTCAATTGGTCGTACCGGGTTCAAAATAGGTCGGATTTCCTCGAAACAAGAAACGTTGGGACCAGTTTGACAATATCTTCCCAACGGCAGAGAAAAATCCAGTTTTCGTCGTGTAGATTTTATTTTATGGCCAAATCAAATTCTCAGAAAAACAGCGCCAGGATTTCCTTTATATATATAGCGCTGCAGTTATATAAAATAATGGTTTTTAAATATTTTAAACATCGAATTGGCTTCGAATTCAACCCGGGATATTTTTCCTTAGTAATATATCAAATTCTGGTCGTGTATGGCCAACTGCAATATTTTAATAATATTATATTGAAGTACTTTAAAATTGGGTTATTTTAATTCAAATTGACCAGTTCAAAAGGGACATTTTTCAAACGACCTCTGTTTTCGACGAAACAAATTTTGTTGGGACCGCAACAGTGAATTATTGCCAGATTTTCAAACGGCGCGTCAATCGGGGTTATTCTGTGAGCATGGCAAAATAAAATGCAAAATAAATCGATCAAATTGGACGTGTACAAACGCAATTTGAGCATACGAGCACAGAATTCGACGAAACAAGATTCGTTAGGACCGTATCATCAAAATATACTATGCCGTCCAGTCGCAACTCGAACGGGGTTCGTATGCGAGCGCAACAGCGAATAAACGACGTTCGAAAACGCGATAGGCACGAAATAAAAATCGTCAGTCATTGTCAGACATCACATCGACTTAAAATAATATAAATTACAACTATATAAACCCCTTTCCATCAAACCCTAGCCTCCATTTCAGAATTCTTCATGTCATTTTGCAAAAAGACCCTCCATCGCAAATCTATTTATATCTTTCAATCCATGATGATTTTGCTATGGCAACCAAAGGCAATGTTGTAGATCCAGTCGAGATCTACATGCTGACAAAAACTTGGGTTGATCGGAGGTCCAAGGTGGCCGGAATCCACGAAGAACAGCGAAGAACAGTCTTCGGTTGTGGCCAAAATTCGAGAGCTGTAGTTGATTTTAGAAGACGAGATCTTGGGGCTTTGGTAGAAGACAGAAAGGGCTTGGATTTGGCTGGCGCCTCGAGGTCTGAAATCGACCGTGGTGGTCGTGGTGGTTGGATGAACGGAGGTCAGGTTTTTGGGTTGATTTTCGAAGTCACAAATGGGAATTGCCGGATTCCGGTGATTGGGGGGTGATCTGGCGTCGCGGCCTAAGGTGAGGTGGAGCTGGGTGGCGAGGCGCTCGCGTTGGTGGTGGTCCGGTCACCAATCTGGGTCGGGAGCGGCGGAATTTGGCAATCGAATGGGATTGGGGCATCTTCAATTTCCGGCGAAGGGGGGACGCTTTGGCGGCGGAGGCTGGTGGGCGAGTGGAGCTGGCGTTGGCGCGGAGGTGGTGGACCATCGAGGGTTGGCCCAGGATCAACGGCGGTGGCGAAAACTGATGGGGATGGCGACGAGAATTAGCAAAGGAGGGAGGGATCGGGTTTTACAAATTACAAAAGGGGAAATGCGTTTTTGAGCAAACCGAGGATGACGTGGCCTGATTAGTGTTGATTAAGGTAATCATTGCTTAATTATTTAAATTATTAATTAGTTTAAATAATAATCGATAAATTTGCAAAACGTATTTTGGTGATAACTCTTTCATACATTAACGAAATTTAATGAAACAAGATCCGTTGGGATCGCAGGGACGAGACCTATCCGATGGCACTGACTAGGAGTCAATCCGACACCGTTGAAAATTCAGCTATTTTTGGACGAATGGTTCAAATTAAAAGCGACAAACGCATCAACCGTCGACCAGAACCAACTCTGGTGAGTTAATTCTCACACCTTCTGGAATACTGTGATGTGGTACACTCACAGTTAAATATATTTTACAGTTAACAGTTTAAATTGGCTGATTGGATGCGATGGATGCAAATTGGTTGTTACCTTCTGATTGATTGCAGCCGATTATTTGTTTAACTCGTATATTGTTATCAACTGACATCTGTGATGCAGAGAAGGACAGGTGGGAGGGATCCGACCGGATTCCTCAAATAAACTGTATTTTTGGTTGTTATGCATATATATGAATTGTTTGCTCTTACTAACACCAAAAACCTGTTTGGATGTCGATGGTTGAATGTATATTCACCGGTGTTGTGTTTAAAATCAACCGACAGCGTTGATGTGGTAATTGACATTGAATGGACCAAAGGGGACTGTTTTACCGTCGTGCGACTGTTAGGTGAATTGACGTGTTCTAAAGGTTATAAATTTATTTATAACTGAATTAAAGTTATTCAATCGGTTTATATGAATATTTAAATTGGAAAATTATAAGTAAACGTTTTTAATCAAGTTAAAGGAAATTATTCAGATGTTTTTAAAAAGTTGAAAAGGCAGAAAAGCAACGGATTTACCTACGGGTTGTTAAAATAGAATAATTGTTTTTATAACAATTAAATAGTTATTTTTAAATTAATTAAATTGTTTAATTAATTTGAATGGGAAATGACAAAGAAAATCAGTTATTGGTTAACTGAAGTGAACGGTTGGTAGAAATCAACCATTTTTTTTTACTGAAACCAATAGTGGGATTAAATTAACTTAAATATTCGTTGAACGAAACAAATAGTATCACGATTAGTTAATCTTTGATTAACTATGAATAAAGGAAATTTTTGAATTGATTAGTGTTAAACATTCGTTATCTCCCGATTAACTAAATAAGGAAAATTTTCAAACTATTTAATGTAAATGAATGTAGTTAGTATTTAAGCTTGTAAAATGGTAATAATTCTATGAGTAAAAGTGTAGTTAACTATTTTTATAGTTAATATTTGAAGTTAATCATTATTTTATGTAATGATAATGGCTTTAAATTGAAATTCATTTGAGAAGTGTAAAAAAAAAAAAAGGGCGATATGGTTGATCGAAAGGGACGATAAGAGTTTATAGAGATTGTAAAACCAAATTTTAAGCGTGGTCGTAAAAGAGGTTGATAAAAGGATTTGTGGAAATGTAAGCTAAGTCAAAAGGGTTTATAACCAAAGCGATGACCAAAATGAGATGCAAGGGAAAACACATACCGTTGGTTTGTGTTAAATATTGATAAGTGGAATTCCGAAATCAAATCTAAGTTAAAGGAGATTATCGAGTTGTTTAGTGTTAATGTAGTTAATCTTAATGTAAATGGTTATTTTAATAATTAAAGCGATGGCTTTAATTTGAATTCAATTGAATATAATGAAATGGCAATAGGGTTTGACCAAAAGGATTTATAAAGTGTTATAAAGAGTTTTAAGGATCCAAGCTGCCAAACAAGGTTTTGTAAACAAGATTCATAAGTGAAATTGAGCTTTACGTTAAAATGGTGTTTTGAATGAAGACTTCCTTAATTAAAGGAACTAAGTAAGATGATTTTTGAGCAAGGATTTCAAATGTAAGAAACAGTTATGGAAACCCAGATTTGAAATCAAGATTTGAAATGAGATTTAGTATCGCTGTTTAAGTGACAAACTAATATTTTTCTGAGGTAAGAACGAGTTGATCAAGGTCTGAGAGGTAACTAAAATACCCCAACTTGGTTGGCTTCACTATTATCAAGGAATTGTATTAGTTTGGTGTGAGTGGAAGTGTTGAATTGGATTTATCTTATACGAGGAATATCAAACTCCAATGCAAGATTTTGGGAATTAAATAATACTACCATATTAGTTTCAAAGAAAATAAGAATATTGATTTCAAATTATATTAAACATTTGTTATTCAATTAGAGTTGATCGAATATAGTTAAAGTTAGTCAAACAAAGTTATCTAGGAAAAAGTTCCATTGCGTACGACTGCTAGCGTAATTTGCAGGGCAGCAGATAGCCTACGGCGGTCGGATGTTTCCTGAGGGAATCAGGCGTAACCATTGTGATCGCTGCGATCTAGAGTCGAGCGAATGGAGTTAAGTCGCGTATTAGTTAATAGGAGTAATCAAGTCAAGTTTGTCGAGTTAAATAAGTCGAGTCTGTCAAATTAGAGTTAATCAATCAAAGTAAATCAGTTAAAGTTAGTCAAAAGAGAATTTGGTTAAATATATTTTAAAAGAGGTCGAGTTGTGACAAGTATTGAATCAGGAAACTTGTTGTGTTCACACTATTGTTATTTGATAGTTAAAACACCGACTATCAAACCAGACCAATACGATTGTTGGTTCGGAAAGACCGGATCGAATTATATTCGAAAACCATTCCGACCATCAAATACGTGAAGACGTCGATTGAAGACGGAGCAAGTGAAGACCGTGGATCTTCATAAGCGGAAGGACTGCTTGTTGAATTTCTCTGGCCTGCAGCCAGAGTTATTTTGATTTGTGATTCTGTCGTGGTTGAAATCCACAGGTTGCAAGGACTTCTCGCTACTGATCCATGGGGTGATTCCTATATGAGATGCAGTAGGAGAGTACCTTCGGTTCATCCTGTTCCTGGATGACTTGTATGGACGGATGTCTGACAGAGTATTTCCAAAGGAATTACATGCGTTGATTTCTCCAAACGTACGATAGTTGACGGCGGAGAAATGGTTATTCTCTAGCCAGATAGCTAGAGTATGTTTGTGGACGTCAATCAAGTGTGATCTGACGGATCTGACGATGTGGCATTCAAAGTGAATGATGACCAGATGTTCTAGAGATAAAGTTCTAGCCTCAAGCCTCATCAACCGGGAAATGACAAAAATCGGGCAGGCAGCATGGCTATGTGGGTCGCTCCCATTAGGATGTATGATCACCTATCTAGAGAAATTCCTATTGCTTCTTTATCTATTCGATGCTGACCCTATTCGGGTGGCGGTTGCTGATCCCAACCGTCGGTGATATACATTCGATACACTCAAGCGAAATGAGTGGTCGGTCATGTGTGGGCCGGGTTGCAAGACGTTCTTGTTGAACCCAGTGTATTCGCCTCTAGAGATACACGTGCGGAAGGTGGACCCATACCTTGTCAAGTTGGAATCCAATATCCAATAAGCGCCCGCGGTTTTCGATTGTATACTATATATGTGGAGCGTGAGATGCAAGCGTTCCTCTAGATTATTATTTACTTGTATTTAGACATTATGATAATATCAGAGAAAGATATTGATTTCAAAAATGTTTTGGGTTATAGTAAGGTAAAAACCGTCCGTGTTTATGTGTGGACTGGTCTTACTATTATTCTTTGATTTCATAAAGGATTTGGCAAAGTTAAACAAGTTGTGTGTTATGTGAATTTATCACTGATAGTATTCCAGACTGACCCGGTGTATTTTGTTTTAAATCAAATGTGCTCGGGTCAGACCGAGTATGTTCCAGGTTAGGTTCCGCTTGGAGTTTCAGGAGCTGGAAGCAGGCGGCTTCACCACTAGTTATTCAAAGTTATTATTCCGCTGTGACTAATGTATGTGTACTCTGATGATTGGTATGTATATACAGTTTTTGTATAAAGAGATTTGATATTATAATTTATTCGTTCCGCTGTGAGATTCTGATGATGTGTTCCTCTTCTTTCTTCTATTCTAATACTTCTTTCTTTCTATTCTCACCTTCTAACTTCTTTCTCATGACAATCTGGGGGTTCGATACTTGGGTTTTGGCAAGTGATACGGGTTTATGTATTGTTGTCGAGAACCCGATTGTCGTTCTTTTCCCCGGGTCGTTACAGTGGTATCAGAGCTATTGGTTTAATGATTAACCTTGGCTCTGTGGTGTGACTCAATAAAGATGGGGTTAGCAGTACCCTAAATTGAGTTTGAGTAGATATACGAGAGAGCGTATTTGTGATTTGATATAAAATTATTTTTAATGATTATTTTGCCTAATTTTATTTTATAATAAAATAAAGGTAAAAGTTATTATGGTATGGGAAATCATCTTGATTGGTTAACGTTGGTTGTATAATATGTTTGTAGTGTATGGTTGATTGCTTGAATATAAACCTGAGGATGTATGGAATTGGTTAAAACAAATCTAAAATGAATTATTCGAATGAATCAATCCAGATAAATAAATTCGAATGGATAGATATAAAAAATAAATAAAAAAAATAAAATAAAGGAAGTGATTATAAATAATTATAATCCCGTATGGATTGAATTGTGTGTATCATTGGCTGATATGGATGTATCGAACATAATTGACATTTGTTGATAACTGATGAATTTATTTGAGTTGAGAACAGGTGTAAAGTGCCAGTTCAGCTTTAAACCCAACCAAAGGAGAAAATCTGGAGTTATTTGAATCCAGTTGAGTAGAGTTGCAAAATCAATTAAGCAGGCTCAAATAAATATATCGCTTATTGCATAATAACGCTCGCCAAAAGGTACGCTTACGCAAATATGAAATTTTGGGTTTTGTTTGGATTTTGGGATTTGATTTTGAATTTTCCGACCATGAGAGTCGATGTATACATATTTCTTGAACCTGCGATATTACAGATGTCCCTCCGTACAGGGGAGACTCTGCCGAAATTTTCCCAGAATTTAAGGAGTTAGAAAATTTTTGAAAATTTTTGGGAAATTCTTTTGCTTGAAATAAATTGGTTTTAAAACCAATAGGGTCAGTTTGAAAATAAATTCGAGTTTTAAATTTTATTATTTTTGAAAAGACAATAATAGACGGCATTTCTTCTACCTTAGCAATTTCGAGGACGAAATTATTTTAAGGGGGAAGGAATGTAACGACCCGTATTTTTCTGCCAATTTAATTGGATTATTTTAAATATTTTAATAATTTAAATTATTGGTTTGAGGTTGGATAATCGAATTTAACGATTATATTGTGAATATATTATATAAAATAAATAATAAATATTATTTTAATTCCCAAAATATGGGAAATTGTCGAATTTGAACTATAATGTGATGGGACAGTTTAAAGTGGTCAAATATTGTTTATGGTGGAATATTAGTGACAATTCGTTTTGAAAACGACGACGAATATATATAGTTTATAATTTAATTAATTAACGAGCTGCAGCGGCGCGGTAGTTCGCGATTTGGCGTTTTGAACTTCAATTGGTTGTACCGGGTTCAAAATAGGTCGGATTTCCTCGAAACAAGAAACGTTGGGACCAGTTTGACAATATCTTCCCAACGGCAGAGAAAAATCCAGTTTTCGTCGTGTAGATTTTATTTTATGGCCAAATCAAATTCTCAGAAAAACAGCGCCAGGATTTCCTTTATATATATAGCGCTGCAGTTATATAAAATAATGGTTTTTAAATATTTTAAACATCGAATTGGCTTCGAATTCAACCCGGGATATTTTTCCTTAGTAATATATCAAATTCTGGTCGTGTATGGCCAACTGCAATATTTTAATAATATTATATTGAAGTACTTTAAAATTGGGTTATTTTAATTCAAATTGACCAGTTCAAAAGGGACATTTTTCAAACGACCTCTGTTTTCGACGAAACAAATTTTGTTGGGACCGCAACAGTGAATTATTGCCAGATTTTCAAACGGCGCGTCAATCGGGGTTATTCCGTGAGCATGGCAAAATAAAATGCAAAATAAATCGATCAAATTGGACGTGTACAAACGCAATTTGAGCATACGAGCACAGAATTCGACGAAACAAGATTCGTTAGGACCGTATCATCAAAATATACTATGCCGTCCAGTCGCAACTCGAACGGGGTTCGTATGCGAGCGCAGCAGCGAATAAACGACGTTCGAAAACGCGATAGGCACGAAATAAAAATCGTCAGTCATTGTCAGACATCACATCGACTTAAAATAATATAA
Source organism: Allium sativum (assembly GCA_030737875.1). Classification (NCBI taxonomy): domain Eukaryota; kingdom Viridiplantae; phylum Streptophyta; class Magnoliopsida; order Asparagales; family Amaryllidaceae; genus Allium; species Allium sativum. The sequence continues at coordinate 102,076,924 of CM060909.1, forward strand.
ATTACAACTATATAAACCCCTTTCCATCAAACCCTAGCCTCCATTTCAGAATTCTTCATGTCATTTTGCAAAAAGACCCTCCATCGCAAATCTATTTATATCTTTCAATCCATGATGATTTTGCTATGGCAACCAAAGGCAATGTTGTAGATCCAGTCGAGATCTACATGCTGACAAAAACTTGGGTTGATCGGAGGTCCAAGGTGGCCGGAATCCACGAAGAACAGTGAAGAACAGTCTTCGGTTGTGGCCAAAATTCGAGAGCTGTAGTTGATTTTAGAAGACGAGATCTTGGGGCTTTGGTAGAAGACAGAAAGGGCTTGGATTTGGCTGGCGCCTCGAGGTCTGAAATCGACCGTGGTGGTCGTGGTGGTTGGATGAACGGAGGTCAGGTTTTTGGGTTGATTTTCGAAGTCACAAATGGGAATTGCCGGATTCCGGTGATTGGGGGGTGATCTGGCGTCGCGGCCTAAGGTGAGGTGGAGCTGGGTGGCGAGGCGCTCGCGTTGGTGGTGGTCCGGTCACCAATCTGGGTCGGGAGCGGCGGAATTTGGCAATCGAATGGGATTGGGGCATCTTCAATTTCCGGCGAAGGGGGGACGCTTTGGCGGCGGAGGCTGGTGGGCGAGTGGAGCTGGCGTTGGCGCGGAGGTGGTGGACCATCGAGGGTTGGCCCAGGATCAACGGCGGTGGCGAAAACTGATGGGGATGGCGACGAGAATTAGCAAAGGAGGGAGGGATCGGGTTTTACAAATTACAAAAGGGGAAATGCGTTTTTGAGCAAACCGAGGATGACGTGGCCTGATTAGTGTTGATTAAGGTAATCATTGCTTAAATATTTAAATTATTAATTAGTTTAAATAATAATCGATAAATTTGCAAAACGTATTTTGGTGATAACTCTTTCATACATTAACGAAATTTAATGAAACAAGATCCGTTGGGATCGCAGGGACAAGACCTATCCGATGGCACTGACTAGGAGTCAATCCGACACCGTTGAAAATTCAGCTATTTTTGGACGAATGGTTCAAATTAAAAGCGACAAACGCATCAACCGTCGACCAGAACCAACTCTGGTGAGTTAATTCTCACACCTTCTGGAATACTGTGATGTGGTACACTCACAGTTAAATATATTTTACAGTTAACAGTTTAAATTGGCTGATTGGATGCGATGGATGCAAATTGGTTGTTACCTTCTGATTGATTGCAGCTGATTATTTGTTTAACTCGTATATTGTTATCAACTGACATCTGTGATGCAGAGAAGGACAGGTGGGAGGGATCCGACCGGATTCCTCAAATAAACTGTATTTTTGGTTGTTATGCATATATATGAATTGTTTGCTCTTACTAACACCAAAAACCTGTTTGGATGTCGATGGTTGAATGTATATTCACCGGTGTTGTGTTTAAAATCAACCGACAGCGTTGATGTGGTAATTGACATTGAATGGACCAAAGGGGACTGTTTTACCGTCGTGCGACTGTTAGGTGAATTGACGTGTTCTAAAGGTTATAAATTTATTTATAACTGAATTAAAGTTATTCAATCGGTTTATATGAATATTTAAATTGGAAAATTATAAGTAAACGTTTTTAATCAAGTTAAAGGAAATTATTCAGATGTTTTTAAAAAGTTGAAAAGGCAGAAAAGCAACGGATTTACCTACGGGTTGTTAAAATAGAATAATTGTTTTTATAACAATTAAATAGTTATTTTTAAATTAATTAAATTGTTTAATTAATTTGAATGGGAAATGACAAAGAAAATCAGTTATTGGTTAACTGAAGTGAACGGTTGGTAGAAATCAACCATTTTTTTTTACTGAAACCAATAGTGGGATTAAATTAACTTAAATATTCGTTGAACGAAACAAATAGTATCACGATTAGTTAATCTTTGATTAACTATGAATAAAGGAAATTTTTGAATTGATTAGTGTTAAACATTCGTTATCTCCCGATTAACTAAATAAGGAAAATTTTCAAACTATTTAATGTAAATGAATGTAGTTAGTATTTAAGCTTGTAAAATGGTAATAATTCTATGAGTAAAAGTGTAGTTAACTATTTTTATAGTTAATATTTGAAGTTAATCATTATTTTATGTAATGATAATGGCTTTAAATTGAAATTCATTTGAGAAGTGTAAAAAAAAAAAGGGCGATATGGTATGATCGAAAGGGACGATAAGAGTTTATAGAGATTGTAAAACCAAATTTTAAGCGTGGTCGTAAAAGAGGTTGATAAAAGGATTTGTGGAAATGTAAGATAAGTCAAAAGGGTTTATAACCAAAGCGATGACCAAAATGAGATGCAAGGGAAAACACATACCGTTGGTTTGTGTTAAATATTGATAAGTGGAATTCCGAAATCAAATCTAAGTTAAAGGAGATTATCGAGTTGTTTAGTGTTAATGTAGTTAATCTTAATGTAAATGGTTATTTTAATAATTAAAGCGATGGCTTTAATTTGAATTCAATTGAATATAATGAAATGGCAATAGGGTTTGACCAAAAGGATTTATAAAGTGTTATAAAGAGTTTTAAGGATCCAAGCTGCCAAACAAGGTTTTGTAAACAAGATTCATAAGTGAAATTGAGCTTTACGTTAAAATGGTGTTTTGAATGAAGACTTCCTTAATTAAAGGAACTAAGTAAGATGATTTTTGAGCAAGGATTTCAAATGTAAGAAACAGTTATGGAAACCCAGATTTGAAATCAAGATTTGAAATGAGATTTAGTATCGCTGTTTAAGTGACAAACTAATATTTTTCTGAGGTAAGAACGAGTTGATCAAGGTCTGAGAGGTAACTAAAATACCCCAACTTGGTTGGCTTCACTATTATCAAGGAATGGTATTAGTTTGGTGTGAGTGGAAGTGTTGAATTGGATTTATCTTATACGAGGAATATCAAACTCCAATGCAAGATTTTGGGAATTAAATAATACTACCATATTAGTTTCAAAGAAAATAAGAATATTGATTTCAAATTATATTAAACATTTGTTATTCAATTAGAGTTGATCGAATATAGTTAAAGTTAGTCAAACAAAGTTATCTAGGAAAAAGTTCCATTGCGTACGACTGCTAGCGTAATTTGCAGGGCAGCAGATAGCCTACGGCGGTCGGATGTTTCCTGAGGGAATCAGGCGTAACCATTGTGATCGCTGCGATCTAGAGTCGAGAGAATGGAGTTAAGTCGCGTATTAGTTAATAGGAGTAATCAAGTCAAGTTTGTCGAGTTAAATAAGTCGAGTCTGTCAAATTAGAGTTAATCAATCAAAGTAAATCAGTTAAAGTTAGTCAAAAGGGAATTTGGTTAAATATATTTTAAAAGAGGTCGAGTTGTGACAAGTATTGAATCAGGAAACTTGTTGTGTTCACACTATTTTTATTTGATAGTTAAAACACCGACTATCAAACCAGACCAATACGATTGTTGGTTCGGAAAGACCGGGATCGAATTATATTCGAAAACCATTCCGACCATCAAATACGTGAAGACGTCGATTGAAGACGGAGCAAGTGAAGACCGTGGATCTTCATAAGCGGAAGGACTGCTTGTTGAATTTCTCTGGCCTGCAGCCAGAGTTATTTTGATTTGTGATTCTGTCGTGGTTGAAATCCACAGGTTGCAAGGACTTCTCGCTACTGATCCATGGGGTGATTCCTATATGAGATGCAGTAGGAGAGTACCTTCGGTTCATCCTGTTCCTGGATGACTTGTATGGACGGATGTCTGACAGAGTATTTCCAAAGGAATTACATGCGTTGATTTCTCCAAACGTACGATAGTTGACGGCGGAGAAATGGTTATTCTCTAGCCAGATAGCTAGAGTATGTTTGTGGACATCAATCAAGTGTGATCTGACGGATCTGACGATGTGGCATTCAAAGTGAATGATGACCAGATGTTCTAGAGATAAAGTTCTAGCCTCAAGCCTCATCAACCGGGAAATGACAAAAATCGGGCAGGCAGCATGGCTATGTGGGTCGCTCCCATTAGGATGTATGATCACCTATCTAGAGAAATTCCTATTGCTTCTTTATCTATTCGATGCTGACCCTATTCGGGTGGCGGTTGCTGATCCCAACCGTCGGTGATATACATTCGATACACTCAAGCGAAATGAGTGGTCGGTCATGTGTGGGCCGGGTTGCAAGACGTTCTTGTTGAACCCAGTGTATTCGCCTCTAGAGATACACGTGCGGAAGGTGGACCCATACCTTGTCAAGTTGGAATCCAATATCCAATAAGCGCCCGCGGTTTTCGATTGTATACTATATATGTGGAGCGTGAGATGCAAGCGTTCCTCTAGATTATTATTTACTTGTATTTAGACATTATGATAATATCAGAGAAAGATATTGATTTCAAAAATGTTTTGGGTTATAGTAAGGTAAAAACCGTCCGTGTTTATGTGTGGACTGGTCTTACTATTATTCTTTGATTTCATAAAGGATTTGGCAAAGTTAAACAAGTTGTGTGTTATGTGAATTTATCACTGATAGTATTCCAGACTGACCCGGTGTATTTTGTTTTAAATCAAATGTGCTCGGGTCAGACCGAGTATGTTCCAGGTTAGGTTCCGCTTGGAGTTTCAGGAGCTGGAAGCAGGCGGCTTCACCACTAGTTATTCAAAGTTATTATTCCGCTGTGACTAATGTATGTGTACTCTGATGATTGGTATGTATATACAGTTTTTGTATAAAGAGATTTGATATTATAATTTATTCGTTCCGCTGTGAGATTCTGATGATGTGTTCCTCTTCTTTCTTCTATTCTAATACTTCTTTCTTTCTATTCTCACCTTCTAACTTCTTTCTCATGACAATCTGGGGGTTCGATACTTGGGTTTTGGCAAGTGATACGGGTTTATGTATTGTTGTCGAGAACCCGATTGTCGTTCTTTTCCCCGGGTCGTTACAGTGTGGTAGGACCTGGGTCTTGTAATAGCTTCATTTCTCTTGTGTTGTTTTGTTATATGCACTGGAATTCTTGGGAGGAAACCCGTTCCGTGTTATACGGCGTGGTCCCTTGATATATCTGATTTAAAGTAAAGTTTTAAATAACTTTTTTAGTTCTCACACCAGTCACATGACTGACCTGGAGTTTATTGTTTTAACCTAAACTCTGGGTGCGCCTAATTTCCAAACGGGCAGCTAGTAGTTTTGGATTTGCATATTTATATTCAGAGGATCCTGGTTTACAGCTAGAATGATATTCGGAAAGCTCTGTATCCGATTTTCTCTTTCAGTTGTGTTTTGTATTATTTTCCGCTGCATTGTAAATTGTAAATCTATGATATTTTTGTTCTGTATATTATTCATGTATACTCTGTATATTCATATATTCTGATGAAATTGTTGTAATAAGCAATGAAATGTTCTTTTATTTGTGTTCTGATTTGTCGTGTTCTCAAAGTCAATCCTTGCTTTCCTTTACGTGGAAGTTCGGGTCGCTTCATTTGGTATCAGAGCCTTGGTTTACAGAGCTCGAGAACAAGACACATTAGAACCGAACAAAAGAATTCATCAAAGATTGGATTAGTAATATCCAATGAGAATGACTCATTAGAGATGGGATCAGTAGTATCTTAGAATGAGTCGGAAGAGAGTTGTTTTCAAATGAAGATGAAAACAATTTTTGTTTTGAAAATTTGAAACAATTATTTGTATTTGAATATTATTTTTATATTGATTTGGACAATCAAGTATATAGATATTTTAATATACATCTGATCCACGTGTATTTGAAGCCTCGAATATACTGGATAGATATGGAATCACACTCTAGTCGTTCGGGCATAGTTTTGATGATTAATGCGTCATCATCAGTATTTATGTTCGAACTCCGAAAGTGGGATATCTATATATTTCCAATTGACTGGTGTGAGAACCAAAATATTATTGTGAATTGGCATCAAAAACATGATTTTTGAGTATATAAAAGATTATGAATTTGAAATATTAATCAACTAATTGATTGTTGATTCTGTTGTTTGATTATTGTTTTGATTAATTAGAATTTGGAACCGTTAGCCAAATTGATCAAATATTGAACTAAATTGAAAATTTATTGGCATTGCATGCATATAGATGTATATACATTGAACAGGTCATAGCAGAGAAGCTAAGCAGGGGAATAAAATTGTTTGCCCGACAAATAGGTACATCTTTATTGCATTCCTTTGGGTTTTTTGATGATTTTATGAGCCGATTGGCTAGCCTCTTTGCTGTTTCTTTTTCTTTTTTGATTGGAGAGGCCTGTGTGGCGATTTGGGGATTTTCCCGATGCTCCCGTATAAGGGAGGATATGGCAAAAACTTAGGGTGTTAGCCAAATTTTTGAAAAATTTGAAAAGTTCTTAGAAATTGAAAAGTTGAAGAACTTAAGCCATAATTAAAATAATGAAAGTTGAGTTGATTAGTTAAACAAAATTCAGCTATGTTCCTTTTCGAGGACGAAAAGATTTTAAGTGGGGAGATTGTAACAACCCATAAAATCCGAGCCAATTTAAAAAATTTATTTTAGCAATTTTAATGAATTTTGAATATTTAAAATGATTTATTTCAAATAATAGTGACGAGAAATTTATTTTGAATATAATTGGAATGTATATATTTATTTGAATTGACGTTAGAATATAAATATTTATTTTTAATTATAAAAGGAATTGGAAATGGCGTGGTAGTTCGAAAATTCGATTTCAAATTTCAAATGAATGTACAGGATTCAAAATAAACCAGATTTTAGCGAAACCAAAAATATTAGAATCTAATTGAAAATATCTTTCCAACGAATCCGAAAAATTGAAATTTCATAGCGGGAATAAAAAGTTATGTCCAGTTGAAAATTCAGAATAGTCGCTATGAAAATATAGCCCGTAAAAATAGCCATTTTGCAAACGACCTCCATTTTCGACGAAACCACTTTCGTTGGATCCGGAATGTCAAATTATTGCTAGATTCCAAAATTCAGAATTTTTGGGATTAATATGATAGCGTGGCGAAGTTAAACGTGTTTTGACAGTTTCAGTTAATTTGGATCGATCAGAAAATGGCTATTTTTCAAACGGTCACCAAATTTGACGAAATCGGTTTTGTTATGACCGTATCATCAAAACATAGCCAGAATTATTTTTTTGGAATTTTTGGAGCCAGTATGTGGCCCTGGTAAATTAAAATGTAAGTTTGAATTCAATAAATATTGATTTATATTTTAATTTAAAGAAAAACTGATCGTAATAGCCGAATTAGCTTATGAAACATATTCCATTGTGTTCGGAATAGGGATATTAAGCTAGAGGCAACAGTCGTTGGGTTTGATTTGGAGTTCGTGACATTAAACAGATAATTTGCAAGTTAAAGGAAAATAGAAAAATATTATTATAAATATATAACCCCTTTGGTAAATAAAACCTTGTTGGTCAATTATTCATTCGTTGGTCAACCCCAGGAGAAAAATCCGCCGTCTCTCTTCGTGGATGGCCCAAATCGTTCAATACTTCTCTCCCCTCTTTCTCTTAATCTACCAAGTGAATTAAAGAATTTACAAAAGGAAAATCATAATGCCATGTACGATCTTTAAATCCATACTAAATTCATGGATTTCTGCTCAGCAGATTAAGGGAAATCAACGTTCAAAGCAGCCATGTTCGATCGTGATTTCAGCTGTGAAGGAAGGTGCAAGTTGCGCCTCGTTTGGCGAGCTGGTGGAGAATTCTAGGGGCTGTCGAGAGGCGTTGTCGGATGGAGCTCCGATTGTTCGTGGAGGAGGCGACATTGAACCCTAGCGGCTGAAGCAGGGTACGGCTTGAAGCCTAAAGCGCGGTAAACAGAAGGAAGAAGACAGTGTAATATTTTTATTTTTATTTTATATAGACTATGTAATTAGTTTAGTTAATTAAAATAAAAATAGCATATGGTTTTAAAATAAAAATAACATATGTTTTAAAATAAAAATAGCATATGGTTTTAAAAGGGAAATTAACATTGTTCTAAAAATAAAATTAGCATTGTTTTAAAAAGAAAATTAGCATTGTTTAAAATGAAAAGTTATGATTTTTAAAATGAAAATGTTGTGATTTTTAAAATGAAAGGTGAGATTTTTAGAATGTAAAAAGATTAGATTTTTAAAACTAAAAAGATTAGATTTTTAAAACTAAAAAGATAAGATTTTTATATTAGAAAAGATAAGATCTTTAATTTAGAAACGATTAGATTTTGATTAGTCTAAAGATTATATTTTTGTATATATATTTACGATATAAAAATATTGATTTTTATATAGATTTGAAGTAAAAATCTGATTTTTATATATATGAAAGCGGTTTAAAAGTGTGATTTATATATATATGATCGTCGAAAGAAAATGTGACTTTTATTTATAAAGATCGTTGTTTAAAAAAGGATTTTTAACGTAAACCGTGTGAAACAGATTGCGATGGAACTGACTGGAAGCAAAACAGAATCCAGACCGTTCAGAAGGAAAGAATGGCGGAGTGGAACACAAAAGTGAGAACTTCTCACTTTTATTTTATTTTCTATTTAAAATATATACTAGGATGCAGACAGTGCTTAGCAGCACCCGACACCCGCCGTCCACAAACCATGGACGACTTTTTGTTTGTTTGATTGTGTTGTTAAAATAGATTGTGTGATGTGGAATGGAAATAAATATTTTATAGTTAAAAACAATATAATTTTTAACGTGTATATGAATAAAATAAATATTTATAAATAAATCAGATGATTTGTTTATGTATACACATTTAACTGGTATTGATTGGGACGATAAATTTTGCATATTGCCCAACTGCACAAATAAATATGTATTTGTTGACTGTAACCCCACACAGGTATTGGGATGATATATGACATGCACAAGTCCCAATAATTAGCTGTATGTCGATCGATTGATTGACAGACTGTTGTAAGCGTTAAATATTTATATTTGATGCTTATGCAGTGTAAAATGCACTCTGGATGATGGTTGACTGTGTTTGATTGTTGTTGTATACATGTGTATCTGATATCCATATAAATAAAATTATATGGTATTTGACTATGTCTGATTCCAGTTCCGAAAGAATGAATATTTTAAAATAACGAATATTTTGAAATAACGAATATTTTAAAATAATATTCAGTAAAAGATCAAAATTTGATTTTGATGTCCGATTTGGGATGGACACGAATATATTTGAATGTATAAAGCCGTGTTGAGTAGATTAACGCCATTTTGACGAGAACGATATTTATATCGATTTTATTCATTTTTATAATAAATATCGAAAAGGAATAGATTTCAACATCTAATGTTTTGAAAATATTATCATTTATATATTAATGATATAGAATATTCAATTTTGATTTGAAATTGAATATGAAGTTGAAATCATTTTGAAAAAGAATTTAAAATGATTTATAAAATACATTTTAAATGGAAATCGACGAAATATATATTATATATAATATAATGGCCTGAATAGAATGCGTCGCGCTGCGGCAGTTCGCGAATTTCGACCATTGACTTCGAATGGACATTACGGGAGATCCGACCATCGGATTCTCCTAAAACTGGAACCGTTGGGTTTGTATCGAAAAGAGCTTTCTAACGAATATTAGAGATTTGAAATCTAACGGTTGGATTTGGAATTATGTCCAAATCAAATTTGGAAAAGGTCGTTGTAAGTGCAGTTTGATGGCCGTTTATGGAAATCGACTGTACGGGCCTTGATAAAATTATTAAAAATATCGATAATTTGTGTAAAATCATAAGAAATGATTTGGAAAGAATTTGTATGAAATGTTCCATATTTGAAAATATAAAATAGATTTTTATCGAAATGAACTAGTTATGAACTAGAATTATAATCCAATATGTTTAAATAAATAAATTGGATTTGAAATGGTTTTAAAAATAACCGGAATTTCCAATATATGAATTAGAATGGATTTGAATCAAAATTATCTTCGGAATATTTCGATACTGGATTCCGTGATTATATGGATATTGTGGGGGAATTTAGAAGATATATATATCATTATTCCAATAGGGTATTTGTTGATTCCAGAATTTGATATTGAATATAAGCCGATATGTTTTCTATTCAGAGCCTTGTATTTAATACTAAATGTGATTTTTGGTTTATCGTGAACCGTGTTTTAAAGGACATTGGTTCTTTAACCCAGTTAAAGACAGGAATAAGATTTTGGGTTGTCGTGAATGGTATCTTTAATAATACTGTTCTTAGACACAATGGAGTTAAGAAAATCAGAAACTAACTGGAGATTAGTTAAGTTGAATGGTTTCCTGGGTATTGATCTGATGTTGGTTTCGGCCTTCGGGATTAATACTTAGGGAATTGTTCACTTGATAATTTATGGTTAAAGGCTGATGGAATGTAATGTGATTTTAGGTTTATCGTGAACCGTGTTTTAAATGACATTAGCTCTTTAACCCAGTTAAAGACAGGAATAAGATTTTGGGTTGTCGTGAATGGTATCTTTAATGATACTATTCTTAGACCCAATGGAGTTAAGAAAATCATAAACTAACTAGAGATTAGTTAAGTTGAATGGTTTCCTGGGTATTGATCTGATGTTGGTTTCGGCCTTCGGGTTAATACTTAGGGAATTGTTCACTTGCTAATTTACGATTAAAGGCTGATGGAATGGAATGTGATTTTGGGGTTATCATGAACCTTGTTTTAAATGACATTGGTTCTTTAACCCAGTTAAAGACAGGATATGATTTCCCAATTTAAACAATCGTTACTATTGATTTTTGGGAATATTAAAACCAAGTGGAGTTTTAATGCATCTTTAATTAGATTGAAATAATATCCAAAGGAAGATTAAAGAATAAATTTAAAGAATTTATCTTTGATAAAATTAATGGGAACCTTTCCCAAAGTATAAGAATATTGGAATAAAGAAATATTCTGGATTGGAATGAGGCATATGTTGTGTTTTTATAGCACTTGTTTATTATATACGCGAGTTATTCAGAAAGACCGGATTTAGCCCATTCTGAATAACTGATTCGACGATGTGTCGAGGATGAAGACGATGGTTGAATACCAGAGGTCTTCACATCGTTTGGATGATTACTGATGTCTTGATTGGGTTGTACACCCAAGATAAGGTAATAAGTGGTGATCGTCCAGACGTACTTGGAGATCGACCGGATATGCGAGGGCCTGTCTCCTGTATTGGACATATGGGATGAGGAATAAAGTGCCTCCGATTTTGTTCAGACCTAGAACGAACTTGTGAATGGATGTGTGTCTGACATCAGATTTCATTCTGTGTGATTGATAGACATCGGTTGCATAGCATGAATTGCCTGTATGGCATGCTGAGATGCAAATGATCAAGGCTTCTATTGAAAAGTAGAGTCTTGTGGTTGATGATCAAAGCACGGCTTTAATATAGTGTAGCTTTGTGTAGCATTAATTCACGAGCCTCACACCCCGGTGTGAACCAGAAACAGGAGAGGACATTAGGGAGGCATTTCCTTCTAGCTAGGAGTGATGTCAGCATTTTGCAAGCCCTGACGTTTTACTTATGTGGATGATGGATAGTGAGGCGCCTCGGTTATATTGGCCGTTCCGGGGCCGACAGTTTGGTCGGTATATGACCAGTTTACGCCCTATAGGGCGGGGAAACGCATGTTCAGGCATTTTAATCCACTCTGTGTGGACCGGCCTTGACGATCCAAGGGCCCACCTGAGTCTGGGTCCTGAGAGGCGGGCTAGAGCGTGTCGAAGCGGTAAGGACGATCCCTTGCCTTGGTTAACAGGTGGAAATCCAACTTCCAATACGTGACTTTGCGGTTTTGATTATAGAGCCTAGTATTGGCGACATGATATATGGTACCCATGTCGCCTAGGATTGGTGCATTTATATTTAAAGCTGTTTTATGTACTATGCATTTATAATAGTATCAAATGATTTGTTTTAACGTACCAAGCATGTTTTTCTATTATAAGGGAAATCCCTATCCCCCGGCTTGCATTGCATTGTGTGATAGGACTTGGATCTTATAATAGCTTCATTTTTCCAAAAAACATTGTGCTGTTTTGTTATATGCACTGGAATTCCTGAGAGGAAACCCGTTCCGTGTTATACAGCGTGGTCCCTTGATATATCTGATTTAAAGTAAAGTTTTAAATAACTGTTTTAGTTCTCACACCAGTCACATGACTGACCTAGAGTTTATTTTTTTAACCTAAACTCTGGGTGCCCCTATTTTCCCCACGGGCAGCTAGTAGTTTTGGTTTTGCAGATTTATATTCACAGGATCCTGGTTTACAGCTGGAATGATATTCAGAAAGATCTGTATCCGATTATCTCTTTCAGTTGTGCTTTGTATTATTTTCCACTACATTGTAAATTGTTTCATGTATACTCTGTATATTCTTATATTCTGATGAAATTGTTGTAATAAGCAATGAAATGTTCTTCTGTTTGTGTTCTGATTTGTCGTGTTCTCAAAGTTAATCCATGATTTCCTTCACGGGGAAGTTCGGGTCGGTTCATGCTACTAGCTGATCGACATTGTTTTGCTGATGTGAACATCCTGTAGCTGGTTGTCGTGCCTTTTCAGTTTTTCCATCTTGCTTCATAGGGATTGCCGTTTACAAGCGATATGAGTCTTCTTAGTAGAGATAGTTGTGCTTTGTGAGCACCATCTTGCTTTTGCTTACGTAATCTAGTCTCTGGCATCCTAATGATGGAATTTTATGTGCGAAAATGATCAGAAAAGGGAGAATTAACAGGGGTTAAGGGTTGAGATTGGGGTGACCAAAGAAAGGGAAGGATCAACACCATACAAGTAGGGGGTAAAGATAAGCTTAGTACCAAATTTGGCACTACGTAATTCAGGGATTAGCACAAGCAGACCTTGAGAATTGCAATGATCAACTCATGTTTTAAGGAGAGAAAATAAAGACAAGGTACAAGGACATAATTGAGGTGAAAATGAGAACTTTTTATTACTGGATTTTCAAATGATAGTTTACATGACTTAGGGTTCTATTTATAGTTGCAATACATCTCTTAATTATCAGGAATTACAATAATGCCACAGAACCCTAATTTCCTCTTATTTCATACTTATGCACGTGAACAATATGCACACACACTTAACTTATTTGTTGTATGAAATTCAACATTGGAAATCATCCTGGAATGCTCCTGCCTCCCTTCTAACATCTCTGAATCGTTTAGTATAATCAATTTTCTCTAACATTGATTGTGCTTCGAGTTCTCCTTTTGTATTTGATGAAATGTCTCTCACAGTTTTGTGCCCACCATGCGTTTGACTGAATGCTGCACTATAACAATTCCCCCACCCCCTTGAAAAACAAACCTTGCTTTAAGGTCTAAAGCAGGAAATTTCTTGATTAAATCCCAGTAATCTTCCCATGTAGCATCTTCAATAGGCCTGTCTCTCTATTTAACTAAAATTTGTGCAATAGGTTTATGATTTTGGGGGACTAGTCTTCGATTAAGAATCAATTCTGGCTCGTGTATAAGTTCTTCAACATATGATGGCAGGTCTGATTGTAATGTCACATCAGAGCCAATCTTCTTCTTCAATTGGCTTATATGAAAAAACATGGTGAATTAGAGAACCCTTAAACAAATTTAACAGGTAAGCCACTTCCCCAATTTTCTTCAAAATTTTGTATGGTACATAATATTTAGGAGAGAGCTTTGTAGTCTTCGTCATACTAACTGAAATTTGTCTATATGGTTGTAGTTTAAGATAAACCTAGTCATCAACATTAAACATTCTTTTTGTTCAGTGTTGATTTGCAAATTTTTGCATTCTTTCTTGAGCTAATATGAGGTTATCTTTAAGAATAGTTAAAACTGATTCTCTTGAAAATAACTGTTGCTCCACCTGCTCCACTTTAGCTTTGTGTGGCACATAATATAATATAGTAGGTGGTTGTTTGCCATAGACAATTTCGTAGGGGGTCATTTTGGTTGAATCTTTTTATGTAGTATTATGCCAAAATTCTGCTTAGGAAAGCCATTTCGACCATCCACTGGGCTGATGTGAAACAAAGCATCTTAAGTAAGCTCCAGAATTTTATTCACAATTTCGGTTTGCCATCCGATGGTGGGTGATAGGATGAGGAGAATTTCTGAGAACAACCTTGTAGAGTGAATAATTCAGTGCAAAAATCATTAAAAAAATATTGTAGAGTGAATAATTCAGTGAAAAAGAATTCAATTTGAAGAATGAATTAGTGGCCTCTTCATTCCAATGGAATGAATTCTTTTTCAACACTGACGTTAAAGGTTTTACAATGAGGCCATGATTTTTTATGAATTTTCTATAATACCCTGTAAGGCCTAAGAAACCCCTTAAAGCTTTAATATTTGTAGGTTGGGGCCATTGCAAAATTGCTTTGATTTTGTCTTTATCCAATGCAATCCCTTGATCAGAAATAATGTACCCTAAATACTTGATGCTTGTTGAGGCAAATGAACATTTAGGCAAGTTAATAATTAACTGGTTATCAGTGAGCACTTGTAGGGTTAAATGTAAGTGTCTCAAATGATTGTTCCAGTCAGTACTGTATACAAGAATGTCATCAAAAAATACTAATATAAACTACCTTAAATATTTTCTGAAAATATTGTTCATTAGTGATTGAAAAGTAGATGGGGGCATTAGTATGGCCAGAAGGCATAACCACAAATTCATAGTGACCTTCATGGGATCTAAATGCAGTTTTATGTATGTCATTTTCATGCATTCGCACTTGATGATAACCTGATTTTAAGTCTAATTTTGTAAAAAAATTGAACCATGTAGTTCATCCAATAGGTCATCAATTAATGGTATTGGAAATTTATTTTTAATTGTTTGCTTATTTAAAGCCCTATAGTCAATGCATAATATCCAACTACCATCTTTCTTTTTAACCATTACAATAGGAGTTGAAAAAGAACTAGGGCTAGGTCTTATAATTGTAGAATCAAGCATATTTTTAACTAAAGAATCTAGTTACTTTTTTATAAAATGAGAAAATCTGCAAGATTTCAGACAAACCGGTTTGGAGCCTTTCAGAAGTGGAATTCTTTGATCACGTTCTCTTTTTGGTGGTAGTTGATTTGCTGGAGTTGTGAATGCAGGAAACTGGTCTAAAATGTGTTGAATGTCTAGATGAACTGTAGGATTATTTGATGCAGTGGCTGATGATGATAGCAACATGAACTGTAAGGATGCTGAATTGAATTCCTCTATTGCTTTTTTGCTTTTAACTATTTTTATTTCATCTTGCAAAAGGCCTTGCCACTTATATTGTTTCCCTTTATAAGCAAATCTAACTTGCAATTTCTTAAAATTAAATCACATTTCATCAATTTCTTTCATACATTGTGCTCCCGGCACCATTTGACATGAATCCATAGGTAAAACTAATAAATCAAGTGGCATTTTGTGTAATGACCCACATTCTATGCATCGAAGGATCGTAGAGTATTTATTTCTTTCACATATGAAGTTGTATGGTCATGTAACTTTGGGAGACGACTATTGGGGTCATTTCACATGTTCATGATTTTTCTCGATTTTTAAATGATCGTTTTGCCCATAGCTGATACTGTTTTGGCCATAACTTTTGACTGGAAAGGAATTTTGACCTTAAATCACTTCCATTAGATTCGTTTGATGGTTTACCTTTCCGTAGAGTGGTCACATTTGCCAAACGGACTCACCGTTTGGGAGATATGGCTGAAACAAGGTTTAGAAGGTGAAAAAAAACAGCTTAACCGAGCCTAATTAGGGTGATTAGCAAGAGGGCCCATGACCCATTTCGGGATTAGAGATGTATAGGGGCTGATTAGGGTTAGAAAACATTTCTTTCAGCCGCCACTTTCATTCTTGGAACCCTAGCAATGGCTTCCAACACCCAAATCAACTTCTAATCACTTTCTAATCAAGTTTTGGCTTAATCTACATCAAATCAAAGAAGATCTTCACCAAATCAGTATTATAGCTGCTGTTAGACATCAGTATTCGCCCAAATCAGTGAGGTTTCAGTTTTGAAAATTTTATTTGTGGCTAAGGTGAGTGATTTGCATAGTTCTGCACTAATTACGGTTAATTAAGGGTAATTAGTGAAGATTAGCGAATTTATACTTTAATAAATTCTGGAAAAATATTTATAAATTTTTAAATAATGTTTTAGACCTCTGTTAGAAATTTGGGTTAATTTGATTAAGTTTTAATAATCATATAATTAGTTTTTCCTAAACATGCTTGAGGGAAAATATGGGGTTTTGGGTATGTTTGATCCATTTTACATGCTATGATTATTGTTTTGATGTTTGTGAATGATTACGCATGTTGCTATGACTGTATAGTATGTTTTGTGATTGATTAGAACTGTTAGATTGGTCGAAAACGCCGTCATACGGCGTAAAACAGTCGCTGGAAAGTCGTAGGAAATATGCAGGGTTTCGAACCGGATCAGATCGGATTATTGGGCTCGGATCGGATAGGGAACCGGGCAAGTGAACTGGATTCGGATTGGAACTTAGCATAAGGGGCTTGGCGAGAAGGAAGGCCATTTTCTTAGAGTTGGAGTTGGACAGGGGATCGGATCGGAGGAACCAAAAGGATAGGATTGGATCGGGCGAATGAAAAGGATAGGATTGGATCGGGCAAATGAAGAGGGACGGGATCGGATCGGGCGAATGAAGAGGGATGGGATCGGATCGGATTTCTAGGAGGGAGCAATCACCGAACCGAACCAGGAGGCAACCACCGAGCCACACCCAGACAGAGGGCATCCGAACCGAACCGAGCTAATGGGGAACATATTAACCGAACCGCACCCAGGAGCGTACTAAGAGGCACTAGACCGAACCGAACCGATGAGGACTGGAGCACTATGCATATCCGAACCGAGTGGTATTACTTTTACTCGACGACTCTTTTGAAGACCAACTCCAATTCGACCAAAACCCGAGATGCAAAGGAAGTTTAATGAGGAGCTTTGACTCAGGATCCAGTTGGAAACCAATGAGTGAGCTTCATGATTGGGCTTCGCTGTAGGACGTGTGCAAAGGGGTTGTCGATGTCCGTAACTTTGAATCACTATGTGTAGGGAGTACATGAATGGATTCAGGGCCACAGTGGCCTTGGTACGACTAAAGAGCTATGGACCAATGAAGTGGGGTCATTTGTAAGATTTGGTCATGACTCCATGTGGTAAGCTTGGTAGTAGCAGTAGTTGTACAAGTCGAACTCCGTCACTACTTTGATGGGTCTAGTGATTGACAGTGGTGGACGTCGTATGCTTTACGCACTGAGTGAGAGATGTGAGGATGGTTGCTATGCCTGATTTGTTTGCCATCATTATGACATATACACCCCCACCCACGTATTCTTTACACCAATTATTATGGCATCTTAGAGTATTGTACGGTATGTATTGCTAACTCTTTGGTTGCAGGTCCAGGCTCAGGTATGGTTTAGTATACCTGTTATTGTTCTGTTTAGCTGCTTATCGCACATACCAGACTTTTATTCTGACCTAGAGTTTTATGTCTCTTCTTATTACTCTGGTTGCTCTCACGAGCAGACTAGAGACAGGTTATCTGGGTATGCACAGGTAGCTGATCCGGAGACGAGCATGAGGCTTCCACATATGATATATATAGTATTCTCCCTGTGTTGTTAAAGATCACTGCTTGGGCATTAGTAGTGCATCTTCTACTTTAGCTTTCTTTTATTTTAGAGACAGTAATTTGGAAAGTTGTAATAAGCTGTATTTGGATTTTCGCTGTTATGTTGGTTCAGTTTTCAGCTTATGCACTGTCTCGCCTGTTTTATGTCAAGATTATGTTATTATTATATTTTGTTCCATGCGCTGTGAGACATTCTACAGGTTTCTTGTTAGTTCATTCTCTTCTTTCCTTTCTTTGGCGACCGTTCCGTGCTAGTCGGGCATGTGTACAGCGCACCTTCGGAGGAAATGCAGGCTGGTGCGGGGCGGGCCGTCACATTTGGTATCAGAGCTCTAGGCTGCGTAGTTAACCTAGGGAAGTTATTAGGGAGAGATAGTATACGTATATGAGAGCATGTATTTGTGATTATTTTGGTTTTCAAAAGCTATATATATATATACTATTAGTATAACTAAGGATGAAGCTGCACTGCACTGACACCACAAAGAGGATGGTTAATTGTTTTCTCTATGCAGATTTAACGATGAGCCGATACGCAAGAGGTGCCAGTAGAGGAACCAATATTGGGAATGCTACTGACATAAGGACGATGTTTACTGACCTCATGAGGGAGATGCTTAGGGATGTGCAGAGGGCAGCTCCCAATAATGGTAATGGTGGTGGTCCAATAGTGCAGGCGCCTAGGGCCGATTTCGCCAAGCTGAACAAGGATTATACTAGTCTTGGTGGGAAGACGTTCCACGGAACGGAGTCGGCTACGGATGTTCAGGATTGGTTGGATAGCTGCGAGCGTATCTTCGAAGACTTGGGTATCGAAGATGCGATGAAGAGAAGGCTAACATCCCGTCAGCTGCAAGGATGGGCAATGAGTTGGTGGAATGCTATAAAGGCAGCTACTCCCGAGGATCAGATTACTTGGGATCAGTTTAAGGTTCGCTTTAGCTAGAAGTTCATTCCAGCAGCTCAGAAGTCAGTGTTGTTTAAGAAATTCTTGGAGCTTAAGCAGAATGGCAGAGCTATCTCGGAGTACATTGCAGAATTCGATACTTTATCAAAGTATGGGTTATCCCTAATAGATACTGCCGAGAAGAAGAACGAGAAGTTTATAACAGGTTTGGATCAGTACTTGGGGGAAAAGCTTATTAACCACATCGATGAGACGTTTGAATCAATTGTGGGGAAGGCATTGAGGTCAGAGAGTCTTTACCCTTTGTCGAAGACTGAGATTGCATCTGCAGAGGAGCCAAAGCCGCAAGCAAGTGGTGGAGGCAAGGGTGGTTCTCAGAATAAGAGGAAGTAGAACCAGAATAAGGATGGCCAGAAAAAGAATAAGAAAGATGTTGAGTGCTTTAGCTGTGGTAAGAAGGGTCATTATGCTAGTAATTGTCGGGCCAAGCCAGTGGATAAAAAGTGCTTCAATTGTGGCCAAGTGGGACATCACAAGGACAAGTGTCCGCAACCCCCTAAAGAAAAGCAGATGGTGAAAGCATATGCCCTTAATGCTATTCCTTCTTCGTCGAATGCCCCAACTTCGGCGGAGAAGGGAAAGAATGTCGTCATTCAAGGTTTGCTTTCTGTTTATGATGTTCCTGTTAGAGTTTTGTTTGATACCGGGGCTTCCAGTTCTTTCATATCTAGTGACCTGGTAGATAAGTTGGGATTGGAGCCTGAGATTGTCGATAGACCTTTAGTAGTGACGAACCCGATCGGTGGTTCGACTAGCCTTAGCATGATTTGTCGTAATGTGGTCTTATCGAGTCATGGATGCATGTTTGTTTGTGATTGCTTTGTTTTGGGCTTTACTGGGTTTGGCATTATTTTGGGAGTCGATTGGCTCCAAAGATACGGGGTGGTGGTAGACTGTGAGGGATTTTTGGTGACAACTAGAGCGGATGATGGGCGGAGGGTAGTGTTTGGTGGTCTACCCAGTGATGGGGTAATGGCTAGTTTTCTAAATTCCCTCGACATCCCGCATAGTGATTTGTCAGGTTTGCCCGTGGTTGGCTAGTACCGGATGTCTTCGAGGAAGTGACCGGGCTTCCACCATTCCGAGAGATTGAGTTCCGTATTGATTTAGTGAAAGATGCCAGACCTATAGTAATACCATTTCGTCATATGGCACCAAGGGAGCAGCGAGAGCTCGGGGTGCAAGTCAGTGATCTTTTGAAGAAGGGATTAATCAGAAGGAGTGTTTCTGAATGGGGAGCACTGGTTGTGTTTGCTACCAAGGCGGATGGTTCCCTTCGTTTGTGTGTAGACTACCGTGAGTTGAATAAGGTGACGAGGAAGAACAAGTATCCTCTACCACGGATAGATGATTTGTTTGATCAGTTGAGTGGAGCGAGAGTGTTTTCTCAGTTGGATCTCGTGATAGGTTTCCATCAGCTTAGAGTGGAAGCTGAGAGTATAGCTAAAACGACATTTCGGACGCCGTCTGGATTTTATGAGTGGTTGGTCATGCCATGCGGGCTGACCAACGCCCCAACATATTTTGTGGATCTTATGAATAGGGTATTCAGAGATCAGTTGAATAAGTTTGTCCTTGTGTTCGTGGATGATATTTTGGTCTACTCGAGGACAGAGGAAGAACACAAGGAACATTTGAGGATAGTGATGGAGGTGTTGAGAAAACACCAATTGAAAGAAAAATTTTCTAAGTGTCACTTCAGGAGGAGGGAAGTGAGATTCTTAGGCCATGTTGTTTCAGAGAATGGTATTGCCGTGGATCCCGCGAAGGTGGCTACGGTACAAGATTGGTCTACGCCCAAGAATGCAACGGACGTAAGAAGTTTCTTGGGGTTAGCTGGATATTATCATAAGTTTATCCAAGACTTCTCCAAGATAGCGGCACCGTTGACTCAATTGACCAAGAAGAATCAAGCTTTTGTCTGGAACGAAAGGTGAGAGAACGCATTCAAGAGCCTAAAGGACAAGTTGACATGTGCACCAGTGTTAGTCATTCCTAAGGGGAATGAAGAGATGACGGTATATACAGATGCATGTGGTACTGGACTTGGTGCTGCATTGATGCAAGAAGGTAGTGTTGTAGCTTATGCAAGTCGGCAACTAAAACCGCATGAGAAAAGATACCCTACCCATGATTTGGAATTGGCGGCGATCATGTTCGCATTGAAGATGTGGAGACATTATCTCTTGGGAGAAAGATTCGAGTTGTTTACCGATCATAAATCGCTAATGTATCTCTTCTCCCAAAAGAATCTAAATCTTCGACAGCAAAGATGGTTAGAATTCTTGGCTTCCTATGATTTCGATATCGCATATACACCAGGAAAAGGCAATGCGGTAGCTGATGCATTGAGTAGAAGACATGCCAGTTTAGGGGCTATGTTTCTTGAATGGAAGCAACTGGAGTACATCGCTGGGTATGATTTCAGACCAAAGTGCAAATTGGATCCAGAAATATTAGCAAGTTTAACGATCAGACCCACTTTGATTGAGCGGATCGGCTCTAGCCAGAGGAGCAATCCTAACCTATTGGAAATCATCTCAAAGTTAGAGATGGGAATCGACAGAGAGATGAACAAGTGTGGGCTTAATCGAGATGGATGGCTTAGAAAGAATGGAAGGCTAGTTGTACCCAGTGTCAATGGATTGAGAGATGAAGTGCTTAGAGAATGTCATCACTCAAAACTGATTATACACCTCGGTGGTAACAAGATGTATCGAGACATGAAGCAGACCTACTACTGGGAAGGGATGAAAAGAGACATTGGGAAGTTTATATCCAAATGCATGAATTGCCAGCTAGTTAAAGCTGAGCAAAAGAAACCAAGTGGTTTGCTACAACCATTAGAAATTCCAGAGTGGAAATGGGAACAAGTGTCAATGGATTTCATTGATGGGTTACCAAGGACTAGATCGGGCCATGATAGCATTTGGGTGATTGTGGACCGACTGACCAAGAGTGCAAGATTTATACCCGTCAAGTCAAACAGGACGGCAGCTAAGTTAGCGGAATTGTATATAAAATGGGTAGTAAGATTTCATGGAATACCCAAAGGCATTGTGAGTGACCGAGATCCGTTGTTCACTAGTGGATTTTGGAGGAGCTTGCAAGAGGCATTGGGATCAGAACTACATCTCAGTACCGCGTATCTTCCTCAAACTGACGGACAGACAGAGAGGGTGAATCGAGTGTTAGAAGATCTCTTGAGAGCTTGCATATTGGATTTTGGTGGATCATGGGATGACCATTTGCATCTAGTAGAGTTTGTATATAATAATAGTTATCAATCCAGTATTGGTATGGCTCCATTTGAAGCTTTGTACGGAAGATCGTGCAACTCACCGTCATGTTGGGTAGAAACTGGTGAGAAGTTTGTGCTTGGACCCGATGTGATAAGAGAAACTTCAGCTAAGATTAAGATTATCCAACAGCGAATGAAGGCTGCCCAAGATAGGCAGAAAAGTTATGCTGATAAGAGGAGAAGAGAGTTGAAGTTCTCAATTGGCGACTTGGTGTTTGTCAAGATTTCTCTGTTAAAGAGCGTGATACGATTTGGCAGGAGAGGCAAGTTAGAACCATGATTTTTTGGTCCATTCCCGGTTCTTGAGCAAATTGGGAATTTGGCATACGAGGTTGAATTACCAGAGAAGATGGCAGGAGTTCACAACGTATTTCATGTTTCCCAGTTAAGGAAGTTCGTACGCGACCCAGATGTGACTATTTCACCTGATCAGTTGGATGATATCGAAGTTGAACCCGAAGCGGTTGGGAACCACAAGCCTATGCGTATTGTTGGGAACGATATGAAGCAACTTCGGAGGAAAGCGGTGAATCTAGTCAAAGTTCAGTGGGGCGAGAATGAGAATGACTGTACTTGGGAGACAGAGGAGAGCATTAGGAAGACGCATCCAGAACTCTTCGCCTGGTAAGATTTCAGTTTCGATTAGTCTTTCCGCATGCTAGGATAGGCTTGTTTTGTTTGTTTTGCATGTTTGATTGTTGTTTGTGGCCGGTAGGCATGCAGGATCCTTTGTATGTTTTGGGTTAAGGAATTTCGGTGACGAAATTTCTTATGGGTGGGAGAGTGTAACGACCCACATTCTACGCATCGAAGGATCGTAGAGTATTTATTTCTTTCACATACGAAGTTGTATGGTCATGTAACTTTGGGAGACGACTATTGGGGTCATTTCCCATGTTCATGATTTTTGTACATTTTTAAATGACCGTTTTGCCCCTATCTAATACTGTTTTGGCCATAACTTTTGACTGGAAAGGAATTTTAACTTGAAACCACTTTCATTAGATTCGTTTGATGGTTTACCTTTCCGTAGAGTGGTCACATTAGCCAAACGGACTCCCCGTTTGGGAGATATGGCTGAAACAAGGTTTAGAAGGTGAAAAAACAGCTTAACCGGGCCTAATTAGGGTGATTAGCAAGAGGGCCCATGACCCATTTCGGGATTAGAGATGTATAGGGGCTGATTAGGGTTAGAAAACATTTCTTTCAGCCGCCACTTTCATTCTTGGAACCCTAGCAATGGCCTCCAACACCTAAATCAACTTCTAATCACTTTATAATCAAGTTTTGGCTTAATCTACATCAAATCAAAGAAGATCTTCACCAAATCAGTATTATAGCTGTTGTTAGACATCAGTATTCGCCCAAATCAGTGAGGTTTCAGTTCTGAAAATTTTATTTGTGGCCAAGGTGAGTGGTTTGCATAGTTCTGCACTAATTACGGTTAATTAAGGGTAATTAGTGAAGATTAGCGAATTTATACATTAATAAATTCGGGAAAAATATTTATAAATTCTTAAATAATGTTTTAGACCTCTGTTAGAAATTTGGGTTAATTTGATTAAGTTTTACTAATCATATCATTAGTTTTTCTTAAACATGCATAAGGGAAAATATGGGGTTTTGGGTATGTTTGATCCATTTTACATGCTATGATTATTGTTTTGATGTTTGTGAATGATTATACATGTTGCTATGACTGTATAGTATGTTTTGTGATTGATTAGAACTATTAGATTGGTCGAAAACGCCGTACTATGGCGTAAAACAGTCGCTGGAAAGTCGTGGGAAATATGCAGGGTTTCGAACCAGATCGGATCGGATAGGGGAACCGGGCAAGTGAACTGGATTCGGATGGGAACTTAGCATAAGGGGCTTGGCGAGAAGGAAGGCCATTTGCTTAGAGTTGGAGTTGGATAGGGGATCAGATCGGAGGAACCAAAAGGATAGGATCGGATCGGATCGGGCGAATGAAAAGGATAGGATCGGATCAGGCGAATGAAGATGGACGGGATCGGATCGGGCGAATGAAGAGGGATAGGGTCGGACCGGATATCTAGGAGGGAGCAATCACCGAACCGAACCAGGAGGCAACCACCGAGCCGCCCCCAAACAGAGGGCATCTGAGCCGAACCGAGCTAATGGGGAACATCTTAGCCGAACCGAACCCAGGAGCGTACTAAGAGGCACTAGACCGAACCGAACCGATGAGGACTGGAGCACTATGCATATCCGAACCGAGTGCTATTACTTCTACTCGACGACTCTTTTGAAGACCAACTCCAATTCGACCAAAACCCGAGATGCAAAGGAAGTCTAAATGAGGAGCTTTGACTCTGGATCCAGTTGGGAACCAATGATTGGGCTTCGCTGCAGGACGTGTGCAATGGGGTTGTCGATGTCCGTAACTTTGAATCACTATGTGTAGGGAGTACGTGAACGGATTCAGAGCCACAGTGGCCTAGGTACAACTAAAGAGCTATGGACCAATGAAGTGGGGTCATTTGTAAGATTTGGTCATGACTCCATGTGGTAAGCTTGGTAGTAGCAGTAGTTGTACAAGTCGAACCCCGTCACTGCTTTGATGGGTCTAGTGATTGACTGTGGTGGACATCGTATGCTTTACGCAATGAGTGAGAGACGTGAGGATGGTTGCTATGCCTGATTTGTTTGCCATCATTATGACATATACACCCCCACCCCCGTATTGTTTACACCAATTGTTATGGCACCTTAGAGTATTGTACGGTATGTTGTGCTAACTCTTTGGTTGCAGGTCCAGGTTCAGGTATGGTTTAGCATACCTGTTATTGTTCTGTTTAGCTGCTTATCGCTCATACCAGTCTTTTTGTCTGACCCAGAGTTTTATGTCTCTTCTTATTACTCTGGGTGCTCTCACGAGCAGACTAGAGACAGTTTATCTGGGTATGCACGGGTAGCTGATCCGGAGACGAGCAGGAGGCTTCCACGTATGATACATATAGTATTCTCCATGTGTTGTTAAAGATCACTGCTTGGGCATTAGTAGTGCATCTTATACTTTAGCTTTCTTTTATTTTAGAGAAGTAATTTGGAAAGTTGTAATGCTGTATTTGGATTTCCGCTGCTACGTTGGATCAGTTCTCAGTTTATGCACTATCTCGCCTGTTTTATGTCAAGATTATGTTATTATTATATTTTGTTCCATGCGCTGTGAGACATTCTACAGGTTCCTTGTTAGTTCATTCTCTTCTTTCCTTTCTTTGGCCACCGTTCCGTGCTAGTCGGGCATGTGTACAGCACACCTTCGGAGGAAATGCAGGCTGGTGCGGGGCGGGCCGTCACATTTTGCATCCTTGACAGTGTAGTATGACATCTGTGCACATTTGTGAACCTTCTAATTTATGACCATTGGCCACTTGAAATCTAAAAGGTTTTGACTGAGATTGTTTCACTTTTAATTTGTGAGCTAGAGAGGTATCAATAAAATTGTATGTTGAACCATAATCAATAAGAAATACTACTGCCTTGTTATTGATAATCCCTTTAATTTTGATTGTGTGAAGTGTAGGGATACCAAGCAATGTATTTAATGATATGGCATGCAGTGTGTTTTGTGGTTTTTGCTCATTATTAACCTTTGTCAGTTTAATTTGATCATTACCATCATCAAAATTTTCAGTTTCAGTATCAGAGGTTTCATCAATATTAATCAAACTTTCCATGATAAAAACTTGTTTAGTTTTACACTTATGTTCAGGGTGGTACTTTTCAGTGCATCCATAACATTTATTATTTTTTCTTTTTTCAAGTAATTCTTCAGGGGTAAGCCTCTTTATTTTGGAATTTTTAACTAAATTTTTGCTTCCAGGTTTTGAAAATTAGGAGGGAGAAATAGTATTATAATTTTTATCAGCAAAAGATTTCCTCATATTTTTTGAAAGCCACTTAGTTTTAATTTTTTTTTTGCTATGTTTACTGCATGATCAAAGTCAACTGAATTATTTGCTACCACATGATATTTAATTTTTTCTTTTAGCCCACCCAATAATTTCTCTAAATAATGCACTTGTGAAACATGTTCAATTAGTCCCTCTAGTTTCTCGAACTAGTTTACATATTCCATGACTGAACCAGTTTGTTTAAGAGAGGAAAATGTATCGTAGGGTCTATCTAGCTCAGTGGGATTAAAACATACCTGAATTGCTTTAGTAAAAACTAACCAGTTTTCATGATCATTGGTGTGCCTTGAATATATATAGAACCATTACAATGCTTCTTTTCTTAAGTTGTAGGAACATAGGTGTACCTACTCTCGAGGATCAGTTTCATTGTATTTGAAGAAGTTCTCCACTTTCCTTAGCCAATTAACAACTCTATCTTCCCCTGAAAAGGTAGGGAAATCAATCTTAAAATTGATTTTTGAAGAATCTCTGGTAGTAGTCATCATAGTTTCTTCATTTCTTGTATTAGTTGGTGTTGTTCTTGAAGTGTATTCAGTATTTCTTGTCTGAAAGTCATTCAATCTGGTTTTAGTCTCTGTGTTTCTGAGTTGTGTAACATCTATGACTGATGTTTCGGGTCTTGCAAGAAGTGGTTGGTGGGCACTTGGAGGTACATAGGTATTTGATCTGAATGGTTGAGTGATGCTTTGTTATTTGTGAATGTCAGATCGAATGGGTATATCAGGGGATCTTTGGTTTTTGTTATCATTCTATATAGATTTTTTTTTCCAAAGATTCTTTCATGTTTTCCATTTTCTCATTGGGATTACCCATTTTTTCTTGAACATCTTGACTCTGATCTGATAAATGTTGGGTGAATTCTTCCAATTTTCGCAAGCAATTGCTGGTTCTATGATTAAACATGCTCTGTCTATTCCAGAGTTCATCTTGAAATAGCTTGGTGGCATCTATGTCTTCAAGAAAGGATGATACTTCACTGGCTTCAAGAATTGCAGGATCAATAATGTGAGGGTCGGTATTCATCTCACCGGATGGCTCTGGTACCAAATTGTGAGTACCATCTTTCTTTTTCTTCTGGAATCTAGTCTCTAGCATCCGAATGATGGAATTTTATGCAGGGTTTGGGTGAAAATAATCAGAAAAGGGAGAATTAACAGGGGTTAAGGGTTGAGATTGGGGTGATCAAAAAGGGAATGATCAAAACAATACAAGCAGGGGGTGAAGACAAGCTTAGCACCAAATTTGGCACTAAAGAATTCAGGGATTAGCACGAGCAAACCTTGAGAATTGAATTGATCAACTAGTGTTTTAAGGAGAGAAAATAAAGACAAGGTACAAGGAAAGAATTGAGGTGAAAATGAGAACTTTTTATTACTGAATTTTCGAATGAGAATTTACATGACTTAAGGTTCTGTTTATATTTGCAATACATCTCTTAATTATCAGGAATTACAATAGTGCAACAAAAACCCTAATTTCCTCTTATTTCATACATATGCACGTGCACAATATGCGCGCACACTTAATTTATCTGCCATATGAAATTCAACACTGTAAATCATCCTGGAATGCTCCTTCCTCCCTTCTAACATCTCTGAATCGTTCAGTATGACCAGTTTCCTATGACATTAATTGTGCTTCGAGTTTTTCTTATGTATTTGATGAAATGTCTCTCACAGTTTTGTGCCCACCATGTGTTTTACTGAATGTTGCACCATAACATGCTTTCTGGACAATTTGGTTAACTTCTCTTAGCATTGTGCCAAGCATTTCAATTTCTATTGATCTCTGCCAGATCTTTGTGGTATTATGTCTTGGGTTGTTCACATCACTTCCTTAATGAATTCAGTCTTCCTTATCGAATAGAAGCATCTGCACTCATAAGAACTTTCATGGCCACTTATTCACTCACACAGAGGACACACACTGGTTAATACACATACATAAACCTTTTTTTAGGATATAAGAGCAGTACTGATTACATTGAATTGCAGTACATATGTATCGTCGTTCAAAATGTCTATAAGTACATACAAAATTTACACGTAGATTTACCTAAAACCCGTGTAATAATAGTCACAAATATTGCATACCTACAAATTGCTAAAACGTGCTCTTCTATCTGTTAACTGTTTTAGAGTGCAAATTCATGCTCAACATCTTTGCTTGATATAACAATGACAAGAGCAGATTTGCAATTATGGAAGCAATATTAACTAACTCTACCAACATGTCCATCCACAGTCTAAGCAACTATTTTCACCAAGCACACTTGGGAAGCTTCAATGGTAAGCTTCTCCATCAAATACTGGCTCTTCTTATACACAATTTCATTACTCATAATGGAGACGGTATGGACAAGATGAATGGTGTCAGCAAGGTGACAGAGGCGAGCAAGAGCTCAACTGAACAAGTGTTTGTTGTTCGGACTGTGATCCACAACGATGATAATTCGAGTTCTGGTTTGGCTACTACTGGGATTAGGGAAGATAAGACCAACTCTGTCTAGTTGTACTCTTCTACATCTTCATTGAAAGTTTCCATCTTTATGCAGGAACTGTAATTTTAGGATATCTAATAACTCTTTTGATCCATACATATACATGAACCTGCTATTTCATACAAGGAGATATATATTAAGTTAACCAAGTTTTAATAATAATTATTTTTTTCTAAGAAATTCAATCATTACACATTAAAATCAAATAAATTTTTATGATTTTTTCTTAACTTGAAAAAAAATTAATTTCAAAATTTGAATGATATAAACTCAAAAATTCAATTTGAAAATTTGAAAATCATGAAATTGGAAATCTAAAATATTAAATTTTTATAAAATCTAATCGAGATGATTTTAATTTATTAAAACTAAAAGTATGGTACTCATAGATGAATATATTTACAATTTATAGTTATCTATTATTTAGATGCTAAATTAAATCTCTGCAGTATTTTGGAGTGGAAAAACGGAGGAGAGTCTAAATTAATCACCAAATGGCATATGCTGGTGAACATGTATTGTTTACAATTATTGGTGAACATAAATCAGGAGCAGTTTTCGTTTAAGATAATGCCTTACTAACTAATAGTCTTGTTTGGAAACAAATTGCACAAGTGTATAAGTTAGTATAATAGTGAAATTTTTGAACTCGTAATTCAATTCTCGAATTCTATGGTTTATGAGAACGTATATACTTCTAGACTTAATAGTTTTACACTTATTATACAAATGCACACTCATACAGTTAATTACATTTATGAAATTACATCATACAGTTTAGCATCACAAACTCAAAATAAATGCAAACAGCCATTCTTATTAGTTACAGACTTCAATTACTATCTTCAGGTTAGTCAAAATGGATATTACAACTTACAGGCCAGTTTACAACAAATTAAATAATACAATTAACACAACATGAAAGACAGTCTTCAAATGTATAAATACTGCAACTAATTCGGCAATTAATAAACATTTTAAACTACCAATTTCTTAGTTTTCCTCTCACTTAAGAAAATGCATCGATACCTGTAAAAACAAGTTCTTAGACTGCCTCGTTTGAATGAGACACCCCAGGAGATTGCATGGGCAATCAATAGGGTCAAACTTCATATGTCCGATAGGAGTATATTTTTATAAATCATTTTGCATTTTTAAACACTGGTTTACATTTTGTACTGTATAATGCACAGTGTACATACTTCTATTGTGATATACAGTTTAAATAAATCATTAATTAAACATACCAAAACTGTATAAACAATTGTATACAACTGGTTATGCAATCAAAACAATGCACATCTTATTTACCTAATTTCAGTGAACAGCAATTGTCTGTTCGAATTAGCTATAGCATTAATACATTCACATAAACAACTAGGTCTATTCAGTTTAGTTAATAATTCCCCCCAACATAGCAGTTTCATTACTGACACACACATACACACACACACACATTCATTTTCATGTTTGTATATATACATGTATGTACAATTTATTTCAGATTTACCTTAGTTTTTATATCAACCAATATGGCTACCATAAAACTCTCAAATCTTTTTATAACATTTAGTCGGCACAACTAGTAGCTAACATCTATTTTTCTGGATTACACACACACATACACACACACACACACACACACACACATATATATATATATATACATACACACACACACACATACATACAATCCCACTTAACTTCATAACCATCTACCTGGCAGATTAGTCATAGTACCTATATACGTATGTATACATAAACTTTCGTTTAATAACCATCTGGCAGATCATTACTGCCACATATATATACATACATTTATATGCATGTATACATATACATATACTTCCAAAACAACATTTATCCCTCATCACATGCAATCCCAATTTGATTTAATATATATGTAATAGTTTATAACAAAGAAATGCCACTCTGTAAATCTTCCTAGCTTTTTGTTTATTTATAAATAATGATGCCATATAAAGTAATTGCATTACTCAAACAAAATAGTCAACACATCACCCAAATTATATTTCACATGCTTATTTCTATATACATTCATGTATAATCAAGCAACAACACAATCATATCTCTCATGCATATAAACCCCAGTCCCCCATTTTCATGTGTTATTCTAACCTAAGTCTTATCTACACCTAACACCATGAACTAGGACTGACCTATGCATATTTTTATTTATTATCAATATGTCACAAACCTAGAAAACCATGTATCGAACACTAGTGCACGTTGTCTGGTCTTTATTCCAGCACACAGAGGCCTTCAGGGCTAGCATTAAGCCGCATGCATACCTAACATCCTAACTTGATGACAAATAGATCAACACAACAGGTGACAAGCACCTAAACCTGACCCCATTTCTTATTACTTGTTAGGAATTTAAACTGTATTATACTATTCTCCCCCTCCCCTTCCACACACCCAAACTTATGTATGTCGACCTC
Organism: Allium sativum; assembly: GCA_030737875.1. Taxonomy (NCBI): domain Eukaryota; kingdom Viridiplantae; phylum Streptophyta; class Magnoliopsida; order Asparagales; family Amaryllidaceae; genus Allium; species Allium sativum. The sequence continues at coordinate 102,107,833 of CM060909.1, forward strand.
ATCACAATGATGTATAAACTCACATATAAATGTAAATACAATCAGTATAATTTCACTAGCACACCATTCAAAAATGATGAACAAACATATACGACACTGTGACGGCCCGCCCCGCACCAGCCTGCATTTCCTCTGAAGGTGCGCTGTACACATGCCCGACTAGCACGGAACGGTCGCCAAAGAAAGGAAAGACGAGAATAAACTAACAAGGAACCTGTAGAATGTCTCACAGCGCATGGAACAAAATATAATAATAACATAATCTTGACATAAAACAGGCAAGACAATGCATAAGCTAAAAACTAAACCAACATAGCAGCGGAAATCCAAGTACAGCTTATTACAACTTTCCAAATTACTGTCTCTAAACTAAAAGAAAGCTAAAGTAGAAGATGCACTACTAATGCTCAAGCAGTGATCTTTAACAACATAGGGAGAATACTATATGTATCATACGTGGAAGCCTCTTGCTCGTCTCCGGATCAGCTACCCGTGCATAACTAGATAACCTGTCTCTAGTCTGCTTATGAGAGCACCCAGAGTAATAAGAAGAGACATAAAACTCTAGGTCAAACAAAAAGTCTGGTATGAGCGATAAGCAGATAAACAGAACAATAACAGGTATACTAAACCATACCTGAACCTGGACCTGCAACCAAAGAGTTAGCACTACATACCGTACAATATTCTAAGGTGCCATAACAATTGGTGTAAAGAATACGGGGGTGGGGGTGTATATGTCATAATGATGGCAAACAAATCTGGCATAACTACCATCCTCACATCTCTCACTCAGTGCGTAAAGCATACGATGTCCACCACTGTCAATCACTAGACCCATCAAAGTAGTGATGGAGTTCGACTTGTACAACTACTGCTACTACCTAGCTTACGACATGGATTCATGACCAAATCTTACAAATGACCCCACTTCATTGGTCCATAGCTCTTTAGTCGTACCTAGGCCACTGTGGCCCTGAATCCGTTCACGTACTCCCTACACATAGTGATTCAAAGTTACGGACATCGACAACCCCTTTGCACACGTCCCGCAGCGAAGCCCAATCATGAAGCTTACTCATTGGTTCCCAACTGGATCCTGAGTCAAAGCTCCTCATTTAGACTTCCTTTACATCTCGGGTTTTGATCGAATTGGAGTTAGTCTTCAAAAGAGTCGTCGAGTAGAAGTAATAGCACTCGGTTCGGATATGCATAGTGCTCCAGTCCTCATCGGTTCAGTTCGGTCTAGTGCCTCTTTAGTACGCTCCTGGGTGCGGTTCGGTTAGGATGTTCCCCATTAGCTCGGTTCGGTTCGGATGCCCTCTGTCTGGGTGCGTCTTGGTGGTTGCCTCCTGGTTCGGTTCGGTGATTGCTCCCTCCTAGATATCCGATCTGATCCCATCCCTCATCATTCGCCCGATCCGATCCCATCCCTCTTCATTCGCCCGATCCGATCCTATCCTTTTCATTCGCCCGATCCGATCCTGTCCTTTTGGTTCCTCCGATCCGATCCCCTGTCCAACTACAACTCTAAGCAAATGGCCTTCCTTCTCGCCAAGCCCCTTATGCTAAGTTCCAATCCAAATCCAGTTCACTTGCCCGGTTACCCTATCCGATCCGATCCGGTTCGAAACCCTGCATATTTCCTGCGACTTTCCAACGACTGTTTTACGCCATACGACGGCGTTTTCGACCAATCTAACAGTTCTAATCAATCACAAAATATACTATACAGTCATAGCAACATGTATAATCATTCACAAACATCAAAACAATAATCATATCATGTAAAATGGATCAAACATACCCAAAACCCCATATTTTCCCTTAAGCATGTTTAGTAAAAACTAATGATATGATTAGTAAAACTTAATCAAATTAACCCAAATTTCTAACAGAGGTCTAAAACATTATTTAAGAATTTATAAATATTTTTCCAGAATTTATTAATGTATAAATTCGCTAATCTTCACTAATTACCCTTAATTAACCGTAATTAGTGCAAAACTATGCAAATCACTCACCTTGGCCACAAATAAAATTTTCAGAACTGAAACCTCGTTGATTTGGGCAAATACTGATGTCTAACAGCAGCTATAATACTGATTTGGTGAAGATCTTCTTTGATTTGATGTAGCTTAAGCCAAAACTTGATTAGAAAGTGATTAGAAGTTGATTTGGGTGTTGGAGGCCATTGCTAGGGTTCTAAGAATGAAAGTGGCGGCTGAAAGAAATGTTTTCTAACCCTATTTAGCCCCTATACATCTCTAATGCCGAAATGGGTCATGGGCCCTCTTGCTAATCACCCTAATTAGGTCCGGTTAAGCTGTTTTTCACCTTCTAAACCTTGTTTCAGCCATATCTCCCAAACGGTGAGTCCGTTTGGCTAATGTGACCACTCTACGGAAAGGTAAACCATCGAACGAATCTAATGGAAATGGTTTCAAGTTAAAATTCCTTTCCAGTCAAAAGTTATGGCCAAAACAGTATCAGCTAGGGGCAAAACGATCATTTAAAAATCGACAAAAATCATGAACATGGGAAATGACCCGAATAGTCGTCTCCCAAAGTTACATGACCATACGACTTCATATGTGAAAGAAATAAATACTCTACGATCCTTCGATGCGTAGAATGTGGTTCGTTACACTCTCACCCCCCTCCCCCATTAAGAAATTTCATCCCCGAAATTCCTTAACCCAAAACATACAAAGGATCCCGCATGCCTACCAGCCACAAACAACAATCAAACATGCAAAACAAACAAAACAAGCCTATCCTAGCATGCGGAAAGACTAATCGAAACTGAAATCTTATGTAACAGCCCGCATTTTACGTATCGGAAGATCGTAAAATATTTTTATTTTATTCCCTGAGGGTTGGATCATTCTCATCTTTTGATATGTTGCTTATGGGGATGTGTGACATGTCCATAATTTTTACCGATTTTGTTTGTGACCATTTTGTCCCTGTCAGTCTTGTACTGGGCATAACTTTTGACTCAGGTCGAATCAGAGGGTGAGACCTATGCCATTGAAAAGGAATTGATGATTCTCTTTCCGTATAGTGGTTACATTAAGGATTTGGTTCAGCGGTTTGGGAGAAATCGCTGTTTTAAGGTTTTTCAGTTGGCTGTTCAGGTTTTGGAAGGCTAATGGGGTGATTTGGAGAAGGCCCATTAGAGGGTGGGTGGAGACTATAAATAGGGGGTAAGGGGTATGGAGAAAGGTTGGCATTTTCCATTCTCATATGGGGAGGCTTTGATCTCCTTCTTCCTCTAACATCTTTCCACCATTAAAATTCCAAAATCCAAGGAGGGAAATCGAAGATCTACACCATAAGAGGCTAGATCTACATCATCTCAAGGGCGAATTCATCGGATTGAAGAGTTTGATTCGAAGTGTTCGCTGTCCGGATTTCGTTTTCATTGCTTTTGCTTAGATTTGGATAATTGGTGAGTGATTTACATCTCTCATTCGGATGCATGCAAGTATATGGGTCTTATGTTGTTAATTTCATCATTTCCATGTTATTTTCCTTAGATCCACACCATGCTAAGTCCATTTTATATATGAATCACCTTAGGATATGATCTAGATAATTTAAATGGTTAATTTTATGATTTTTCCCAAGATTATGCAAGTTAGATCCGTTTTTATGTTCATATGATTCACTTATCGTTCTAGAGCAAGGCTGGTCGGTTTTTGGCGGGTCGTTCTGGAGCAAGGCTGGTCGGTTTTTGGCGGGTCGTTCTGGAGCAAGGCTGGTCGGTTTTTGCCCCCGAACCCTAGCCGCAGCGCAGTGATGTGTTTTGGTTCGGTGATGGCGTGACTTCGAGGTGATTCAAGTAGGAAGACTCGAAGTGATGAATGTGTTCGTTGATCAAGGTGGAACAACGAATGCGGAGACAACTCAAAGGTCGTGAGTTGGTGGATAATGGCTGCTCGAGAAGGTTGCTTGAGCTATGAAACATCGTCAAGGTTGGACGATCAGAGATGCGAAGGCTGAGAGGTCATCATTGTCGTAAGTTCTAGCAGGCTCAAAGCAGGGGTACGATGGGTATCGTTGAAAGGCCCAAAAGACTGGAAGGTTGCTGGTCGAGTACCTTGGGTCTCGGGGAGAGGCCTAGTGTCAAAGTTGGACATTGCCAAGGTTGGGCATATGGAGTTCATGCTAGAACTGGGGTTATCATTAGCCCTTGACATATGGCAAGGTTGGCCATCATACGATAATGATGGTTTCGAAGCAAGATTGGCGGTGATAGCCAGAGTCTGTCATTTATGCTGGATGTTTTGCATGTGTCATCCCACGTGGGTTATCCAACATCGAAGTAGATGTTCCTTGAGTGCTTGTCTGATATTGGTTTCGGCCTCTGGGGCTTGTATTCAAGGGATGTCGAATTCGACTAGGATGATCTACGTGAGATATATATAATCTCGATGCCATGATTGCTATTGTTGGTTGTTTCTGTTTTCCATGGATGAATGGTTGTTCTGGTTCCTATGGATTAATGGTTGAAATGCTTGGTGTAAAGGCTATCACTGTCCGATGTGGGGAAGATAAGGTTGAGTTCTTCTCTGGTGATGTGGGTAGATAAGTTGTTCATTTACCCATTCTCATATGCTTTCTTGTTGAAGTTTGTTAGCTGTATTATCGCTCACTAAGACTATTGTCTGACTCAAGGTTTTATGTCTCCTCTTATTACCATGGGCTGTTCATCCGGTTGTGGATGGGCAGACTAAGTAGCAGGTTACAGGTAATGGAGCTTAGTGATACGAGGAAGCTGAGCGATGACGAGCAGGAGGCTGGCGTACCAGTTTTATTCTATCTAGTATTTCTATTTCCGCTGTTTGAGTTGCTTGAGAGTTGTAGTGAGGCCTTATGTACAAACTTGGATATCAGTTGGATAATCTTTCTGGATGTTGAAAGAGTTTCAAAAGTTTGCCATATGATACCTCATTACTATCACCTGTTGTATATGTTCTATTATATTTTATCCTTGCGCTGTGAGTTCTACGACAGGTTTCGATGTGTTCACTTACTATGATGATCGTACATAGCAGCCTGGCACACCTTTCAGCGCATTATTTCTCTTGTTTAGTGCGGGGGTTATGGGCGGTCGTCACATCTTACCAGCGAAGAGTTCTGGATACGTCTTCCTAATGCTCTCCTCTGTCTCCCAAGTACAGTCATTCTCATTCTCGCCCCACTGAACTTTGACTAGATTCACCGCTTTCCTCCGAAGTTGCTTCATATCGTTCCCAACAATACGCATAGGCTTGCGGTTCCCAACCGCTTCGGGTTCAACTTCGATATCATCCAACTGATCAGGTGAAATAGTCACATCTGAGTCATGCACAAACTTCCTTAACTGGGAAACATGAAATACGTTGTGAACTCCTACCATCTTCTCTGGTAATTCAACCTTGTATGCCAAATTCCCAATTTGCTCAAGAACTAGGAATGGACCAACAAATCTTGGTGCTAACTTGCCTCTCCTGCCAAATCGTATCATGCTCTTTAACGGAGAAATCTTGACAAACACCAAGTCGCCAATTGAGAACTTCAACTCTCTTCTCCTCTTATCAGCATAACTTTTCTGCCTATCTTGGGCAGCCTTCATTCGCTGTTGGATAATCTTAATCTTAGCTGAAGTTTCTCTTATCACATCAGGTCCAAGCACAAACTTCTCACCAGTTTCTACCCAACATGACGGTGAGTTGCACGGTCTTCCGTACAAAGCTTCAAACGGAGCCATACCAATACTGGATTGATAACTATTATTATATGAAAACTCTACTAGATGGAAATGGTCATCCCATGATCCAGCAAAATCCAATATACAAGCTCTCAAGAGATCTTCTAACACTCGATTCACTCTCTCTGTCTGTCCGTCGGTTTGAGGATGATACACGGTACTGAGATGTAGTTCTGATCCTAACGCCTCTTGTAAGCTCCTCCAAAATCCACTAGTGAACGACGGATCTCGGTCGCTCACAATGCCTTTGGGTATTCCATGAAATCTTACTACCCATTTTATATACAGTTCCGCTAACTTAGCTACCGTCCTGTTTGACTTGGCGGGTATAAATCTTGCACTCTTGGTCTATTGGTCCACAATCACCCAAATTCTATCATGACCCGATCTAGTCCTTGGTAACCCATCAATGAAATCCATTGACACTTATTCCCATTTCCACTTGGAATTTCTAACGGTTGTAGTAAACCACTAGGCTTCTTTTGCTCAGCTTTAACTAGCTGGCAATTCATGCATTTGGATATAAACTTCCCAATGTCTCTTTTCATCCCTTCCCAGTAGTAGGTCTACTTCATGTCTCGATACATCTTGTTACCACTGGGGTGTATAGTCAGTTTTGAGTGATGACATTCTCTAAGCACTTCATCTCTCAATCCATTGACATTGGGTACAACTAGCCTTCCATTTTTTCTAAGTCATCCATCTCGATTAAGCCCATACTTGTTCATCTCTCCGTCGATTTCCATCTCTAACTTTGAGATGATTTCCAATAGGTTAGGATCGCTCCGCTGACTAGAGCCGATCCTCTCAATCAAAGTGGATCTGATCGTTAAACTTGCTAACATTTCTGGATCCAATTCGCACTTTGGTCTGAAATCATACCCAGCGATGTACTCCAGTTGCTTCCATTCAAGAAACATAGGCCCTAAACTGGCATGTCTTCTACTCAATGCATCAGCTACCGCATTGCCTTTTCCTGGTGTATATGCGATATTGAAATTATAGGAAGCCAAGAATTCTAACCATCTTTGCTGTCGGAGATTTAGATCCTTTTGGGAGAAGAGATACTTTAGCGATTTATGATCGGTAAACAACTCGAATCTTTCTCCCAAGAGATAATGTCACCACATCTTTAATGCGAACATGATCGCCGCCAATTCCAAATTATTGGTAAGGTATCTTTTCTCATGCGGTTTTAGTTGCCGACTTGCATAAGCTACATCCCTACCTTCTTGCATCAATACAGCACCAAGTCCGGTACCTCATGCATCTGTATATACCGTCATCTCATCATTCCCCTTAGGAATGACTAACACTGGTGCACATGCCAACTTGTCCTTTAGGCTCTTGAATGCGTTCTCGCACCTTTCGTTCCAGACAAAAGCTTGATTCTTCTTGGTCAACTGAGTCAACGGCGCCGCTACTTTGGAGAGGTCTTGGATAAACTTACGATAATATCCAGCTAACCCCAAGAAACTTCTTACGTCCATTGCATTCTTGGGCGTAGACCAATCTTGTACCGTAGCCACCTTCGCGGGATCCACGGCAATACCATTCTCTGAAACAACATGGCCCAAGAATCTCACTTCCCTCCTCCAGAAGTGACACTTAGAAAACTTTGCTTTCAATTGGTGTTTTCTCAACACCTCCATCACTATCCTCAAATGTTCCTTGTGTTCTTCCTCTGTCCTCGAGTAGACCAAAATATCATCCACGAACACAAGGACAAACTTATTCAACTGATCTCTGAATACCCTATTCATAAGATCCACAAAATATGCTGGGACATTGGTCAGCCCGAATGGCATGACAAACCACTCATAAAATCCAGACGGCGTCCGAAACGCTGTTTTAGCTATACTCTCAGCTTCCACTCTAAGCTGATGGAAATCTGTCGCGAGATCCAACTGAGAAAACACTCTCGCTCCACTCAACTGATCAAACAAATCATCTTTCCGCGGTAGAGGATACTTGTTCTTCCTCGTCACCTTATTCAACTCGCGGTAGTCTACACAAAAACGAAGGGAACCATCCGCCTTGGTAGCAAACACAACCGGTGCTCCCCATTCAGAAACACTCCTTCTGATAAATCCCTTCTTCAAAAGATCGCTGACTTACACCCCGAGCTCTCGCTGCTCCCTTGGTGCCATATGACGAAGTGGTATTACTATAGGTCTGGCATCTTTCACTAAATCAATACGGAATTCAATCTCTCGGTGTGGTGGAAGCCCGGTCACTTCCTCGAAGGCATCCAGATACTGGCCAACCACGGGCAAACCTGACAACTCACTATGCGGGATGTCGAGGGAATTTAGAAAATTAGTCATTACCCCCATCACCGGGTAGACCACCAAACACTACCCTCCGCCCATCATCCGCTCTAGCTTTCACCAAAAAGCCCTCACAGTCTACCACCATCCCGTATCTTTTGAGCCAATCGACTCCCAAAATAATGCCAAACCCAGTAAAGCCCAAAACAAAGCAATCACAAACAAACATGCATCCATGACTCGATAAGACCACATTACGAAAAATCATGCTAAGGCTAGTCGAACCACCAATCGGGTTCGTCACTACTAAAGGTCTATCGACAATCTCGGGCTCCAATCCCAACTTATCTACCAGGTCACTAGAAATGAAAGAACTGGAAGCCCCGGTATCAAACAAAACTCTAACAGGAACATCATAAACGGAAAGCATACCTTGAATGACGACATTCTTTCCCTTCTCCACCGCAGTTGGGGCATTCGACGAAGAAGGAATAACATTAAGGGCATATGATTTCACCATCTGCTTTTCTTTAGGGGGTTGCGGACACTTGTCCTTGTGATGTCCCACTTGGCCACAGTTGAAGCACTTCCCATCCGCTGGCTTGGCCCGACAATTACTAGCATAATGGCCCTTCTTACCACAACTGAAGCACTCAACATCTTTCTTATTCTTTTTCTGGCCATCCTTATTCTGGTTCTGCTTCCTCTTATTCTGAGAATCACCCTTGCCTCCACCACTTGCTTGCGGCTTTGGATCCTCTGCAGATGCAATCTCAGTCTTCGACTTAGGGTAAAGACTCTCTGACCTCAATGCCTTCCCCATAATCGATTCAAACGTCTCATCGATGTGGTTAATAAGCTTTTCCCCCAAGTACTGATCCAAACCTGTTATAAACTTCTCGTTCTTCTTCTCGGCAGTATCTATTAGGGATAACCCATACTTCGATTAAGTATCGAATTCTGCAATGTACTCCGAGATAGCTCTACCATTCTGCTTAAGCTCCAAGAATTTCTTTAACAACACTGACTTCTGAGCAGCTGGAATGAACTTCTCGCTAAAGCGAACCTTAAACTGATCCCAAGTAATCTGATCCTCGGGAGTAGCTGCCTTTATAGCATTCCACCAATTCATTGCCCGTCCTTGCAGCTGACGGGATGCTAGCCTTCTTTTTATTGCATCTTCGATACCCAAGTCTTCGAAGATACGCTCGCAGCTATCCAACGAATCCTGAACATCCGTAGCCGACTCCGTTCCATGGAACGGCTTCCCACCAAGACTAGTATAATCTTTGTTCAGCTTGGCGAAATCGGCCCTAGGCGCCTGCACTATTGGACCACCACCATTACCATTATTGGGAGCTGCCCTCTGCACATCCCTAAGCATATCTCCCATGAAGTCAGTAAACATCGTCCTCATGTCAGCAGCATTCCCATTATTGGCTCCTCTACCGACACCTCTTGCGTATCGTCTCATCGTTAAATCTGCACAGAGAAAACGATTAACCATCCTCTTTGTGGTGTCAGTGCAGTGCGACTTCATCCTCAGCTATACTAATAGTATATATATATAGCTTTTGAAAACCAAAATAATCACAAATACGCGCTCTCATATACGTATACTATCTCTCACTGATAACTTCCCTAGGTTAACCACACAACCTAGAGCTCTGATACCAAATGTGACGGCCCGCCCAGCACCAGCCAGTATTTCCTCCGAAGGTGCGCTGTACACATGCCCGACTAGCATGGAACGGTCGCCAAAGAAAGGAAGGAAGAGAATGAACTAACAAGGAACCTGTAGAATGTCTCACAACGCATGGAACAAAATATAATAATAACATAATCTTGACATAAAACAGGCGAGACAGTGCATAAGCTGAAAACTGAACCAACATAACAGCGAAAATCCAAATACAGCTTATTACAACTTTCCAAATTACTGTCTCTAAAATAAAAGAAAGCTAAAGTAGAAGATGTACTACTAATGCCCAAGCGGTGATCTTTAACAACACAGGGAGAATACTATATGTATCATACGTGGAAGCCTCCTGCTCTTCTCCAGATCAGCTACCCGTGCATACCTAGATAACCTGTCTCTAATCTGCTCATGAAAGCACCCAGAGTAATAAGAAGAGACATAAAACTCTGGGTCAAACAAAAAGTCTGGTAAGAGCGATAAGTAGCTAAACATAACAATAACATGTATAGTAAACCATACCTGAACCTGGACCTGCAACCAAAGAGTTAGCACTACATACCGTACAATATTCTAAGGTTCCATAACAATTGGTGTAAAGAATACGGGGGTGGGGGTGTATATGTCATAATGATGGCAAACAAATCAGGTATAGCAACCATCCTCACATCTCTCACTCAGTGCGTAAAGCATACGATGTCCACCACTGTCAATCACTAGATCCATTAAAGTAGTGACGGAGTTCGACTTGTACAACTACTGCTACTACCAAGCTTACCACATGGAGTCATGACCAAATCTTACAAATGACCCCACTTCATTGGTCCATAGCTCTTTAGTCGTACCTAGGCCACTGTGGCCCTGAATCCGTTCACGTACTCCCTACACATAGTGATTCAAAGTTACGGACATCGACAACCCCTTTGCACACGGCCCGCAGCGAAGCCCAATCATGAAGCTCACTCATTGGTTCCCAACTGGATCCTGGGTCAAAGCTCCTCATTTAGACTTCCTTTGCATCTCGGGTTTTGGTCGAATTGGAGTTGGTCTTCAAAAGAGTCGTCGAGTAGAAGTAATAGCACTCGGTTCGGATATGCATAGTGCTCCAGTCCTCATCGGTTCGGTTCGGTCTAGTGCCTCTTAGTACGCTCCTGGGTGCGGTTCGGTTAGGATGTTCCCCGTTAGCTCGGTTTGGTTCGGATGCCCTCTGTCTGGGTGCGGCTCGGTGGTTGCCTCCTGGTTCGGTTCGGTGATTGCTCCCTCCTAGATATCCGATCCGATCGGATCCCTCTTCATTCGCCTGATCCGATCCTATCCTTTTCATTCGCCCGATCTGATCCTATCCTTTTGGTTCCTCCGATCCGATCCCCTGTCCAACTCCCACTATAAGAAAATGGCCTTCCTTCTCGCCAAGCCCCTTATGCTAAGTTCCAATCCGAATCCAGTTCACTTTCCCGGTTCCCCTATCCGATCCGAGCCCAATAATCCGATCCGATCTTGTTCGAAACCCTGCATATTTCCTATGACTTTCCAGCGACTGTTTTACGCCATACGACGACGTTTTCGACCAATCTAACAGTTCTAATCAATCGCAAAACATACTATACAGTCATAGCAACATGTATAATCATTCACAAACATCAAAACAATAATCATAGCATGTAAAATGGATCAAACATACCCAAAACCCCATATTTTCCCTTAAGCATGTTTAGGAAAAACTAATGATATGATTAGTAAAACTTAATCAAATTAACCCAAATTTCTAACAGAGGTCTAAAACATTATTTAAGAATTTATAAATATTTTTCCAGAATTTATTAATGTACAAATTCGCTAATCTTCACTAATTACCCTTAATTAACTGTAATTAGTGCAAAACCATGCAAATCACTCACCTTGGCCACAAATAAAATTTTCAGAACTGAAACCTCGCTGATTTGGGCGAATACTGATGTATAACAGCAGCTATAATACTGATTTAGTGAATATCTTCTTTGATTTGATGTAGATTAAGCCAAAACTTGATTAGAAAGTGATTAGAAGTTGATTTGGGTGTTGGAGGCCATTGCTAGGGTTCCAAGAATGAAAGCGGCGGCTGAAAGAAATGTTTTCTAACCCTAATCAGCCCCTTTACATCTCTAATCCCGAAATGGGTCATGGGCCCTCTTGCTAATCACCCTAATTAGGCCCGGTTAAGCTGTTTTTTTCACCTTCTAAACCTTGTTTCAGCCATATCTTCCAAACGGTGAGTCCGTTTGGCTAATGTGACCACTCTATGGAAAGGTAAACCATCAAACAAATCTAATGGAAGTGGTTTCAGGTCAAAATTCCTTTCCAGTCAAAAGTTATGGTCAAAACAGTATCAGCTAAGGGCAAAACGGTCATTTAAAAATTGACAAAAGTCATGAACATGGGAAATGACCCCAATAGTCGTCTCCTAAAGTTACATGACCATACAAATTCGTATGTGAAAGAAATAAATACTCTACGATCCTTCGATGCGTAGAATGTGGGTCGTTACAGACACAGTCAGTATAAACTATTGCAAGCAATTATTTATTTTAACAAGACATTCGCATATTATTATGGGACAATCAAGCATCCAACACTAACATTAATATGTGATAATAATTTTCATAAACCAACTTAACTTTGGGGTTCATGTTTTTATGCATTTCAAAGATTGTCTTATTCCATGTGTATAAGATAGAGATATTTAAGGATATCTCCAAACCATATTATTTCCCTGCATCAAATATAAAATTTGACTTAAAGAAATATTAGGGATAATAGATCAACGCATGAATTACTTCATCGCTCTATTTACCCTCATCATTTAGAAGTAAACATAAGCTTAAGAACTCTCTTGTTCAAGCTGCTTACCTCTAAATATTTCAACCTTACCAGATAGCAATATTGTAACGTCCCAGATTTTTCTGCCATTTAATTATAATATTTAAAAGAGATTTCTAGTTATTCTCGATATCGTTTGACTTAAGATTTTTAACCGATACATTGTAATTTCATATTGGTAAATTTTGAAGTTGAACTGATATATTGTTTGGAATTGAAGTTGTTTACTCTAATACCATGGTATTAAGTTATAATCGTTAATTTAGCTGTTTGAATCTAATTTAATTTGCATTGAGGTTGTATGAGATTAATATAATAAACCAACCTCAGGCTGGTGAGCAACATACAAAATTGATGCGGCAAAGGAAACGAATAAAAAAAATTGGTCCGATAAATAAGTCGCCCATAAACATGAACATAAAAAAATAATAAGCTGAAATATATATATATATATATATATATATATATATATAACAAAACGGGAAGTGTAAATACAAAGTAGAAACTATACATATATTCAAACAATATTGTTGGTACAAGTGTAAAACCACTAAGAAATCATACACAGTATACTTTGTTTTAAATACATTAACACTTCGAATCAGAGCATCATCAATCTGTTCGGTGGGTGAGTGTAGCTATATATTTCAAATGTCTGCCATTAAATGATCTGGTCCTTCTATGTATATATCCTTTTGGGAAATCTACCTGTAATTTCTTTTCAAAGTTCTCACTTGAACAAGCCAAAAGCATACCCCCATCTGACACTAGAAATTGAAGTGCCAACCTATCTGTATCCACTGCCTTGAAATTTCCTTTTCAACATGACCTCCTATTATATTTTCTCTTCATTCGTACCTGCATACGGCCTCCACTGTTAGCTCCAGCCCCGACCAAACTTAACACAGTGGAGCATACCAAGCCTTCTACCCTGCACGTTGTTTTCTGATCTTCCCAAACTGCTGAGAAGAATGAAGGAAATTATCAGCAGCTAGTAAAGAACAGCTAAGAAACAAAGTACAAACAGCTATGAAACAGACAGCTATCTATGTTCATATCTTGAAATCAAATGAAGAGAAAAGAAAAAAATTCAAAACAGTATAATGTACAGTTCAAAACAGTACAATGAACAGCTGTGAAGAATCAAATATATGTATATATTTACCATCAACATACACTGTCGAATCTATATAAAAATACATACATGGACTATCACTATACTTTTAAAAAGAAAATCCTATTTACATACATGTATAAAGAAATCTATTGTACAAGTTCAAATCTCTGAATTTAATTAATAACTCAGCAATCTTCTATTCGAACAGCCTAAAGGAAGATATACATATATGAACTGAAATTCCAACACAAATATAAAATAAAAACAGAGAATCAAATCTTTGGACATAGACAGCTACATGTGCATAAAATTGTACAGCCAAATCAAAACAGTGAGTATGTATATACCATACGGCTCATATACAAAATTCACTGCTTTTCCTACAGCTAAGAAGATTCACTGTCAAAAAATTCAAATGGAAAATCTATGTTTCAGTTTTCATATCCCTGAATTAGAATAAACAATTCGATGGCACCATAACTACACCTAACCTACACCTAAACCATTCGATTTCTGTGTATATCTAAAAGGAAAAATAGTACACAAAAATCCGACACAATCTTCACACTTCCCTATTAAACCTCACGTAGCCATCAACGTTGCCATCAACAAATAGTTCGATCACATGGCTGAAATAAATAAGCAGCACCTAAGAACTAAACACAACTAAAATCTAAAGCTATGTATTTCAGTTTGATTTTGACATCGATCCTATCTGATCAACCGCAAGTATAAATATGCATCCACACACACACTTCGATTCCCATAACAAACAGTGAAGAAGAAAAATTCGCACCACTTAAATATATATATATATATATATATATATATACGGTAGTTTAAAAATCAAGTAAAAACTTATCTGAATCTTGCAGATTTACCCTCTTCAGCCTTGTGCGCCTTTCGATGGACTTCGACTGGTGGTTGAAGCAGTAGGCCTAGGGTTCGGCGGACAGAATATGGTTGGGTAGTTCGACGAAGCTGGAAGGCAAGGGGATAAGCAAGGATGGGTGTGTAGGAAGGGAACGGAGGGGAGATCGAAGAGCAGTTGTGTGGAGGAAGGGGGTAGCGAGGCGACGACCTCCGGTGTAGCCGAAGCAAGAAGGGAGAAGTAGATCCAGGTTTCGGCCATGGAAACGATTTTTATGGAGGCGGCATATTAAATAAGGATGAGGGTACGAGGGTAGGGTTTTGTTGAAGGGAATGGGTTGGGCTAGCAGGCCGGAAGAGAGTGGTAAAGGCCCATTTTAATTAATAAAATTTAAGTTTAAATATTAAATTACCTTATGAGTTTGTTAATGAAATATATTGTGCATACATTAACAGAATTAAACGCGGTCTATCTCGTTGGGACGGTAGAGACAAGATCTTTGAGATGGAGCAGGATCAGTCAGGATTGGAGGAGCAAGAAGAATTTTATTTTAAATTAAACACTGTTTAATTTAATTAAAAAACCGCACTTGATGACAAAACCAAATCAAGTGAGTTAAACTCACTCAGTTCTCCCCATTTATATTTTATATAAATTGGGTTTTTATTTTGTGTGCTCTGCTTGCTGATGGTTGGCTGTTTGCTAGTTATATAATTATTGGTTGATTGAACTGATGAAATTAAACCGTCGTTTAATTTTAGTAAAATACCAAATCATTTTAACAATTGGTTCCAATCAAAGTAACTTACCTTGTTGGTCACGTTTATAAAATAAACGTGTTGAATGGGTTGAATTGTTTAAACTGGTTGAATCGTTTTATTTATTGGCTGATGATTTATTATCATATATGAACTAATCCGATGGGTTGATTGATTTGAGTATTGGTTGTTGACTGAAATTTCAACACCTATGTAGTTTAAACCAATGGGCGGTATTGGTTGGGTATTTGGCAACACATGGCCTAGAAAATCAATCGTTTTATAGATGTTGATTTACCGTCAGGCAAATCGACAGAAATGAAGTTATAAAATTTAATCTATAACTGGATACAGATTTTGAAATATATTTGAATAAAAGTTTGTTTTATTATTTAAGTTTAAAATTTATTTATTAATCCAAGTAAATTCTGATGATAGTCAGATTTATAAGAAAAGGAATTTAACCAATTGACCAGATTTGGATAGTTATTTACTTAGAAACAATCGAATGGAATTTATTTAAATTGATTTAAAGAGAAAATAAATTGGAATCGATTACCAAGATAACTTGTTTAAGTTGGTTAAATCGACCGTTTTAATTGAGATTGATTATTAAATTAGTGTGTCTAAATAAATTAGTTAAATGAATATTGTTTTTAATTTTAATGAAGTTTCAAAAGGGGGATTCACTATTTATGTTAGTAAATAAAGGAATTAACTACCTTTACAGTAGTTAAAGATTTAGATAAGGTATTATTCTGATTTATAGTAATTTGGGAAATAAACTTTTTAATTGAATCTGTTTCGAAGGTAATCAAAGTTGAAAATTGAATCTTGTTGAATGGTGAAAGGAGTTTATGAACAGGTTTGTTTAAAACCTGAGTTTATAACAAAGTTTTAAAGGAAGATTTTAAGCAGATATTATAGCTTAAAATAATGTTACTTAATTATTTAAATTAAGTAAAAAGGGTAAATGAGATAAAGGGTTTATAATAAACTAAGGTTATATTAATGAGATTAAAAGTGGTGTGTTATAAAGAAGTTACTTAATTGAATTAAATAATAATGGTATATTAAAGAAAGTGATTTTCAAAGTGATGATAAGGTTTATTAAACCTTATATTGAATTAAATAGTTAAACGGAATTTGTGTTGGGATTAGGACGAGATATTGGTTTTATATTACAACTCGTATTTATCTTTGGGTATGAACGTTGTCGATCAAGGTCTAAGAGGTAATTAAAATACCCCAACTTGAACGATATCAGGACTATCTAAGGGTGATGGTAAAAGGGATTAGTGATAATTTATATCCAGTAGTGAGATAATGTAAAGGTGGGGTTTTATCCAACAGGAATAAGCGCTGTGTTCTGTCGAGTAATAAATAAAGGATATTTCATAATGTTGTTTAATTAAAAGGCCAAGTGATGCCGAATACTAAACCAGTGAACTCACTGGATTGTCATGATTGAAACACTGTTATTTTGATAGTTAAAACACCGACTATCAAATTTGTCCAATACGATTGTTGGTACGGAAAGACCGGAATCGAATTTATATTCGAAAACCATTCCGACCAGGAAATACGTGAAGATATTAGAAGACGATCGAGATGGAGCATTGAAGACCGTAGATTTTTGTAAACGAAAGGACTGCTAATAATCTCTGGCCTGCATCCAGAAATGTATTGTGGTTCTGTTGTGGTCGGAATCTACGAGTTGCAAGGACTTCTCGCTGTTGATCCATGGGGTGATTCCTTTATGAGATGTAGTAGGAGAGTACCTTCGGTTCATCCTGTTCCTGAATGACTTGTATGGACGAGTGTCTGACAGAGTATTTCCAAAGGGGATTACGTACGTTGATTTCCTCAAACGTACCATAGTTGATGGCAGAGAAATGGTTTTTCTCTAGCCAAATAACTAGAGTATTTTTATGGACGTCAATTAGTGATATCTGGTGGATCTGACGATGTGGCATTCAAACTGAATGGTGGCCAGATGTTGAAAAGGAATTCTAGCCTCAAGCCTCATCAACCGGGAGATGACAAAAATCGGGCAGGCAGCATGGCTATGTGGGTCGCTCCCACTAGGGTGTATAATCACCTACCTAGAGAAATTCCTTTTGCTTCTTGAATCTATTTCGATGCTGTCCCTTTTCGGGAAACGGTGGTTTGAGTCCAACCGTTGGTGATATACATTCGATACACTCAAGCGAAATGAGTGGTCGGTCATGTGAGGGCCGGGTTGCAAGACGTTCTTGTTGAACCCAGTGTATTCGTCTCTAGAGATAACTATCGGCAGGTGGTCCCATACCTTGTCAAGGTCGGAATCCAATCTCCAATAAGCGCCCGCGGTTTTGATTGTATACTATATATGTAGAGCGTGAGATGCAAGCGTTCTACTAGATTGATATTTACTTGTATTTAGACATTATTATAATATCATACAAGATATTGGTTTCAAAAATGTTTTGGGTTATCGTAAGGTAAAAACCGTCCGTGTTTATGTGTGGATTTGGTCTTACGATTATCCTTTTCTTTGAAAGATTTTAACTTTAAAATCAAGTTGTGTGTTACCTTAATACTGTGCGAGTTTTTCTCACTCTGGTTCACCAGACTGACCCGGTATTTTGTAAATGCTCGGGTTAGCCCGAGGTGTACAGGTTCAGGTTATCGAATACTTTGAAGAGACGAGATGGAAGAGTTCAAACGAAATATAGCTACTACTCCGCTGTGTGTTGTACCTGAGGACAGGTTATTATAACTGTCCAGATGTATGATGTACTCTGATGGTTATAAGTATTTTAAAGCTCTCAATAAAGTTATTTCTGTATTATATTTTTTTCCGCTGCGATGTGAGGCTCTGATTCTGTGTTGTGGTGTTTCTTCCTCTTCTTCTATTCTAATATTTCTTTCTTTTTTATCTCACCCTCTAGATTCTTTCTAATAACATTTCGGTGTTTTCGGTGTTTGGAAGGTCGGCATGAGATACCAGAGATGTATTTATGTCGATTTTCAGGGCCGAGAATCCCTGGGTCGTTACAGTGGTATCAGAGCTATTGGTTTAGTGATAACCTTGGCTCTGTGTGTGACTCGATAGAGATTGGGTTAGTAATACCCTAGATCGAGATTGAGTATATATATGAGAGCGTACTTGTAAATTTTATTTACAAATGTTTTGTATTGTGTTTGCTGATCGGTTCGAGTGTTGAGAAGCATAGAACTGGCAATGAATGCAGTATTGTTTTAGGGGGTAAATGAAATAATTTTACCCAAATTATATTTTTGTATAGAAATAATTTGTCAAATTATCGAGATATTGGTTTGTGTGTTTGATTTATGTGAATGAAATTCAAATTTGATTGAAATTTGAATTGAAACTTAACTTGGTCAAATTTAATTAAATTAATTAAATTTGTAATTTGAATAAATAATAATCAAATAGAAATAAATCAGGTATTAACCGATTGATGTTCAAACATGTGAAACCAAAGTAAAATATTAAATTTAGCATGAATTCAATTATTTTGATTGAGATTGGGTGTGCATGGATGGTTGATTGGTATTGATTTGGTGTTAGATTACTTGAATATAAATTCGTCGACAGTTAATAAAAAGTTGAATTCCAATATAGTCAACTGGAATGTACTCACATGGATTAAAGTTGAATGATTCCGTCCTGTGTGCAAATGAATACTTCATGCTTGATTTTGGAAATTATTTTTACTATATTGAATTGTTTTCGATTATAAAATTTAAATTGGGTTTAGAAATTCATGGCTTTGTAACGTCCTTTTTACCTTAGCAATTTCGAGGACGAAATTATTTTAAGGGGGGAAGAATGTAACGTCCCAGATTTTTCTGCCATTTAATTATAATATTTAAAAGAGATTTCTAGTTATTCTCGATATCGTTTGACTTAAGATTTTTAACCGATACATTGTAATTTCATATTGGTAAAATTTGAAGTTGAACTGATATATTGTTTGGAATTGAAGTTATTTACTCTAATACCATGGTATTAAGTTATAATCGTTAATTTAGCTGTTTGAATCTAATTTACTTTGCATTGAGGTTGAATGAGATTAATATAATAAACCAACCTCAGGCTGGTGCGCAATATGCAAAATTGATGCGGCAAAGGAAACGAATAAAAAAGTTGGTCCGATAAATAAGTCGCCTATAAACATGAACACAAAAAAATAATAAACTGAAATATATATAACAAAACGGGAAGTGTAAATACAAAGTAGAAACTATACATATATTCAAACAATATTGTTGGTACAAGTGTAAAACCACTAAGAAATCATACACAGTAGACTTCATTTTAAATAGATTAACACTTCGAATCAGAGCATCATCAATCTGTTCGGTGGGTGAGTGTAGCCATATATTTCAAACATCTCCCATCAAATGATCTGGTCCTTCTATGTATATATCCTTTTGGGAAATCTACCTGTAATTTCTTTTCAAAGTTCTCACTTGAACAAGCCAAAAGCATACCCCCATCTGACACTAGAAATTGAAGTGCCAACCTATCTGTATCCACTGCCTTGAAATTTCCTTTACAACATGACCTCCTATTATATTTTCTCTTCATTCATACCTGAATACGGCCTCCACTGTTAGCGCCAGCCCCGACCAAATTTAACACAGTGGAGCATACCAAGCCTTCTACCCTGTACGCTGTTTTCTGATCTTCCCAAACTGCTGAGAAGAATGAAGGAAATTATCAGCAGCTAGTAAAGAACAGCTAAGAAAAAAAGTACGAACAACTATGAAACAGACAACTATCTATGTTCATATCTCGAAATCAAATGAAGAGAAAAGAAAAAATTCAAAACAGTATAATGTAAAGTTCAAAATAGTACAATGAACAGCTGTGAAGAATCAAATATATGTATATATTTACCATCAACATAAACTGTCGAATCTATATAAAAATACATACATGGACTATCACTATTCTTTTAAAAAGAAAATTCTATTTTCATACATGTATAAAGAAATCTATAGTACAAGTTCAAATCTCTGAATTTAATTAATAACTCAGCAATCTTCTATTCGAACAGCCTAAAGGAAGATATATATATGAACTGAAATTCCAATGCAAATATAAAATAAAAACAGAGAATCAAATCTCTGGACATAGACAGCTACATGTGCATAAAATTGTACAGCCAGATTAAAACAGTCAGTATATATATACCATACGGCTCATATACAAAATTCACTGCTTTTCCCATAGCTAAGAAGATTCACTGTCAAAAAATTCAAATGGAAAATCTATGTTTCAGTTTTCATATCCCTGAATTAGAATAAACAATTCGATGGCACCATAACTACACCTAATCTACACCAAAACCATTCAATTTCTGTGTATATCTAAAAGGAAAAATAGTACACAAAAATCCGACACAATCTTCACACTTCCCTGTTAAACCTCACGTAGCCATCAACGTTGCCATCAACAAACAGTTCGATCACATGGCTGAAATAAATAAGTAGCACCTAAGAACTAAACACAGCTAAAATCTAAAGCTATGAATTTCAGTTTGATTTTGACATCGATCCTATCTGATCAACCGCCAGTATAAATATGCATCCACACACACACTTCGATTCCCATAACAAACAGTGAAGAAGAAAAATTCGCACCACTTAAAAATATATATATATACGGTAGTTTAAAAATCAAGTAAAAACTTATCTGAATCTTGCGGATTTACCCTCTTCAGCCTTGTGCGCCTTTCGATGGATTTCGACTGGTGGTTGAAGCAGTAGGCCTGGTGTTCGGCGGACGGAATAGGGTTGGGCAGTTCAACGAAGCTGGAAGGCGAGGGGATGAGCAAGGATGGGTGTGTAGGAAGGGAACAGAGGGGAGATCGAAGAGCGGTTGTGTGGAGGAGGGGGGATTGTGAGGCGACGACCTCCGTTGTAGCCGAAGCAAGAAGGGAGAAGTAGATCCGGATTTCGGCCATGGAAACGATTTTTGTGGAGGCGACGTATTGAATAAGGATAGGGTACGAGGGTAGGGTTTTGTTGAAGGGAACGGGTTGGGCTAGCAGGCTGGAAGAGAGTGGTAAAGGCCCATTTTAATTAATAAAATTTAAGTTTAAATAGTAAATTACCTTATGAGTTTGTTAATGAAATATATTGTGCATACATTAACAGAATTAAACGTGGTATGTCTTGTTGGGACCGTAGAGACAAGATCATTGAGATGGAGCAGGATCTGTGACGGCCCGCCCCGCACCAACCGACATTTACTCTAAAAGTGCGCTGTACACATGTCCAGTTAGCACGGAACGGGTCGTCAGAAGGAAAAAGAAGAAGGAAATGAACATACAAGGATCCTGTAGAATGTCGCACAACGCATAGAACAAAATATAATAATAACATACTTGACATAAAACAGGAGAGACAGTGCATAAGCTGAAAATTAGAACTAAACATCATAGCAGCGGAAATTCAAAATACAGCTTATTACAACTTTCAAACTGTCTCAAAGCAAAACAAGATAAAGGAGGTACACTACTAATGCCCAAGTAGCGACCACCAACGACACAGGGAGAATGTGCATATATATATAGTACGTGGAAGCCTCCTTCCCACCTCCGAATCGGCTACTCGCGCATCACCAGCTAACCTGTCTCTAGTCTGCTCGTGTGAGCACCCAGAGTAATAAGAGAAGACATAAAACTCTGGGTCAGACATAAAGCCTGGTATGAGCGATAAGCATCTAAAGTGAACAATAACAGGTAGACTAAAACATACCTGAACCTGGACCTGCAACCAAAGAGTTAGCACTACATACTGTACAACACTCTAAGGTATCACATCAAACAGTGTAAAGATACGGAGGTGGGGGAGGTGTGCATGTCATAATGATGGCAAACAATCAAGCATAGCATCCATCCTCACATCTCTCACTCGGTGCATAAAGCATACGATATTCACCACTTCGATCACCCAACATTCCTTGCTACGATCACTTTGCCCCATGAAGTCATAAATGGCTTCACTGCACTGATAACGTAGCCACTAATTCCTCGCTATGTCCACTTGCCCCATGGAGTTGTTCACCCCATCTGCACTGGCTCATAGCCTTACCAATCCTTACTATGTCCACTTGCCCCATGGAGTTATTCACCCCATCTGCGCTGGCTCATAGTCTTACTACGCATCACCTTGCCCCTCAGGTCATAATGACCCTACTGCACTGATAACGTAGTCTTGCTACCATCACTTTGCCCCGCAGGTCATAATGACCCTACTTCACTGATAAGTAGTCATCATCCATTTTTAGTGGTGAATCGAAGTTATGAACGTCGACAACTCCTTAGCACACGTCCCGCAGCAAAGCCCAATCATGAAGTGAACTCATTGGTTCCCAACTGGATCCTGAGCTCTAACTTCCCCTATTGGACTACCTTTGCATCTCGGGTTATAGGTCATCACCAGATCGGATTGGATCGGGTCGCCTTCAGCATTCTTCATCGGATCGGGTCGCGCCTCCTACGTCGGATCGGGTCGTGGTCCTGCATCGGATCGGGTCTCCACTTCTGGTCGGATCGTGAATACCCCATACGGTTCGGATCGCGCTCCTCCATCGTCTCGTTGTGCATCGGATCGTGGATGTTGCCTTCCTCTTGTAACACCCCACGTCCGCTAAGGTCACTCATACCAGGGGAATGCCTTAGTTTCGGTGAAGTATTTTAAGTGAATATAGAACAGTAAAATTACAACAAGACAGATATAAGTAATACTTGAAAATTTAAAACATCATTTCATTGCAGTGGAAAGTAATACATGTTTGGTTACATCACAAAACCATAAACCAAAGTCAAGTACATAATATCCATCTTGATAAAATAGAAGTACATAATCCCACTACATAACTAATAGCCATAAAAGAAAAGATGAACTGGGCTTCACTTCAACGGTCCAAGCTCCAAAGAATAGATACAGCAATCCGATCAAAGCCCACTAGCACCAGGCCCACTCTAATAACCTGGGGTTGGGGGAAAAAGATAAAAACAACGGGGTCAGACATAAGTCTGAGTGAGTCCTATAACCCTAACAATACAATCATTAAAATAACCAGAGAAGACATAAGTCGATATACGGTAACGCCTGGGGATGCATGGCTACACCAAGCAGCTTGGCAAACTTAGGATAAACTAAGATAACCGTAAAGACGCATTTACCCACCCAAGGATAATTACTAAATTACACCGCCCCAGACCTACTCAAAGATAATTCCTACACTGCACCACACCAGTTTTACCTACCTAAGATTAATTCCTACTTAAAGGTTGATCCCACTAAATGTACTTAGTAATTTTTACCCAGTAGTTTCTAGTACCCCTACATAGGTGCCGTCTGCCCCTATCATTACTAGGTGTACCCACTACTCCCAAGCGATCGGCTCCCTAACGTAGATACCCGTGCTGGTCCCACAATAGGGTGTATCATTTCCCCAAAGTGGCAACCTGATAATATCAACGGTGCACGGCTTTATATCTACACGATGTAACAACGATTTACTAACCAGCCCGGGTCCACACACGGATATGAAACCCGTTGGTCCTACGTTGCCACCGCTAACCCGTTTTTGGCCTCTTATAGTCAAGCCCAATATGCGTGTCCCGTCACCCGACTTGGGTCGAGCCCACAAAGATACGTTTGGGATACTGGTTGAGATGGGCCCCCACAAGCTACCACCTAAGCTTGTTAAATTTTTTTTTCTAGTGTATCCCACTTAACCCCTTTAACCATGTCTACTTACATGTTATAAATACTTTGGTTAAGTCATTAATCATATTTTAATTACCTTTCAAGGCACCCACTAGATTTCCACATGACACCCAAGTCCTTTACTTAATTCCCACATGCCACCCGAGGCACTTACTTAACCCCTTAATCATGTTTAATTACATGTTCCACTTTGGTTAAGTATTCTAATCGTGTTTTCTATTGCCACCCAAGGCAACCCACTAGTTTTCTCATGCCACCCAAGGCACCCACTTAACCCTCAAGCCCCACTACATGCTTATATGGTTAAGTGTTTCTTAATTAATTAAGACCGTGATCCTCATAAAGACCTCTCACATTAGACTATCTTTTATGACCGCTGGTTAAGCCGGTTGGGTCCGGGCAGCCTTATGTCATAACCGAGTCTAACCTCGTGTCTTTACATTAATCACGTATTTAGTTTGTGCCTAAGACCTCTCACATTGGGCTAACATTTGTAGCAACTGGTTAAGCCGGTTGGGTCCGGGCAGTTTTACGCTACAACTGAGTCCAACCTCGTGTCTTAGTCGATTAATTACACCTAATTAATCACCCCCATAATTTATATTAATTATCCCTAATTAATATCAAGTTTTTCATAACATGGGTAGACCTAACTCAATAGGTAAATTCCCATGGGGTAGACCTAACTCAATAGGTAAATTCCCACTTATGTTAATTTGTTTTTATGGTATGCTTAATCATACCCAATCATACTTTTATTAACATCTTTATTAACCCCATCGTTCCCCACGCAAATCGTTTTCATTTCACGACATAATAAAAGGGAAGATCCATCACAACATCATGGGTTTAACCAAATCTTAGCATATAACTTTGTCATGGGTTAAGAGAATGTCAACTTGCATACATGAGCATATATTAACCCAACTATATTTAACCCAAACTTGCATATTATCGCACATGACTTGCATAACATATTGCATATGAACTTGCATATTATCATACACATATCTTGCATAACATGTTGAACTTGCATATTAGCATTCACATAACTTGCATAAGCACACATAACTTGCATAACATGTTGAACTTGCATATAAGCATTCTCACAACTTGCATAACATGTTAAACATGCATCTAAGCATACACATAACTTGCATAAGCATTCACATACTTGCATATTAACAAACATGTAACTTGCATAGCATATCTTGCATATTAACATACATGTAACTTGCATATTAACAAACATGTAACTTGCATAGCATATCTTGCATATTAACATACATGTAACTTGCATATTAACAAACATGTAACTTGCATAGCATATATTATCATACATGTAACTTGCATATGAACTTGTTAAACATGCATAAACCCACTTGTTAAATATGCATAAAACAACTTATTAATCATGCATATTATCACATACTTAGCATGCATAGAATCACATACTAAACTTGCATAATATCATATGCTTAGCATGCATAGAATCACATACTAAACTTGCATAATATCATATACTTAGCATGCATAGAATCACATACTAAACTTGCATAATATCATATACTTAGCATGCATAGAATCACATACTAAACTTGCATAATATCATATACTTAGCATGCATAGAATCACATACTCATCATGCATAATATCACCTACTTAACTTGCATAAAATCAATTACTTATTATGCATAAACCCACATATCCAACTTGCATAAACTCTCATATTCAACTTAGGATTAATATTATACATAGATTAGCATATCATTACAAATGATTCAAACTCACAAATCCGCATTCAAGACCATAAGTCTCATTACACCTAATCTACTTATCTTAACAATTGATCATCAAAGTGATAGAAACTCACCACTAGCAATTTGCACTCCAAATGAAGAGGATTAAGATGCTTAGAATGGATTAGAAGTTGATTAAAGAGGTTGATTAGCTTGCTTTCCTCTTCATTGATTTGTGGAGGCCATGATCAAGTTTCATTTTGCCATAGTTTAGTTACTAGGTTTAATTATGAATGAATTAGGGTAGGGTTGTGGTCTTATTTATAGGATTAGGTTGCATTTTAGACCCTTAGATTAACCCTAGATTAGTTTAGGACCCTTAGATCTCGGAACTCTCCAGAAATCAGCCCTAAGACCAAGCCCAAACCCCAAACTGGTGCACCCAACCACAGAACTCTCTAGAAACTGTGCAGGTTTCTTGGCTCGGCACGGGCGCACTTCCCAAGTGCGCCAGTCTATTTTTGTACTGGCGCACTTCACAAGTGCGCCAGTGCATTTTTGTTCTGGCGCACTTCACAAGTGCGCCAGTGCATTTCTGGCCTGTTCCGGGTTCTTCTGCCTAACTTCATTCGTCCATATCTCTTTCATACGGACTCCGATTCTCGAAAACTCGGACTCTATTTCGCGTATTTTTCCGAGACGAACGCAATGACGCAGCCCTTTTTCCCCCAATTCTCACATCTGAGATTATTAATTCTGTAATTAGTGAATTTTAGCATTAACCGAAATTCGGGGTGTTACATTCTCCCCTCCTTAAAGGATTTCGTCCCCGAAATCTCTAAGCTAAGGAGAATGCATATCCTACCATCCAAACAACCATCTACTCAATCCATCAAACACGGGCATCCATTGTCCTTAAACAATTTCTAATGATGTATGAGCATATGCGAAAAGTGTGTGTATATGTTCCCTATCTAATGTACGAACGTATGCAAACCATGATAGTGCCATGCATCCAATATGTATGCGAGATAACCCTATCGACACATACCGTATCTATATGAGTGCACAATCATTCACCAAAATGCATCATCCATATGATAACACAATCATTATACATCCATCAATATAGCTAACTACACACAATTTTATGCAATATGCAATATGAAGTGATTGAGCCGATCTAGTGCCTAGAGTGTGTATATATGCATCCACGAGCAACCACTAGCAAACACTTGCATCCACTTGCATCCATCAACCATAACATGTCTCAAACACATGTTTCAACCATAGGTTTTCCCTATCTAAAGGTCAAACAGGACTAACGAGAGGACCTACTAAAGATAAGATAAGTACTAGGCAAGCGATAAAGGAGAAGTTAAAAGACATACTCTCCAAAAGAAATGGATACAAAGAACGCATCTTCGCTTCCGTCTCCCAAGTAGCATTCTAACTAGCTGAACTTCTCTGTTCCTCAACTTCCTAGTCTCTGGCCCAATGATGCGAGTAGGAGCTCGTCGAATCGTCTCATCGTGCTCTAACTCTACTTCTTTAAGCAAACTCGGCTCTACCACCTCAGCGGTCTCATGTAAGCACTTCCTCAAATGGGACACATGAAATACATCCGGTACACCACTAAGTCTGTCAGGCAACTCCACTCTATATGCCATCCGTCCAATTCTTTCCTTAATGGGAAATGGCCCTACAAACCTTGGTACTCACTTCCTAACAGATCCAAAGTGAACCACATTCCGTAACGGAGACACCTTGATAAAAAGCATGTCCTAATATCAAACTCAAGCTCTGTTCTCCTCTTGTCCGCATAAGATTCCGCCGCTTTCATCCTTCTTCGAATCCAACCCATCTTCTCTGAAGTCTCTCTAACCATATCTGGCCCAAGCAAGATCTTATCCGTAGATTCCCACCAACATGTAGGAGATCGACAAGGCCTTCCATAAAGAGCTTTGAAAGGAGTCATACCAATACTGGACTGAAAGCTGCTATTATATGCGAACTCCACCAACGGAAGATGCTCTTCCCATGTACCTCCAAAATCCAAAATACATAACCTCAAAAGATGTTCTAGATACGGTTCACCCTCTTGGTCTGACCGTCCGTCTGAGGATGAGATGCGGTGCTCAAACACAACTGAGTCCCTACCGCCTCTTGCAAACTTCTCCAAAACTCACTAGTGAAGATAGGATCTCGATCGCTCACTATACTGGGAGGTACACCATGCAATCTAATAATCCCTTGAAGGTAAACTGAAGCTAGACATGGAATAGTCCTCTTGCTCTTCACGGGTATGAAATGGGCACACTTAGTAAGTCTATTTACCATAAGCCCAATCCCCGTATTACCCTTCCTTGATTTCGGTTATCCAACGAGGCACTATCCTACTTCCTATTTCGGAACTTCCAACGGGTGAAGCAACCCTCCGGGTTTCTTCTGTTCCACTTTCACTTGTTAGCATAACAAGCATCTAGCGACATACTTGGCCGCGTCTTTCTTCATATTGGCCAAAAAGAAAACTCGCCTCATGTCTTGGTACATCTTGTCCCTACCGGGATGAATGGTCATCTTCGACCGATGTGTATCATCAAGTATAGCCTTCCTTAAATTCTCGTCTTGCGGTACATAAAGTCTACCGTCTCTACGCAACCACCCCTTACCATCTAGGGTGTATCTTATTCAAAATGCTGGACGACCCTCTCCTCGTGAGCTTCTTACTAACTCATCCAACTGTGGGTCGTCTCGCTGTGCTCCGCCAATCCGCCTAAAAGAGTAGGCCTAACCTCCAAGGAGGCTAGCAAAACCGGGTACAAAGTCAACGGAAGGTCTAAAGTCAAACATAGAAATAAATTCTAAACTCTATAGTTCAACGGACAACCTTTTTCTTCTTAAGGCGTCTACTACCCTGTTTCCCTTGTTAGGGGTATACGCTATCTCAAACTCATAAGATGCTAAGAATCCTATCCAAAATCGTCACAACTGTCCATCTCTCACGCAGACCACCCTAGACGAATTTGACATCCCCCAAATGCAAGCCCCAAAGGCCGAAACCAATATCAGACAAACACCCAAGGGACATCTCCTTCGAGTTCAGGCAACCTACGTGAGATGATACTAAAAATAATAATAATAATGGCTAAACAATTAAGCCTTTGACCAACTTTGGATGTCCTCGCCAGTCTCGCTCCAAAACCACCGTTTATCCTATAACTGGCTTTGCTCACCCTATTGAGCACATACGAAAACTTATTACGCTCCTTGAAAAGACCAAGATGTCATTTACAAAGGCCATCACAAACTTATTTGGGTACTCCCTGAACACCCTTCTCTTCCAATCAACAAAGTATGCGGGGGCGTTCGTCAAACCAAATAGCATCACCAGCCACTCATAAAACCATCCGGAGTCCTAAAGGCAATCTTCTCTATACTATCGTCAGCCACTCTCAACTGACGAAACCATGTGGCTTAGTCCAACTGCGAAAATACTGAGGCGCCAACCAACTGATCAAAGAGATCATCAATCTTTGGCAATGGGTGTTTATTCTTCTTTGTGAGTTTATTTAGTTCTCTTTAGCCTACACAAAGTCTGAGGGACCCATCCGCCTTCATGGCAAAAACTACTGGAGCGCCCCACTCCGATATACTTCTTCTTATGAACCCCTTCTCAAGCAATCGCCTACTTACTTATGGAGTTCCCTCCTCTCACTAGGAGCCTTGTGGCACACTGGCCAAGTCACTGGTTTGGCATTGTTTACCAGATATATTCGGAAGTCAGTCTCCCGCTCCGGAGGTAAGCCCTTCACCTTCTCAAACACATCCGAGTATTCCCGGACCACTTCTAACAGATCGCAAACTCTCGACCGACGTGTCCAGCGATTCTAGATAATTTAGCATAACAGATTCTATGGGATTACTAGAGATCTCGAGAGTGTTACCCAAGCGGGTCATAAGCCTAACAACTCTCCCTTCAAAATCAAGAACGGCACCCCTACTGGATAAGCAGTTCATGCCCAAAACTAACCCATAGTCCGTGAAGCCCAACAAGCATCACATCCAAACTCAATGCTAAGTATAGAAACTTTCAAACCCAAACACATCATGGAGCCCAATTGGGTTTGAAACAACTAAGGGATCATCTACTAAACTGGTGTCTAAGTGCAGTGACTCACTAACAATGATGAGATAAACGAACTTAATGCGTCCAAATCAAATAAAGTTCGAATCGGATAATAAAGAAATCCAAATTCCAACCTAGACGGTCTTATCCCCATCCGGCACCCTAGTCGTGAGGGAATACAACTACCCTCCAGAAGATTCCATACCTTGTCCTTGCTTCTTTGGTCAATCCTAATAAGGTGTCCTATTCCTCCCAAAAGGATAACTACTAGCCTTCTCCTTCCCATTCTCCACTCGTAACCTCCCATCAATGAGGCTTCGTCCTTTATTAACCAAACAACTATTAGAGCCTTCCTCCCATCGTCCATCCAATAAGTACCTACAAGTCCTCCTCCTTCTTGAACCAACTTCTAATTTGATTTACGTCTAAGTCCCTTGAAGCGGTTTTCCATTCTTATCTATCTTAGAAAGATCATCTACACACGGAGGGGAAACTCAAAACGAGAGAAAAAAAAGATTCAAACGGAGAATTCGAAAGATAAAGATATGGCTATCGGGGATTATGCTTTTCTCTCAAAAACTTTTCTCTTAAAAGACATGTTTTTGAAAATACTCCTTCAAAAATTTTCTTAGAAAAATAGTTTTTCTAAAAATTTTATCTGTTCTGGTAACCTTTGCTCTGATACCACGTGTAACACCCCACGTCCGCTAAGGTCACTCATACCAGGGGAATGCCTTAGTTTCGGTGAAGTATTTTAAGTGAATATAGAACAGTAAAATTACAACAAGACAGATATAAGTAATACTTGAAAATTTAAAACATCATTTCATTGCAGCGGAAAGTAATACGTGTTTGGTTACATCACAAAACCATAAACAAAAGTCAAGTACATAATATCCATCTTGATAAAATAGAAGTACATAATCCCACTACATAACTAATAGCCATAAAAGAAAAGATGAACTGGGCTTCACTTCAACGGTCCAAGCTCCAAAGAATAGATACAGCAATCCGATCAAAGCCCACTAGCACCAGGCCCACTCTAATAACCTGGGGTTGGGGGAAAAAGATAAAAACAACGGGGTCAGACATAAGTCTGAGTGAGTCCTATAACCCTAACAATACAATCATTAAAATAACCAGAGAAGACATAAGTCGATATACGGTAACGCCTGGGGATGCATGGCTACACCAAGCAGCTTGGCAAACTTAGGATAAACTAAGATAACCGTAAAGACGCATTTACCCACCCAAGGATAATTACTAAATTACACCGCCCCAGACCTACTCAAAGATAATTCCTACACTGCACCACACCAGTTTTACCTACCTAAGATTAATTCCTACTTAAAGGTTGATCCCACTAAATGTACTTAGTAATTTTTACCCAGTAGTTTCTAGTACCCCTACATAGGTGCCGTCTGCCCCTATCATTACTAGGTGTACCTACTACTCCCAAGCGATCGGCTCCCTAACGTAGATACCCGTGCTGGTCCCATAATAGGGTGTATCATTTCCCCAAAGTGGCAACCTGATAATATCAACGGTGCACGGCTTTATATCTACACGATGTAACAACGATTTACTAACCAGCCCGGGTCCACACACGCATATGAAACCCGTTGGTCCTACGTTGCCACCGCTAACCCGTTTTTGGCCTCTTATAGTCAAGCCCAATATGCGTGTCCCGTCACCCGACTTGGGTCGAGCCCACAAAGATACGTTTGGGATATTGGTTGAGATGGGCC
The DNA here is from genome assembly GCA_030737875.1 of Allium sativum. Classification (NCBI taxonomy): domain Eukaryota; kingdom Viridiplantae; phylum Streptophyta; class Magnoliopsida; order Asparagales; family Amaryllidaceae; genus Allium; species Allium sativum. The sequence goes on from CM060909.1 coordinate 102,139,535, forward strand.
CCCACAAGCTACCACCTAAGCTTGTTAATTTTTTTTTTCTAGTGTATCCCACTTAACCCCTTTAACCATGTCTACTTACATGTTATAAATACTTTGGTTAAGTCATTAATCATATTTTAATTACCTTTCAAGGCACCCACTAGATTTCCACATGACACCCAAGTCCTTTACTTAATTCCCACATGCCACCCGAGGCACTTACTTAACCCCTTAATCATGTTTAATTACATGTTACACTTTGGTTAAGTATTCTAATCGTGTTTTCTATTGCCACCCAAGGCAACCCACTAGTTTTCTCATGCCACCCAAGGCACCCGCTTAACCCTCAAGCCCCACTACATGCTTATATGGTTAAGTGTTTCTTAATTAATTAAGACCGTGATCCTCATAAAGACCTCTCACATTAGACTATCTTTTATGACCGCTGGTTAAGCCGGTTGGGTCCGGGCAGCCTTATGTCATAACCGAGTCTAACCTCGTGTCTTTACATTAATCACGTATTTAGTTTGTGCCTAAGACCTCTCACATTGGGCTAACATTTGTAGCAACTGGTTAAGCCGGTTGGGTCCGGGCAGTTTTACGCTACAACTGAGTCCAACCTCGTGTCTTAGTCGATTAATTACACCTAATTAATCACCCCCATAATTTATATTAATTATCCCTAATTAATATCAAGTTTTTCATAACATGGGTAGACCTAACTCAATAGGTAAATTCCCATGGGGTAGACCTAACTCAATAGGTAAATTCCCACTTATGTTAATTTGTTTTTATGGTATGCTTAATCATACCCAATCATACTTTTATTAACATCTTTATTAACCCCATCGTTCCCCACGCAAATCGTTTTCATTTCACGACATAATAAAAGGGAAGATCCATCACAACATCATGGGTTTAACCAAATCTTAGCATATAACTTTGTCATGGGTTAAGAGAATGTCAACTTGCATACATGAGCATATATTAACCCAACTATATTTAACCCAAACTTGCATATTATCGCACATGACTTGCATAACATATTGCATATGAACTTGCATATTATCATACACATATCTTGCATAACATGTTGAACTTGCATATTAGCATTCACATAACTTGCATAAGCACACATAACTTGCATAACATGTTGAACTTGCATATAAGCATTCTCACAACTTGCATAACATGTTAAACATGCATCTAAGCATACACATAACTTGCATAAGCATTCACATACTTGCATATTAACAAACATGTAACTTGCATAGCATATCTTGCATATTAACATACATGTAACTTGCATATTAACAAACATGTAACTTGCATAGCATATCTTGCATATTAACATACATGTAACTTGCATATTAACAAACATGTAACTTGCATAGCATATATTATCATACATGTAACTTGCATATGAACTTGTTAAACATGCATAAACCCACTTGTTAAATATGCATAAAACAACTTATTAATCATGCATATTATCACATACTTAGCATGCATAGAATCACATACTAAACTTGCATAATATCATATGCTTAGCATGCATAGAATCACATACTAAACTTGCATAATATCATATACTTAGCATGCATAGAATCACATACTAAACTTGCATAATATCATATACTTAGCATGCATAGAATCACATACTAAACTTGCATAATATCATATACTTAGCATGCATAGAATCACATACTCATCATGCATAATATCACCTACTTAACTTGCATAAAATCAATTACTTATTATGCATAAACCCACATATCCAACTTGCATAAACTCTCATATTCAACTTAGGATTAATATTATACATAGATTAGCATATCATTACAAATGATTCAAACTCACAAATCCGCATTCAAGACCATAAGTCTCATTACACCTAATCTACTTATCTTAACAATTGATCATCAAAGTGATAGAAACTCACCACTAGCAATTTGCACTCCAAATGAAGAGGATTAAGATGCTTAGAATGGATTAGAAGTTGATTAAAGAGGTTGATTAGCTTGCTTTCCTCTTCATTGATTTGTGGAGGCCATGATCAAGTTTCATTTTGCCATAGTTTAGTTACTAGGTTTAATTATGAATGAATTAGGGTAGGGTTGTGGTCTTATTTATAGGATTAGGTTGCATTTTAGACCCTTAGATTAACCCTAGATTAGTTTAGGACCCTTAGATCTCGGAACTCTCCAGAAATCAGCCCTAAGACCAAGCCCAAACCCCAAACTGGTGCACCCAACCACAGAACTCTCTAGAAACTGTGCAGGTTTCTTGGCTCGGCACGGGCGCACTTCCCAAGTGCGCCAGTCTATTTTTGTACTGGCGCACTTCACAAGTGCGCCAGTGCATTTTTGTTCTGGCGCACTTCACAAGTGCGCCAGTGCATTTCTGGCCTGTTCCGGGTTCTTCTGCCTAACTTCATTCGTCCATATCTCTTTCATACGGACTCCGATTCTCGAAAACTCGGACTCTATTTCGCGTATTTTTCCGAGACGAACGCAATGACGCAGCCCTTTTTCCCCCAATTCTCACATCTGAGATTATTAATTCTGTAATTAGTGAATTTTAGCATTAACCGAAATTCGGGGTGTTACACCTCTAGTCGGATCGTGATATGAAGCACGAGTGGATCGGATCGGGTCGTAATGCTCATTGGCGATCCGGGTCGGAGTACTTCAATTTGGGCACGGCGCTGCATCGATTCGTCTCTTGGGCCTTGCGCAGATGGTTCGGTTCGGAGGAGATGACTCGACTCGTGGTGATGTCCCACGATCCCATAGGGCGATCCGATCGTCCCTCAACCCCCTATGCGATCCGAACCCCTGCACCTTGTCCAGCGAGCTGTTTACGCCCCTCGACAACGTTTTCGACCATTCCAACTATTCTAAACGGTCGCATAGCATTTCATACAGTCATAGCAACATACATAATCAACCACAAACATCAAAACATCAATATGATAGGTAAAAAGGGATCAATCATACCCAAAATCCCAAAATTTCCCCTTAAGCATATTTAGGTGAAACTAATGATAGGATTATCAAAACTTAACCAAACTAACCCAAATTCATATCAGAGGTCTAAAACATCATTCCGAATTTTATAAATATTTTTCCAGAATTTTATCATGTTTAAATTCGCTAATTAACACTAATCACCCCTAATTAGCCATAATTAGTGCAAAACTAAGCAAATCACTCACCTTAGCCACAAAATAAACTAAGATCTGAAATGATTCTCTGATTTGATGCGAATTTCAATACCAAACAGCAGCTCCTTTGTTGATTTGGTGAAGATCCTCCTTGATTAGGGGTTGCTAAGCCAAATCCTTAACCTAAAGGTGATTTAGAGGTTGGAGGCCATTTTTAGGGATCCTTGGTGATAAGTGGAGGCTAGAAAACTGAAATGGAATGATTCTCCATCTCATTTCATCCCTCCCATAACCCTAATCCCGAAATGGGTTATGGGCCTACTCACTAATCACCCGATTTGGCCCGGTTAAGCAGTTTTTCACCCTCCAAACCTTGTTTCAGCCATATCTCCCAAACGGTAAGTCCGTTTGGCTAAAGTGACCACTCTACGGAAAGAGAAACCATCATTCAAATCCAATGGAAGTGGTTTCAGGTCAAAATTCCTTTCCAATCAAAAGTTATGGCCAAAACAGTACCAACTAGGGGCAAAATGGTCGTTTAAAAATCGACAAAAATCATGAACATGGGAAATATCTCTAATAGATGTTTCCCAAAGTTACATGACCATACGACTTCACATGGGAAAGAAATAAATGTTCTACGATCCTATGACGTGTAGAATACGGGTCATTACACTCTCCCCCCCTTAAGAAATTTCGCCCCCGAAATTCCCTAATCCAAACATACACAAAGGTTCCCGCATGCCTATCAATCATAAAACAACAATCAAACATGCAAACAAGCAAAGCAAGTCTATCCTAGCATGCGGAAAACTAAATTGAAAAGTAAATCTTACCAGGCAAAGAGTTCTGGATGCATCTTCCTAATGCTCTCCTCTGTCTCCCAAGTACAATCATTCTCGTTCTCGCCCCACTAAACCTTGACTAGCTTCACCGCCTTCCTTCGAAGTTGCTTCGTATCGTGCCCCACAATACGAATCAGCTTGCGGTTCCCAACCGCCTCGGGTTCTACTTCGAAGTCCTCTAACTGATCAGGTGAAATAGTCATATCTGAGTCGTGAACGAACTTCCTTAGTTGGGAAACATGAAATACATTGTGAACTCCCGCCATTTTCTCTGGTAAGCCAACTCTATATGCCAAATTCCCGACTAGTTCAAGAACAGGGAATGGGCCAACAAATCTTGGTGCCAACTTGCCTCTCCTGCCAAATCGTATCACGCTCTTCAACGGAGAGATCTTGACAAACACCAAGTCACCAACGGAGAATTTCAAGTCTCTTCTCCTCTTATCAGCATAACTCTTCTGCCTATCCTGAGCAGCTTTCATTTGTTGTTGAATGACCTTAATCTTATCCGACGTTTCTCTCACCACATCTGGTCCAAGCTCAAACTTCTCGCCAGTCTCTATCCAACATGATGGTGAGTTGCACGGTCTTCCGTACAAAGCTTCATATGGAGCCATACCGATACTGGATTGGTGGCTATTATTATATGCAAACTCTACTAGATGCAAATGGTCATCCCATGATCCACCAAAATCCAATATACAAGCTCTCAAGAGATCTTCCAATATACGATTCACCCTCTCCGTCTGACCGTCGGTCTGAGGATGATATGCGGTACTGAGATGTAATCTTGACCCTAGAGCCTCTTGTAAGCTCTTCCAAAACCCACTAGTGAACAATGGGTCTCGGTCACTCACAATGCTTTTGGGTACTCCATGAAATCTCACTACCCACTTCATATACAATTATGCCAACTTGGCTGCCGTTCTGGTCGATTTGACTGGTATAAATCTTGCGCTCTTAGTCAATCGATCCACAATTACCCAAATGCTGTCATATCCCGATCTAGTCCTTGGCAGGCCATCGATGAAATCCATCGAGACTTGCTCCCATTTCCATTCGGGAATTTCTAATGGTTGCAACAACCCACTAGGCTTCTTTTGCTCGGCTTTAACTAGCTGGCAATTCATGCATTTGGATATAAACTTCCCAACGTCTCTTTTCATCCCTTCCCAGTAGTAAGTCTGTCTCATGTCTCGATACATCTTATTACCACCGGGATGTATAGTCAGCTTTGAGTGATGACATTCTCTAAGCACTTCATCTCTCAACCCATTTACGTTGGGCACAACTAGTCTTCCATTCTTCCGAAGCCATCCATCTCGATCAAGCCCATACACATTCATCTCCTCATCGATACCCATCTCTAACTTGGAGATGATTTCTAATAGATTAGGATCATTCCTCTAGCTAGAACCAATCCGCTCTATCAAAGTGGGTCTGATCATCAAACTAGCTAGCATAACTGGATCCAATTCGCACCTTGGTCTGAAATCAAACCCCGCGATATACTCCAGTTGCTTCCATTCAAGAAACATTGCCCCTAAGCTGGCATGTCTCCTACTCAAGGCATCGGCTACCGCATTACCTTTCCCAGGTGTATATGCGATATCAAAATCATACGAAGCCAAGAACTCTAACCATCTCTGCTGACGGAGATTCAGATCTTTCTGAGAGAAGAGATACTTTAACGATTTATGATCGGTAAACAACTCGAATCTTTCTCCCAAGAGATAATGTCTCCACATCTTTAGCGCAAATACAATCGCTGCCAATTCCAAATCATGGGTTGGACACTTCTTCTCATGCGGCTTTAGCTGTCGACTAGCATAAGCTACAACCCTACCTCCTTGCATCAATACTGCACCCAGTCCGGTACCACAAGCATCCGTGTATACCGTCATCTCTTCATTCCCTTTAGGAATGATTAACACTGGCGCACGCGTCAACCTCTCCTTTAGACTCTTGAAGGCCTCCTCACACACTCCGTCCCAGACGAAGGACTGATACTTCTTAGTCAACTGAGTCAACGGTGCTGCAATCTTGGAGAAGTCCTGGATAAACTTACGATAATATCCAGCTAATCCCAAGAAACTTCTTACGTCTGTAGCATTCTTGGGCATAGGCCAATCATGTACCGTAGCCATCTTCGCAGGGTCCACGGCAATACCATTCTCTGTAACAACATGACCCAAGAATCTTACTTCCCTTCTCCAAAAATGACACTTAGAGAATTTCGCTTTCAGTTGGTGTTTCCTCAACACCTCCATCACTATCCTCAAGTGTCCCTTGTGTTCCTCCTCTGTCCTTGAGTAAACAAGGATATCATCCACGAACACAAGAACAAACTTATTCAACTGATCTCTGAATACTCGATTCATAAGATCCACAAAATAGGCTGGTGCATTGGTCAACCCAAACGGCATGACCAACCACTCATAAAATCCAGACGGCGTCCTAAATGCCGTTTTCGGAACACTCTCATCTGCTACTCGAAGCTGATGAAATCCTGTCGCGAGGTCCAACTGGGAGAACACTCTAGCTCCTTCCAGCTAATCAAACAAATCATCAATCCGCGGTAGAGGATACTTATTCTTCCTCGTCACCTTATTCAACTCGCGATAGTCCACACACAAATGAAGGGAACCATCTGCCTTAGTGGCAAATACAACTGGTGCTCCCCACTCGGAGACACTCCTTCTAATAAATCCCTTCTTCAAAAGATTGCTGACTTGCACCCCGATCTCTCGCTGCTCCCTTGGTGCCATACGACGAAGTGGCATCACTATAGGTCTGGCATCTTTCACTAAATCAATACGGAACTCAATCTCTCGGTGTGGTGGAAGCCCGGTCACCTCCTCGAAGACGTCCGGATACTGGCCAACCACGGGCACATCTGACAACTCATCTTGCGGGATGTCGAGGGAATTTACAAAACTAGCCATAACCCCATCACTAGGTAGGCTACCAAACACTACCCTCCGCCCATCATCCGCCCTCACTGTCACCAAAAAGACCTCACAGTCTACCACCACCCCGTATCTTTGGAGCCAATCGACTCCCAATATAATGCCGTACCCAGTAAAGCCCAAAACAAAGCAATCACATACAAACATACATCCATGACTCGATAAGACCAAATTCCTGCAAATCATACTAAGGCTAGTCGAACCACCAATCTGGTTCGTCACTATCAATGGTCTATCGACTATCTCGGGTTCCAGTCCCAACCTATCTACCAGGTCACTAGATATGAAGGAACGGGAAGCCCCAGTATCAAACAAAACTCGAACTGGTATATCATAAATAGAAAGCAAACCTTGAATAACAACATTCTTTCCTTTCTCCGCCGCAGTTGGGGCATTCGACGAAGAAGGAACAGCATCAATAGCATATGCTTTCACAATCTGCTTCTCCTTAAGAGGTTGCGGACACTTGTCCATGAAATGTCCCACTTGACCACAGTTGAAGCACTTCTTATCCGCTGGCTTGGCCCGACAATCTTTAGCATAATGGCCCTTCTTCCCACAGCTGAAGCACTCAACATCCTTCTTGCTCTTTTTCTGGCCACCTTTTGATTGGTCCTGCTTCCTCTTATTCTGAGAGTTATTCTTGCCTCCACCGCCTGCTTGCGGCTTTGGCCCTTCTGCAGATGCAGCCTCAGTCTTTGACTTAGGGTAAAGACTCTTAGATCTCAAAGCTTTCCCCACGATCGATTCAAAAGTCTCATCGATGTGGTTAATGAGCCTCTCCCCCAAGTACCCATCCAGACCAGTAATGAACTTCTCATTCTTCTTCTCAGGAGTATCGATAAGAGACAGTCCATACTTCGACAAAGTGTCGAACTCAGCAATATAATCAAAAACTGCCCTTCTATTCTGCTTGAGTTCCAAGAACCTCTTAAACAACACCGACTTCTGGGCAGCTGGGATAAACTTCTCGCTAAAGCGAGCCTTGAACTGATCCCAAGTAACCTGATCCTCCGGAGTAGCTGTTCTAACGGCATTCCACCAATTCATCGCTCGCCCTTACAGCTGATGAGACGCTAGCCTTCTCTTCATCGCATCCTCAAGATCCAAGTCATCAAAGATACGGTCACAGCTATCCATCCAATCCTGAACATCCGTGGCCGACTCCATTCCGTGGAACGACTTCCCACCAAGATTAGTGTAATCTTTACACAACTTGGCAAAATCGACCCTAGGCGCCTGCACTACTGGGCCAACACCAACTCCGGGATTGGGAATTGCCCCCTGCACTTCTCTAAGCATATCTCTCATGAGGTTAGTAAACATAGCCCTCATGTCAGCGGCATTCCCCTGGTTGGTCCCTCTACCAGCACCCCTCGTGTCTCGGCTCATCGTCAATCTGAAAAAGGGAAACGATTAACGACCCCATAGTGGTGCTAGTGCAGTGCGACTTCATTCTTATACCACTAATAGTATATACATATAGCTTTTGAAAACCAAAATAATCACAAATACACGCTCTCATATATGTACTATCTCTCCCTGGTGTCTTTCCCTAGGTTAACTACGCAACCTAGAGCTCTGATACCAAGTGTGACGGCCCGCCCCGCACCAACCGACATTTACTCCAAAAGTGCGCTGTACACATGTCCAGTTAGCACGGAACGGGTCGTCAGAAGGAAAAAGAAGAAGGAAATGAACATACAAGGATCCTGTAGAATGTCTCACAGCGCATAGAACAAAATATAATAATAACATACTTGACATAAAACAGGAGAGACAGTGCATAAGCTGAAAATCAGAACTAAACATCATAGCAGTGGAAATTCAAAATACAGCTTATTACAACTTTCAAACTGTCTCAAAGCAAAACAAGATAAAGGAGGTACACTACTAATGCCCAAGTAGCGACCACCAACGACACAGGGAGAATGTGCATATATATATATAGTACGTGGAAGCCTCCTGCCCGCCTCCGAATCGGCTACTCGCGCATCACCAGCTAACCTGTCTCTAGTCTGCTCGTGTGAGCACCCAGAGTAATAAGAGGAGACATAAAACTCTGGGTCAGACATAATGCCTGGTATGAGCGATAAGCATCTAAAGTGAACAATAACAGGTAGACTAAAACATACCTGAACCTGGACCTGCAACCAAAGAGTTAGCACTACATACTGTACAACACTCTAAGGTATCACATCAAACAGTGTAAAGATACGGAGGTGGGGGAGGTGTGCATGTCATAATGATGGCAAACAATCAAGCATAGCATCCATCCTCACATCTCTCACTCGGTGCATAAAGCATACGATATTCACCACTTCGATCACCCAACATTCCTTGCTACGATCACTTTGCCCCATGAAGTCATAAATGGCTTCACTGCACTGATAACGTAGCCACTAATTCCTCGCTATGTCCACTTGCCCCATGAAGTTGTTCACCCCATCTGCGCTGGCTCATAGCCTTACCAATCCTTACTATGTCCACTTGCCCCATGGAGTTATTCACCCCATCTGCGCTGGCTCATATTCTTACTAAGCATCACCTTGCCCCTCAGGTCATAATGACCCTACTGCACTGATAACGTAGTCTTGCTACCATCATTTTGCCCCTCAGGTCATAATGACCCTTCTGCACTAATAAGTAGCCATCATCCATTTTTAGTGGTGAATCGAAGTTATGAACGTCGACAACTCCTTAGCACACGTCCCGCAGCAAAGCCCAATCATAAAGTGAACTCATTGGTTTCCAATTGGATCCTGAGCTTTAACTTCCCCTATTGGACTACCTTTGCATCTCGGGTTATTGGTCATCACCAGATCGGATCGGATCGGGTCGCCTTCAGCATTCTTCATCGGATCGGGTCGCGCCTCCTACGTCGGATCGGGTCGTGGTCCTGCATCGGATCGGGTCTCTACTTCTGGTCGGATCGTGAATACCCCATACGGATCGGATCGCACTCCTCCATCGTCTCGTTGTGCATCGGATCGTGGATGTTGCCTTCCTCTAGTCGGATCGTGATATGAAGCACGAGTGGATCGGATCGGGTCGTAATGCTCATTGGCGATCCGGGTCGGAGTACTTCAATTTGGGCACAGCGCTGCATCGATTTGTCTCGTGGGCCTTGCGCAGATGGTTCGGTTCGGAGGAGATGACTCGACTCGTGGTGATGTCCCACGATCCCATAGGGCGATCCGATCGTCCCTCAACCCCCTATGTGATCCGAACCCCTGCACCTTGTCCAGCGAGCTGTTTACGCCCCTCGACGGCGTTTTCGACCATTCCAACTATTCTAAACAGTCACATAACATTTCATACAGTCATAGCAACATACATAGTCAACCACAAACATCAAAACATCAATATGATAGGTAAAAAGGGATCAATCATACCCAAAATCCCAAAATTTCCCCTTAAGCATATTTAGGTGAAACTAATGATAAGATTATCAAAACTTAACCAAATTAACCCAAATTCATATCAGAGGTCTAAAACATCATTCTGAATTTTATAAATATTTTTCCAGAATTTTATCATGTTTAAATTCGCTAATTAACACTAATCACCCCTAATTAGCCATAATTAGTGCAAAACTAAGCAAATCACTCACCTTAGCCACAAAATAAACTAAGATCTGAAATGATTATCTGATTTGATGCGAATTTCAATACCAAACAGCAGCTACTTTGTTGATTTGGTGAAGATCCTCCTTGATTAGGGGTTGCTAAGCCAAATCCTTAACCTAAAGGTGATTTGGAGGTGATTTAGAGGTTGGAGGGCATTTTTAGGGATCCTTGGTGATAAGTGGAGGCTAGAAAACTGAAATGGAATGATTCTCCATCTCATTTCAGCCCTCCCATAACCCTAATCCCGAAATGGGTTATGGGCCTACTCACTAATCACCCGATTTGGCCCGGTTAAGCAGTTTTTCACCCTCCAAACCTTGTTTCAGCCATATCTCCCAAACGGTAAGTCCGTTTGGCTAAAGTGACCACTCTACGGAAAGAGAACCATCATTCGAATCCAATGGAAGTGGTTTCAGGTCAAAATTCCTTTCCAATCAAAAGTTATGGCCAAAACAGTACCAACTAGGGGCAAAATGGTCATTTAAAAATCGACAAAAATCATGAACATGGGAAATAACTCTAATAGATGTTTCCCAAAGTTACATGACCATACGACTTCACATGGGAAAGAAATAAATGTTCTACGATCCTATGACGTGTAGAATACGGGTCATTACAGGATCAGTCAGGATTGGAGGAGCAAGAATAATTTTTATTTTAAATTAAATGCTGTTTAATTTAATTAAAAACCAGCGCTTGACGACCAAACCAAATCAAGTGAGTTAAACTCACTCAGTTCTCCCCATTTATATTTTATAGAAATTGGGTTTTTATTTTGTGTGCTCTGCTTGCTGATGGTTGGCTGTTTGCTAGTTATATAATTATTGGTTGATTGAACTGATGAAATTAAACCGTCGTTTAATTTCAGTAAAATACCAAATCGTTTTTACGATTGGTTCCAATAAAGGAAACTTACCTTGTTGGTCACGTTTATAAAATAAACGTGTTGAATGGGTTGAATTGTTTAAACTGGTTGAATCATTTTATTTATTGGTTGATGATTTATTATCATATAGAACTAATCCGATGGGTTGATTGATTGGAGTATTGGTTGTTGACTGAAATTTCAACACTGTGTAGTTTAAACCAATGGGCGGTATTGGTTGGGTATTTGGCAACACATGGCCTAGAAAATCAATCGTTTTATAGATGTTGATTTACCGTCAGGCAAATCGACAGAAATGAAGTTATAAAATTTATTCTATAACTGGATATAGATTTTGAAATATATTTGAATAAAAGTTTGTTTTATTATTTAGGTTTAAAATTTATTTATTAATCCAAGCAAATTCTGATGATAGTCAGATTTATAAGAAAAGGAATTTAACCAATTGACCAGATTTGGATAGTTATTTACTTAGAAACAATCGAATGGAATTTATTTAAACTGATTTAAAGAGAAAATTAATTGGAATCGATTACCAAGATAACTTGTTTAAGTTGGTTAAATCGACTTTTTAATTGAGATTGATTATTAAATTAGTGTGTCTAAATAAATTAGTTAAATGAATATTGTTTTAATTTTAATGAAGTTTCAAAAGGGGGATTCACTATTTATGTTAGTAAATAAAGGAATTAACTACCTTTACAGTAGTTAAAGATTTATATAAGGTATTATTCTGATTTATAGTAATTTGGGAAATAACTTTTTAATTGAATCCGTTTCAAAGGTAATCAAAGTTGAAAACTGAATCTTGTTGAATGGTGAAAGGAGTTTATGAACAGGTTTGTTTAAAACCTGAGTTTATAATAAAGTTATAAAGGAAGATTTTAAGTAGATATTATAGCTTAAAATAATGTTACTTAATTATTTAAATTAAGTAAAAAGGGTAATTGAGAAAAAGAGTTTATAATAAACCAAGGTTATATTAATGAGATTAAAAGTGGTGTGTTATAAAGAAGTTGCTTAATTGAATTAAGTAAAAATGGTATATTAAAGAAAGAGATTTTCAAAGTGATGATAAGGTTTATTAAACCTTATATTGAATTAAATAGTTAAATGGAATTTGTGTTGGGATTAGGACGAGATATTGGTTTTATATTACAACTCGTATTTATTTATCTTTAGGTATGAACGTTGTCGATCAAGGTCTGAGAGGTAATTAAAATACCCCAACTTGAACGATATCAGGACTATCTAAGGGTGATGGTATAAGGGATTAGTGATAATTTATATCCAGTAGTGAGATAATGTAAAGGTGGGGTTTTATCCAACAGCAATAAGCGCCGGGTTCTGTCGGGTAATAAATAAAGGATATTTCATAATGTTGTTTAATTAAAAGGCCAAGTGATGCTGAATACTGAACCAGTGAACTCACTGGATTGTCATGATTGAAACACTGTTAGTTTGATAGTTAAAACACCGACTATCAAATTTGTCCAATACGATTGTTGGTACGGAAAGACCGGAATGGAATTTATATTAGAAAACATTCCGACCAGAAAATACGTGAAGATATTAGAAGAGGATCAAGATGGAGCATTGACGACCGTAGATTTTTGTAAATGAAAGGACTGCTAATAATCTCTGGCCTGTAGCCAGAAATGTACTGTGGTTCTGTCGTGGTCGGAATCTACGAGTTGCAAGGACTTCTCGCTGCTGATCGATAGGGTGATTCCTATATGAGATGCAGTAGGAGAGTACCTTCGGTTCATCCTGTTCCTGGATGACTTGTATGGACGAGTGTCTGACGGAGTATTTCCAAAGAGGATTACGTACGTTGATTTCCTCAAACGTACTATAGTTGATGGCGGAGAAATGGTTTTTCTCTAGCCAAATAACTAGAGTATTTTTGTGGACGTCAATTAGTGATATCTGGTGGATCTGACGATGTGGCATTCAAAGTGAATGGTGGCCAGATGTTGAAAAGGAATTCTAGCCTCAAGCCTCATCAACCGGGAGATGACAAAAATCGGGCAGGCAGCATGGCTATGTGGGTTGCTCCCATTGGAGTGTATAATCACCTACCTAGAGAAATTCCTTTTGATTCTTGAATCTATTTCGATGTTGTCCCTTTTCGGGAAACGGTGGTTTGAGTCCAACCGTTGGTGATATACATTCGATACACTCAAGCGAAATGAGTGGTCGGTCATGTGAGGGCCGGGTTGCAAGACGTTTTTGTTGAACCCAGTGTATTCGTCTCTAGAGATACACTATCGGCAGGTGGTCCCATACCTTGTCAAGGTCGGAATCCAATCTCCAATAAGCGCCCGCGGTTTTGATTGTATACTATATATGTAGAGCGTGAGATGCAATCGTTCTACTAGATTGATATTTACTTGTATTTAGACATTATTATAATATCATACAAGATATTGGTTTCAAAAATGTTTTGCGTTATCGTAAGGTAAAAACCGTCCGTGTTTATGTGTGGATTTGGTCTTACGATTATCCTTTTCTTTGAAAGATTTTAACTTTAAAATCAAGTTGTGTGTTACCTTAATACTGTGCGAGTTTTTCTCACTCTGGTTCACCAGACTGACCCGGTGTTTTGTAAATGCTCGGGTTAGCCCGAGGTGTACAGGTTCAGGTTATCGAATACTTTGAAGAGACGAGATGGAAGAGTTCAAACGAAATATAGCTACTATTACGCTATGTGTTGTACTTGAGGACAGGTTATTATAACTGTCCAGATGTATGATGTACTCTGATGGTTGTAAGTATTTTAAAGCTCTCAATAAAGTTATTTCTGTATTATATTTTGTTCCACTGCGATGTGAGGCTCTGATTCTGTGTTGTGGTGTTTCTTCCTCTTCTTCTATTCTAATATTTCTTTCTTTCTTATCTCACCCTCTAGATTCTTTCTAATAACGTTCCGGTGTTTTCGGTGTTTGGAAGGTCGGCATGAGATACGGGAGATGTATTTATGTCGATTTTCAGGGCCGAGAATCCCTGGGTCGTTACAAATATTCTAATTAACTTTTTTTGTTATCCCTCAAATCTGTATGTATTTAACTCATACTATAACATCAATAAATATACATTCAAAACACAAGAATATACAAATCAGATCTACATATGCATCCAATTAAACAATCAGTAATACTGGTGTATCAATCAAGCAATAACAAACATACTTTTATTTCACTAATCCTACTACATAATTAATTTTCTAAAAAGCTTCCTAAAAGGAATTAATGCCATATTAAAATTAAATATACTCACCGAGATTTTTTACTCTCGATTTCTAATCTTCTTGGAACTCGATTTTAGATTTCTGGCCTTCCTAGTTTAGTTGTCGCACGCTCCTTCACGAATCCATCATTGATTTGATGCGAGACGGCCTTATTTTGATTGTTTTCCCCAATTTTGATAGCTAGGGCTTTGGCCATTTTTTTCTTATTTGAGGAACGAGAGGAATGTAAAACTGATGGCATCGTTTTTTTGTTAATACCAACAGATATATAAGGTGAAGCAAAAGTTGAAATTATCTGTTTCTAATCCCTTACTACTTAGCAAGGGATCTCCGACTGAATTTTTTTAAAATATGTATTAAAAAAGTATATATCCGTCGGTAAAAAAAATTAAAATTAAATTTAAATATATTGACAAATGAAGGTAAAGTGTCGGAGATTGACGTAAAATTTCATCGCAAAATGGTCACTAAAATACCGATGTGAAATTTACCGACCAGTGGTATCCGTCGCTAATACATGGTTAGCGATGGATTTGCGACGGATTCGTCCACTGGAAATCAGTGTTTTCTTGTAGTGGAGGAACTAATGAGATTAAGTTTCTTTGAATCACTTCTAAAGAGGGATTTTGTGTTCTGTGTAAAGTAACAAGAAAAGTCCAAAATTTATTGAAATAGGTAACAAAAAATATAGTGCTTTACTCATATTTTGTGCACCTCTTTCACTGCACATTTCTTTGTCACTTTACCAAAACATGTTTACTTACAAACTTATTGATTAACATACACTTATCTTATAATTCTTCTTATTCCAATAAGTTAAAGTGTGCCACAATCCGTTATTTATGAAAATCTTTTATATTTTATTTAACTCAAGATAATCTATACACCATATATGGCCAATTCATTTATTCGCGCCTTCTCTTAACCACTTATATCGTTTGACCCCACAACTTGCTTACCACTCTTCTTTTTTTGAAAACAAATTTGCATAATTTTTTTCAAAAATTATTTTATTGCAACTCTTAACATTGCAAACCAGTAAATCTCCAAAATTGTAAACTTTTACACTTGAAACTTGAAAACTCTTCTAGAAATCTCTTTCTACGTTTATATTTTTTCAAGTCTTTTTTTTTTAAGTTTTAACTGTGGGGTTATGTAAAAAGTGGTTTCTAACTTTTGCATTCCTAAACCTTTGCCTGAAATTACATTTATTTGTCCAAAATTTCCCTTTTTACATAAATTCCTCCAAAACTATGTTTAAACTGGAAAACAAGATTAGTGTCACTTTTGTGCTAAATGTATATATATATATATATATATATTCCTAATCCATTTTTCTCTTTCTTACTCTTTTCTTAATTTACAAGGTCCTACTGACTAATCCACTACTTTAAAATACAAAAATTTCAGAAATTAATACACAGAATCTTTTCTTTCTCTTTTTTTCAAAACATATTGTACACTCTACATTCTTTTCCACCAATGGGCCTATAATCCTCAAAAAAGCCTCAACATTTAGCCATTTTGGAGAAGTCACGGCCATATATTAATTATATGGCACGACCTCCCCTTTTCTCCATATAGAACTCAATTGATCAATAGATCGATTCCAACTAAACAAGCTACATACCGGTCTATCACTTTCTATACTGAAAACGTATATACTTATGGACTTAATAGTTTTACACATATCATACAAATGCACACTCATACAGTTAATTACATCTATGAAATTACATCATACAGTTTAGCATCACAAACTCAAAATAAATGCAAACAGCCATTCTTATTAGTTACAAACTTCAATTACTATCTTCAGGTTAGTCAAAATGGACATATTACAACTTACAGGCCAACTTACAACAAATTAAATAATACAATTAACACAACATGAAAGACAGCCTTCAAATGTATAAATACTGCAACTAATTCGGCAACTAATAAACTGCTAATCTCTCAGTTTTCCTCTCACTTTAGAAAATGCATGGATACCTGTAAAAACAAGTTCCTAGACTGCCTCGCTTGAGTGTGACACCCCAGGAGATTGCATGGGCAATCAATAGGGTCAGACTTCATATGTCCGATATGAGTATATTTTTATAAATCATTTGGCATTTTTAAACACTAGTTTACATTTTGTACTATATAATGCACAGTGTACATACTTCTATTGTGATATACAGTTTAAATAAATCATCAATTAAACATACCAAAACTATATAAACAATTGTATACAACTGGTTATGCAATCAAAACAATGCACATCTTATTTACCTAATTTCAGTGAACATCAATCACCTATTCGAATTAGCTATAACATTAATACGCGCACATAAACAACTAGGTTTATTCAGTTTAGTTAATAATTCCACCAATATAGTAGTTTTATTACTGATATACACACACACACACATTCATTTTCATGTTTGTATATATACATGTATATACACTTTATTCCAGATTTACCTTAGTTTTTATATCAACCAATATGGCTACCATAAAACTCTCAAATCTTTTTATAACATTTAGTCGGCACAACTAGTAGCTAACATCTATTTTTCTGGATTACACACACACACATATTTATATATATACACACACATACATACAATCCCACTTAACTTCATAACCATCTGTCTGGCAGATTAGTCATAGTACCTATATACGTACATTTGTACTGCATGTATACATATACTTTGGTTTAATAACCATCTGGTAGATCATTACTGCTACATATATGTACATACGTTTATATGCATGTATACATGTACATATACATATACTTCCAAAACAACATTTATCCCTTATCACACGCAATCCCAATATGATTTAACACATATGTAATAGTTTATAACAAAGAAATGACACTTTGTAAATCTTCCTAGCTTTTTGTTTATTTATAAATGATGATGCCATATAAAGTAATTGCATTACTCAAACAAAACAGTCAACACATCACCCAAATTATATTTCACATGCTTATTCCTATATACATTCATGTATAATCAAGCAACAATACAATCATATTTCTCATGCATATAAAGCCCAGTCCCCCATTTTCATGTATTATTCTAACCTATGTCTTATCTACACCTAACACCATGAACTAGGACTGACCTATGCGTATTTTTATTTATTATCATTAGGTCACAAACCAGGAAAACCGTGTATCGAACACTAGTGCACGTTGTCTGGTCTTTGTTCCAGCACACAGAGACCTTCAGGGCTAGCATTAAGCCGCATGCATACCTAACATCCTAACTTGATGAGAGATAGATCAACACAACAGGTGATAAGCACCTAAACCTGACCCAATTTCTTAATACTTGTTAGGAATTTAATCTGTATTATACTATTCTCCCCCTCCCCTTCCACACACCCAAACTGATATATGTAGACCCCATCACAATAATGTATAAACTCACATATAAATGTAAATAAAATCAGTATAATTTCACTAGCACACCATTCAAAAATGATGAACAAACATATGCGACACAATCAGTATAAACTAATGCAAGCAATTATTTATTTTAACATGTCATTCACATATTATTATGGGACAACCAAGCATCCAACACTAACATTAATATGTGATAATAATGGTCATAAACCAACTTAACTTTAGGGTTCAAGTTTTTATGCATTTCAGAGATTGTCTTATTGCCATGTGTATAAGATAGAGATATTTAAGGATATCTCCAAACCATATTATTTCTCTGCATCAAATATAAAATCTGACTTAAAGAAATATTAGGGATAAGTAGATCAGCGCATGAATTACTTCATCGCTCTATTTACCCTCACCATTTAGAAGTAAACATAAGCTTAAGAACTCTCTTGTTCAAGCTGCTTACCTCTAAATATTTCAACCTTACCATGTAGCAATATTCTAATTAACTTTTTTTGTTATCCCTCAAATCTGTATGTATTTAACTCATACCATAACATCAATAAATATACATTCAAAACATAAGAGTATACAAATTAGATCTACATATGCATCCAATCAAACAATCAGTAATACTGGTGTATCAATCAAGCAACAACAAACATACTTTTATTTCACTAATCCTACAACATAAATACTTTTCTAAAAAGCTGCCTAAATGGAATTAATGCCATATTAAAACTAAATATACTCACCGAGATTTTTTTCTCTTGATTTCTAATCTTCGTGGAACTCGATTTTAGATTTCTGGCCTTCCTACTTTACCTATAGCTATGCTCCTTCACGAATCCATCGCTGATTGATGCGAGACGACCTTATTTTGATTGTTTTCCCCAATTTTGATAGCTAGGGCTTCGGCTATTTTTTTCTTATTTGAGGAACGAGAGGAATGTTGTAATGACCCGTATTTTCAGCGATATATAATTAATTTATTTAATTATTTAAATAGTGAAAAAGGTTGTTTAATTAAATAACTTTGAATATTTAATTAAAATATAATTAAATAATATATTTAATTCTGAAATAATTAGAAATAGTGAATTGACAATATATTGTGAACTGGACAATTCAAAATATATATAATTCAGTTTAGAATTGAATTCGAATAACGAATACATTATATAAACGACAGTTGAACGTATAATTATAATATAATTATAATCGAGCTCGAAATGGCGCGATAGTTCACTATTTGGCGATTTGAACTTCAATTGAATATACAGGGTCTGTTTTAAATCGGATTTCTGTGAAACAAGAAACGTTCGGAGCTGGGGAAGTATATTTTGCTAGTGGAAGAGAAAATTTGGGATTTCCTTGTGTAGATTTTGATTTATGTCCAAATCAAATTTTAGAAAATTCGTTATAGAATTCCTTTGAAATATATATATATATTTATATTATAAAAGGATTTTATATATAAATCGAATACCCATATAACTGGGAATTTTGAAATATCAAGTTATAAATCAAATTGGAGCTGTATGGTATTCTATTGTGAATATATACGATAATATTTATTTTTAAATATTTAATTTAATTATTTTTAATATATTTATATATTTAAAAGGGGTTATTTAGAGCTTTAAATTTAGCCAGTTTTGCAAACGACCTCCGTTTTCGACAAAACTTATTTTGTTGGATCCGTAACATCAAATTATTATTAGATTCTAAGTTTCGTGATTTTTAGAGTCAGTGTGTGGCCGTACGGATTTTAATGTGAAAAACATTCAGTATTTTGACGATCAAAAATACGTTGTGTGAGCAAATGGAGTCGGAATTCGACGAAACCAGTTTCATTGGGTTCGTAATGATGAACTGTAGCTGCATGCCAAATTTCATAGTTTTTGAATATTGTATGGGACCATAGGAATTTTTACTGTTAAATACATATAGCGTTAGAATAAATACTGATAAGAAAATTGATAAAAATAAATAAATTCCTCTTATCCTAAATACACTAACTTTCTCCCTAAGGCCAAAACAAAGCCACGCATCTTTTATCTCAGCCGCTACTTAGAGAATGGAAACCAAACTTCCAAGTCTTCAAATTAAATCCGTATAAATTCAAAATAAAATCTATAAATCCTAAAACTTATATATCTGAAATCGTTGAAGCGAGGGCTTCAAGCTTGTATGGGTTGTAAAGGACTCGGTGGTGTTTTTCCAGAAGTCGAACTACAATGGGGATCTAGGGTTAGGTTTTAAGTTTGACTGAGTTACTGATATTCGAAATGGAGTACGAATTTGGATTCAGCGTGTATGTAAGCTCCTTCGTGGAAAGTTAGAAGGGGTGCAGTGCAAGATTTGTTCGTTTCCTTTTCCGTTCAGGGGCAGGTCGGAGTTTTGAGGGAGCCACCGAGTTTTAGAAGGATGTTATGAGGCTGAAGAGGATGAGATAAGGAGATTTTTGGTGATTTTAGTCGGATTTTAAAATGAATGAAGAAGGAGATGGAAGCAAGGGAAGATCGGCCATTTTGATTTGGGAAAATACTGGAGTGCGAGTTGCTGTGTATCAATTGGAGAAGAAAGGATAACGGGTGCGGGTGGCTTGGTATGGGTGATGGGCCAAGAGAGGGTAAAGCCCATTTATAATTCAATCCATGTTTTAATTTAATTAAATGTATGCGTTAACTTCTAAATTGCATAACATTGTCATACGTGAACGAAATTCAGCGAAACAAGATCCATTGGGATCGTATGGACGGACACTACCCAATGGAACTGACTGGGAGTGGATTGGAGCCCGTTACAATTTATAGCAAAATAAATTGTTCGTTTGAATCAAGCGATGGTTATCGTTATTAGCGATGATCGTCCAATGTGAGTAAAACTCACCAACTCTGATTCCTCAACATTTTATTTTACTGTTTTCCATATATTGTAATATATGATGTGATATATAATCCTTGTTGATTACGTGTGTTTGAATGATATCAATCACTGTTGTTTGGTATTTTAAATACCTTAAGAAATACTAGGATGTAAAAAGGGGATTTTCAAAGTATATTTTGAAAATAAATTATTTATATAAAATCAATGGATTTTATATACAAGAGGAAAAGGATTTTATAAAAGGAAATAATTATAAAATCAAAGAGTTCAAAAGGGAATTATTTGTAAAACAAATATAAAGGAAAATATTTGTAAAACAAATATAAAAGAAAATACTTGTAAAAGAAATGTAAAAGGATTATTTATTTAGAAAATAAATAGAAGTGTAAAAGGAATATTTATTTAGAATGTAAATAGAATAAACTTTTGAAAGGAAATATTTATTTAGAAAATAAATAAAGTTATAAAAGAAATATTTCTTTAGGAAATAAATAGAATTATCAAAAGGGAATTGTTTGATTAATAAATAGAATTGTATAAAAAGAGAATTTTACACTAGGAAAGTATAGACCCGTGCTTCGCACATGGGTATAACAGAATATGAATTTAAAGTATATTTTTAATAGAAATCTATTTTAACAGATAAGTAGAGAAGATAAATTTATAAATAATATTTTATAAATTAAATAAAATATTTATCATTGGATAAATAGAATATATAAGTCAGGACTTATATGGAGAAGCAAGAATCGATTTCAACATCGATATTTGAAACTGAATATTGACGAAGAGTAAATTGGATAGAGTTAACCAGTTAGAGTTAATCAGTTAGAGTTAACCAGTTAGAGTTAATCAATAGAGTTAATTGAATATTTGTTATTTAATTAGAGTTAATCGAATATTAGTTATTCAAATAAAGAGTTAACCGGATAGAGTTAATTGAACATAGTTAATCGAATTAGGATTTAATTGAATATTAGTTACTCAATTAGAGTTGATCAGATATAGTTATTTGAGATAGAGTTAGTCAAACATAGTTATTCAGGATGAGTTGCCATTTCGTATGACTACTAGCATAATTCGCAGGGATGCAGATAGCCTACGACGGTCGGATGTTTCCTGAGGGAATCAGGCGTAACCATTATGATCGCTGCGATCTAGAATCAAGCGAATGGAGTTAAATCGAATATTAGCTATTCGAAACAAAGTTAAAACAGACATAGTTTATTCGGATAGCATTAAAAGAGTTAATCGAATATAGTTTATTTGAGTAGAATAAAGGAGTTAATCAATAGAAGTTAATCGAAATGAGTTAATCGAATTAGAGTTAATCGAGTTAGAGTTAGTCGAGTGTTAGTTAATCGAGTTAGAGTTCGTCGAGTATTGATTAATCGAAGATAAGAATTTATCGAATAGAGTTATTCGAAAGGAGTTATCGGATTAGTTATCCGAAAGGGGTTATCGAATATTAGTTATTCGAAAGGAGTTATCAGATTAGTTATTCGAAGAGAGTTAATCGAATATTAGTTATTCGTAGAGAGTTAATCGTCGAATTCGATTATATCGAATTCGGGAAAGTACTTATACTTCCCGGTGTTTAAATCAAGATTTATTTATTTATAAATTAGGTGTTTATTTGTTTATTCAAATTAAAGAACAAAAGTTATATTTGAAGTTAGATATTTCGAAAGTAGGGACTTTAATGTTATCGTTATAACCAATGTTTTTATAAAAGAAGTAGATTCGTAAATAGAATCTGTGAGGTTCGCAAGGAAGTTGTTAAAGGTTTAAAAAATAAACTTTGTCTATTCCGAAGTTAAAACATTGTTCAGTTAAGGTCTGAGAGGTAATTATACCCCAACTTGATTGACTTCCTTCTTAACTAAGGAATGGTTAAAGTTTGATAGTAAAGGTAGGTTAAGTGAATTTAGTTAATGAGCGTAATGGTTTGTGTTGGCATAGCGATGTTTATTTAAACATCAGTTTAAATCAAATGAAGGAGTTTTGGATATGTTTTCCAAATACGAATCAAAAATGTTTTCTGATAATAAAAAATAAGAAATGGGAACAAATATGGAAACGTTTTCCAGTGATTAATAACGTATATTTTCTAAGTTTAAAAAAATAAGGATTTACGAATATATGAAAATGGGAAACAAGGAAATGAATAAATTAATGATAAACTAATTTAAAGGGATAAATGTTGAATGTTGATTGATCGATAAAATTTCCATTTGGAAATAAATATCGTTGTTTGCACACGAGTTTTCTTTTGATAGTTAAATCATAGACTATCAAAGTTTTGACCATTTTTCCGTCGTCAATACGGAGAGACCGGTTGGATTATTATCTGAGAACCACTCCATATGGGCGTTAGCGTTTCGAATCAAATAGATCGAAGAAAAAATTGAAGACGGAGTTTATACAAGGGTTATTATGGCAATCCTAGGTAGAAATTGCCTAAGATGGATTTACAGAATAGTGCCTTCGGTTTGTCCAGTCACAGGACAACTTGAATGGATGAATGTCTGATAGAGTATATCTGGTAGATCACGTAAGTTGATCATTTCAAACGTATTTACGTTGGTGGAGGAGTAATTCGTTTCTCTTAGCTTATACCCGTGGTATTTTTGGGGAAATCAATTTGTGATTTGACGGGTATGATAATGTGGCATTCAAAGTAAATGAAGACGTGATCTGTATAGAGATATGTTATGACCTACAGCCTCATCAACTGGGAAATGACAGAAATCGGGCAGGCAACATGGCTAAGTGGGCCGCACCCAAGTAGGGTATATTGTCACCATCTAGAGAATATTCGTATTGTTACTTCTTTCAATTCTGTATCTCCGGGGAATGGTTATGTTGGTTTACCAACTGCAAGGTGACAATATATTCGATACATTCAAGCGAAATGAGTGGTCGGTCATGTGTGGCTGAGTTGCAAGATGTTCTTGTTGAACTCAAGTGTATCTCTTCTAGAGTACACTGAGCGGAAGGTGGATCCATACCTTGTCATAGTTGGAATCCATTTTCCAAATAAGAGCCCGCGGTTTTGATTGTATATTACATATGTAGAATGTTAGGTGCAAGATTTTCTACTAGATTGATATTACTTGTGTTAGACATTATTATAATATCAGAATAATATTGTTTTACAAATGATTTGGGTTATCGTAAGGTAAAAATCATCCATGTTTATGTGTGCATCGGTCTTACGATTATTCTTTCTTTTGAAAGGATTTTTAAAGTTAAATAAATGATTTGAGTTTACTCACACCAGTCACATGACTGACCCAGAGTTTATTTTGTTTTGTTTTCCTTAAAATCTTGGGTGCCCAATTTTGTACGGACAGTCAAGTAGTCGGGATTTATAGATACTTAAAGAGCTGGAGCAGGAGGCTTCAGGATTATATCCGCTATGTTTTAAGTGTTATACTCTAATAATGGTATTGTATACAGATACTATTTTATTTCAAAGATATGTTATGAAATATATTTATTCGTTCCGATGTGAGATTCGTGTTTACTCTGATGTTGTATGTTCTTCTTCTTCTATTCTAAGTTTCTATCTTATCTATTCTCACCCTCTAATTTCTTTCATGGACTATCCGGTATTTCCGATGCTTGAATAGTCGACATAGTGTTGTATGCCGATATCCAGGATCCCAAAAACCCCGGGTCGTTACAAATGTAAAACTGATGGCATCGTTTTTTGTTAATACTCTAGGTTACGCGGCTAGGGTTTTGTTATTAGCCAATTCCTCTTTTTCCCTTAAGGATTTTATTTGTCTTCCTACAACATTTTAGCCTATATTTTATAACACATAAGCCTATGTTTTATGTTATAGTTAACACACAAATAAAGGTGTACATTTATACACAAGTTAATACACAAAACAACCACTTATCAAATGCACATATAAATGAAACTAATTGTGAGACTATATTAATTTAAAGCTATAAATTTGGGTTATCACACAAACTTAGTTGCAGGTTAGGCTGTCTCTGGTCGTTACTTAGCTATATAATTATAGACATCTTCATTGACCTTTTTGGACACGTTATGCATAATTTTTGTGTAGTTACCATATAGTTGCTTCGCATCCTAATATATATGTACATATTATTTGAGGAGACTCATTGTTGTATATCTAATGGGTTGTATAACCTATATATATGCCACTTTGTACTGTATTTGATGTATGTGTATATGTGCCTTTATTTGATGTTTTGTGACTTGAGACATTTATTAATGTTGTGTTTTTGTTCTGAATTGATCATCTAGCCACCATAGTATTGTATTAGGAAAGAATTAAGTATGTCAATCAACTTTAAAAAATATGAGCACCTTATCGAAATATTTGATATTTATTTAGTACAGATTATGGATGGTCGCTCCTAATCAGTCTTATGCTCTTTGTTAATATGGATCTTAGGTAGGCAGTCACATTTGTTTTCTTGTTCTTCTGATTTTCAACTTCTGGTTTATAGTTTATAAACATGTCAAAGGCTTCATCCTTTCTAAGCAATTGCACACACGTGTATCTAGAAAAATCGTCAATAAAGGTAATGAAATACCTTTTTCCACCGCTGGTTAAAACTCCATTTAACTCAAATATATCAAAGTGAAATCTGAATTTCTTTCAACACTTAGGAATAGTTTCCTCCTAATCTTGGCTTGTATACATATTTCACATCTATCATTCATACGGTTTGTAGCAGAAATAAAACCATGTTTTTCCATATACTTTAAAGATCTATAATTCAAATGTCCTAAACGTGCATGCCAAAAAGGTAAAGAATCAACAACACAAGTAGAATATTAGTTTACTTCATTAATACTAAGTTTGAACATCCCATTACATGCATAACCTTAATGAATAAATCTTCCATTTTTGGATGGAATTAAACTATCAACCTGCAAAAAAAATTTGACACCATTTTTGCATAAGGTTGATGAAAAAACCAGATTCTTTTTAACATCAGGAACGTGATACATTGGTAAGAGTTATCTTCTTGTTGGAGGTGAAGTGAATATCCTTATTTCCGTTTCGTAGAACCTTTACACCAATTCTGTTTCCATGAGCACTACCTATAATCTACAACCTTCGTATTGGTTTTGAATAGACCTCTATTGTTGCAAGCATGAACAGTTGCACCATAATCAAACCACCATTCCGAAAGTTTTATTTCAGTAATAGCTATGTATAAGTCGATTATCATGCCAATTTGTAAACCTGAAACCATATCAAATATTTACTGCATTTCCCCGGCATCAACCATATTCACACTTGTAGAGTTTTCATTTTATGTTTAGAGGAGCCCTACAATTAGGGTTGTAGTTCCCAAGTTTACCACAGTTGAAGCATCCATTCCTCTTTTTGTCTTTTGGATCAGATTTGCTGCACTGCTTGCTGTATTATTTGGTTTAAAGTTGTGGTTTTGATTTCCTTTTCTTTTCTTTCCAGTAGTCACATTATATGCCAGAAAAATACCATCACGAATTTTGTTTTCTTCCTCAGTCCGTATATGTTTTTCGATCTTTTCTAATGTAAGTTCCTCGGTCGTATGCATGAGATTTTTGCAGTAATTTTTTTGACTTGGCGGAAGTTTTGCGATTATAGCCCCAACTTGGACTGATTCTAGAATCTGCACTTTTGAGTCCCAAAATTTGCTAACCAAAACTTACAAGTCATGCATCTGATCCATGACCGAAACATTGTCTTTCATATAAATCTAAAATATTGAAAGGTGAGAAACTTATATAAAATTCAAATTCTAATCCATTCTCTATACTGAATATTGATTTAAGTTTGTTGGAGAATTTGTAGAACCGGAGTAGATCAGATTTGGTGGCGCATATTCGTTGTCCTTATAGCAATGTTTATCGCTACTCGTTTAGAGTTTGTTAATGAGTTGGATGGAAAATTGCTTCCTATGACATGACAAAACCTGAATCTAATGATATATCAATGTATGTAGATTCAAAGGGATTATACTAGTATGGAAGGAGATAAAACAGATGATGTTCAAATACCAACGTGGGAGATGTTTGTATAGTGTGTGAACAGAGTCCTTCGAAGGGATGTGGCTGATGGAAAAGACGTGTAACTGTTGTCTACAAAACATTTCATTTCAAGTAGGCAAATATCAAAACTTGAAAGAAAAAAATACGATCGCTAGCACGAACAACCATACCCTTTTTGAATTCCCTCATGTACCCGCACACGTGCACAGTGCTAAATACTTTCCGCGTGTGTGTGATGACGGTGCCCCCTTTCCCTTCTCCTTTAATTATTTCAATTAGTAGAGCATGTGATATTTCAAATGTATACTCAAATATTGAAGAAAGTCTCCCCCATGTGGGACTAATATATATTTTTCTCCCTTTTTAGAAAATAAGCCCCCACATATTGTTTTATTGACGATGTTCAACTTCATCTTAGCTTGAAATTATGCGTCATATGTGGTATCTATTTGATTAAACCACGTAGTAGTGTAAATATCACATCACTTTAAAAAAGAACTGACTGGTCTTAATTTAAACCGAGTCTCTCTTCATTTATAAACTCAAGAATATAATGCATGCAACTTCAATTTACCAATAAATTTCACTTCCATTGAGTGACGTTATGGCCATTTGCTCCATCCAGGCTTATTGAACTTCTGTAAGAGAAAGCCCTTTAAACTCTTATGTAGAAGGGGCACCACTTCCAAGTTCATGAATGTATTTTTTTTCCTTTTCAATGTCTCTATTACCAGAATACCAAGAACTTTATTAAGAGTTGTTCAACTCAACCTCTTCATGCTTGTAACAGTTCACACTAATTTCACTTAGTGCTTTTCCAATTATATAATAGCTTGTTATCACCCGTTAAACTTTAAAATTGAGCTAATTAATATTAAGGTTGAGTTCTTCTATCATTGATTAATTTTCAATACAGTATTTAAATCCCATTCCGACTGACGTGGACCTTACCATTTCTCTAGTCAAGGCTTTTGTGAATAGATCTGCTAAATTATCACTGGATCATATATAGACAATAGTAATTATTCCATCATTTATTTTTTGTCTAATACATTCATGTCTTAGGCTTATATGTCTTGATTTTCCATTGTATACATTATTGTATGCTTGAGGCATAGCTTCCTGACTATTGCAACGTAAAGAAATGGATGGTATTTATTTCAGCCATAGCTTGATATCCTACAACATATTTCTTAGTCACTCTGCCTCCTTTCCAGTGGTAGCAAGTGCTATAAATTTTGATTCTGTCATGGAGAGTGAAATGTAGGTATGTTTGTTTCTTTGATGCCCAAGGAACAACACCTCTACCTAAAGTGAAAATCCAACCCAAAGTAGATTTATTATCACTAACCCTAGTTATCCAACTTGCATCAGTGTATCCTTCTAATACACTTAGAAACCTATTGTAAACAAGTCCAAGATTTTTGATCCTTTGAGATAACCAAGTAAATTTTCAATTTCTTTCCAATGGTTTATACCAGGATTACTGTTATATCGTTCGTGCCCATATTACATGTGCTATGTCAGGTTACGTACAATGCATGACCTACATTATACTTCCAATAGCGCTTGTGTATTCAAGTTGAGCAATGCCTCTTCCCTCATTTTTGTTGGGATTGACACTTAATCTATTATGATACTGACATTTTCAATTTTTAGATGTCCAAAATTTTGAAGTACTTTTTTTAATATAATGCAATTGACTTAGCGCATGGCCTCCACTAACCATATTAACTTTTATACCGAGAAGCGTATCAATTTCATTTAAAGCGTTCATTTTGAAGTTAGATATCTCTTGGTGTCTTTTATCCATACTCTTCCAACAATGTGTAATGGTCCAACATACCTGGAGACGAGCTTTCCAACATAACCAAATCTCACAACATTTCTAAGAGGGGACACCTTAATGATTACTAAATCTCAAACTCTATATCTATATATCTCTTATTGGAATAAAATTTCTTCCTATCTTGCATCGTGTTTATTCTCTTTCTAATTAAATCAATATTTTTTGAAGTTTCTCTAACCATTTCGGGTTCAAGTAGCAGTCTATCCATGGTCTCCCACCAAATTAAGGTGATCTGCATGATCTTCCGTAAAGAGCCTCGAAAGGAGCCATCCCAGTACTTGCTTGAAAACTATCATTTTAGGCAAATTCCACTAAGGGTAGGTATTCCTCCTAAGTCCCTCCAAAATCAAGGATCAACAACCTCGATAAATTTTCTAGGACTCTATTCACCCTTTCTATTTTTCCATCGGTCTAAGCATGATAGGACGTACTCAACCTTAATTACATCCCTAAAAACTCCTGCAGGCTTTTCCAAAACTCGTTGATAAAGATCGGGTCTTTGTCGCTCACAGTACTGGAGGAGATGCCATATAGCTGAACAACCCCCCTAATATATAAAGATTCCAATGAAGTTGCAGACCTCTTGCTCTTGATGGGAATGAAATGGGTGCTCTTCATCAATCTACCAATAATCATGCAAATACTAGTGATCCTTTTTCTAGATCGGGGTAAACCATCTATGAAGTTCATAGACTCACTTCTACCGTGGCACTTCCAATGGTTAGAGTAATCCACCAGGCTTCCATCTATCTTCTTTAACCCTTTGATAAATTAAATACTTAGCCACAAACTCAGCGACATCTCTCTTCATTCCACTCTAATAAAATACTCTCTTCATGTCCCTGTATATTTCACCACCATCAGGATGGATGGTTATCCTCGAATGGTGCGTCTTTGGCAACACCACACTAACCAAGTCACTAGTGCGGGGGACACATAACCTTCCACCTCTCCATAGCCAACCTTTAGCATATGTGGAATATTGTTGGAGATGTCTGGAGATCTCTCCTCTTTCATCCAATCAAAAATATCAACAAGCTCTGAATCCTCTTGCTGTCTCGAGCCATTTCGATCAATGAGAATACGATAAACTTCCAATGATGCAAATAATCTAGTGTACTGTCCATAGAGGGCTTAAAATAAAAGGTAGAAATAAACTCTAAGCTATCCCACTTTACGAACGAAGGACTTAAAGATGCTTTCTTCCTACTTAACGCATCTGCAACCATATTCCCTCTCAAAATCATAAGATGCTACGAGATCCATCCAACGTTGTTGTCTTAAATTTAAATACTCTTGCGAAAAAGGTATTTGAACAACTTATGACCCGTGTACAGCTCGAACCTCTCTCCAAGAAGGTAATCTCTCTAAGATTTGAGCACGAATAAAATAGTAGCCAACTCCAGATCAAGGGTAGAGTAGTTTTTCGCGTGGGTCTTCAACTATTTTCGCTCATAGCTTATTACCTCACATCATTCACCAGTACTGCCCCTAATCCAGTATCACATGCATCGGTGTAAACTGTATTTGTCTTAAAAATATTTGGAAGTACTAATACTGATGCATTGATAAGAGCCCTCTTAAATCTCATAAAGGAATCTGTTTACACCAAAAAGGGTATGAAACACCAAAGGTACTCTTACAAGAACTTCAACAAAAGGTATGTGGAGCCACAATCTCAAGCATAGAAAACATTAAAGTAAAACACAAGGACATTTTTATAGTAGTTCGATCCAAAATGGATCTACATCCACTTTGAATAGTATTTCCATTATCATATGAGATATTACAAGATACATCTCCTTTTTATTTATCTCATTCTCTCTTTGTACAATAATTTTCCCCTCTTTAATAGCTAAATTTTCTCTAATCCGCTATGGAAATGGTTAGATTTCTTTGAATGTGATGAACGTGAGACTTTGCTTTCCACAGTTTAGACACTTAAAGAATCAGTGGTGAATCCATGGCGGTAGAGATGTGAATCGGAGCTTGGAGGAGGACTAATGTTGGTAGGAGAGAAGTAGAATGGAGCTTCGATGATCTTTAATGGATGAAGGAGGAAATCCGATCCGTTTATTGATAGAGAAGGATGGAGAGAGCTTGAAGTTATCCCTAATAGATATTGGAGAAGATGACTTGATTGAATCGGCCATCGCGGAAGAAGGAAAATGCTTTGGCGGCCATTAATGAAGCTTCAGACAAACCATGGAGTTTGGCGGAACTTCATCCTCGAAATCAAATTGGATCCCCTCAAATGATGGAGAAGAGTGGTATTTATAATAGTGTTCAAGGGGTAGTGGCACACTTGTAAATAAGTATGTATGGTTGGACTTTCTTCTTTGCACCTGGTATCAGGTTTCACGACATGAGTATTGCAGCTAGAATGGTTTCGCGGCATGAATTGGTTTGAGTGACATACTTTCCTATAGCATGCTTTAAGTTTACCAAACGGCTTGACGTTTGTATCGCCTTCTTTTATATAGTTTGTTAAAGAGACCCCACATATCTATGAGCTGGAACCCCATATCTTATATTCGTGTTTAGCAATTCCCATGCAACTTGAATTTAGGAAGTGTCTATCGACATGCTGTCAATCCAACTAAACCCATGGCATGGATGAATGCTCAGGAGTATATGACATGGACTACTACGGAACGACTTAGTTTCAGTAGGGAACGATATGAATATGGCACACGTTATGACTGTGTGAGGCATCCCTTAATCTGGTAAGCGACATGCATAGGATACGCCATGACTTCAGTCATTCTGGATGGAATGAATGTTTCCCTTATACACAAAACCTCGGTCCATATTCATATCACTCATGTGGGTACAGCTAGCACAATATACTTTACAACTGTCATCTTTTCAGTTGGGCGTTGTGTCCCTAACGACGTGAATACTCCAACCGCATGCAACATACTTTACTTGAATCATTTAAATGTTCTGGCCGACATGACTCTTATAATAACGACTTGGTCTAACGATATGCTTTAATATTATATACGTTGTGGCTTGTTTAAGCTCTTTTATACTCACAAATGCTAGCGTTACTTATATTAGGATGGTCTAAATGAATGCATGCGACTTGATTTCTTCTTGGCCATGGGATGGCTCTCAACTTGATCATGGATGGCATGGTGCCTTCATATCAACACATAGCTTATCTGTATTGCTTCCTGTGCTGACATAGTCTCATGTCTCAATGTTTACATCATGCCAGGATCAGTTACACTTTATCTTGCAAATCCATTCTTTCCATTCCTGGACTGAATTATATCTTTACATTAATTTGTCAACCCATATACTAAAGATGACCTAGCACTTTATTATCTAGTAACCACCATGTCTCTTATCTATATTATAGTAAGTCCATTTATTCCATTCTCTTGTACAAGTTGGAGCATACTTCTTTGATGAGTGTGATATGGTTTTGCGTCATGAGATAAGTCACGACACACGGCATGGAATGTATGACATGAATAACGACATAGTGTTTTCAAGCAAAGTGCTTTTAATATCTCTCAGCTTGGGAAAGAAATTTCATTTTAAACCTCTGTCTAAACTCTTCCCTAAGTTTCCACCGAACGTCCAACTTGGGTGACTTCCCACCAAAATGAGGCTTCGTCTTTCAGTAGCCAGGCGGCTAACTGAACCTTCCTTCTATCCTCAATTTTAAAGATTACGATCAAGTCCTCGGTCTCCTTGAGCCAATTCCGCGTTTCTATGAATGTCTCGTTCCCATGGAATGGCTTTCCTCCCATAGCACAGAAGTCTTTGCAGATCTTGGCAAAGTTATCTGCTCTTGGAGGGGGAGGAGAAGGAATGACTGGTGCAGCTGGCTGAGGAACGTTTCCTTGGCCTTCGGCAGGCGTTGTGGCCTCCAGATACCTACGGAACCATCCGGGTATCGTAACTCCCTCTGGGATGTTAGGAATGTTTTGTTCCTTAGACATGCTGAAAAGAAAAAGGAAGAGATTTAGACAAAGGACCGAAGGATATTACATATGGCTTTGGGGAAATATATTTTTCTCAAAATAGACTTTTCTTTTTGAAAATGTTTCTTTTAAAACCTTTTCGAAAATAATTTTCAAAAACTTTATCCAATATGGTAACCTTCAACTCTGATACCAAGTGTGACACCCCACGTCCGTTAATGTCAATCACAAAGGGAATGCATTAAGTTTCGTGAAGCGTTATAGGTAAACAGACATAGAATATTACAAGACATATATATAGAATAATAGCAGAATAAGAACTTTATTTATTGTAAGATACCGCGGTCCAAAAACATCACATGTCTGAAACATAAAAGCCCATTACAACATATATATCAGCAGCTCCAGCAAAATAGGAGCTTGAGCCATATATATCAGAGTACATAAAAGAAGTAAAATTCCCTAAGAACAAAATATAGTTGTAGCTACAAGGATAGGAGCTTGAGCCATATATACCAGCAGCTCCAGCAAAATAGGAAGAATCACAGTCAAGCCTGATGTTTCCTCCCTGAGAACCTTGGGGGGGTGACGGAAGAAAGAAGGAGAAACACAAAGAGTCAGACATAAAGTCTGACGAGTCTAGTTACTTTTAGCAAGTAAATACATAAAAGTAGCATGACAGACATATAAATTGAATAAGAGAGATCACTACATAGATGACAGGTGTGACAAGGTAGACAGGATAAGGTGTATATGCTTCCCTAACGATTACTCTGCACTATTACTAGTATAAGTAGAATGAGGTGATCCCTTACACTTCAAGGTGGTAGACTTGGGCATACGTCCAAATATACCCTAACTACTACCCTAATCGATTGGCTCCCTACTCCGTAGATACTCTGTTCCGGCCCCACGGTAGGATGCATCACGTCCTAAAGTGGCAACCCCTCGCTGATATGCACAGCCCATATCTACAGGTGTCACGGTCGTCTTATTGCCCTCTGCCCGGCTCATGCATGCACATGGCCCGGTTGGTTTGCGTCGCCCATACCGTCCTCTACATTTGGATCTCTTACAATCAGTCAGTAAGCGTGCCCCCTCTCCGGCTAGTACGGAGTACATCGTTTGATACCTACTCCGGGTTACTGACTGAAATGGGTCCCACACAATATGATACAAGCTCTCCCCTTTGTCTTGTATCCCCCACTAGGTTTTCACTGACTATGTATACCACTATGTATCTTTAATTACACAGCCCTATTCATTTCTGCTAGTTATGCTTACCCTAAAAGGTGTCTTTAATTAGATAACTTTTATATTTTCCACCGGTTATGTACACCACTAGGTGTCTTTAATTACATAACCTTATTGGGTTAAGTTCGTGCGCCTATATGTAAATATTACCCACCCCCTCAGATTTACTTAACCCACCCACTGTCCAACCAATTATACTTAACCTTAACTTAAGTTCATAATCATACAATCCCTATGGATTAAATTAGGTTAAGTAGTTCAATTTATTACCATGTCCATTTATGGTTCATAATGGGCTAGACCTCCCACATTAGGTTCAACATTAGTGGCTGCTGGATATGCCGGTTGGGTCCGGGCAGACTTCCACCACTAATGCAACCTAACCTCATGTCATAAGTGCAATTACAATTCCTAATTGTAGTCACTAGACATTTCATTCTTATCCAATTCTTACCTATATCTTTATAGATAATTATGTCCCTTTTTCCCAATAATTTTATTTATATGCCCAACAATGTTTATATTCAAATTATGTCCATATTAACCATTTTTCCCCATTCCCTAACTAGCACACTCATAAAATTGGCTGATGCCTAGGCTAGATAATAGCCTAGTCGTAAACGATAAAAAGGAAAAAAATAATAGGAATATGACAAAAGTGAATGTTTTAACATAACTTGGCATAAAC
Source organism: Allium sativum (assembly GCA_030737875.1). Taxonomy (NCBI): domain Eukaryota; kingdom Viridiplantae; phylum Streptophyta; class Magnoliopsida; order Asparagales; family Amaryllidaceae; genus Allium; species Allium sativum. The sequence continues at coordinate 102,174,302 of CM060909.1, forward strand.
ATAAACTAGCATGGTGATAATGTGGACATAGAAGCATAAAACTGATGAACTTGTGGCAGTCAATTGATTCTTAACATAACTATGATGTCACAATAAGCATAATTAGATCTAAATTAACAAAGTAGATGTCCAACTGGTTTAGATCTAATATGATAGGCACAAGGTGATAAACTAGATCTGATTAACAATTCAAATGTCCACATAATTTAGATCCAACAGTTTAAAAGTGGATCTACACAAATAAGGTTTAAGGTTCACATCACGGCATGTCATAGAAGTTACCATAGATCTAATAAGATAGATATTTAGATCAATAGTTAAAATAGATCTAGCACAAATCATAGAATGCCACAAAGGTTACAATAGATCCAACAAGATAGAGATTTTGATCCAAATCCTAACCAATTCAGAATGTCATATGTTCATGATTTACAATGGATCTGATATAATTTAGGCATATGAACAAATCCAAGTCATAGTCGTGTCATATTTACTTTTAAATATTCAAATCTAAAAGCAACTAGAAACTCATAATGTTAGGATTAGAAAATAGAGAAAGAATGGATCTTGAATCTCTAGATTTGATTTGCAAAACTGATAGTTGTAGAAGAAAACAGATTCAGTTCAGACACTGGCAGAGTTTGGCCACCATGAATTCTTAATGAAGAAAACAAGAGAAATGACCACGTATATATAGCTGCCTAACCCTCTGAAACCGACTGCCACCTTAGCCCTAGGGGTGTGGACACCCCTGTGGGTGGGTCGACCCTGGTGTCGACACCCCTCTAGGGTGGTTGACCCCCTAGAGTGGGAAATCTATCACCTCTTTTTCTTTTTCAAATTTGAACTGTTCTGGATAAGGTGTTGACTCATATCTGACTCCTATATGACTCATATGTATATAAATATATATTCTTTCTACGCGTATACAAAACTTAAAACCCTCATGACTTCTCCATACGGTGTCCGTTTTACGCAAACCAAATGTCTATCTTGACCAAAATTTCGAGACGGGAGCAATGGCGCAATTCGTTTTCCTTAATTCTGAATATTAAATTAATTATTATTTATTTTATCCTCTTTAATGTTAACAAAATTACGAGGTGTTACAGATATGCTTTAATATTATATACGTTGTGGCTTGCTTAAGCTCATTTATACTCATAAATGCTAGAGTTACCTATATTAGGATGGTCTAAATGAATGCATGAAACTTGATTTCTTCTTGGCCACGGCATGGCTCTCAACTTGATCATGGACGGCGTGGTACCTTCATAACAACACACAGCTTATCTGTATTGCTTCCTGTGCTGACATAGTCTCATGTCTCAATGTTTACATCATGTCAGGATCAGTTACACTTTATTTTGCAAGTCCATGCTCTCTATTCCTGGACTGAATTATATCTTTACATTAATTTGTCAACCCATATACAAAAGATGACCTAGCACTTGATTATCTCGTAACCACCATGTCTTTTATTTGTATTATAATAATTCCATTTATTCCATTCTCTTGTACCAGTTGGAGCATACTTCTTTGATGAGTGTCATGCGGTTTTGCATCATGAGATAAGTCATGGCACACAGCATGTAATGTATGACATGAAGAATAGCAACATGGTGTTCAAGCGACGTGCTTTTAAAATCACTAGCTGTCCTTTTGTCTTCGCGGTATAAGTCATGTCATAATAACGACTTAGTTTAAGTGGTTTAGCTTGCCCGATATGGTTTGACATATTATTCATGTCGTGTTTAACGACTTAGAATCATGCTGCCAAAACGACTTGTCTGATCTTGACGACTTAAATAGGTACAACATGGACCATATTGCTTTGACGGCTTTCCGCCTAGACCATGATCAATCCAGAGCCTTTTGGCATTAATTCTTTGAACCGCGTTATAATAACGGGGTTAGCAGAATCCTCACAATCAATGACCCACATGAGTGCTAAATTTTTCTTGGTAAAGTGGAGTAAGCGGAGCTGAAATCATTGAAAATCCTTGTTAAACTTTTTGTAATACCCCTTCATACCGAGAAAGCTTCTCACGTTAGTAGCATTCTTTTGGGGATATCCAATCTTGCATCACCAACACCTTAACGAGATTTGCAACTAACCCCTCTCTTGAGACCATATGCTCTAAGAAATGCACCTACTCACACAAAAAATGGCACTTTGAGAATTTATTCTTTAACCAAAACACTTGAATAGTGCGAAGAAACTTCTCAAGGTGCGCAACTCCTCTTCGCTCTTAGAGAATACAAGAATGTCATCAGCGAACTCTATGACAAACTTGTTAAGAACATCCCCAAAAACCTACTCGTTAGGTCTAGAAAATATGTTGGACATTGGTCAACCTAAATGGCATAATCAACCACTAGAAGAAACCATTTAGCATACAAAATGTTGTCTTGTCGATGTTGTCATCCGCTACCCTAAGCTGATGAAAACCAGTAGCTAAAACTTACTGAGAAAGTATGGATGCACCAACCAACTAGTCGAAGAGAACATCTATTCGAGGGATGGGTAATAGTTCTTCTTAATGAGCTTATGCAACTCTCGATAATCCACACAAAGTCAGAGGGAACCATCCTTCTTTGTAGCAAAGACGACTGGCGTTCCCACTCAAAGATGCTAAGCCTAACAAAGCCTTTCTTCAAAAGTCAACCTATCTTCTTATTCAACTTCTTTCTCTCCCTCGGAGTCATATGCCTCACGGGAAATGCCGTAGGTTTGTAATTGTCACTTAGATAAATCAAAAACAGTATCTTGCTTATGACATAGCTCTTTCACCTCCTCAGACACGTTGGGAAACCTCTAGCAGTAGGAGCTGAATTGATATCACCTAGAGATACATCAAGGGAATTCAGGAAACTCAACATGAGTGGCCCCCTCTGGTTGCAAGAAATCTCAAGGTCCATCCGTTTCATGTCCCATGCCTGACAACCCTCCTCTCATAGTCCAGGATAGCCTCGTACGTGGCTAAAAAAAATCCATCCTTCCCATATCCCAAAAATCCTAGTATGTAAGCTTTACAATCAAACTCTGCCCATTGTATCATAATTTTCAAATGCCTACAAATGATCGATAAATGTGTCGATCCTCCTACGGGGGTTGAAACAACTATGGGATTTTAAACTAGAGAGATATTCAAGTGCAAAAAATTGAAAAGTTAACCAGCAACGAAGGAGTGTGATGATACCGAGCCAGTAGGAGTATGCATAAAAAAAATTAGAAATGGAAATCAAACTGACTTCCTTACCTCTGTCTGACCCACTACTAGATGGATCTACATCCAAGACCTTAATTTGAGTCACCTATGCGCCCGCTCACTGCGCTCCTCCAACTCTCTAAGGACAAGATTTGTTGATATGTCCAGCCTACACATAATTATAGCGCTTCCTCTTCATCGTATTGCTCTTATATTCCTTATCGTAATGACCGGGTAATCCATAGTTATAACACCTCACATCATCCGAATCTGATCTTTCTGGAGACCCCGACCTCCTTCTTGTTATTCCCTTTCTTATTCTTCCACCATAGATTTTTCGAACCAGCTGCCTTAGGAACCTCATCCTTACTAATCTCAGACTTAAGAGTCATCTCGACAAGGGATTCAAATATTTCTCCTATAGGTACGTGTGTCAGCACCAACCCTTCATGTGGTTGGTTTAATCGCTTAGCAATCCTAAGAGATTTCTTATGTAGTGTATAGACCAAATCCTATCTGAACCTTGAAAATATATTAAACTGGATGATGCACTCCTTAACGGACATATCTCCTTGCTTCATCTAAATGAATCTATCTAACTACAAACCCTCCTCAGCCTAAGATAAAAATCTACCCTTGAATCTCTCATGAAATATAATACAATGTAGAAAACTTCTGCCTCAGCCTCTACCACTTTACACAAATAGGAAGTCTTCTCTTTTGGTTCCCAAGAAGCAACATGAACACTATTTCTATTCGCAAGTCGCATGAGACCGAATATCCTCTTTGTACTCCGTAGCTAAGTCTATGCCTCTACAAACATCTTAGTCCTAAAAAATGGCTTGCCACCAAGATTATAAAATTCCTTGCAAAATCTTAAGAAGTCAACCGCCGTTGGTGGAAAAGCAAGGACTCCAGCATCAGGTGGAAGATCTTGGACATTCTCCGTTGGTAGGTCTAATGGTCTGAAGATACCAAGGGAACTAGGAAGGAATTGTGATGCCCTTAGGAAGATTAGGGGCAACTTCTATTCCTTGTAAGAGAAAAGATAACGATTAAGATTTTAAGGAATCATAGGAAGTTTTAACTTGATTTGAAGGGATTTTGTAAAAAATTTATTTTCAAAATTGATTTTATTTTGAAAATCTATTTTTTTATAAAAAAATATTTTACTTTAAATAATTTTTTTAAGGATCCAGTAAACTTTGGCTCTGATAACAAGTGTAACACCCCTTACCCATTAGCCTTCCCCAAAGTTGAGTCATTATAAAAATGTTGAGCATTCTAGGTATAATGAAATAAATCACAGAGATTAAGATTCACAAGGCAGAAAATAAATACATCGGAAACATTAAATTAAAACATAACTTATTATTTCAAAAGCTAACTTTTATTCTAGAATAAAACATCAAATCATAAGAGCTATATATCCCATATACAACAATAATAATCCCTCTCACAAGTGCAAGTACAACCAAACCAAAATGAAAAAGATGAAAAATAAAAGAATACATCAGCAATGAATACAAACTCCATGAATGAACCTACAAGATGAATGAATCAATAAGTCTCAATCATGCGAGCCTGGTGGGAGAGAAAAAGAAAGAAAGGGGAGTGGGTCAGATGTAAAGTTTGGTGAATGAGGTCATTACTAGCATGATTAAGAAAGATAAAGATAATAGACATAGTAATAGTTTTAGTATCATAAGGTAGTGTGTGCATGCATAACTTAGAACAATTTCTCAGATAATTAGATTTTATGTCTAATTCAAGTTGAATGATTGTTTATTTACACAATTTATACTATTATAAGAAATTTGATTAGGGTAAGTTTTCCTAAGTCTACCGACTGATAGCTTTTCTTACCTATCACCTCGTAGCATGGTATTCTACCAGCTCTTAGTACGGTAGCGTGCCAGTGTAAACGTGTATGTCGTGAAGCCGTAACAACACGAATCACCATCCATCGATCCAAGTGCAAAATACATAAATTAGCGCATGGATGTAGTAGTCCTCTATCAATTCTGCACACATGAAGATTATTAAGTGTTCTGACTATCGACCCAACTCTTGGATCGATTATTTACTACAATTCAGCATAAGCATGGCTGACTCAATCATTGATCTGAGATCATCATGCCTTGACCTCAAAGGGAGTGCTGCTAGTACTGATCCCCAACAACCAATATTCTAATTGTACTTCCACCCTATTTTTACTAAACTATTTTTTTGACCACTTATTTTCCTATTTCAGCATAACATGCCCGATCTCAATCCCAGATATGAGATTATCAGTCCTTGACCTGAAAGGGAATGCTGCTAGGAATGAGTCCTATCTAATAGTCATTATGTTCTTGGCCCAATCGCATATTTGAGCCTAACCCACTGGCCCAGTCCCTGACCTAAGCCCATGATATTCTACTTTTATCATAATCGGTTTTATTCTTTTCTTTTTGATTCATTTTATTATGATGTACTAACTTTTCAATACAATTTTCAATTATCATAATAATCTTTATAATTTTCTTATTTTTTTAAATGACAATGATTGTCATAATTACTGCAAATTCCTACAATTTTCCTGCTTTAGCCCAATTCCTTTTAATTAATGATCTACAAGTTATATGAATATTTACTGTAAATTTAAAGTTTTATTATTTAATCTTTATTCGTGAGTTAACACTCTTTACATTGTATTTCACATCAAAAAGAGGATTAAATCTACGTTTAAAACCTAATATTTACAAATTTATTTATCTTTAAGAATAGACGTAAATAACCGTAGGAAATTGTAAATAACCGAAGGAAATAAAATAACTGTAAGGGAAAAGGCTGAAAAATAAACTTATGGAAATTAACTAAAAATTGTAAGAGAAGTGAAGAAGTAATTGCAGAAAACTAACTTAAAAACTTATATAAAAACTACAACTGTTAAAAATCCTATTTCCTTAAATTTCTTAAAATTCTGAATGATTACAACCCTCACATATAGTCCTTAGCTCTTATCACTGGCCTTTCCCAATCCCATCCTTAGACTATTTAGATGTTTTTATATTTACAAATCGCTTCCCAGGAACATTTAATTTTTTGGGCTTTGCCTTAAGAAAAAGGAAACCAAAGGGAAAATATTTGTGCATGAGAGAATAAGTAGGTCTAGGGTCTTATTTATAGTGAAGCTTAGGGATCTTAGACTGTAGGATGCACTGATTAAATCTGGTCTTTACACATCACAAACCTAAATTTAACCATCCGATTAAACAGACAATGCTTACGATTTCATGAAAAATATTAAACTTCTTTGGCTCGTACTTGGATGAATTCTCATCCAGGTCATTTTGTGTCGACTTGGCCAAAATGGGGTCAATATATTGGTTGATCCACCTTATCTAGGGTCAACCGCCGCGGGTTCATTTTATTCTTTTGTTTGAATTCCTAAACAAATATATATATATATATATATATCTGAAATCTTATTTCTTTAATAACTATCTTTTATTAACCCTTATTTTGACAAGGTACGTATTTAAATTGCTCAAAAAAATTTCATAGACTCAATTATGTAATTTCCATGGCTAAATTCTAACCGTAACAACCCAAAATTTTAACAAACAATAATTAATTAATTAACTAAGGAATAAATTCAAAAAAAATATTAATCAGAAAAACATTGGGTATTGGGCAACATGGATTGCACCATTGGGTCCATTACAAATTCTGGTTAAGATTGACATTTGGTTTGCTAAAATCAGACTTAAAACGAAGAAGTTATATCTATTTAAAAATTAAACAAAATTCAAAAAAAAAAGATATATATATATACATACATATGCATATATATATACATATGCATATATATATATATATATATATATATATATATATAGACCCAAGTAGAGTCGACCCCTGTTTCGACCCACATAAAGGGGAGGGTCGACCCAGACTTGTTCTGGCAACGTTATTTGCCAGGCATAATTTCGAACATTCGGGCTCTATTTTTGGCTTTTACTTCCAGATCCGTATTCTAATCTAATAGCCTAAAATCTAAACATAACATCTAATGAACCTAGACACCTAACTCTATTATAAACCCCCAAAACCTAACCTAATCTTCACTATTTCATTTCTCTACCTCTCTCAAATAACCTTCATCTCAAATATAACTTTATGGAGTAATAAGGCTTAGTTCTACACATATTTCTGGGGGATATTCATAGATAGAGAGGATCTACAGAGACTTATTAGATTTGCTCAAATTTTTGTGAGTATAACTACGATTACAAGATTTCTTCCAAGTTCAGGTTAAAATTGATATTATAGTTGTTATAGTCTTTCAGATATGAATCTTTCTGTAATTATACTTAGATCCAGTTCATTTGTTGTTTATTCACATATTCAGCTATATCTAAATCTTTTCGCAGCCAATAATTCTTTTAGATCTGATTTCTTTTCTTATTCTCCCCTTTCTGTCTATTTCAGTAATTCCATTACTGTAATTTATTTCAGTTATCTATAGCTTGTTTCTTCATATGAAATTTTATTGCAGTTCTATAATTAGCCCTATTTTTATTTCAGATCTATTTCTATCCATCTCAGCCTATGCCATACGAGAGCCTAAGCCATTTCCTTTTTATTTCTAACGTTAAATTTAGGCTTTTTGAGCCTAAACCTCTCATTCATTCTTATTTTTGCGCAAATTAGGTTAAAACATGAGATGGGACGATAATAGCGCAGTTGGATAATAATAGCAAAAATGCATAAAAAAGAATAATTGTGGGTTAGTTAAATTTTATACAATCATGGATATAAAAGAGGCATGTTGAAGTTTGATTATAAGATGTAATCAACAAACGAACTGAAATATTTGTAAGATAATGAAATTTAGCAAAAAGTGTATTCTGGGCATGTTGGAAATTAATGAATACTATATTCAGATAATGGATTGTAAATTAGAATGAATTGTACTTAATTAGACATTAAGTAACATGTAATTTGGAAAAAATGTTAAATGGAATGAATTGCAATTAATTTGACATTAAGTAACACGTAATTTGGAAAACATGTAAATGGAATGAATTGCGCTTAATTTGACACTAACTAACGTGTAATTTGGAAAACATGTTAAACGGAATGAATTACACTTAATGGAATGAATTGCGCTTAATTTGACATTAACTAACGTGTAATTTGGAAAACATGTTAAATGGAATGAATTACACTTAATTTGACATTAAGTAACATGTATTTGGAAAACATGTAAATTGGAATGAATTGCACTTAATTGGACATTAAGTAACATGTAAATGGAAAACAATAATAATTTGGACTTAATTGGACATTAAGTGACATGGGGAGAGGTTATATAAAAAGATTACATTTAATGTTAATTACAACTTAGAAATATAATAGGTGGTTATATTGGGCTTATTAATAAACTTAAATGTATTAAGTTAAATTTATGAAATTAATAAGCTGAGATAGGAGTCCATTCCGATTAGAGATATAAGAGGCTCGTAGATAGGAGTTCGTTCCAACTAGGGATATAAGGGGCTCGTGGAAGTGCGTTGTATAAAAAGATTACATTGGCTAGAAATACTAATTACAACCTAGGATATAACATGTGGTTATATTGGATTTATTAATGAACTTAGACGTATTAAGTTAAACTTGTGCAATTAATAAGCTAAGGAGTCAATTCCGGTGAGATATAAGGGGCTCGTAGAAATCCTAGTTATAACTTGGGGAACAAGTCTAGGGGTGACTTGTGTCAAATGCATTTTTGTGTGGAACCCGTATCGATCAGTACACCTGTTGTTATCAGTGGGGCCTAATAGTAGGTACAGGCGAGTGAACACTTTACCGATCTAGATAGTAAGAGGTTCAAAAACTAGGTATGTACGGGCACGTTTCGGTGGAACCACGAGCGTGCATTGTTCCGAACAGGCAAGATAAAACGATGTAATGCATGTGTATTTTTAATTGATGGGTTCGGGAATTGATAACCCCGATTTCCATAGCCGGAACAGGTTATTCACATTTTGATAAAGAAGCCAATCGATGGGTAGTATTAGGAGATTCCTTCCTAATTATTTATTTCTGTTCGAAATTGTAGAGGTACAAAACAAATAATCAGTATTAGTATGATCATTACTATCATCATTGTCTTTTTGATAAGAACAACCAATCCTTATTATCGGTTCATATCAGTTACTGTTCACCTTTAGATGTTCACAGACACCTATTTCTGACACTAGAACTATTGTTTATCTATTTTCCCCTTAACTTAATAGTCATGCTAATAATCATAACAGCTCCCCAAGCTTTATATCTGACCCATTTCCATTCTTCTTTTCTCTTTTCTTTCCCTGAGGATTACAGGAAGAAAGTGTATAGTTCAGATTTCTTTGTTGATTTAGTCGTAAAGTATTTTTGCAAAAGATGGATTACTTCCTATTCTCTTTCCAAGGTTAGGTTGTATCTTTTTGACTATTTGGGGGATAATATTATTTTACTTCGATGTTGTTTGACTGAGATTTTGAGACATGACACTTTTTTAACTATTTGGTTAATTGAAAAAAGATACTTTTGTATTTAAAAATGAAAGTTTCTCCTTTCGCTATACATTTACTATTTTTATATCTTGTGAAATCTTAGTCTCTGTGTGTTTATGTCTTTATACCTAAAATGCTCCATATTTTCTTAATGAAATTCTCATATGGGTGAAATTAAGGAATGAAGGGTGCTACATTAACAAATTTACAAATTCATTTATTATTTTAATTAATTCTTAAACTAATCATTATTACTTAAAATTTTGAGTTGTTACATAGCCACTCTGTCCTTTCTGACGGCAGGAAATGCTAAAGCCCGATTCCTTCGTGGAGCAAGAAATGCAAGTTTATTTCCAGAATGCCCAAGAAACAATACCTCCACCTAATGTAAAAATCCAACTCGAAGTAGATCTATAATTACTAGACTAGTTATCCAACTTGCATCAGTGTATCCATCCAATACACTATGAAACCCATTATAGACAAGTCCTAGATTTTGGTCCTTTTGAAATAACCAGGTAATCCTCCAATTTCTTTCCAATGATCTATACTAGGATTGCTGGTATATCATGCAAGTTTTCATATTACATATGTTATGCTAGGCCTCGTACAATGTATAACATACATTATACTTCCAATAGAGCTTGTGTATTTGAGTTGAGAAATGCCTTTTCCTTTATTTTTGTTGATATTGACACTCGAGTCTATTGGGGTATTGGCATATTTAATTTTTAAATGCCCTAACTTTTGAGGCACTTTCTGAATATAGTGCGATTTACTTGGTGCGTAGTCCTCACTAATGTTATTAACTTTTATACCTTGAATTATGTCAACTTCAATCAAATCTTTAATACTGAAGTTAGATATCTCTTGGTGTCTTGTATCCATTTCATGTTTATGCTGAATATTAATATATTATCTATATATAAACAAATGATTACTGTATATTCCGTAGTTAATTTGGAGTAGATACATTTTTCTGCATCGTTTTATGTAAAACTATTTTGAAGTATTATTGAATCAAATTTCTCACTGCTTGAGAGATTTGTTTAGTCCATATAATAACTTTTTATCTTGCTCACTTTTCTTTCATTTCCAGGAAGAGCAAAATCCTCGAGTTGTTCCAAGTAAATAATCTTTATTAAGTTCACCATTTTTGAAGGCTATTTTAACATCCATTTGGTGGATATGCAACTGATAGATTGATGATAAGGCTATAAATACTCAAATTGATGTAATTCTTGCAACCGAAGAATATATATCAAAGAAATAAATTCCTCCCTTTTTCTTATATTCCTTAGCAACTAATCTATCCTTGAATGTTTGCTTATTACCATCGTTGTTAAGTTTCTTTGGAATAGCCATTTGCAACTAATAAGTTTTGAATATTGAAGTAAATCTACCAATACCCAGGTATCTTTTAATAAAATTGAATCCATATCATCAATGATTGCCTCCTTCCAAAAGGTTGAGTCACTGGAGTCATAGCTTTCTTTGTAAGTTTTTGCGTCATCTTCTATTTTCAGCATTATGAGAATATTGTTATTGACTTCGCCTTTACTTCCTTCTACAAGAAACATTATAGCTTGAGAAAATAAAAAATATGAACCGAAGAATTTCTCTTTCCTAATTCTTTGTGTCCTTATTGTTGTTTGTTCTTCTATCACTTTTCTTTTATTGTTATTGGAAGGTGGAGTAGCTTATATTGGTGTTTGAACGATGCTGGGCCGAGTGACTAATTTGCAGTGAAATCATCCTTGAATTTATTTCCATAAACTCAACATTGCTTAATTACTTTTCACGTTTAGGACAAGTCTAGCAGTCTGTATGCTTCAAAGTTTTTAGTACGTCCTACAAATAAATATATTAAGGCTCTCAAAACAAGTTTAGTTTGTTTCAGATCAGTAACCCTGTAGAAGGCATTACACCCCATACCTTTTGATATCTCAGGTTAGGTATTCGATCATTCCATAGTTCGTATTGGGAAACTTTAGTTTTTCTTGATGTGATTCTATTGTGCAAATGATAAGCAGGCAACATTGCTTCATCACCTACAAGTTAAGTTCTAATTTACATTTAAAAATATGGAATTTACAATATCAACTAAAAGACTATTTTTCCATGGTTCCAACCCATTTGTTGTGGTATGCAATGGGATGTATTTCGATGAACAATCCCATGTTCTTCATAGAAGTTAGAAAATTCAGTAGAGAAATATTCTTCTTCTTTGTCACTACGTGCACTTCTGATTTTCATCTTCTGTTTTATAGCATTTAAACATGTTGAAAGCTTCGTTATTTATTTCTACAAAAATACACACATGTGTATTTGGAAAAATCATCAATAAAGGTAGTGAAATAACTTTTTTCCATTTTTGTTTAAAACTCCATTTAATTCACATACATCAAAGTGAACTAAATCCAAGAGTTCTACAATTATTTCACCAATTGGGAATGGTTTCCTCGCAATCTTAGTTTTTAATTATATTTCGCATTTATCATATTTATCATTTGTAATAGAAATAAAACCATGTTTTGACATATACTTTAAAGATTTATATTTAAATGTGTGCATGCCACAAAGGTAAAGAATCAACAGTATAAGTAGACTATTTATTTTATTAATACACTAAGTTTTAACATCCCGTTATATGCATAAACTTTACCCACAAACATGCCATTGTTGGATAGAACTAAACTTTCCATGACTATTTTGACACCATTTCTTCATAAGATTAATGCATAAACCATATTCTTTTTTATACCAAGAACGTAGAGGATGCTAGTAAGAGTTAATTTCTTGTTGAAAGTGAAGTGAATCTCCACGTTTCCTTTTCTCAGAACCTTAGCACCAATTTCTTTTTCTGTGAGCACTTCCTATTGATCTACAACCTTCGAATCGGTTTAAAATAGACTATGGTATTGCAAAAATGAACCGTTGCACTAGATTCGAAACACTAGTCCGAGATTTTGTTGTAGCTATAGTCATATGCACGTCAGTTATAACGCACATTTATAAATATGAACCGTACCAACAATTTCCTGCATTAACTTGGCGTCGACCATATTTGCATTTGCAAAGTTTCCATTTTTATATTTCGAAAGAGCCCTGAAGTCACGATTGTAGTGCCCAAGTTTACCATAATTAAAGCATCCCAGATTCTTTTTATCTTTTGGATCAGATTTGCTTCCCTGTTTGCTCTTTTTGTCTGGTTTGAAGTTTTTTTGGCATGATAAGCTGGTTTTATAGTGGTCGTACAACTTTATTAGAATTGGAAAAAAGAAGTGGATTTCTGTATATGCGCAGAAACTCCATATGGTTTGAAGTGCCAGAACACTAGATCTATATAGCACAGGAGAGAAACATAAAGTTTCAGCTACTAAGAAGGACCTAACAGCTAATCACCAATAAAGGTGGAGTAACTGAAAGAATCACTATCACTACCAATAAGATTATATACCCAGAAAAGAGTACAACAAGGTTAGGAACAAAAAATGAGTTAGGACTGCAAAATTCGCATTCCCAATCTCAAGTAGAATCATGGAAAAGTGTCGTGTTGTTCTCACCAAGAACACCCTCGTGAATGAGCTCAAAACTATCACCCACAACATGATATTCCAATCTTCTAGAATCGTCCACTGAATCAGATACATATTTGTAGTATTCATTTCCAATAGGATCATTTCTCATTCCAGAAGCTACATGGACCCACGAGCGATCATCTGACATCCAAGCTATTCCATCATGTATATATTCCTCATCATTACTTTCCATTTCTTTGTCTAGTTGTGGTTCTTCTTCGACTGTCTTTTCAGGTGCATTAGGCTTACGAGTCCAAACTCTAGATGAAGGCTTCTTAAGAGGTAATCGACTCATAAACGGTCCTACAGCCTTACAAGCTTCAAGAAGGTGACCAAAGGATTGACATTTAGAGCATATTTCTGGTTGCCATATATATTGTACATCAACAAAAGAATCATATCCATCAATAAAGACTTTGAGCTTTTTTGGCAGTGGCTTATTTAGTGTTATCTCAATCAGAGATTTAGCAAAGATAAGATTTTTCCTTGCTTCTGTGTTTGCATCAAAACATTTAAAATTACCAATTCTACTAGCTAACCAATTCAATCCAGGAAGTGTCTAAAGGGCCAAAGGAATGCAGGTGAAGATAGCCCGAACCAGAATGGAAGCCGCACGCTCTCTTGCACACTCAACCAAGGTGCGCCAAGATGTAATAATAAAAGGTTTCCCTCCTATAATTGCGGGATCAGATTCCAACATTTTAATTCTCTCTTCCATGATCACAAATTATAAGTAAAACAGTCCACTCACAAAATTAACTTGTAGACCACCTCTCACATTCCAAACTTTTCGACATTGATCACGTATATCAATATTGGGAACATGTGAGTCAAGAAAGAAGCCAACAAGGAAATCTTACCAATAGTTTACACCCTCTTGAACAATATCAATATGGGTACCAGATTTTCTGAGCAATTGGGGAATGCTCGAGGAATATAAGTTCTGGCACATCTAGGGAGAGATGTAAAGAAAGAAGAGTAACTTGGTTTGGAATTCATATTTGATGGTTTTTTGTTTGCATTGGACTGTAGCAAAGGTGGACTTGCGGAGTTCGCTGGTGCACCTACAGGTATCATTGAGGCATTTGGACAAGCATACAGCGTGTTGTAACTCATAGGGGAGGGATTTGAATTCACCTTGGCCAATGATGGCACCACAACACTAATTGACTTCTCAGTTGATACACCAACAACATTTATTTTGTGTCCAACATCACATTGGCCACATCAATATTACTCCTAGTCTCACCCTTATTTCTTATCTCAATCCCAACAGTCCCAGTATTATTAATACAGTTGGTCGAAGCATTACCTTGCAATAGCCCTTTTGCAGATACTTTACCAGACGGGGATGGCTTTTGAGGCTCGAAATTTGCAGATATATTGACTTCAGACCATCGATCAGTACCTAGACTAGCAGCAAGAACTGACAACGTTGACAAGGGACCAACATCAGTTAATCCAGAAATTGGAGAAGCTACTGCAGCCTTAGCTAAGGCCTCCTTGAACTCGTGAATCTTACTAGCTGGTGTAGCACGTGACATAGATACTCAAGATGGAACTGAGAATTTTCAACCAGATCTGGTCACGCTGCACATAAACCTAGGTTTCTCTTTTTTATTCTTCGGCATCTGAGTGAAGGGGTTGGAGATTAGAAGAGTGAGAAAGAAGAGAGTGTGGGTTGGGATATTTTAGATCTGGAGGTCGAGATGAATGTGGGAAGAGACGGATGTTGATGGAAGAAGGAAATACCGCCAATCATTTTAATCAAAAGGCGCCATCTGTTTTCTAGAAGTCACATTATTCACATTAGGAGCGAGAAAACCACCATTCAGAATTCTGTATTCTTCCTTAATTCTTATGTATTTTTTTATCTTTTTAGTGCAAGTTCTTCAGTCATATATAAGAGCCTTTTGCGGCAGTTGTTACAACTCGATGGAAGTTATACCGTTATAGCCCCAACTTAGACTTATTTTGGATTTGCTTTTTTAAATCACCAATTTTGCTAACTAAAACTAGCAAGTCATGCATTTTATCCACAACTAAAACATTTTGTTTAATCTTATATTCAAAATATTGAAGGGTGAGAAACTTATCTATTCCAGGCCTCTTGATCATGTACTTTAGTTCCATTGCATCCCAGATTTTATTAGGCGACTTCATTGGAGTGCAAAGATCATATAAACAGTCTAATAAGGTGTTGATAATGTGGCTTCTGCATTGTAGTTCATCCTTCCCATGCTTTAATCTTGTTGCTTTAATTTGTCCATGTCATTTTCAATTGTCAAAGGAAGTAGTAGGAGGTTTTCATCGAGTACGTAGGAAACCTATAAAGTGGTAATAAGGAACTTCATTTTGTCCTGCCAACATGTGCAGTTAGTTCCATCGAGTCTGTCAAGCCTGAGGAAGCCTAGGATCATCAGTTTGAATGCAGATTATGATTGCTCCCCATAGTGATTATTGCTTTAACTTTTTTGAATAATTTGTATAATTAGAGAAGATCCGATTTTTAAGCGCGCATTCTCTTCCTTAAATCAATATGTTCCTCCACTTATTTAGAGTTTACTAATGGGTTAGATGGAAATTTTTCTCTCAAGGATATAACAAAACTTGAATCCAAAGATATAGCAATGTCTGTGGATTCAATGACATTTTATCAATGTGGTAGAAGATAAAACATATGACGTTCAAATACTGATATGGAAGATGCTTATATAGTGTATGAACAAATGCTATTTGAAGGGAGCGAATAATGGAAAAAAGGAATAATTATTGTCAAAACAATAGTCATTTCGAGGAGGCAATAGTCAAAATTTGAAAAAAAAAAACACAACCGTTATTAGACAATAGCCATACCCTTTATGAACCTCCTCATGCGCATGCGCAAAGTGCTTTCCATGCGTGCGTCTTATGGAAGTTCCCTCTCTCCATTCTTCTTTAGTTATTTCAATTAATAAAACATGTGTGTTTCATACACACTCAAATATTAAAACAACTCTACCTAATGTGGGACAAATACATTTTCCTTCCTTTAAAAAACAATCTCCCTCAGGAATACCCCATTAGATTGTTTTATTGATGATGTTCATTTTATTCTAGCTTGAGATTACCCATCATATGTCTTATATGTTCGACTAAACCACATACTAGTGTAAATATCTTAGGACTTCAAAGAAGAGCTGGGTGGTCTTAACTTAAAACGAGTCTTCGTTGATTTATAAAGTCGAAAATATTACACACGCAACTTCAATTTACCAGTTAATCTCTCTTTCTGTGAGCACGGTTATGGGCAGGTAATCCACCCTAGCTTAATGGAATTTTGTAAGAGAAAACTCTAGAAACACTTGCTTAGAAGCGACACCACTTCCAAATTCATAAAGGTAAAGTTCATTTTTTTTCAATGTCTAAGTTACCGAACTACCAAAAACTTTATTAAGAGGTGTTCAGCTCAACCCCTACATATCTATAATAGTTCACACTAATTTGACTTAGTTCTTTTCCAATATGATAGTTTATTATTACACATTAGATCTTAAAATTAAGCTAACTAATATTAAGGTTGGTTTCTGCTATCATTGATTAATTGCTAATATAGAGTTTAAGTCCCATTCCGACCGACATGGACCTTATCAATTCTCTAGTCAAAGATTTTGTGAATGGACCTACTAAATTATCATTGACTCTTCCATAGACAATAATAATTATTCCATCATTTATTATTTTTCAAAAACAGTCATGTTTAAGTCTTACATGTCTTTATTTTCCATTATATACATCACTGTATGCTCGATGCATAGTTATTTAACTATCGCAATGTAAAGAAATAGTAGGCTTTGGTTTCAACCATACCTTGACATCTAACAACATATTTCTTAGCCACTCAGCCTCCTTTCCGACGATAGCAAGTGCTATAAGCTCTGATTCCATTATGGATTGCAAAATGAAAATTTTCTTCTTTAATGCCCAAGAAACAACACCCATAACTAATGTGAAAATCTTGACTCGAAGTAAATTGATTATCACAGTGCTAGTTATCAAACTTGCATCAATGTATCCTTCTAATACACTTTGAAACCCATTATAGATAAATTTTCCATTAATGGTCCTTTTGAGATAGAGAAGTAATCTTCCGACTTCTTTCCAATGATCTATACTAGGATTGTCAGTATATCATGCAAGTTTGCATATGCTATGTCAGGTCTCGCACAATGCATAACATACGTTATACTTCTAATAACGCTTGGGTATTCGAGTTGATCACTACCTCTTCCCTCATTTTTATTGAGATTGACACTTTAATCTATTAGGGGTATTGGCATTTTAATAGTCATATGCCCAAAGTTTAAAGGTACCTTTTGAATATAATGCGTTTGACTTAGTGCATAGCCCCCACTAACTTTATTAACTTTTATACCCAAAATCGTATCAACTTCATTCAAAAGTTTCATTTTGAATTTTCGATTTAGATATATCTTGGTGCCTTGTATCCCTTTCATGTTAGTGCTGAAAATTAATAAATAATCTACGTATAAACAAATGATTACATCATTTCCTGAGTGAATTTGGAGTAGATATATTTATCTGCATTATTATATGTAAAACCATTTTGAAGTATTATTAGGTAAAAAAATTCATGTCACTTCTTGGGTGTTTGTTTTAATCCGTATAATGATTTTGTTAGTTTGCAAACTTTCATTTCATTAAAAGAAAAGAAAATCCTCAGGTTGATGTTAAGGTTACTAATATTTGAATTGATGTAATTATTACAACCGAAGCATATGAAAGAAATAATTTCCTTTCTTTTGCCTAAATCACTTGGCTACCAATCTGGCCTTGAAAGATCACACACTACCCTCGTTGTTAACTTTTCTTACAAATACCCATTTATAACCAATGGGTTTTGATCCTTGAGGTATGTAACGTCCCAGATTTTTAGTTAATTTATTTTAAACATTTAAATGTACTTTAAATGTTGAATTGGTAAAATAAGTGGATTTTTATATATATATATTTAATTTATCAATTTGATAATCGATATATGAATTAATATCGAGTACATCTGATATCGTAATACTAAACGATAATAATTGAAATCACATTCGAAACTGAATCGAAACGAGTCAGTCGATTAATATAAATTCTATACTAAAGTAGAACGATAATAATATTTTATTATCGATGAATTTAATTGTTTGAACAATTTATATTTTAAATTGAATTTAATCATCAATTTAATATTGTTAATATGTATAAACAATCGAATTAAATTTCATAACTCGTTTCGTTAGGTTCAGAATAACGAATAATTTTGGAGACATCGGTCGTTACGATTAAATATCAATTCGGGATTTCGAATTAAGGGACCACAAGATATTTTGGTTATTTATTTAAAACAGTTCAAATCAAAATAAATATTCATTCCCCATCAGCCAATTTTCGATATCCTTCACTGTTTGTACGCTGGTAAACACAAATTAAATCGATATCTTCCTCTCTCGATATCAAGCAAGTAAGAAATTTAATGGATGTGTACTGTTTGTCTCCTCTTTTCGCTTATAAAAACAATCACACCCTTCAGTATTTCCGTAAAGACCAAACAAGCTACAGGAAGAAATCAAAGTTGTTCTCTATCAATTCATTTAAAAAAAATGATGGCAAGTAATACTTTGTCAAAATCCAAATAAAAGAAATTCGTGACTTCCTATTCTAACTCATGCACCTCTCCTTCATATTTCATTTAATCGAAAGCTTCAGTAAGCCAAAAAGAGGGGCAACTTTCCCCTTTTCTTCTCCAAAATCGAATACCATATAGAATCGAAAAGTACTTAGTTCGTTGGCTTTGCCTAAGGGGGATCTTCATGTGGATATCATTAGTCTTTGGTGCGATGGTCACTGTGCGGGTTTGAATTCGAGCAGCACGTGACCTAGGGCTGACATATTGGAGCTATAGGAATCGACAGGTGGTACATGGGTGGCGTTGGAAGTTTCAGAAGGAGTCGATGTTGATTTTGGGTCTGAAGGGCAGTTCGAATAGGAACTGAGGTGGAGGAATTCGGGTTTGGAATTGTCACAGTATTTTTGTAGGGTGCGATGGTATCAGTATTGACTGAAATTGATTCACAGTAGGATTTAGTTTGTACAACAGTCGGTGTTTGGGGAAGTATCGACGTTAAGGATGAGGCGCAAGGCAAGAACGCGATGAACAATAGTATACTGGTGATGAACTGGGTTAGTTTGGAGAGTTCGGTCTTTGGATTTCGGATGGTAGAGCTCGGTCAGTGTATTAGGGGATGGTGGTGTTTGATGTTGAGTTGAATTGGATGGGCAACTGACTGGATGAACGTGTTTGGGTGTTGCCTGCAAAGCGTTTGAGGAAATGCCACAATGAATAATTGCAATGGAGGGGGTGATTTCAGTTTTGGAGCATTTGGAAAAAAATGATTCGATTAGAGAAGCAGGGGAACTTCTCTACTGGTAACAAGGTATACGTTTTAATTGAAATTTATAAATACATAGATTAATTTATTTATTTGTTAGGTTAAATTTAAATTAGTAACCATTCAATTAAAATAAATAAATCATAGGTGCGGGGAAAATTTGGTTGAGTTGATTCGAGTAAGTTCGTAAGCACATTGATGTGGAATTAAACGGGATTTTTTTGGATATTCCGCAAATGAAAATCAGTGAGTAAATCTCACTTAAAAATTTATTATTATCATTAAAAATAAAAGGTTGGCTGCTTGGTTGCATTTTTAAATTATTTATCAGTCTTGGTTATTATATATATATATATATATTAGTTATATAGGCTTGGTGGTTGTGGCTATATATATATATATATATATATATATATATATTAGATTTCCTGCAGTACCATTAGCGGATGACCCTATCGCCCCATGATATATGAGTGGATGACCTTTTATACAGCGATATCCTACCTTGAAGCAGGATTGGTATTATTTATGTTGTCTGACATCTGTTGATGCAAGAAAACAGGTTTGAGGAATCCAACTGGATTCCTCAAATTTATTTATTGTTGTTTACAAACTTATATATGTATGTGATGTGTGAATTGAATGGATGATTTGTGTGTTTGGATATTAAAATATTACTGGCCCTAGATATTTATATTTAAAAATATTAAGTAGAGATTGTTGAATTTAAAAAGGAAAAATTATTTTCTAGAATATGAATTGGAGTTCAAATAAGATTTGAAATAAGAACTTGTTTTCAATATTTAAAACAAGAAGTGAATTTATAAACGATGTCTATAAATAAAGAAGGGGAATTTTCAGTGGAAAGTTTATAAATTCAAATCCAAATTTGTATTGAAAAGGGGATTTATAATTTTGAATCGTTTCAGAAAGAAACGATAAAATTTATTTCGATGTTCAGAATCTAAAGTGAATTTAAATAAATCCATAAGGAGTTATGATTTGGAATTCGACTATGTCGAATTTAAAAATAAATAAAAATAAACCATTTTCAGAAGGAATATTGAAACTATATTAATTAGAAATATAATCTATATTAAATATGAAATAGATTCTATGTTTATACATATATAAGTTGTAAGTATAAAATATCTTCGAAGGTATAATGGAAAAGGGAAATTTACTTTCCGCAAAGTAGAATTTGGATTTCAGATGAATTTTGAAATGGAAAGCATGTTTTGAATTATAAAACAAGGAAGTTAATTTGCAATTGATATTTATTGTTGTTGGATAACTGGGAGTTAGTTCAAAT
This sequence comes from Allium sativum, assembly GCA_030737875.1. Lineage (NCBI taxonomy): Eukaryota > Viridiplantae > Streptophyta > Magnoliopsida > Asparagales > Amaryllidaceae > Allium > Allium sativum. Next base: position 102,195,392 of record CM060909.1, read on the forward strand.
GGAGTTTAAATATAGAAGTTTGTTTAATATAAAATAAGGAAGTGATTCATAAACTATGTTCATAAATGAGATGAAGTAATTTTCATTAGATAAGTTGGAAATAGATTTTTCCAAATATAAGAATTGATATTTAAAAATCAAATTCTTAAATGAGAAAGAAGAGGTGATTTTTATGATAAGGAATGGAAATTTTGTATTACAAACTCTTATCTGTCTCAAGATAAGAACGTTGTCGGTCAAGGTATAAGAGGTAATTAAAATACCCCAACTTGAACGGCTTCACTATTATCAAGGGATGATATTAGTTTGTAATTGTGAAGGGTGTTGAATAAATTGTTTTTCCTCATAAAGGGAATTTATAATTGGAAATTTGATTATATCGATATTTTATAAATAATATAATTTCATAAGAACTGGAATTGAATATAGAAATTTGAGTTTTATTCATAACCGAGATATGAATATGGAGTAAAATAATCGACGAGTGAATATCTGAATTGTTAAGTTAGTTTTGGATAACGGGTTTAAATTTATTGAAAATGGAGTTGTGGTTATTTTATAAACGAAGTTTTAAACGTTTATTTTTAATTTAATTAAAACGAACTTGCCGCAGCGCAGTAGTTCGTAATTTGGTGTTCCGAACTTCAATTGATTATACAAAACTCAATGTAAGCCAGAATTTGATGAAACCAAAAACGTTTGGACCTTTTGAATAATAATTTTATAACGGGAGTGAAAAATCTGGATTTTGAGTTAAAGATTTTGACTTATGTCAAAATCAAATTTTAGAAAAGTCGTTGTAAAATCGTTTTAAAACCATGACGATTTAATCAATTAATTAAAAGGATTTTTAGTGAATAAAAATCCGAATTTCGATTAGAAAAATCCAGATTTGAGTATAAAACAATTATGGACTCAAGCAAGTTGAATAAAGTGATTTTTGATAATAAAATCAAATTTTGAATGATGGAATGATATTAACTAAATAATACATGAAGTTAGATGATATGATTTGAATGGAACTTGATGTGAGTTAAGCAAATTGGATTTTTAAATTAGAATTTGAATTCAAATACGAGGCGTGAATTATAAATGTAATTCGAATTGTCATAAATGAATTGCAATATGTTTGAACATGATTGATTCAAACTATAAGTGAACGGAGCGGTTGAATTATTTAAAGAATCAATTAGTGGAATTGATTGTGGTTAAATAAAAATAGTTGTATGGGTTGGAATAAAATGAAAATGCAGGTGCTTGTATATTAGACAGGTATGGGATAAAGTGAATGAAGAGTACGAAGATTTTAATTTAAGTGCCCGATAAAAAGGTACATGTTTAAAATTCCATATGAGGTTTTATGCGCCGAATCGTTAAGCCACTTGGCTTTTTTATTCTCTTTTTGAATGGAATGGGCCTAGAGAGGCGAGTTGGAGTTTGAACAATTGACCGGTATAGGGGAGGTGCTGGCGAAATTTTCTGGAAATTTAAGGAGTTAGGATATTTTTAAGAAATTTTGAAAATAGAAATCAATATGTCGATATATATAGAATTGGATAAGGGATTTGGAAAATAGTTAATGAATGAATATTAAATAAAAGGGGCCAGTGATTGTTTGATGGATGTTTTATTTTCCTTTGATAGTTAAATCACTGGCTATCAAAGATTTTTTCAACCATTGTTGTCAATACGGAGAGACCGGTTGGATTTAATATCTGAAAACGACTCTGTATAGGCATAGGCGTTGCGAAAAAGATTTTGCTGAAGAAATTGGAGACATAGTGAAATGCAAGGGCCATTCTGTTTGTCCAGACCCAGGACAACTTGTATGTACGAATGTCTGACAGAGTATTTCCAATGATCACGCCTATTGGTTTTTACGAAAATACCAAGTTGGTGGGGAGAAGGAAACTTCTCTTTATTCTAACACCTGGAGTGTATTTGTATAAATCGAATTAGTGATTAACAGATTTGACGATGTGGCATTCAAAGTTAATGGTGGCCAGTTGTTCTAAAAAGTAAACGTGACCTCAAGCCTCATCAACCGGGAAATGACAGAAATCGGGCATGCAGCATGGCTAGGTGGGTCATTCCCAAGCAGGGTATACTGTCACCGATCTAGAGAAAAATTCATATTTATTCTTCTTTCATTTTCTGTACCTCCGCGGATGTACGGTGGGCCCTTAAAAACAGTAATGGGTGACAATATATTCACTACACTCAAGCTAAATGAGTGGGCGGTCATGTGCGGCCGGGTTGCAAGATGTTCTTGTTGAATCCCAGTGTATCCCCTCAAGAGTACACTGATCGGAAGGTGGTCCTATACCTTGTCATAGTTGGAATCAAATCTCGAATAAGCGCCTTGCTGTTTTTGATTTTATACTATATATGTTGAGTGTGAGATGCAAGCGTTCTACTATTTGGTTATTTATTTGATTAGACATTATTGTAATATCACTGGATTTTGATGTTAAAAATGTTTTGGTTATAGTAAGGTAAAAACCGTCCATGTTTATGTGTGGGTTGGTCTTACTATTACGTTTTATTTTCAAAAGGATTTTCAAAGTTAAACAATATGGTTGGAATTTACTCACACCAGTCCCATGACTTACCCAGAGTTTATTTTGTGTAACAACCCGGAAAATACGAGCTAATTTAAAAATTTTAAATTGGATATTTTAAAGGAATTTAAACAATTGAAATAGAATATTTCAATAAAATAATGAACTAGAAATAGTGTGGCAGTTTGAAAATTTAAATTCAAACTTTGACTGACTGTACCGGGTGCAAAATATACTGGATTTTAGTGAAACCAAAAATATTTAAATCTGTTTATGAATATCTTTCTAACAAATCTGAAAAATCGAAGTTTCATAGTGGGAATCAAAAGTTATCGCCAAGTGAATTTTCAAAAATGTCGCTATAGAGAATATATAGCCCTTGAAAATAGACATTTTACAAACGATCTCAGAATTCGACGAAACCACTTTTGTTGGATCCGGGATGTCGAATTATTGCTAGGTTTCAAATTTCATAATTTTTGAAGCTAGTATGTGAGCGTGGCAAAAGAAAACGTGTTTGGTTAATTTTTGTTAAATTGGATCGACCAGAAAATGGCCATTTTTCAAACGATCTCAAAATTCGACGAAACTAGTTTTGTTGGGACGGTAGCGTCAAAACATAGCTAGATTTATTTTTCTGTAATTTTTCGAATCAGTTTGTGGCCCTGGCAAATTGAAATGTACGTTCAAAACAGAATTTGAATGTTTTATATTTTAATTTGAAGAATAACTGACTGTAACAGTCGAATTGGTCTAAGAAACATATCCCATTGTGTTCGGAATGGGGGTAATTAGCTAAGGGCGACAGTCGCTGGGTTTGAATTGGTGTCCGTGTGGAGAAACACTATTTTAAAAATTTAATAAAACCATCGACCAATAGAAATTTTCCGTTCATAATTTCAAATAAAAAAAACATCAGAAAACCCCGCCCCCCCCTCGACATCGACGGAAACCCTTTTCTCCCCTTCCCGGCCATTTTCCGACCGCTACAGCCACTATTCGGCCCACCCCCAAATGAACTTTTTGAAGAGCATCCTCCACTCTTCCAATCAAGACAAGCCGCTCCCTCCATCGTCACGTATTTCGAGAGAACCACCACCCTGAAGTTCGAAACTTCTAAGCGCCGCCGCCTCCTCCTTGGTGAACCGAGTTGGACCCCACTACGTCGCGCAGACGCGTCTCTCCGCCCCCTTCAACCTCGCACCAGCCGATCGACGAACTACTTCACGGATTTGCCTAAAAATCCAAACCTAGTTTCAAAGAAACAAGGCAGGTAACGGCTTGGGTTTTCTGAATTGAAAAATAACACTTTTAAGTGTTACAAACTTTGAAAAATCATATCTTTATGGTGTGTTAACGAAATTCGATGAAACAGGAAACATCATGACCGCAAGGACACTCTCTACAATCTAGAAGAGACCACGGATTTTTCTGAGCTAGCTACGATTTTTAGCATCTCGAAAACCAATGTTTGATTTCTTAACTGAAATGTGAATAGAAATGTCATATATAAATTATATAAGCGAAATATAAATTATATACGTGTTGTATACCTCATGTACATGCGTGGTATATGTTATATGAGCGAAGTATGAATTATACATGAATTGTTTAAATGATATGTGTGTTGGAATGGAAATAAAATATATTTATATACGAATATATATATACTCCCCTCGTCCACAAACCATGGACGATATTTATTGATTGTGAATTGGTATGAAAAATTTGGTGAATAATGCGAATGGTTGATAGAATTGTTTGTGGTTGATAGTGTTTGGTTGTGGTTGAAAAATACCCATTGGTGATTGAAACAAATTTGAAATAAATTATGGAAAAGAAAAATCATGCTCGCCTGCGTGCGAATTAGATGTATGAAATCCCCATTGTCAAAAACCGCGAGGTTTTAAGGTAGAGCGAGGCGCCGTACTCGGGACGGTGCCGGTTTTAACTACCCTGCCGTTATGTTGCCGAAATTTTAAATAATATTCATGTGTTAGAATTATTTTCATATGTTGAAATTATTTTCATGTGTTGAAACTAAAGTCATGTGTTGAAACTATATCCATGTGTGGAAACGCTCATGTGTTGAGAATTCATGTGTTGAATGAATAAAGTGTTTAAACCATAAAAATCACATTTTTATTATATATAAGAAGTATGTAAAATATTCGTGTTATAAATAAATTGTTTCAACAATAAAAATTACATCTTTCTTATATGTACCAACTATATAAAATATCCATGTGTGGAAATGCTCATGTGTTGAGAAGTGCGCGTGTTGAAAAGGTTCATGTGTTGAATAAGAAGATCGAACAATAAAAATTACATTTTTATTGAAAATATGAAGTGTTAAAAACATACATGTGTTGAATAAATATTTTAGATGATAAAAATACCATTTTTATCATGTATGTGATTTGCTAAAAATATACAAGTGTTAAAATAAATATTTGTTTGCTATGAATATTATTTTTAACATGTATAGGAACTAAATAAAATAGTCATGTGTTGAAATATATTTTAGTTCGCCAAAAATATCATTTTTTAAATGAAATGTGAAGTGTTGAAAATAATCACTTGTTCAACAAAATATGCATGAGTCAGAATATTCATTAATTAGCTAATGATATGATTTTTGCTTATGTATGCAACATTAGAATGAATGGTGACTTTAAACCAAATTGAATCAAATAAGAAATTGAATGGAAAATGATAAGTGATAAAAATTACACATATGTACATGCATATTTATTGAACATGTTATAACTGAGAGGTTAGAGAAGAGGTATAAAATTGTGTGCCCGACAAATAGGTACATGCTTATTGTTTTGTTTGGGTGATGATTTTATGAGCCGATTGGCTAACCGCTTGGGTTTTTCTTTTTCTTTTTGAGATGAGACGCCCGTGTGGCTATTTGGGGATTTTCCTAGCCCTTCCCGTACAAAGAGGTTATGGCGAAATTTTTCAAAATTTAAAGGCGTTAGTGAAATTTTTGAAGTGATAACAATATTGAAATCGCCAAATGAACTATATTTATATGTATATATAAATATAAATGAAATTAAAACGAATCTTGGCCGTGCAGTTCATGTTTTGAAACCGTGATTTCAAACGATTAGTGCGGGAGATCCGACCATCGGATTTTCCCGAAACCGCAACCGTTGGGATCGCCTTGGAAATATCTTTCCAACGGCACCAACTTTGTAAAGATCCGACGGATGGATTGTCTGAAATGTTTAATTCAAATCTGAAGAAAAACAGCGCCAAAATCGATTATATTTATATATAAATATAAATATAATTAAATTAAATCGAATAACGACGCTACAGTTCGTATTTTGAAATCGTGATTTCAAAGGTCTAGTGCGGGAGATCCGACCGTCGGATTTTCCCAAAACTGAAACCGTTGGATTCGTTTTGAAAAGATCTTTATATTGATGTAAAATTTGTGAAAATCCAACAGTTAGATTTTCAGATACGTGTAAAAAAAAATTAGTGAAAAACAGCGCCAGTGCCTCGGCACGTCCTGAAACGTCGTTTAATTAAATATGGCCGTTTTTAAATAAATAAAAATGGCAATATATCGTTATAAAATATTATAGGCGATATAGAATAGAAATAAACCGATTTTGCTTGGTTTGCTTGATATTCGATGGATGAATGTGTTTGACATGAAAATTATACTAAAAAACTGAAATGTGAATGTTGAATAATTTAGCCATGTGAAGAATTGATTTGAAAATCTAAATATACGTGGATTATTTGAAAAGGCCGAGTTCATTCTCATTTCAAATAATCGATCGACAGTGAGAAGTCGAAGAGTTGAAGACGGTTGAAGACCGACGATCTTCACATTGGATGGATGGGCGCTACTGATGCTCATGATTGGAGTAGCTACCTTGAAGGAGCTGAAGCGGTAGCCGTCCGGACGTATTGTTGATTGTGCGGATATGCGAGGAATATGGTGCCTCAGGCTTCGTTCAAACCCAGAACGAACTTGTAAATGGACTGTGTGTCTGACATTGGATTTTGTTCTGTGCTGATTGATCTCTATTAAATATATATCAGTTTGGCGGCGGAGAATTTATTCTCTTGCTTAACGCCCTTCTCTGAGACGTACAAGCTCAGAAGTTATATATCGATAGAAATCTGTCGCATGGAGTGAATTTCCTGTGTGGCACGCCTAAGTGGCATATGATCAAGGTTTCTGTTGCAAAGCAAAGTCTTGTGGTTGATGATCAAAGCATGGTCTGTGTGACGTAGCTTTGTGTATGGCGTGGATTCGCGAGCCTCACACCTCGTTATGAGTCTAAAACGGGATAGTGACTGCAGGGAGAGCACGACGTTTCTTTCTAGCTGTGGTGGTGTCAGTGACCTACCAGCCCTGACATTTATATATACTTTTCACCTGTGTGGTTGTTGGAATGTGAGGCGCCTCGATTATAGGTCTGTAAGGACCGGGAAACGTTTGTTCAGGAATAACTAATCCTCAAAAGTAAGAGATGACTGGCCCTGAAGATCTAGGGATTGCTGTGTGCGGTCCTGGGACATTTGCTAGAGTGTCTCGAACGGAGAGGATCTTGCCCCTTGCCTCGACTCATGATGGAATCCAATTTCCAATACGAAATTGCGGATGTGATTGTATTACTAGTATGGCGACATAGTAGATGGTAGCTATGCCGCCTAGGATTGATATTTATGATTGAATTTGCTTTTGAAACATATATGCACTAGTAATAATATCAAACACTTTTGTTTTATACGTATGAAGCATTTCTTGGCCATTATAAGGTAAAACTCTATCCTCCGGCTTGCGTTGCATTGTGTGATGGGACTTGAGTCTTGTAATGGCTACATTTTTATAAAAAGCATTGCGATGATTTAAAATTTACTTTATCTCATGCACCAGCATTCATTGGAGTAAACCCGTTCCGCGAAAGTGGAGTGGTCCTTTGATTTGCCTTATTGTTGTTGTATAACTAGTTAAGTAGATTTCTCATACCAGTCCCATGACTGACTCGTAGTTTGTTTCACCTTGCAAACTCGGGTGCCCTTATTTTCACACGAGCAGCCTAGTATCAGGTAGATGGCATATTTTGGCTTGGCACCGCATCAGAGGTGCACTTTTTGGGCTCATGGCGAGGCTTGACTACACCATGATGACTATGATTCTTTCCGCCATTACTATATATGTATTATGATTCCGCCACAGGCGATGTAGACTGATGTATTGTTTATGTACTCTTTATATATGTGATTCCGCCATAGGCGATGTAGACTGATTATGTATTATTATGCACTAAGTTGTATCCTGCACTGTGCTCTCTGATGTGGTGATATTTATATGATTCCGTTGTCATATTTGTGTAAATTATTCTATTTTTTTATGCTATTATCTGTACTCTGCTAATGATGATTAATGTTTTATATTCCAATGATTATCCTTAATGCCGTCGTACGGGGTTTTGGGATCGTCACAGGTGGTATCAGAGCTTTGGTTAACCTTAGCTCTGGAATCTAACACATTAAACACCTCATCAGAATAGAATCAGTATTATTCTAAGGCTAGTAGCTCATTAGAGATAGGACTAGTAATGTCCTAGAATGAGCTAAGCAAAATAGCAAAAATAATCTGATTAGTACATCGTTGTCTTTCCTTAAGTTCTTCTGCTTTACCACACAATAAAATTATCGTTTCTGTGGGTTGACTCATTTCTTTCTTATACAGAATTTGAACAATGGCTACCCGAGCAACCGCTGGTAGAGGAGGCCGAGATGGCTGTGGCAGAGGAGGAGGAGAAGTCCCAGCTGAAGATGGACCCTTAATACAACCCCCAGTCGCTCAGCCATTCGAGCTCGACCGCGTGGCTAAAAGGTAAAAAAATCTAGGAGGAAAAACCTTCTTTGGAATGGGCACTGTGATCGAGGCCCTGGCATGGCTAAAAACATGCGAGAAGATATTAGGAGGCCTGAGGCTGGGTGATCAAGATAAAGCATTCATGGGTGCTTGGCTTCTACAAGAGGAAGCCGAATTATGGTGGGAAGCTCTCACCGTAGGGAACAGAAATGCTGGTAGGACATGGGACGAATTCAAAGAAAAGTATGTCCCTGTGCAAGCCCTTGAGCGCATGCACGACGAATTAGCAAACCTCCAACAGGGAGATCTCTCGGTGCAAGACTATCTGAACAAGTTTACACAATTATCCCATTGTGCTCCCGAGCTCATCGCGACCGCTAAGTCCAAGAACAAGAGGTTCATCCTCGGGCTAAAGCGAAAATACCAAGACAGGGCAATGGCCCACATCAAGCTGGCGTTTAATGAATTAGTGGAGATGCCATGCAATTATGAGGACCTAGATCAAAGGAACCTGGATCTGGATCGTGCTAAGAGCCAAGCCGGGAATAAACGCAAGCCCGCTACAAATCAAGCTGAGTCAAGCCACATGCCATCCTCCAATCAGCAGACTAGCAGGCCGCCAAAAGGAAGCTGCTACAATTGTGGCAAGGTGGGGGCACTACTCCAATGTTTGCACAGCCTCGAAACGACAGAAGACCAACTCGCAAGGTTCAAGCCAGAGCTCCCAGAACCCTCGCTCATGCTTTAACTGCCACAAGACAGGACGTCTTGTTAGAGACTGTGCCTTGCTTAAGAAGGCTGAGGTTGCTCATGTATATGACGGGTTGAACCCGCCGGCTGCTTCCGATGGAGCAGGTAAACCCGATGTTTTGGGAGGTACCCTTACAATAAAAAATATTCCTGTTTCTGTATTATTTGACACGGGTGCATCACGTAGTTTTATTGCTAATAACACAGTTCACAAAATTAAAGTTAAAACGGAGAAAGCTTACAGAATCGGTTAAAGTTCATAATCCGATAGGAGGATCTCTTATTCTCAGTTCATATTGTAGAGTGCCAGTCTCCTATTCGTCCTATAAGTTTTCTTTTAATTTGATCACAATGGATTTTCCCGAATTCGATATTATTCTCGGGCTAGATTGGTTAACGAAATACGAAGCCAAAGTAAATTGTGCAGAAAGAATAGTAAATAAGTACGAAGCTTAGATACATTACTGTACCATGCCATGGTTCGAATCCAGATAGAAAGGAATTTTGGTCTGCGTTAGAAGTTATCCCCACTTCCTTAGAAAAGATTCCTATCGTTAGAAACTATGCGGATGTGTTTGAAGAAGTTGAAAACTTACCTCCGCAAAGAGAAATAGAATTCAGAATCGATCTAATTCCCAATGCCAGACCAGTAGTACATCCAATTAGAAGAATGACTCCAAAAGAAAAAGAAGAATTAGGCGATCAAACTCGTCAAATACTATGGAAGGGTCTGATCAGACCTAGCTTTTCTAGTTGGGGTGCAGCTGTAGTGTTTGTCCCTAAGTCAAACGGTACTCTCCGATTGTGTGTTGATTACCGTGATCTCAACAAACAGACGCTCAAAAATAAATACCCGTTACCCCGCATCGATGATTTGTTAGACCAATTAAATGGGGCGAGAGTATTTTCCAGAATGGACCTAGCTACAGGTTTCCATCAACTAAGAATTGCCGAAGAGTGTGTTCCTTTGACAGTTTTCAGAGGTCCAGACATATTTTATGAATGGTTAGTAATGCCGTTCGGCCTATGCAACGCTCCAGCATACTTCGTCGATCTAATGAATAGAGTGTTCAGGGGAGTCCTGAATAAATTTGTCCTCGTATTCATCGATGATATTTTAATCTACTCCAAATCAAAACCTGAGCATGAAAAACATTTAGAACAAGTATTGGATATTCTGAGAAAGAACGTCTTCAAAGTCAAATTCTCTAAATGTGTCTTCTGGCAAGAAGATGTGAAGTTCCTTGTCCATATAGTGTCAAAGGAAGGAATTTCTGTAGATTCGAGCAAAATTACAGCAGTTCAAGACTAGAAACACCCTACTACACCCACAGAGGTCCGAAGTTTTATGGGGTTGGCATTGTTGTATATGACGTAGTCGTATACACTATTATATGATTTTTGTTTGATGATAACAACCAAATAAATATATATTATAAATGTGTTTGATATCGTACTGTTAATATACATCACAGACAGGAATATAATATTTATATTCAAACAGAATACTACTGTACACGAATTTAAATATTAACACAGTATTTTATTTAAATAGAATATTTTTATTCCAGTATTCAAACAGTACTAATTTTTATAACTCCACCATTTATACATCTTTGTATTACAGATCAAATACAATTTCATATACAGTGTTCTCCACTACAACACTCTATCTTTCAAGTACAGTTTCACTCACTCTTTCATTTACACAGACTCATATACATATACACTTTTTCACACTGTTCTTGTCTCCAATCTTCTGTCTTCATGGCTTCTCTGTCAAACATGTCTTCAGTCAGTCCAGTCTTCGTACCTGTCATATACAGAAACACACACACAGTACATGGAACAGAAATAATTTTCAAAATACATGTGAATATAAATTTTATTTTGAAAATTTATTTGCCTCAGAGTACGGTGTGTTTCTCATCACTTTTCTAGACTCGGTCTGATATGCAGGGACATAAAAACAAGTCTGGATGGCTGCATATACACACGTGTATACACGTGTGCACTGCCACGCCAATCCAGTGTGCAACTGAGGAGTAGCCGCAGTGGACCTTCTCGACTCGGTGCACGTGAAAAACAAAGTAAAAATGGCAGCTCAAAGGATCAAAGCAATCTAAACATAGTCAAAGAGATCGAGCTTCTACAAACATGAAGAAATTAAAAGTGGTCGAGCATGACATCTTTCAAGTAAACATGGCCGAGCAGTAACAATATTGTTTCAGCATAACTCAAGTGTGCAGCATAGTACAAAATGCAACATGGAAGATATTTCCACACAAGCCAGTAAAGAATGCAAGGAGAGCCGAGCACAAGTCAGTTTCAAGTGGCATAAACAAATGCAACATAAACTTGGAGCAAGTGAAGGGTGCATATAAAATGGTGAAGCTGTTACAATTTCAATGAACATAGCAAAACTCAAGTTAGCAACAAAATGAGTCGAGCCAAATTGGACATGGAGCATGCAAATGTATATATACACGTATGGAAGCATGGGTGAAACAATGCTTTGTCAAAACTAAAGCATGGATACACAACACAGTGTGGAGTGGTAGTAACAACTAAAGCAATGGCAAGATGCAGTGTACAAGAGCCTCAACTGAACACACACGCATGGTGAAGTCAGAGGTTCGAGATCAACACAAGGTGGCAATATGGTGTGCAACAGCATATGCAAAGGAATAGAGCAGTGCAAAACTTCATAGCAGCATATACATGGAGGGTTCATTGCGCAAATACAGTTTCAGTTTCAAGTAAATGGAGCATTCATACATTGCAAATGTCATGTTCATGGATGAACAAAACTGGTTCAGCATTGCTCAAGTGCAAATGCAATATATACATGGCAGTAATGTAACATGGACAGAGTAGCATGATAAGTAGCAAGTGAATGAGCATGTCAAGTTACACAAATCAATTTAAGATGATAGTGCAGCTTCAATGTTGGCATGGTGAACAGAGAAGTCACATGTACACACACAGTTTTGTGAAAGAGGATATACTTGGAAAAATTGAGTCACTGCTGTTTCCAGAAAATGGCAAGTCATTTAATTGTTCCAGAAATTATACTCAACATTTTTTGGCAAGTATGAAATCAAGTAGGACCACAAAATCAAGTCACTTATTTCCAGAGACTAGAGGTTTATTTTCGACAGGAAATCAAATTGAATAATAAACTCAATATGGGACCAGAGTTTTTATTCATAACATGGTTTAAATCTCACAAGAAAACATTTGGCAAGTGTTTAAAGTTGTTCAGAAATGCTAATATTTTTTTTCAAAGACCAGAAAGTCGAATTCTGTGTTTCCAGAAAGTCATTCAAGACAGTGTTAAGTCGAGGCACAAAAGGCAACATTTTTCACGTAAGAAATCAAAAGAAGAAATTGTTCAATTGATTCCAGGAACCAAGGCAATATTGTTTACAAATTAGTGCTCACAGTTTTAAGGCAACAACTCACAATCTTCGCAAGGGGTCACAAGAACATCCATTCAAGGTTTAATCAAGCATACCAATCAAAGCCGATTTCATAAGTGGAAACAAAATCAGCAAGTGTTTTTCATGGCAATATCTTTAAGGGACCGCAAATTATTCTTCTGAATTGCCATAACAAATCCAAGGAATAATTGCAAGGGAACCACAAAACCAACTTATTATTTTCTAGAAATCAGCAATACATATTTGGCAACAGGTTCATCAATTAGTCTCGGCAACAAAAATGGCAAGAAATTCATTTCACAGAACTGAAATGATTTAGTTTTTTGATCAAGGTGCTTTCAGAAATAATTCCAGGAACAAAAAATGGCAAGAATTGCAAATGGATTTTTCAATATATACTCGGCAAGTTTTTATAACAATTCAATCAAGAAATTCACGCACAAACATTAAAAGCCGAGAATTTTAAAAAGGGAAAACATCAAAATTTCAGGCCAAGCCATACGATGGAAATCAGAGATTTAAAAGGATTTTGAATCCTATTTTAACACGCAATCATCGACAGTCAAGGGAGATCGAAAATAAAAATCCACAACATTCATGAACAAAGTCGAATAATCAATTATTCAGAAAAACTCACAGTTTCATTCAATCGAGAAAGACAGAAGAATCTTCCCAAATCAGTGAAGCAAGAAGCATCGCAAATCAACCTACATCATCAAAGTGAAGCAATCAGAGAACCACGAATTCATTCTCATCAAGCATCGATTCGGATTTGGGGAAGAACAAGAGAAACCCTAGTTTTTTTTCTTTCAGAGCCGCCGCCATTTTTGAGTTTCAGAACAAAAAGGAGATCGGGCAAAAGCAAAGCAAAGGGGCCGGCCTCTTTTTTATTTGACTTGCAATGACTCAAAAGAAAAAGGGAATGACCCCTCCTTTTAAAATCTCCTTTAGTTTATTTTAAAACAAGGGTTTCCATTTGTTTTTTGTCCTTAATGTTTGTATTTTTTTTTGTAAACCGAATTCAAACAGTGTCTAGATTTGTAAAGTCTAGGTAAAACGGTCACGGTGTTGACTGTTAGTTTCAGAGTCTGTAAAATTCTGGGATACGGATTACGGGGTTGTAATTCGGGAAAATCTGATCGAGGGGATATTGATCAGTCTACGGTTTTGAGCGTAGGGTTAGTACAGGAGCAGGAGTGCAAGTTTACAGTGTCTGTAAGCGGGATCTGTTATTAACACCTAGTAGAAACCTTAGGAATGCAGCAGTAGGCAAGATTTGCCGAAGCTGGGTATCTCTGTGTGTTATTTACTTTCTGTACTTACTTACTCTGCTTTATCTGTGCTGGGATTAATTTTTTAATTATTTGATAAACTGTGATAAACCCTATTCACCCCCCCCCTCTAGGGTTAATCTAGATCCAACATTTGGTATCAGAGCAGGTATTTTTTTTAACTCTAGAGTCATGGGTAACCCTAGTTGTCTGTCTAGCGAGAGTCAGTCCAGTTCATCTCCAACTATTTTCACTGGAACAGATTTTTTAAACTGGAAATCCAAAATGGAATTTTATTTAAAATCTGTTAATATTAAATGTTGGGATGTTGTTATTAATGGGTACGATATGGTAGATAAAGTTTTTAATTCTCGTGCTATACATATTCTTTATTCTCATCTTGATGATAATCAATACAGTCTGATTTCCCATTGTTTAACTGCGCAGGAAATTTGGACAGCTCTCAATACGGAATATGGGCAAATTGACAACAACTACTCAAAATCCCGAAATATCAACTCAGATTCAGATCAACGCTTTAAAGGAGAAACAGATAGATCAAACGATGGAGAATCAACAGATGGTGAAACAGAAATTTTTTCTTACGAAGATTTAATTTATATGTGCTGATCTAACTAAGTCTGTCGATAAACTACAATCTAAAAATAAAAGTCTAAAATCTAAAAATTCTGAGTTGACCGGCAAAATTGATGATTTGGAATCACAGCTTGAATATTTCAAAAATCCTTCAAATTCTGATTGCAAAAATTGTTTGAAACTGAAAACCAATCTTGTTATCTCAATAAAAATATTCAAAAGTTTGAAAAAGAAATTTTGATCTTAAAAGAAAACAAGATTGAGTTATCAAGTTTGAATAATTTTTTACAAAAGGAATTTGAAAATTTTAAGAATGATATATATTCCAAATTTGAAATTGCTGAAAAGGAGAATTTGTTGAAATCCGATTTGATTTTAAAAGAGCTGGAAAATGAGATTGAGAAATCCAAGAAATTTGAGTTTGAAAAACAAAAACTCTTTGAATCTGAAATTGATGAATCCCAAGCCAAAATTAAATTGCTTGAAAATGAGAATTTGGTTTTGAAACAGTCCAATGCTGAACAGAAGATCGCTATAAATAATTGCTCAAATTTATTAAAGGAAAATAGCAATCTAAAATCCAAAATTCAACGATTAGAATCAACTATGGATAAATTTTCTAATGGGGAAAAATCGTTGAATATGCTGTTACAAAACCAAGTTTCTATTGGAAATAAATCTGGTTTTGGCTTCGGGAAAAATAATGTTTTTGGAAAACAAAATTCAAATGATTTGAATAATCCTTCAAAATGCTTTGAAAAAAATCTTTTTGAAAACTCAAACTTTGATAATCCCAAAGGTTTTTTGAATCAAAAACATGATGTGAATTTGTTTTATAACAAACCATTTAAACAATATTGGATCCCAAATAAAAATAAAACGACTTCAACTAAATTCAAACAGATTTGGGTCCCAAAAGGTACAAAGGTTGATTCGAATGGTTTGCTATATAATTAGGTTTGGGTACCAAAAGATTTGAACAAAACTGTGAGTGGTTTCACAAATTTTGTTAGACCGCTCGATCCTCTCAACTGTTAGGTACCGAAGAAGGCTGGGGAACTGCTGTGGTGAAAAGAGATTGATTTCAGGTTGTCATTTTGTTTGTATTCTTTACAGTTCCTTGGCCAAGATTGGTTGAGTTAGAGATTCTGATTTTCATAGGATTCTGGTATGATCTCTAAACTCACCTTTGTAAATATTCTTTGTTTTCTCTGTTTATTTCTCCTGCTATCCCTTCTTTTATTGTTTATTTATTTTCTTCTATTTGTTTTTATTTAATTTGTCACTTTCATATCTCTTTGATTATTCTGTGCTTCTTAAACTTCCAATTGCAGTTCTCATGATTTTCTGGAAATTCATTTTATTTGAATAAAACTCTCTTGTTTATAATCATTTCCAGATTCTGAATTTAATTTTGTAATTATCTGCAATTGTTTTGAAGTTTATTTTTATTTCTGAATTCATAACAGTGTTGTAGTATTCTTGTCATATCTTGAACACTGTTAATTTGAATTCTAAATTTTTTGAAGTTCTGAATATTCAATGAAATTTCACACACCTTTGCTGTTCTGAGTTTATTCTAATTCATTTTAGAAAAGCTCAAAATATTATACTCATTGCAGCACTCTGCTATTTATCAGTTGTGATGATTTCATTGATTTTCAGATTGACTTGAACATTTTTGGATTGGCTAGAATCTCAGTGATATATCTTGGAATTTATCTTTATTCATGATTATTATGGTTGAAATTAGTTTGTTTGAAATCATCTGAAATTCTTGATATTTTGAATATCACACACCTCTTAAAATTTGAAATAATCAACCTTGTGTGACTGATTCATTATATCTCAAACTTAACATTGATTCAAGTGATTTCAAATAAATTATTTTTTAATTTCTGGTATCATGAATACCTCTCAAATTTGATGTAAATGATCTGACATTTCTATTGGGCTTGTAAGAAATAGTTTTTGAGAAATTCTTGAAAAGTTCTTTTTGAAAATGGTCTTTGAAAATCATTGATATTTCATGATTAATTGATTTAAATATTTATTTATTTAAAATCATTTGAAATTATTGATTTATTGAATCACACACATATCTTGAATCTGACATTAATAATTTGGTGTGATCGATTCATTGAATCTAGAGTATTTCATATTCATCAAATGATTTAAAATAAATGGTATTTTTAATCTTGGATCATGAACCATCTTATGTGACCATCATTCTGACAAGTTTTTTTTTGAAACTATTTTTGTGTTGCTCTGATACTGTTTTCAAATAACTGCCTGTTTTGATTTGTCTGTTGCTTGCCAAATTTGTAAATCTTGTCTGCGTGGGCTCTGTGTTTGAAACTCTTTGATATCCTTGTTCGTCTCAAGTGTCAATTTTAAATCCTCGAGAAGAGAGAACAATTGGTATCAGAAGTTTTTTTTATCCCTCTTGTCCTGTATAGCTCTTTATATTCCTCTTGTAATTAATTTTCTATTTCATTCAGAAATTGAAATCAATATCCAAATTGTTCTGTATTTATAATTCATCAAAATATATCAGAATCTGAAATTGTGATGAATTATGACTGCAATATATTTCACAACAAGAGGAGATTTTATCTAGATTTTCATGATGGTTGAATATTTATTATAATATCTTTGAACTGGCAATTATTTCACGACCATACTCATTGTCTATCATCATTCTGCCATCCATGATAATTTTTTTTATAAATGTGGAGAGTTTAATTTTTTTTTTAAAAATCATCTTGAATAAACAGTGAAAATATTTGTGATGGAATTGTGGTTATGTTTTTTTCAGAATTAGTGTCAATTGAAAATTTTCAATAATCTCGGTACAGTTGGTCATATTTCATAATATAATTAATTTAGAAATTTATTTCACAGTCCATTTCTGTACCTATCACATTTCTATCATTCATATTAGTTGTATATACTGGGGAGTTTTTCATATTTAAAGCTGAAAATGATAAAATATATAATTGATACATAAGCATGTCTCTAACCTCATTTAAAAATCCAAGCTCTGGTTATGCATGGTTATGAGACAACTTACAATTTAAGCTACGACTGACCTCATTTAAAAATCCAAACTTTGGTTATGCGTGGTCAGGGTGCTCTTAAATCAAAAGAAAAAGAAAAGAAAATAATGTGTAATTTTTTTTTATATGAAATTATCCTTGGTATATAATAACCAGCCTATCAATCCACTTTCTAATCTGTGAAATGTGTTGAAATTTTATAACGTATTATGATTTGTTGATTGGTAGGTATTGGGATTTGAGATTATTCGTTTTTGTCACTTAAATTGAATTATAATTATAATTCAAATCCATCACTGTTTTTTTTTGGTCTCATGTTTATAAAAATTCGTTTGAAAATTAATTGAAATTCATTTTTATATAACTCTCCTCATTTATATAAATTTCGTCGTAAATCAGTCATTTTCTGCATTGTGAAATATGCCACTAGTTCTCAGTTTATTATGATTTTTGTTTGACTGATTGAGATCTATGGTGACCATTCTTTCTCTTAAGCTGAAATTATATTTTTAGCCGTTTTTTCATATTTATTTCAAATTCTATAACCTTTTGATGATAACAAAAGGGGGAGAATGGGTTGAGATTTTGATTTATGAGTGAATAGTTTATAAATATTTTTTAATTCTGAAAATTTGTTATTATTCATACATTTCACTCATGCACAGTTATAGGGGGAGTTGTCAGTTGTAGGGGGAGCAAATAAATAGGCGGAGTTCGATATTCACTGTCAAACACATTTATTACGATCAAAATCTTTTATTTGTTTGTCATCATCAAAAGGGGGAGATTGTTGTATATGACGTAGTCGTATACACTATTATATGATTTTTGTTTGATGATAACAACCAAATAAATATATATTATAAATGTGTTTGATATCGTACTGTTAATATACATCACAGACAGGAATATAATATTTATATTCAAACAGAATACTACTGTACACGAATTTAAATATTAACACAGTATTTTATTTAAATAGAATATTTTTATTCCAGTATTCAAACAGTACTAATTTTTATAACTCCACCATTTATACATCTTTGTATTACATATCAAATACAATTTCATATACAGTGTTCTCCACTACAACACTCTATCTTTCAAGTACAGTTTCACTCACTCTTTCATTTACACAGACTCATATACATATACACTTTTTCACACTGTTCTTGTCTCCAATCTTCTGTCTTCATGGCTTCTCTGTCAAACATGTCTTCAGTCAGTCCAGTCTTCGTACCTGTCATATACAGAAACACACACACAGTACATGGAACAGAAATAATTTTCAAAATACATGTGAATATAAATTTTATTTTGAAAATTTATTTGCCTCAGAGTACGGTGTGTTTCTCATCACTTTTCTAGACTCGGTCTGATATGCAGGGACATAAAAACAAGTCTGGATGGCTGCATATACACACGTGTATACACGTGTGCACTGCCACGCCAATCCAGTGTGCAACTGAGGAGTAGCCGCAGTGGACCTTCTCGACTCAGTGCACGTGAAAAACAAAGTAAAAATGGCAGCTCAAAGGATCAAAGCAATCTAAACATAGTCAAAGAGATCGAGCTTCTACAAACATGAATGATTTAAAAGTGGTCGAGCATGACATCTTTCAAGTAAACATGGCCGAGCAGTAACAATATTGTTTCAGCATAACTCAAGTGTGCAGCATAGTACAAAATGCAACATGGAAGATATTTCCACACAAGCCAGTAAAGAATGCAAGGAGAGCCGAGCACAAGTCAGTTTCAAGTGGCATAAACAAATGCAACATAAACTTGGAGCAAGTGAAGGGTGCATATAAAATGGTGAAGCTGTTACAATTTCAATGAACATAGCAAAACTCAAGTTAGCAACAAAATGAGTCGAGCCAAATTGGACATGGAGCATGCAAATGTATATATACACGTATGGAAGCATGGGTGAAACAATGCTTTGTCAAAACTGAAGCATGGATACACAACACAGTGTGGAGTGGCAGTAACAACTAAAGCAATGGCAAGATGCAGTGTACAAGAGCCTCAACTGAACACACACGCATGGTGAAGTCAGAGGTTCGAGATCAACACAAGGTGGCAATATGGTGTGCAACAGCATATGCAAAGGAATAGAGCAGTGCAAAACTTCATAGCAGCATATACATGGAGGGTTCATTGCGCAAATACAGTTTCAGTTTCAAGTAAATGGAGCATTCATACATTGCAAATGTCATGTTCATGGATGAACAAAACTGGTTCAGCATTGCTCAAGTGCAAATGCAATATATACATGGCAGTAATGTAACATGGACAGAGTAGCATGATAAGTAGCAAGTGAATGAGCATGTCAAGTTACACAAATCAATTTAAGATGATAGTGCAGCTTCAATGTTGGCATGGTGAACAGAGAAGTCAAATGTACACACACAGTTTTGTGAAAGAGGATATACTTGGAAAAATTGAGTCACTGCTGTTTCCAGAAAATGGCAAGTCATTTAATTGTTCCAGAAATTATACTCAACATTTTTTGGCAAGTATGAAATCAAGTAGGACCACAAAATCAAGTCACTTATTTCCAGAGACTAGAGGTTTATTTTCGACAGGAAATCAAATTGAATAATAAACTCAATATGAGACCAGAGTTTTTATTCATAACATGGTTTAAATCTCACAAGAAAACATTTGGCAAGTGTTTAAAGTTGTTCAGAAATGCTAATATTTTTTTTCAAAGACCAGAAAGTCGAATTCTATGTTTCCAGAAAGTCATTCAAGACAGTGTTAAGTCGAGGCACAAAAGGCAACATTTTTCACGCAAGAAATCAAAAGAAGAAATTGTTCAATTGATTCCAGGAACCAAGGCAATATTGTTTACAAATTAGTGCTCACAGTTTTAAGGCAACAACTCACAATCTTCGCAAGGGGTCACAAGAACATCCATTCAAGGTTTAATCAAGCATACCAATCAAAGCCGATTTCATAAGTGGAAACAAAATCAGCAAGTGTTTTTCATGGCAATATCTTTAAGGGACCGCAAATTATTCTTCTGAATTGCCATAACAAATCCAAGGAATAATTGCAAGGGAACCACAAAACCAACTTATTATTTTCCAGAAATCAGCAATACATATTTGGCAACAGGTTCATCAATTAGTCTCGGCAACAAAAATGGAAAGAAATTCATTTCACAGAACTGAAATGATTTAGTTTTTTGATCAAGGTGCTTTCAGAAACAATTCCAGGAACAAAAAATGGCAAGAATTGCAAATGGATTTTTCAATATATACTCGGCAAGTTTTTATAACAATTCAATCAAGAAATTCACGCACAAACATTAAAAGCCGAGAATTTTAAAAAGGGAAAACATCAAAATTTCAGGCCAAGCCATACGATGGAAATCAGAGATTTAAAAGGATTTTGAATCCTATTTTAACACGCAATCATCGACAGTCAAGGGAGATCGAAAATAAAAATCCACAACATTCATGAACAAAGTCGAATAATCAATTATTCAGAAAAAATCACAGTTTCATTCAATCGAGAAAGACAGAAGAATCTTCCCAAATCAGTGAAGCAAGAAGCATCGCAAATCAACCTACATCATCAAAGTGAAGCAATCAGAGAACCACAAATTCATTCTCATCAAGCATCGATTCGGATTTGGGGAAGAACAAGAGAAACCCTAGTTTTTTTTCTTTCAGAGCCGCCGCCATTTTTGAGTTTCAGAACAAAAAGGAGATCGGGCAAAAGCAAAGCAAAGGGGCCGGCCTCTTTTTTATTTGACTTGCAATGACTCAAAAGAAAAAGGGAATGACCCCTCCTTTTTAAATCTCCTTTAGTTTATTTTGAAACAAGGGTTTCCATTTGTTTTTTGTCCTTAATGTTTGTATTTTTTTGTAAACCGAATTCAAACAGTGTCTAGATTTGTAAAGTCTAGGTAAAACAGTCAGGGTGTTGACTGTCAGTTTCAGAGTCTGTAAAATTCTGGGATACGGATTACGGGGTTGTAATTCGGGAAAATCTGATCGAGGGGATATTGATCAGTCTACGGTTTTGAGCGTAGGGTTAGTACAGGAGCAGGAGTGCAAGTTTACAGTGTCTGTAAGCGGGATCTGTTATTAACACCTAGTAGAAACCTTAGGAATGCAGCAGTAGGCAAGATTTGCCGAAGCTGGGTATCTCTGTGTGTTATTTACTTTCTGTACTTACTTACTCTGCTTTATCTGTGCTGGGATTAATTTTTTAATTATTTGATAAACTGTGATAAACCCTATTCACCCCCCCCTCTAGGGTTAATCTAGATCCAACAGGCTAGTTATTATCGAAAATTCGTTAAGTATTTCTCGAAGATATCCGGTCCATTAACAAAGCTTACAAAGAAGCACGAGAAATTTAAGTGGATTTCCGACTGCGAGGAAGCTTTCCAGGAATTGAAATCGAACTTGACAACCGCTCCAGTATTAACCATCATCGATGGCAATCAAGATTTGACTGTTTGGACAAATGCTTCTATTAAAGGTCTTGGTGCAGTGTTAATGCAAAGAGGCCAAGTAGTCGCTTATGCAAGCCGCCAGTTGAAACCGCATGAGAAAAATTATGTAACTCATGATCTTGAGTTGCTAGCCATCGTTTTTGCTTTGAAAATCTGGAGACATTACTTATTGAGTGAGAAATTCGAACTGTTTACAGATCATCAATCATTGAAGTATTTGTTCACCCAGAACGATCTGAACATGAGACAACAGCGTTGGCTAGAATTTCCTGCATCGTATGATCTGGATATTCTGTATACGCCAGGAAAGGCTAATGTTGTAGCTGATGCACTCAGTAGAAAGAATGAAATCATCGCCAGCATAACTGTTACATCTTCGATGATTGATAAGATTTCAGTCCTTCAGAAAGACGATGAATTTATTCAGAGAATTAGTTAGAGAATCAAGGAAGGTGAAACCACAAGTTTCCGTATTGACGATAAGGGAGTTCTCAAATTAAATGACAGGATTTGCATCCCGAATATTCCAGAGCTTCGAAGAGAAGTCGTGGATGAATGACATAAGTCCAAACTTAGTATCCATCCCGGTGTGAGCAAAATGTATAATGATATTAAGCGCACCTTCTGGTGGAGGGCAATGAAGAGGGGCATTTCTTTATATGTTAGCAGATGCCCTACTTGTCAATTAGTCAAGAGCGACCAACAAAAGCTAGCCGGATTGTTGCAACCGTTGGAAGTCCCAGGTTGGAAATGGGAATAGATTTCCATGGATTTCATATATGGTTTGCCCCGAACCAAGAAAGGTAATGACAGTATTTGGGTGATTGTAGATCCTTCACGAAGACCGCCCATTTCATACCTGTCAGATCCAATAGAACCGCTCAAAGTCTAGCACAGATATATTTCAAAGAAATTGTTAAGCTGCATGGAGTTCCCATCAGCATAGTCAGTGATAGAGACCCAATATTTGCTAGCAAATTCTGGGAGGCATTTCCGACAGAATTGGGAACAAAACTGAACATGAGCACCGCTTATCACCCTCAGACAGATGGCCAAACTGAGCATGTGAACAGAATTTTAGAAGATTTACTGCGAGCTTGTATTATTGATTTTGGTGGGTCATGGGAAGATCACTTGCATTTGGCAGAATTCTCATATAACAATAGCTATCAAGCAAGTTTGGGAATGTCGCCATTTGAAGCATTATACGGTAGACCGTGCAGATCTCCAACATGTTGGGTAGAACCTGGCAACAGACTTGTGTTGGGACCCGATATGATTCAAGAAGCATCTAATAAAGTCGATTTCATCAAGAAACGATTGAAAACCACACAAAGCCGACAGAAAAGTTATGCGGATTATAGAAGAAGAGATTTGGCATTCGTTGTTGGTGATTATGTTTATTTGAAAGTTTCTCCAATGAGAGGAGTAATCCGATTCGGTAAAACTGGGAAGTTGGCACCCTGATTTATTGGTCCCTCGCCTATACTAGAAAGAATTGGAATTCTTGCTTATAGGGTTCAGTTACCTGATTGGTTGCCTGGAGTGCATAATGTGTTTCACGTATCTCAACTTAGAAGACATGTGCATGATCCGGATCTTGTTGTAGAAGAAGCAGCGCAACAGGACTTGGAAATTACTCCAGAATTAGCAGTCAGAAGAGAGCCATTAAAAATTGTTGGCAAAGAAACTAAAGAGCTAAGGAGCAAAAAGGTTCATTTAGTTAAAGTGCAGTGGAGTAGTGATCCTAGAGACTGTACTTGGGAGACTGAGGAAAGCATTAAGCAAGCATACCCCAAATGCAGAGTGGACATCTCTGACTAACTCCAGTGCAAGGTACCTTCATAATACTTTGCATTTACATTTTGTTTCCTACTATACTGTTGTTTCCTTTTCGGGGATGAAAAGTTTTAAGTGGTGGAGATTGTAACAACCCGGAAAATACGAGCCAATTTAAAAAATTTAAATTGGATATTTTAAAGGAATTTAAACAATTGAAATAGAATATTTCAATAAAATAATGAACTAGAAATAGTGTGGCAGTTTGAAAATTTAAATTCAAACTTTGACTGACTGTACCGGGTGCAAAATATAACGGATTTTAGTGAAACCAAAAATATTTAAATCTGTTTATGAATATCTTTCTAACGAATCTGAAAAATTGAAGTTTCATAGCAAGAATCAAAAGTTAACGCCAAATGAATTTTCAGAAAGGTCGCTATGGAGAATATATAGCCCTTGAAAATAGACATTTTGCAAACGACCTCGAAATTCGGCGAAACCACTTTTGTTGGATCTGGGATGTCAAATTATTGCTAGGTTTCATATTTCATAATTTTTGAAGCTAGTATGTGAGCGTGGCAAAAGAAAACGTATTTGGTTAATTTCTATCAAATTGGATAGACCAGAAAATGGCCATTTTTCAAACGATCTCAGAATTCGATGAAACTAATTTTGTTGGGACTGTAGTGTCAAAAAATAGCTAGATTTATTTTTCTGGAATTTTTCGAATCAGTTTGTGGCCCTGACAAATTGAAATGTACGTTCAAAACAGAATTTGAATGTTTTATGTTTTAATTTGAAGAGTAACTGACTATAAAGGTCGAATTGGCCTACGAAACATATCCCATTGTGTACGGAATGGGGGTATTTACCTAGAGGCAACAGTCATTGGGTTTGAATTGGTGTCCCTGTGGAGAAACAATATTTAAAATTTTTAATAAAACCATCGACCAATAGAAATTTTCCATTCATAATTTAAAATAAAAAAAACATCAGAAAACCCCGCCCCCCCCCCCCCTCGACATCGACGGAAACCCTTTTATCCCCTTCCCGGCCATTTTCCGACCGCCACGGCGAGCATCCTCCACTCTTCAAATCAAGACAAGCCGCTCCCTCCCTCGTCACGTATTTCGAGAGAACCACCGCCCTGAAGTTCGGAACATCTAAGCGCCGCCGCCGCCTCCCTGGTGAACCGAGATGGACCCCACCACGTCGCGTAGACGCGTCTCTCCGCCCTCTTCAACCTCGCACCAGCCGATCGACGAACTACTTCACGGATTTGCCTAAAAATCCAAACCTAGTTTCGAAGAAACAAGGCAGGTAACGACTTGGGTTTCTGAATTGAAAAATAACACTTTTAAGTGTTGCAAACTTTGAAAAATCATATCTTTATGGAGTGTTAACGAAATTCGATGAAACAGGAAACATCGTGACCGCAAGGACGCTCTCTACAATCTAGAAGAGACCGCGGATTTTTCTGAGCCAGCTACGATTTTTAGCATCTCAAAAACCAATGTGAGATTTCTAAACTGAAATGTGGATAGAAATATCATATATAAATTATATAAGCGAAATATAAATTATATACGTGTTGTATATCTCATGTACATGCATGGTATAAGTTATATGAGCGAAGTATGAATTATACATGCATTGTTTAAATGATATGTGTGTTGGAATGGAAATAAAATAAATTTATATACGAATATATATATATATATATATACTCCCCTCATCCACAAACCACGGATGATATATTTATTGATTGTGAATTGGTGTGAAAAATTTGGTGAATAATGCGAATGGTTGATAGAATTGTTTGTGGTTGATAGTGTTTGGTTGTGGTTGAAAAATACCCATTGGTGATTGAAACAAATTTGAAATAAATTGTGGAAAAGAAAAATCATACTCGCCTGCGTGCGAATTAGATGTATGAAATCCCCATTGTCAAAAATCGCGAGGTTTTAAGGTAGAGCGAGGAGTCGTACTCGGGACGGTGCCGGTTTTAACTACCCTGCCGTTATGCTGCCGAAATTTTGAATAATATTCATGTGTTAGAATTATTTTCATATGTTGAAATTATTTTCATGTGTTGAAATTAAAGTCATGTGTTGAAACTATATCCATGTGTGGAAACGCTCATGTGTTGAGAATTCATGTGTTGAATGAATAAAGTGTTTAAACAATAAAAATCACATTTTTATTGTATATAAGAAGTATGTAAAATATTCGTGTTATAAATAAATTGTTTCAACAATAAAAATTACATCTTTCTTATATGTACCAACTATATAAAATATCCATGTGTGTAAATGCTCATGTGTTGAGAAGTGCGCATGTTGAAAAGGTTCATGTGTTGAATAAGAAGATCGAACAATAAAAATTACATTTTTATTGAAAATATGAAGTGTTAAATACATACATGTGTTGAATAAATATTTTAGATGATAAAAATACAATTTTTATCATGTATGTGATTTGCTAAAAATATACAAGTGTTGAAATAAATATTTGTTTGCTATGAATATTATTTTTAACATGTATAGAAACTAAATAAAATAGCCATGTGTTGAAATATATTTTAGTTCGCCAAAAATATCATTTTTTAAAAGAAATGTGAAGTGTTGAAAATAACCACTTGTTCAAATAAATATGCATGAGTCGAAATATTCATTAATTAGCTAATGATATGATTTTTGCTTATGTATGCAACATTAGAATGAATGGTGACTTTAAACCAAATTGAATCAAATATGAAATTGAATGGAAAATGATAAGTGATAAAAATTGCACATATGTACATGCATATTTATTGAACAGGTTATAGCAAAGAGGCTAAAGAAGAGGAATAAAATTGTGTGCCCGACAAATAGGTACATGTTTACTGTTTTGTTTGGGTGTTGATTTTATGAGCCGATTTGCTTTTTCTTTTTCTTTTTGAGATGAGACGCCCGTATGGCTATTTGGGAATTTTCCCTGCCCTTTCCGTACAAAGGAGGTTATGGCGAAATTTTCCAAAATTTAAAGGCGTTAGTGAAATTTTTGAAGTGATAACGATATTGAAATCGTCGAATGAACTATATATATATATATATATAAAATTAAAACGAATCATGGCCGTGCAGTTCGTGTTTTGAAACCGTGATTTCAAACGATTAGTGCGGGAGATCCGACCATCGAATTTTCCCGAAACCGCAACCGTTGGGTTCGTCTTGGAAATATCTTTCCAACGGCACCAACTTTGTAAAGATCCGACGATTGGATTGTCTGGAATGTTTAATTCAAATTTGAAGAAAAACAGCGCTAGAAACAATTATATTTATATATAAATATAAATATAAATATAATTAAATTAAATCGAATAACGACGTTGTAGTTCGTATTTTGTAATCGTGATTTCAAACGACTAGTGCGGGAGATCCGATCGGCGGATTTTCCCAAAACTGAAACCGTTGGATTCGTTTTGAAAAGATCTTTCTAATGATGTAAAATTTGTGAAAATCCAATGGTTAGATTTTTAGATATGTGTAAAACAAATTTAGTGAAAAACAGCGCCAGTGCCTCGGCACGACCTGAAACGTCGTTTAATTAAATATGGCCGTTTTTAAATAAATAAAAATGGAGATATATCGTTATAAAATATTATAGGCGATATAGAATAGAAATAAACCGATTTTGCTTGGTTTGCTTGATATTCGATGGATGAATGTGTTTGACCTGAAAATTATACTAAGAAACTGAAATGTGAATGTTGAATAATTTAGCCATGTGAAGAATTGATTTGAAAATCTAAATATACGTGGATTATTTGAAAAGGCCGAGTTCATTCTCATTTCAAATAATCGATCGACGGTGAGAAGTCGAAGAGTTGAAGACGGTTCAAGACCGACGATCTTCACATTGGATGGATGGACGCTACTGATGCTCATGATTGGAGTAGCTACCTTGAAGGAGCTGAAGTGGTAGCCGTCCGGACGTATTGTTGATTGTGCGGATATGCGAGGAATATGGTTCCTCCGGCTTCGTTCAAACCCAGAACGAACTTGTAAATGGACTGTGTGTCTGACATTGGATTTTGTTCTGTGCTGATTGATCTCTATTAAATATATATATCAGTTTGGCGGCGGAGAATTTATTCTCTT
This sequence comes from Allium sativum, assembly GCA_030737875.1. Lineage (NCBI taxonomy): Eukaryota > Viridiplantae > Streptophyta > Magnoliopsida > Asparagales > Amaryllidaceae > Allium > Allium sativum. Next base: position 102,223,331 of record CM060909.1, read on the forward strand.
GCTTAACGCCCTTCTCTGAGACGTACGAGCTCAGAAGTTATATATCGATAGAAATCTGTCGCATGGAGTGAATTTCCTGTGTGGCACGCCTAAGTGGCATATGATCAAGATTTCTATTGCAAAGCAAAGTCTTGTGGTTGATGATCAAAGCATGGTCTGTGTGACGTAGCTTTGTGTATGGCGTGGATTCGTGAGCCTCACACCTCGGTATGAGTCTAAAACGGGATAGTGACTGCAGGGAGAGCACGACGTTTCTTTCTAGCTATGGTGGTGTTAGTGACCTACCAGCCTTGACATTTATATATACTTTTCACCTGTGTGGTTGTTAGAATGCGAGGTGCCTCGATTATAGGTCTGTAAGGACCGGGAAACGTGTGTTCAGGAATAACTAATCCTCAAAAGTAAGAGATGACTGGCCCTGAAGATCTAGGGATTGCTGTGTGCGGTCCTGGGACATTTGCTAGAGTGTCTCGAACGGAGAGGAGCTTGCCCCTTGCCTCGACTCATGATGGAATCCAATTTCCAATACGAAATTGCGAACGTGATTGTATTACTAGTATGGCAACATAGTAGATGGTAGCTATGCCACCTAGGATTGATATTTATGATTGAATTTGCTTTTGAAACATATATGCACTAGTAATAATATCAAACACTTTTGTTTTATACGTATGAAGCATTTCTTGGCCATTATAAGGTAAAACTCTATCCTCTGGCTTGCGTTGCATTGTGTGATGGGACCTGAGTCTTATAATGGCTTCATTTTTATAAAAAGCATTGCGATGATTTAAAATTTATTTTATTTCATGCACCAGCATTCATTGGAGTAAACCCGTTCCGCGAAAGAAGCGTGGTCCTTTGATTTGCCTTATTGTTGTTGTATAACTAGTTAAGTAGATTTTTCATACCAGTCCCATGACTGACTCGTTGTGACGGCCCGCCCCGCACCAACTGACATTTACTCCAAAAGTGCGCTGTACATATGTCCAGTTAGCACGGAACGGGTCGTCAAAAGGAAAAGGAAGAAAGAAATGATCATACAAAGAACCTGTAGAATGTCTCCCAGTGCATATAATAAAATATAATAATAACATACTTGACATAAAACAGGAGAGACAGTGCATAAGCTGAAAATCAGAACTAAACATCATAGCAGCGGAAATCCAAAATACAGCTTATTACAACTTTCAAACTGTCTCAAAGCAAAAACAAGATAAAGGAGGTACACTACTAATGCCCAAGTAGCGACCACCAACGACACAGGGAGAATGTGTATATATATATATCATACGTGGAAGCCTCTTGCCCGCCTCCGAATCAGCTACTCGCGCACCACCAGCTAACATGTCTCTAGTCTGCTCGTGTGAGCACCCAGAGTAATAAGAGGAGACATAAAACTCTGGGTCAGACATAAAGCCTGGTATGAGCGATAAGCATCTAAAGTGAACAATAACAGGTAGACTAAAAACATACCTGAACCTGGACCTGCAACCAAAGAGTTAGCACTACATACTGTACAACACTCTAAGGTACCATATCAAACGGTATAAAGATACGGAGGTGGGGGAGGTGTGCATGTCATAATGATGGTAAACAATCAAGCATAGCATCCATCCTCACATCTCTTACTCAGTGCGTAAAGCATACGATATTCACCACTTCGATCACCCAACATACCTTGCTACGATCACTTTGCCCCATGAAGTCATAAATGGCTTCACTGCACTGATAACATAGCCACTAATTCTTCGCTATGTCCACTTGCCCCATGGAGTTATTCACCCCATCAGCGCTGGCTCATAGCCTTACCAATCCTTACTATGTCCACTTGCCCCATGGAGTTATTCACCCCATCTGCGCTGGCTCATAGTCTTACTACGCATCACCTTGCCCCTCAGGTTATAATGACCCTACTGCACTGATAACGTAGTCTTGCTACCATCACCTTGCCCCTCAGGTCATAATAACCCTACTGCACTGATAAGTAGCCATCCTTCATTTTTAGTGGTGAATCGAAGTTATGAACGTTGACAACTCCTTAGCACACGTCCCGCAGCAAAGTCCAACCATTAATTGAACTCCTTAGTTCCCAACTAGATCCTGAGCTCTAACTTCCCATATTGGACTACCTTTGCATCTCGGGTTATTGGTCAATACTGGGTCGGGTCGGGTTCCTCCTCAAGCCATCGGTTTGGGTCGAATATCCTCCATCTGTTCGGGTCGGGTCCTCTTCTAGTACGGTTCGGGTCGGGCGTCCCTTCTTGGTTCGAGTGGGTGTCCCTTCTGGGTTCGAGTCGGGTGTTTCCCTTCGGGTCGGGTCGGGTGCTTCCCTTCGGGTCGGGTCGGGTGTCCCTTCTTGGTTCGTGCTTCCGATCCGTCTCCATGCTCCCTTCACATGCTCCTATCCGATCCGTTTTCATTCTCCCGCTCCGATTCGTCTTTGTGCTTCCGCTCCGATCCGTCCTCCTTAGTCCGATCCGATCCCAGTCAGCTAGCGTGGCCTTCATTTTTGCCATTTTTTCCCAAGTGCCAGGTTCCGATCCGATCGGGTTCCTTGCTCAGTTCAACATATCCGATCTGAGCCCTATGTCCGATCCGATCCGAACCCTGCACTGTTTTCTGAAACTGTTCCAGCAAGTGTTTACGCCATTCGACGACGTTTTCGACCATTCTAACTATTGAAATCAATCACAAAGCATTTCATACAGTCATAGCAACATGCATAATCAACTACAAACATCATAACATCAACATGATAGGTTAAAATGGATCAAACATACCCAAAATCCCATATTTCCCCTTAAGCATGTTTAGGTGAAACTAATGATAGGATTAGCAAAACTTAACCAAATTAACCCAAATTCATATCAGAGGTCTAAAACATCATTTAGGAATTTATGAACATTTCCCCCGAATTTTATCATGCTTAAATTCGCTAATTAGCACTAATCACCCTTAACTAGCCATAATTAGTGTAAAACTATGTAAATCACTCACCTTAGCCACAAAATAAACTAAGATCTGAAATAATTCTCTGATTTGATGTGAATCTCAATGTCAAACAGCAGCTCCTATGTTGCTTTGGTGAAGATCTTCCTTGATTAGAGGTTGCTAAGCCAAATCCTTGACCAAAAGGTGATTTGGAGGTGATTTAGAAGTTGGAGGCCATTTTTAGGGTTCCTTGGTGATAAGTGGAGGCTAGAAAAATGAAATGGAATGATCCTCTATCTCATTTCAGCCTCCCCATAACCCTAATCCCGAAATGGGCTATGGGTCTACTCACTAATCACCCGATTTGGCCCAGTTAAGCAGTTTTTCACCCTCCAAACCTTATTTCAGCCATTTCTCCCAAACGGTAAGTCCGTTTGGCTATTATGACCACTCTACGGAAAGGTAAACCATCAAACGAATCAAATGGAAGTGGTTTCAGGTCAAAATTCCTTTCCAATCAAAAGTTATGGCCAAAACAGTACCAGCTAGGGGCAAAATGGTCATTTAAAAATCGACAAAAATCATAAGCATGGGAAATGACTCTAATGGATGTTTCCCAAAGTTACATGACCATACGACTTCATATGAGAAGGAAATAAATATTCTACGATCCCCCGATGCGTAGAATGCGGGTCATTACACTCTCCCCCCCTTAAGAAATTTCGCCCCCGAAATTCCCTAATCAAAACACACACAAGGTCCCGCATGCCTATCAATCATAAAACAACAATCAAACATACAACCAAGCAAAATAAGGCTATCCTGCATGCGGAATAACTAAGTCGTAAAGTAAATCTTACCAGGCAAAGAGTTCTGGATGCATCTTTCTAATGCTCTCCTCTGTCTCCCAAGTACAATCATTCTCGTTCTCGCCCCACTGAACCTTGACTAGCTTCACTGCCTTCCTTCGAAGTTGCTTCGTATCGTGCCCCACGATACGAATCGGCTTGCGGTTCCCAACCGCCTCGGGTTCTACTTCGAAGTCCTCTAACTGATCAGGTGAAATAGTCATATCTGAGTCGTGAACGAACTTCCTTAGTTGGGAAACATGAAATACATTGTGAACTCCCGCCATCTTCTCTGGTAAGCCAACTCTATATGCCAAATTCCCGACTAGTTCAAGAACAGGGAATGGGCCAACAAATCATGGTGCCAACTTGCCTCTCCTGCCAAATCGAATCACGCTCTTTAACGGAGAGATCTTAACAAACACCAAGTCACCAACGGAGAATTTTAAGTCTCTTCTCCTCTTATCAGCATAACTCTTCTGCCTATCTTGGGCAGCTTTCATTCTTTGCTGAATGATCTTAATCTTATCGGAAGTTTCCCTCACCACATCTGGTCCAAGCATAAACTTCTCGCCAGTCTCTATCCAACATGATGGTGAGTTGCACGGTCTTCCGTACAAAGCTTCATATGGAGCCATACCGATACTGGATTGGTAGCTATTATAATATGCAAACTCTACTAGATGCAAATAGTCATCCCATGATCCACCAAAATCCAATATACAAGCTCTCAAAAGATCTTCCAATATACGATTCACCCTCTCCGTCTGACTGTCGGTCTGAGGATGATATGCGGTACTGAGATGTAATCCTGACCCTAGAGCCTCTTGTAAGCTTTTCCAAAACCCACTAGTGAACAACGGGTCTCGGTCACTCACAATGCTTTTGGGTACTCCATGAAATCTCACTACCCACTTCATATACAATTCTGCCAACTTGGCTGCCGTTCTGGTCGATTTGACTGGTATAAATCTTGCGCTCTTAGTCAATCAATCTACAATTACCCAAATGCTATCATATCCCGATCTAGTCCTTGGTAAACCATCGATGAAATCCATCGAGACTTGCTCCCATTTCCATTCGGGAATTTCTAATGGTTGCAACAACCCACTAGGCTTCTTTTGCTCGGCTTTAATTAGCTGGAAATTCATGCATTTGGATATAAACTTCCCAACGTCTCTTTTCATCCCTTCCCAGTAGTAAGTCTGTTTCATGTCTCGATACATCTTATTACCACCGGGGTGTATAGTCAGTTTTGAGTGATGACATTCTCTAAGCACTTCATCTCTCAAACCATTCACGTTGGGCACAACTAGTCTTCCATTCTTTCGAAGCCATCCATCTCGATCAAGCCCATACACATCCATCTCCTCACCGTCGATGTCCATTTCTAACTTGGAGATGATTTCTAATAGATTAGGATCGTCCCTCTGACTGGAACCAATCCGCTCTATCAAAGTGGGTCTGATCGTCAAACTAGCTAGCATAACTGGATCCAATTCGCACCTTGGTCTGAAATCAAACCCCGCGATATACTCCAGTTGCTTCCATTCAAGAAACATTGCCCCTAAGCTGGCATGTCTCCTACTCAAGGCGTCGGCTACCGCATTACCTTTCCCAGGTGTGTATGCGATATCAAAATCATACGAAGCCAAGAACTCTAACCATCTCTGCTGACGGAGATTCAGATCTTTCAGGGAGAAGAGATACTTTAACGATTTATGATCGGTAAACAACTCAAATCTTTCTCCCAAAAGATAGTGTCTCCACATCTTCAGCGCAAACACGATCGCTGCTAATTCCAAATCATGGGTAGGATACTTTTTCTCATGCGGCTTTAGCTATCGACTAGCATAAGCTACAACCCTACCTCCTTGCATCAATACTGCACCCAGTCCGGTACCACAAGCATCCGTGTATACCATCATCTCTTCATTCCCTTTAGGAATGACTAACACTGGCGCACACGTCAACTTCTCCTTTAGACTTTTGAAGGCATCCTCACACACTCCGTCCCAGATGAAGGACTGATTCTTCTTAGTCAACTGAGTCAACGGTGCTGCTATCTTGGAGAAGTCCTGGAGAAACTTACGATAATATCCAGCTAATCCCAAGAAACTTCTTACATCTGTTGCATTCTTGGGCGTAGGCCAATCCTGTACCATGGCCACCTTCGCAGGGTCCACGGCAATACCACTCTCGGAAACAACATGACCCAAGAATCTCACTTCCCTTCTCCAAAAATGACACTTAGAGAATTTCGCTTTCAATTGGTGTTTCCTCAACACCTCCATCACTATCCTCAAGTGTCCCTTGTGTTCCTCCTCTGTCCTTGAGTAAACAAGGATATCATCCACGAACACAAGAACAAACTTATTCAACTGATCTCTGAATACTCGATTCATAAGATCCACAAAATAGGTTGGTGCATTGGTCAACCCAAACGGCATGACCAACCACTCATAAAATCCAGACGGCGTCCTAAATGCCGTTTTCGGAACACTCTCATCTGCTACTCGAAGCTGATGAAATCCTGTCGTGAGGTCCAACTGGGAGAACACTCTTGCTCCTTCCAGCTGATCAAACAAATCATCTATCCGTGGTAGAGGATACTTATTCTTCCTTGTCACCTTATTCAACTCGCGATAGTCCACACACAAACGAAGGGAACCATCTGCCTTAGTGGCAAACAAAACTGGTGCTCCCCACTCGGAGACACTCCTTCTAATAAATCCCTTCTTCAAAAGATTGCTGACTTGCACCCCGAGCTCTCGCTGCTCCCTTGGTGCCATACGATGAAGTGGCATCACTATATGCCTGGCATCTTTCACTAAATCAATACGGAACTCAATCTCTCGGTGTGGTGGAAGCCCGGTCACCTCCTCGAAGACGTCCGGATACTGGCCAACCACGGGCACATCTGACAACTCATCCTGCGGGATGTCGAGGGAATTTACAAAACTAGCCATAACCCCATCACTAGGTAGACTAACAAACACTACCCTCCGCCCATCATCCGCCCTCACTGTCACCAAAAAGCCCTCACAGTCTACCACCACCCCGTATCTTTGGAGCCAATCGACTCCCAATATAATGCCATACCCAGTAAAGCCCAAAACAAAGCAATCACATACAAACATACATCCATGACTCGATAAGACCAAATTCCTGCAAATCATACTAAGGCTAGTCGAACCACCAATCGTGTTCGTCACAACCAATGGTTTATCGACTATCTCGGGTTCCAGTCCCAACCTATCTACCAGGTCACTAGATATGAAGGAACGGGAAGCCCCAGTATCAAACAAAACTCGAACTGGTATATCATGAATAGAAATCATACCTTGAATAACAACATTCTTTCCTTTCTCCGCCGCAGTTGGGGCATTCGACGAAGAAGGAACAACATCAATAACATATGCTTTCACAATCTGCTTCTCCTTAAGAGGTTGCGGACACTTATCCTTGAAATGTCCCACTTGACCACAGTTGAAGCACTTCTTATCCGCTGGCTTGGCCCGACAATCTATAGCATAATGGCCCTTCTTACCACAGCTGAAGCACTCAACATCTTTCTTGCTCTTTTTCTGGCCACCTTTTGATTGGTCCTGCTTCCTCTTATTCTGAGAATTATTCTTGCCTCCACCGCCTGCTTGCGGCTTTGGCCCTTCTGCAGATGCAGCCTCAGTCTTTGACTTAGGGTAAAGACTCTCTGATCTCAAAGCCTTCCCCACAATCAATTCAAAAGTCTCATTGATGTGGTTGATAAGCCTTTCCCCCAAGTATCCATCCAAACCAGTGATGAACTTCTCATTCTTCTTTTCAGGAGTATCGATAAGAGACAGTCCATACTTCGACAAAGTGTCGAACTCAGCAATATAATCAGAAACTGCCCTTCCATTCTGCTTGAGTTCCAAGAACCTCTTAAACAACACTGACTTCTGGGCAGTTGGAATAAACTTCTCGCTAAAGCGAGCCTTGAACTGATCCCAAGTAACCTGATCTTCTGGAGTAGCTGTTCTAATGGCATTCCACCAATTCATCGCTCGCCCTTGCAGTTGACGAGACGCTAGCCTTCTCTTCATCGCATCCTCAAGACCCAAGTCATCGAAGATACGGTCACAGCTATCCATCCAGTCCTGAACATCCGTGGCCGACTCCGTTCCGTGGAACGGCTTCCCCCAAGGTTAGTGTAATCTTTGCACAACTTGGCGAAACCGACCCTAGGCGCCTGCACTACAGGGCCGACACCAACCCCGAGATTGGGAACTGCCCCTTGCACTTCTCTAAGCATGTCTCTCATGAGGTTAGTAAACATCGCCCTCATGTCAGCGGAATTCCCTTGGTTGGTCCCTCTACCAGCACCCCTTGTGTCTCGGCTCATCGTTAATCTGTAAAAGAGAAACGATTAACGACCCCATAGTGGTGCTAGTGTAGTGCGACTTCATTCTTATACTACTAATAGTATATACATATATAGCTTTTGAAAACCAAAGTAATCACAAATACGCGCTCTCATATACGTACAATCTCTCCCTGGTGTCTTTCCCTAGGTTAACTACGCAACCTAGAGCTCTGATACCAAGTGTGACGGCCCGCCCCGCACCAACTGACATTTACTCCAAAAGTGCGCTGTACATATGTCCAGTTAGCACGGAACGGGTCGTCAGAAGGAAAAGGAAGAAAGAAATGATCATACAAAGAACCTGTAGAATGTCTCCCAGCGCATATAATAAAATATAATAATAACATACTTGACATAAAACAGGAGAGACAGTGCATAAGCTGAAAATCAGAACTAAACATCATAGCAGCGAAAATCCAAAATACAGCTTATTACAACTTTCAAACTGTCTCAAAGCAAAAACAAGATAAAGGAGGTACACTACTAATGCCCAAGTAGCGACTACCAACGACACAGGGAGAATGTGTATATATATATCATACGTGGAAGCCTCCTGCCCGCCTCCGAATCAGCTACTCGCGCACCACCAGCTAACCTTTCTCTAGTCTGCTCATGTGAGCACCCAGAGTAATAAGAGGAGACATAAAACTCTGGGTCAGACATAAAGCCTGGTATGAGCGATAAGCATCTAAAGTGAACAATAATAGGTAGACTAAAAACATACCTGAACCTGGACCTGCAACCAAAGAGTTAGCACTACATACTGTACAACACTCTAAGGTACCATATCAAACGGTATAAAGATACGGAGGTGGGGGAGGTGTGCATGTCATAATGATGGTAAACAATCAAGCATAGCATCCATCCTCACATCTCTCACTCAGTGCGTAAAGCATACGATATTCACCACTTCGATCACCCAACATACCTTGCTACGATCACTTTGCCCCATGAAGTCATAAATGGCTTCACTGCACTGATAACGTAGCCACTAATTCCTCGCTATGTCCACTTGTCCCATGGAGTTATTCACCCCATCTGCGCTGGCTCATAGCCTTACCAATCCTTACTATGTCCACTTGCCCCATGGAGTTATTCACCCCATCTGCGCTGGCTCATAGTCTTACTACGCATCACCTTGCCCCTCAGGTCATAATGACCCTACTGCACTGATAACGTAGTCTTGCTACCATCACCTTGCCCCTCAGGTCATAATGACCCCACTGCACTGATAAGTAGCCATCCTTCATTTTTAGTGGTGAATCGAAGTTATGAACGTTGACAACTCCTTAGCACACGTCCCGCAGCAAAGTCCAACCATGAAGTGAACTCCTTAGTTCCCAACTGGATCCTGAGCTCTAACTTCCCATATTGACTACCTTTGCATCTCGGGTTATTGGTCAATACTGGGTCGGGTCGAGTTCCTCCTCAAGCCATCGGTTCGGGTCGGATATCCTCCATCTGTTCGGGTCGGGTCCTCTTCTAGTACGATTCGGATCGGGCGTCCCTTCTTGGTTCGAGTCGGGTGTCCCTTCTGGGTTCGAGTCGGGTGTTTCCCTTCGGGTCGGGTCGGGTGCTTCCCTTCGGGTCGGGTCGGGTGTCCCTTCTTGCTTCGTGCTTCCGATCCGTCTCCATGCTCCCTTCACATGCTCATATCCGATCCGTTTTCATGCTCACGCTCCGATTCGTCTTTGTGCTTCCGCTCCGATCCGTCCTCCTTAGTCCGATCCGATCCCAGTCAGCTAGTGTGGCCTTCCTTTTTGCCACTTTTTCCCAAGTTCCAGGTTCCGATCCGATCGGGTTCCTTGCTCAGTTCAACATCTCCGATCCGAGCCCTATGTCCGATCCGATTCGAACCCTGCACTGTTTTCTGAAACTGTTCCAGCAAGTGTTTACGCCATTCGACGACGTTTTCGACCATTCTAACTATTGAAATCAATCACAAAGCATTTCATACAGTCATAGCAACATGCATAATCAACTACAAACATCAAAACATCAACATGATAGGTTAAAATGGATCAAACAGACCCAAAATCCCATATTTCCCCTTAAGCATGTTTAGGTGAAACTAATGATAGGATTAGCAAAACTTAACCAAATTAACCCAAATTCATATCAGAGGTCTAAAACATCATTTAGGAATTTATGAAAATTTTCCCCGAATTTTATCATGCTTAAATTCGCTAATTAGCACTAATCACCCTTAACTAGCCATAATTAGTGTAAAACTATGTAAATCACTCACCTTAGCCACAAAATAAACTAAGATCTGAAATAATTCTCTGATTTGATGTGAATCTCAATGTCAAACAGCAGCTCCTATGTTGCTTTGGTGAAGATCTTCCTTGATTAGAGGTTGCTAAGCGAAATCCTTGACCAAAAGGTGATTTGGAGGAGATTTAGAAGTTGGAGGCCATTTTTAGGGTTCCTTGGTGATAAGTGGAGGCTAGAAAACTGAAATGGAATGATCCTCTATCTCATTTCAGCCTCCCCATAACCCTAATCCCGAAATGGGTTATGGGCCTACTCACTAATCACCCGATTTGGCCCGGTTAAGCAGTTTTTCACCCTCCAAACCTTATTTCAGCCATATCTCCCAAACGGTAAGTCCGTTTGGCTATTATGACCACTCTACGAAAAGGTAAACCATCAAACGAATCAAATGGAAGTGGTTTCAGGTCAAAATTCATTTCCAATCAAAAGTTATGGCCAAAACTGTACCAACTAGGGGCAAAATGGTCATTTAAAAATCGACAAAAATAATAAGCATGGAAAATGACTCTAATGGATGTTTCCCAAAGTTACATGACCATACGACTTCATATGAGAAGGAAATAAATATTCTACGATCCCCTGATGCGTAGAATGCGGGTCATTACACTCGTAGTTTGTTTCACCTTGCAAACTCGGGTGCCCTTATTTTCACACGGTCATCCTAGTATCAGGTAGATGGCATATTTTGGCTTGGCACCGCATCAGAGGTGCACTTTTGGGCTCATGGCGAGGCTTGACTACACCGTGATGACTATGATTCTTTCCGCCATTACTATATATGTATTATGATTCCGCCATAGGCGATGTAGACTGATGTATCGTTTATGTACTCTTTATATATGTGATTCCGCCGCAGGCGATGTAGACTGATTATGTATTATTATGCACTAAGTTATATCCTGCACTGTGCTCTCTGATGTGGTGATATTTATATGATTCCGTTGTCATATTTGTGTAAATTATTCTACTTGTTGTTTATGCTATTATCTGTACTCTGCTAATGATGATTAATGTGTTATATTCCAATGATTATCTTTAAAGCCGTCGTATGGGGTTTTAGGATCGTCACATTTTGTTAGTTGGCTTTGCCTAAGGGAGATCCTCATGTTGATATCATCAGTCTTTGGTGCGACGGTCACTGTGGGGGTTCGAATTTCGAGCAGCGCGTGACCTAGGGCTGACATATTGAAGCTATAGGAGTCGACAGGTGGTACATGGGTGGCGTTGGAAGTTTTAGAAGGAGTCGACATTGATTTTGGGTCTGAAGGGCAGTTTGAACTGGAACTGAGGAGGAGGAGTTTGGGTTTAGAAATGTCGCAGTATTTTTGTAGGGTGCAATGGTATCAGTATTGATAGAAATTGATTTACAGTAGGATTTAGGTTGTGCAACAGTCGGTGTTTGGGGATGTATCGACATTAGGGATGAGGCGTAAGGCAAGAACGCGATGAACAATAGTATACTGGTGATGAGCTGGGTTAGTTTGGAGAGCTCGGTCTTTGGAATTCGGATGGTGGAGCTCGATCAGTGTATTAGGGGATGGTGGAGTTTGATGCTGAGTTGAGTTGGATGGGCAACTGACTGGATGAACGTGGTTAGGTGTTGCCTACGAAGCGTTGGAGGATATGCCACAATGAATAATTGCAATGGAGGGGGTGATTTCAGTTCTAGAGCGTTTGGAAAAAAAATTGATTTGACTAGAGAAATTGGGGAACTTGTCTATTGTTAACAAGGTATACGTTTTAATCGAAATTTATAAATACATAGATTAATTTATTTATTTGTTAACTTAAATTTAAATTAGTAATCGTTCAATAAAAATAAATAAATCATAGGTGCGGGGAAAATTTGGTTGAGATGATTCGAGTAAGTTCGTAAGCACATCGATGTGGAATTAAACGGGATTTATTTGGATATTCCACAAATGAAAATCAGGTGAGTAAATCTCGCTTAAAAATTTATTTTTATCATTAAAAATAAATTGTTGGGTGCTTGGTTGCATTTATAAATTATTTATCTGTCTTGGTTATTATACATATATATATATATATATATATATATTAGTTATTGAGGCTTGGTGGTTGTGGCTATTGTGTGCATATATATATATATATATATATATATTAGTTATTGAGGCTTGGTGGTTGTGGCTATTGTGTGTGTGTATATATATATATATATATATATATTGGATTTCCCGTAGTCATTAGCGGATGCCCGCAGTACCATTAGCGGATGGCCCTATTGCCCTACGTTATATGAGTGGATGACCTTCTATACCGCGATATCTTGCCTTGTAGCGGGATTGGTATTATTTATGTTGTCTAACATCCGTGGATGCTGGAAAACAGGTTGGAGGAATCCAATTGGATTCCTCATATTTATTTACTGTTGTTTACATATTTGTATATGTGTGTGATGTGTGAATTGAATGGATGATTTGTGCGTTTGGATATTAGAATATCACTGGTCCTTGATATTTATATTTAAAAATATTAAGAAGAGATTATTGAATTTAAAAAGGAAAAATTATTTTCTAGAATGGGAATTGGATTTCAAATAAGATTTGAAATAAGAACTTGTTTTCAATATTTAAAACAAGAAGTGGAATCTATAAATGATGTTTATGAATAAAGAAGGGGAATTTTCAGTGGAAAATTTATAAATTCAAATCAAAGTATGTATTGAAAAGGGGATTTTTTAATTTGGAATCATTTCAGAAAGAAACGATAAAATTTATTTCGATGTTCAGAATGTAAGTGAATTTAAATAAATCCCTTATGATTTGGAATTCAACTATGTCGAATTTAAAAATAAATAATTAAAAATGAACTATTTTCAGAAGGAATATTGAAACTATATTAATTAGTAATATAATATAAATTAAATATGAAATAGATTCTATGTTTATACATATATAAGTTGTAAGTATAAAATATCTTCGAAGGTATATTGGAAAATGGAAATTTACTTTCTGCAAAGTAGAATTTGGATTTCAAATGAATTTTGAAATAGAAAGCTTGTTTTGAATTATAAAACAAGTAAGTTGAATGGGAATCGATATTTATTGTTGTTGGATAATTTGGAAGTTAGTCTAAGTTTAATTATAGAAGGTTGTTTAATATAAAACACGGAAGTGATTTATAAACTATATTCATAAATGAAATGAAGTAATTTTCATTAGATAAGTTGGAAATAGATTTTTCCACATATAAGAATTGATATTTAAAAATCATATTTTTAAATGAGAAAGAAGAGGTGATTTTTATGATAAGGAACGGAAATTTTGTATTACAAACTCTTATCTGTCTCAAGATAAGAACGTTGTCGATTACGGTCTGAGAGGTAATTAAAATACCCCAACTTGAACGACCTCACTATTATTAAGGGATGATATTAGTTTGTAATTGTGAAGGGTGTTGAATAAATTGTTTTTCCTCATAAAGGGAATTTATAATTGGAAATTCGATTATATCGTTATTTTATAAATAATATAATTTCATAAGAATTGGAATTGAATATGGAAATTTTAGTTTTATTCATAACTGAGATATGAATATGGAATAAAATAATCAACAAGTGCAATAATCTGAATTATTAAGTTAGTTTTGGATAACGGGTTTACATTTATTGAAAATGGAGTTGAGATTATTTTATAAACAAAGTTTTAAACGTTTATATTTAATTTAATTAAAACGAACTCACCGCAGCGCGATAGTTCGTAATTTGGTGTTCCGAACTTCAATTGAGTATACAAAACTCAATATAAGCTGGAATTTGATGAAACTAGAAACATTTGGACCTATTGAATAATAGTTTTCTAATGGAAGTGAAAAATCTAGATTTCGACTTAAAGATTTTGAGTTATGTCAAAATCAAATTTTAGAAAAGTCGCTGTAAAATCGTTGTAAAACCATAACGATTTAATTAATTAATTAAAAGGATTTTTAGTGAATAAAAATCCGAATTTCGATTAGAAAAAACCAAATTTGAGTATAAAATAAATATGAACTCAAGCAAGTTGAATAAAGTGATTTTTGATAATAAAAACAGATTTTGAATGATGGAATGATATTAACTAAATAATACAAGAAGTTAGATGATATGATTTGAATTGAACTTGATGTGAGTTAAGCAAATTGGATTTTTAAATTAGAATTTGAATTCAAATATGAGGCGTGAGTTATAAATGGAATTCGAATTGTCAAAAATGAATTGCAATATGTTTGAACACTATTAATTCAAACAATAAGTGAACGGAGTGGTTGAATTATTTAATGAATTAATTAGTGGAATTGATTGCGGTTAAATCAAAATAGTTGTATGGGTTGGAATAAAATGAAAATGCAGGTGCATGCATATTGGGCAAGTATGGGATAAAGTGAATGAAGAGTATGAAGATTTTAATTTAAGTGCCCAACAAAAAGGTACATGTTTAAATTTCCATATAAGGTTTTACGCATCGAATCAGCAAGCTGCTTGGCTTTTTGATTCTCTTTTTGAATGGAAAGGGCCTAGAGAGGCGAGTTGGGGTTTGAACAATTGACCGGTACAGGGGAGGTGCTGGCGAAATTTTCTGGAAATTTAAGGAGTTATATTATTTTTAAGAAATTTTGAAAATACAAATCAATATGTCGATATATATAGAATTTGATAAGGGATATGGAAAATAGTTAATGAATGAGTATTAAATAAAAGGTGCCAGTGATTGTTTGTGTAATGACCCGGGGGATTTACGACCTTGGTAATCGACATAAACTCAATTTCGACTTATTCAAGAATCAAAAATACCAATACAACATTAGAGTAACGCCAATCTCACAGCGAAACGAACAAAATATAGTATACAACATAAATTTTAAATACAAATCTATCATTTGTATATACATATCATCATTAGGGTATAACACTTACATCACAGCGGAAATAACAATAGTTGTATAATCTTGAAGCCTCCTGCTCCAAGCTCTCCAAATATATCTGTAAAATCATGACTACTTGACTGCCCGTGCAAATTTGGGCACCCAAGAGTTTAGGGTAAAACAAAACAAAATAAACTTTGGGTCAGTCATGGGACTGGTGTGAGTAGACTCCAACCATTTGTTTAACTTTTAAAATCCTTTTAAAGGAAAGAACAATCATAATACCTATCCACACTTAAACACAAATGGTTTTTACCTTACGATAATCCAAAACATTCTTTTAAAATCAATAGTCTTCTGATATTATAATAATGTCTAATACAAGTAAATATCAATCTAGTAGAGCGCTTTCATCTCACGCTCCACATATATAATATACAATCAAAAACCGCGGACTCTTATTGGGTAATGGATTTCCAACTGTGACAAGGTATGGAACCACCTTCTGATCAGTGTACTCTAGAAGCGATACACTGGAGTTCAATAAGAATAACTCATAACTCGGCCACACATGACCAGCCATTCATTTCACTTGAATGTTCCGAATATATTGTCACCTTACGGTTAGTATACCAACATAACCATTCCCGAGTGATACAGAATTGAAAGAAGTAACAAATATGAATATTCTCTAGATGGTGACAATATAACCTACTTGGGTGCGACCCACTTAGCCATGCTGCGTGCCCGATTTCTATCATTTCCCTGTTGATGAGGCTTGAGGTCATGACGTATCTTTTAACAAATCACCCCTTTATTTAGTTTGAATGCCACATCGTCATACCCGTCAAATCACAAATTGATTTTCCCAAATATACCACGGGTATAAGCTAAGAGAAAGGAATTCCTCCACCACCAATGTAAATACATTCGAAATGATCAACTTATGTGATCTACCAGATATACTCTGTCAGACATTCGTCCATTCAAGTTGTCCTGGGACTGGACAACCCGAAGGCACTATTCTATAAATCCATCTTAGGCAATTTCTACCTAGGATTTACTGAACAGCCCTTGCATAACTCCGTCTTCAATTATCTTCATCATACTTGATTTGCAATGCTAATGCCATACGGAGTGGTTTTCAGATAATATATCTGATCCCGGTCTCTCCGTATTGACAACGGAAATGGTCAAACTTTGATAGTCGGTTATTTAACTATCAAAGGAAAACATGTGTACAAACAACGGTCGTATTCCCAAATGGAAATCTTACCAATCAATCATCATTTCATTTCCCAATTTCCCATTTATCGTTTCCATATATTCATAAATTCCTTATTTTCTAAAATTAGAAAATATACGTTATTAACTTTGGAAAACGTTTTCATTTCTAATTCATGCATCAATATCTTTCCACCTCTATCAGTCTCTAACTGTAAACTAGTAAGAGAACAACTTCCCAAGTATAAACCCCGAAGGCCGAAACCAACATCAGATCGATACCCAGAAAGCCATACAACTCAACTAATTTCCAATCAGTTTGTAATTTCAGTAATTCCATTTAAATTCCTAATTCAAACTCAAGATTCCTTTATAATATTTTATTTGCAAAATATTTACTTTAATCTAATTTCTCACATAGAATGTGAGTAATATTTGTTTATATAATCAAAACAGATTGATTTCATATTTAAAAACAATATCTCAAACCCGAATTCTGTTTATATTTTTATTTGCAGAATTATTCATACAAATCTTATTTCATTTCCAACATTTATAATCTCATTGCAAATTTCCTTTATAGCTACTACGTTCACATTCCATTTCAATTATCGGTGTTAAAACCGATTTTACTTCTCTATATAAATTCAAATTTACATATTCAATTTATCAAATGATAAATATTTCCTTAATTTATAAACATCGTTTATAAATTATTCTCCTCAATTTATCTGTTAAAACAGATTTCTATTAAATATTTACTTTTAATCAATATCATGTTACACCCGTGTGCGAAGCACGGGTCTAAACCCTCCTAATGTAAAATTATCTTTTTAAAAAATTCTATTCATTTTCCAAATATTTCCATTTATAATTCTATCTACTTTCCAAATAAATATTCCTTTTATAATTATATTTATTTTCCAAATAAATATTCCTTTTATAATTATATTTATTTCCTATAAATATTTCATGTATAATATCCGATTTATTACCTATAAATATTTCATATATAAAATAATATTTATTTCCTATAAATATTTCATTTATAATATCATATTTATTTCCTATAAATATTTCACTTTCAAAATACACTTTGAAAATTCCCTTTTTTACATTCCATTATTTCTTATGGTATTTAAAATACCAATTAAACAGACCAGTGTCATCATAATCAATCACAAGTTTTATATCACATCATATATCACAATATATGGAAACAAACAGTATTATAAATATTGAGGAATCCAGTTGGATCCCTCCAACCCGTTTCCCTGCATCCACAAATTTTAAACAAAATAAATAACATCGATTTCATTTCAATATGAAATATTCTGATAAACAGAATCAATATTTGATTAACGATTTATATATATATATATACACATATATATATCGTTATCTATAATTTCAACCAATAAATCAGCAATTCAACCAAACAATCATCACAAAGCAATCAATCATCATTTATCAATACTAGATTATATTTATAAAAATATAAACTGTACATAGTTAGTGAGATTTACTCATATTGGATGGTAATCGTTAAATAACGATAACTGTCGGTTGATGTAGACAGACAGTTTATTTCACTATAAACTGTAACGAGCTCCAATTCACTCTTAGTCCATTCCATTGTGTAGCTGCTGTCCATACGATCCCAACGGATCTTGTTTTGTCAGATCCTGATCACGCATGATAAAGTTATAAAGATTACAATTTATACACTATTATATTTATATTAAACTCAAATTTATAAATAAATCCAGGGCCTAAACATTTTGTACTCGGCCCATACTTTACCTACCTGTTAAAAACATTATTCCATCTTCTCCCCTGATAGTTCGATATTCTTGCGAACTTATCCCAACAGCCATAGCCGAGAATCAAGCCTTCCAATCTCCTTCTTCTCTCCCTTAAAACATAAACCAATAATGCCATTATCACCTCCTATAAAATCTCCACTTTTCCATGTCTTTAAATCAACGCTCGATCTCCGTTCTTCCATCGCGGTTTCTCGTCAGCACTTCGTCGCATAGGGAAAAGTCGCGACATCTTTCCACTTCAAATCCACTGGAAAATTTCCTACAAGACCCAAACTTCCTGACGATCATCATTACAACCTCCAATTCTAGAATAAATGCTCCAATTTCCCCGTGATTCTGAACCCTAGGCGTCGCTGAAGGCACCGCGAGCCAGAAAAATCCATCGAGCTCAATAAAATATGTATAGGATTGAAGAGTATCACTTATCGATCACTAATATATGAATCCTGTGATTTATAGGATTTGTTTCGATTTGTTTAAGATTTTAGAACTTGGGATTTTCCTGTAGAAAAAATTCTAACGAGCGGCGCATTTGCATTTGACTAGAGGAAAAATAGTTTAGGGTTAGTAAGGATGTAGTGGTATTTATAGGGTAACTATATTATTTTTATATTCGATTATTATATTTATTTGTAACCCAACGCTGTCTGTATTTGTCATTAAAAATTCCTACGATCACATACAATATCCAAATTCGATAAAAATGGACATACAGCTACAGTTCGACATTACGGACCCAACGAAACTTGTTTCTTCCAATTCTGAGTCTGTTTTCTCACACAACATATTTCTAAAGTCAAATTATCGAATGTTTTTCACATTAGAATCCCGTACGGCCGCATACTGAATCCAAAAATCACGGAAATTGAAATCTAAAAATAATTTAATATTCCGCATCCAACAAAATTTGTTTCATCGAAAACGAAGATCATTTGCAAATATGGTTATTTTTAAAACTCTAAATAAACCCATTTAAATATATATATTTAAAAACAATTTAATTTAATATTAATAAATTAATATTATCGTATATATTCACATAGAATATAATACGGCTCCAAAATATTCATATCTGAATTTATAGCTCGACATTTCAAATTCAGATTAAATCAATATTCAATTTATATTAAAAATCCTTTTTATAATATAGATAAATCATTATAAATTATAAAGGAATTCCATTGGCTCCGAACATTTCTTGTTTCACAGAAATCCGACTTAAAACGGATTCTGTATATTTGTTTAAAGTTCAAATCGCTAAATTACGAACTGTCGCGCCATTTCGAGCTCGTTTATAATTTATATTATAATTAATACGTTCAAATGTCGTTTACATAATATATTCATTATTATAATTCAATTCTAAACTGAATTAAATATTTTAAATGATCCAATTCACACAATATTGTTAATTTAGCTAATTCCGACTATTTCAGGATTAAATATATTATTATATTATTTATATTAATTAAATATTCAATATTATTTAATTAAAACAACCATTTAAATCTCTAAATAACTATTTAAATAATTAAATTAATTAATTATTACACCGTAAAAATACGGGACGTTACAGTTTGATTGTTTGATTGATGTTTTATTTTCCTTTGATAGTTAAATCACCGGCTATCAAAGATTTTTTTAATCATCATTGTCAATACGAAGAGACCGATTGGATTTAATATCCGAAAACCACTCCATATAGGCATAGGCGTTGTGGAAAAGATTTTGCTGAAGAAATTGGAGACAGAGTGAAATGCAAGGGATGTTCTATTTGTCCAGACCCAGGACAACTTGTATGGATGAATGTCTAACAGAGTATTTCCAATTATCACGCCTGTTGGTTTTTACGAATATACCAAGTTGGTGGGGAGAAGGAAACTTCTCTTTATTCTGATACCCAGAGTGTATTTGTATAAATCAAATTAGTGATTAACGGATTTGACGATGTGGCATTCAAAGTTAATGGTGGTCAGATGTTCTAAAAAGTAAATGTGACCTCAAGCCTCATCAACCGGGAAATGACAGAAATCAAGCAGGCAACATAGCTAGGTGGGTCATTCCCAAGCAGGGTATATTGTCACCGATCTAGCGAAAAATTCATATTTGTTCTTCTTTCATTTTCTGTATCTCCACGGATGTACGATGGGCCCTTAAAACCGTAATGGGTGACAATATATTCGCTACACTCAAGCTAAATGAGTGGGTGGTCATGTGTGGCCGGGTTGCAAGATGTTCTTGTTGAACCCCAGTGTATCCCCTCTAGAGTACACTGATCGGAAGGTGGTCCCATACCTTTTCGTAGTTGGAATCAAATCTCCAATAAGCGCCTTGCGGTTTTTGATTTTATACTATATATTAGAGCATGAGATGCTATTTGGCTATTTATTTGATTAGACATTGTTATAATATCACTTGATTTTGATATTGAAAATGTTTTGGTTATTGTAAGGTAAAAACCGTCCATGTTTATGTATGGGCCGGTCTTACTATTACGTTTTATTTTCAAAAGGATTTTCAAAGTTAAACAATATGTTGGATTTTACTCACACCAGTCCCATGACTGACCCAGAGTTTATTTTGTTTGTTTTTCCCTAAACTCTTGGGTACCCAAATTTGTACGGACAGTCAAGTGTTTCAGGATTTTATAGATACACTTGGAGGAGCTTGAAGCAGGAGGCTTCACCGTTAGTTATTTAAAGTTATTTCCGTTGTATCAAATATTGTATTGTGCTCTGATAATGGTATGTATATATGATATAAAATTTTGTATTCAAAGATTATGTTATATAATATATTTTATTCGTTCCACTATGAGGCATTGTGCTGTTATTTCTGTTATTCTTCTATCTTTTATATTTTCTTTAACCCTATTGACTCATATTTTTGTATTATTTGAGTTGGACGTGTGTTGTATTAGTCAGCTCAGATAGTTTGGATTTTCGGGCCTTTACAAGGTAACTCTACCAATACCCATGTATTTTGATAAAATTGAATCCATTTCATCATTAATTGTCTCCTTCCAAAAGGCTAAATCTCTGGAAGTCATGACTTATTTATAAGTTTGTCATCTTTTATACTCAGCACTATATGAATTTTGTTACTAATTTCATCTCTAGTTCCTTCTACAAGAAACACTATAGGTTGAGAAGATTTAAAGTATGGACCAAAGAATATTTGTTTCCTAATTCTTCGTGTCCTTATTTTTGTTTGTTCTTCTATCACCTTTCTTTTACTATTAGTGGAAGCTGTAGAAGCATTTATTGGTGTTTGAACGATGTTGCGGACTAATGACTGATTTGCGGTTGAATCATCCATGAATTTATTTTACATAATCTCAACATCCCTTGATTCAACAATCGTGTTTGAGGATAAATCTAGTAGTCTGTATGCTTTAGAGTTTTCATCATATCCTATAAATAAACATTTCAAGGTTCTTGGAACAGCTTTAGACGTTTCAGATAAGTCTCCCTATAGAAGGCAATATATCCTTATACCTTTAAATATCTTAGATTAGGTTTTCGACCATTCAATAGTTCATAAGAAGTAACTTCAGTTTTTGTTGAAGTGATTCTATTGTGCAAATGACATGCGAACAACAGTGCATCACCCCATAAGTTAAGTGGTAATTTAGCATTTAACAATATGTAATTTACCATATCAACCAAAGTTCCATTTTTTTCATTATGGTATATAAAGGGTAGTTTTCTAATGAATAATCTCATGTTCTTCAAAAAAGTTAGAAAAATCAGTGGACAAATGTTCCTTTCCACCATCACTACGTATGACCTTTATTTTCCTATACTTCTATCGTTCAACTTCTGTTTTATACAGTTTTAACATGTTGAAGGTTTCATCCTTATTTCTAAGCAAATAAACATATATGTATCTTGAAAAATCATCAATAAAGGTAATGAAATATCTTTCTACACATTTGGTTAAAACTCCATTTAATTCACATATATCAGAGTGAACTAAATCCAAGAGTTCCAAATTTCATTTAACCCTTAGAAATGGTTTCCTTGTAATCTTAGCTTGTATACATATTTCGCCTTAATCATGCTTATCATTTGTAACAGATATAAAACCATGTTTTCGTATACTTTAAAGATTTATAATGTAAATTATCTTAATTTCCATGCCATAAAGGTAAAAAATCTACAACATAAGCAGAATATTCTTTTATTTCATTAATATTAAGTTCAACCATCGCATTACATGCATAACCTTTACCCATAGACATGTCATGTTTTGATAGAATTAAACTATCAACCTCAAAGACTATTTTGTCACCGCTTTTGCATAAGATTGATGTAGAAACCAAATTCTTTTAACATCAGTGTTAACGACAAGAAATGTCGTAACACCCAAAGATTCTTAATTACTTAAGAATATCGTTTCGCTAGGAAAAATAAGTGCAAAAAGTAGTAAATAACACAAAGATTTATAATGTGTCGGTCCGTGAGGGACCTACGTCCACTTTGAAGGAGTTTGGTGATATTTTATTCACAAATATGAGTTACAAGCATTTAACTTCATCATAGAATTCATCTACAAGTGAACCACGTATTTTTGAGTTGTAGTTGTCATATGCCAAGTCTTGGAAAAAAAGTGATTTTTATGCTTCTTCTTCCTCAAGCACTAGGCTGCCATTAATCAGTTCTACGAGCTTGGAGAGGTGTCAAATCAACAAAAATCCAACCCATTTGAATGCCAAGCATGGGGGTATTTATATTTGAAGGGTTAGGTGGGAGTAGGTATGATTTTGGGACCACACAACATAATTTTGTATCCATGGAAACCCATGCCCGAGATTTCAACCCCCTGCCAAAATGCACAGAGAATCTTGTATCCATTCTAAGGGATACGAAATTTGTATCCCTTGGGATATGAAATAATGTATACGAGTTTCTTGTATCCCCTAAGAGATATGACTATCTCGTATCCACAGGAGATACGAGTTTCTCGTATCCCTAAGGTATACAAGCTCGTATCCCTAGGGATACGTTATACGTAACTTGTGAGTTATGGTAGAGGGAGTCGAAGTTTTAGATACAAATTAGAAGGGTACGAAAATTTCTGAGGGCCCAGGGAGTCGAGGCTTCTAGTGTTGAGGGATCTGAAGTATGATGGAAGTGAGGGAGTCGAAGTATTAGGTGATGTGGTATCTGAAGCTCTCGGTACAGAGGGAGACGAATTGATCATGACCGAGGGACACGAGATGAATGGGAGTGCGGGAGCCGAAATTTTGTGCAAGGCAAGGGTATCTAGGTTCCTAAACAGAGGGATACAAAAATGTACTAAATGCACTATTTTGAGGAGTTATGAGGCCTCTGCTCGGGAGACTCCTTTTGGGCTCATGTCCTTATTGTTTCAGTGGCACATCGGGTTTTAACGCCACGCAGTGTGTTGAATCTAGCGTACCTGGTATACTTTTGGGAACCAGACCAAAAGGACGGTTAACATTTGCCCCCCCTGAAGTACGTCTTGTCTCGTCATGATGTGCTTTGAGTTGAAACATTCATTCTTGTTAAACATTTAATTCCTATTGACTTATGAATATAAATGTTAGTCGTCGATTCTTGCGCAACGTAAACGTGTTAGAGTCGACAAACCATCGTGTGTGCTCACAAGTTATCATGTAGTTTTGCGTGATACGACTTGAGTGTGAAAACAAGTCGCAAGTAGTAAATATGTGTTGGTTTACGACTATGAGAGTTGGATTTCGAGATGCAATATCGAGTCGTGTATCTGATTGTTAGTCATACGTTATTGAGTTGTTTAGACTCACGAGCACACTATTGGTTAGTGATTCGAATCGATGTCGATTGTCACAATATCGAAATGCATGTTCGTGGTTGTAGTTGGAATCACAAGTCGGAGATTTCTCGGAGTTTGGGAACCTTGTTCGTCCATTGTTTTCACGAACGCAGATATGCATACATACATATGCAACCATATATGAATGTCCGATCATTCAAGACACAGAAACATGCACATGGAAAATATACATATGTGATTACGTATAACACATATACGTGTATTGTATTGCACGCATATACATAACATTATATATGGCCTCAAATTTATACAAAGTACACACACATTTTTTTTAAAAAGATTTCGTACTCCACGCGGGGAGTGGGAAATTTCGTATCCTTGCATGAGGATACGAAATTTCGTGTCCCAATGGGATATGAAATTTCGAATCCCACTGGAATATGAGATCTCGTATCCCCATGTGGGATACAAATCATCACCCGGGTTAGGCCTAAGTCTTCCCCCTATAAATTCAACCTGACACCCCTTCTCTCCTTTTTCCTGCTTTGCCCAGTTAATGTGATTTAAGAAATTCATACCCCTAGAACCCAAACTCTTTGGCTACTGAATTCAAAAAATAGGTGGGACTCTGATATTGGCTTTTGATGTTGATTGTTTGTGAGACGGAGTTGGGTCTCGAATCGGATCCTACACAAGTGTTCGAACCGCCCTTGAGGTTGTGCGTCATACTGAATCTGAATCTGGCCATGCTCTTGAACTTGACATTGAAGTTCGAGGGCTTAAGCCGAGCTTCGAATCGGTTTCGAGATCGATCCCCAGAGTGTTGACTCGAAGTGCGCATGTGGATTTGGCCTCGAAATCAATGAAGATGGAGGTTTAGAGAAGAAGAGAATGTGGGAAGGAGTTTTCGAAAAAAAGAGAACGTGGAAAGGAGTTTTGGAGAAGAAGAGGAGGGGAGTCGAAATTTCGATGGAGAAGAATCGAAGCTGGTGGCCGGAATGTTGAAATTTGTATCACTCTATGGGGGATATGAAATTTCTTATTCCACGAGTCGTATGAGATTTCATATCCCCAGAGGGATGCGCGAATTCATATCTCTATACGGGGGATACGAAATCTCGTATCCCTGAAGGGATACGAAATCTCGTATCCCTGAGGAGATATGGGGTTCTGTGCTGGCCCGAATGTTTCAAGTCCCACTTACGTGACGCTTCGCGTTTCTCATTCGAGACTTGAAGTTTCGACTCCCCACCTCAGCGTTCGTGTCACTTCCGCGGCATTGTACGATTGAATCTAAACTTATGTTAACCATTATTTAGTCGACAATTCAGCCTGGCACATAACATTAGAGCATATACTTGAACTTTGACCGAACTATCGAATTGTTGAACACGTTTTCTCGATTTTAGTCATAACGTAGCCGTGACTCAATGCGAATTCGGCAATTTTGGTCAACAACGATGATGGTTACAGTCTAGAGGACTTGAGATCGTCGTCATGTCCTAAGTTTTCAAGTCATAACTGTATTGGCATAACACTGCACTGCACGTGCATGTTAGTTTACACCAACACAAGGGGTACATGTTACACAATGCGATGCCTAATGCAACTATATTGAAAGTATAACTAACAGTGGAGACAATATCTAAGAAACAACATACTCTGGAAACTGAAGCTTCTCAGCATTCGTTGTCAAGTTGTTCTGTCATGGAAGACATCAATCTTGAGACCTCTGGAGAGTCTACTTCTTCTCATCTATTGGGTTCGCCTAAAGCGCCCAACCAGGGGCATAGTCAGGAGGACCGCAACCGATGGTTTAAGAACTCAGTTAGGCCAACAGAGTTGGGAGTACCTAGAGTGCCCGAGGAAAACTCAGGTGAGGAAGAGCATGTAGATATTACTGAGAGAAGCACTCCAATGGCACCGGACATGATGGAGGGCACAGTTATAGTTTAGAATCCTCCAGATTCGGTGCCCACACACATGGATGAGACAGTGGTGAGGCGTATGGCGACATAGTTCGGTATCCTCTAGGGAGATGATCATGCACCCGAAAAAGGTGATAAGGCTCACACATCACTTGAACGGTTCACTGCCTAGAATAGGCAAGTGTGTTCTTCCGGATGCGTGCCCCTGGCTAACAATTTCATCTCGGAAACTGCACTATTTTCACCTAGCGCCTTCGCGGCTTCACCCAAATGCGTATGCTTCCCTCTTAGGTACCTGCGTTATCTTTAGCGAGTGCCTGTAGCTAGAGCCAACTGGAGAGGACATTCAGTATCTTTTTCAGTTGAAGAGGAGGGCCACTATCGCGCCTTCTTGGTATTTTCTAGAAGCTTTGCCCATTACTTGGTTCATTGAGGGAAAGTGGAGCAAGCTGATTGTGTTTAAGCATGACTTGTTATTTATGCATTGTCCTCCCAGATTTGCGAGGAGATGGCTAGAAGGAAGTAAGTATCTTTGGTTTCTTTGAGTTTGAAATTCGTTGGGTTGACGACTTAGAGTTAACTCTGCTTTTATATAACATGAAATCCTCCTGCGCCTACAGATACCGTGTACCAACAGCGCCTTGAGTCCTTTTTGTCTTTCCCGATCGATGCTCGTTTTACCTAGAGTGTTCTGGGCTAGGAGCGGCTTCATCATGCAAACCTACTTCTCGTGGGTCATGTTATAACCAAACCGGCCATTGTCGGGGTTAAGGGAAAAGAGGAAACCAAGGGAGGCACGAGCTCTTCGAGTCGCAATAGAAAGGCATCCCCTGTCGTGTCCAAGCAGAGCTAGATCGCCAAGACTCAAGAGGAATCCAGTGGAGGTGGGCCTGGTCATGAGGAGGAGGTTTCCAGAGATGAAGACTTGTCAACTACTCTTGCACCGCTTGTTGCAAACGGGGTGAGGAAAGGAGTGTCGCCGAGGCCGGAGTCTCCATAACCACCTCCGAAACCACCATGTCTTTAGAGAAGGAGGGTCATTTTGATGAGATGAACAAGCTTCCACTTATTACGTCTCCTTGGCCCAGCGCCACAAGTATGGAGGAAATAACTCTAACCATTGGCGAGATCACTCCTTCGAGAAGGCTGTTGTCTGGTCTATTGAGACATAAACACTGAATAACACGACGTTTTTTTGTGTGTAGTGTTTGGGTATAATCTTGAATCTTTTCCTTTTGCAGGCGAAATGGCTAGAGGAGGCAGAGACCAAGGTTAGTGGTCCGGAATTCACTGACCGTCGAAGATGGGTTCCTCAAAGATTTCAGGAGAGATGCTAGTTTATTCGACAAGCCCATACAATTTCACAACCGTGGCAGCAAGCATCACCACAGGGAACGATTCTAACATTCTAATGCCTCACCTCCATTCATTCGTTCATCTGGAACAGATACAAGACGTGTCACTACGGGTACCGGGCAATCCTTCTCGATGGTTCCTCATTATGTTCTGGCTTCAGCACTTGTCATCTCATCCAAAGGAATAGAGTTGGCACCTACCGACAAAAGGAAGAAAGTAGCGTCGAAGAGGAAGGGACAACTGCTAGAGGCACCCGAAGCTCCAGAACATAGCGTAGATCAGAGGAAGGCCCTGTTGAAGGAGCGATTTCCCAAGCACTACTTTAATGAAATAAAGAGGCTCCCGGACATCAACCCGACTCCTCGAGAGGATATCAATATAGTGTGGCATAAGGTGTACGCTGCTTATTATCAAGTTGATGAGTTTAGGAAGTATTATTCTCATCTCTTGGAGTTGATCAAGAATAAGAATGTGGATATTGCAAATCTAAAGCAGGAGGTAAAGGATGAGCAGCTGACTGTTTATAGTCGGGAAGAGTTGTTGCGTAAGATAACCTTCTAAGTTGCACCTATTTATGAGTATTTGAGCAACATATTTATATGCTAACTCTCTATTGATGAAACATGCGAGCTTAACGAGAAGTATAAGAAGCTATAGAGGGAGTCACAACATGTCGAGAGAACTTTTAAATATACTGTAGCCTTGGTGACTACCAACAATGCGATACTTAAGAAAGAGAACACAAAGTTAATAGAGGAGAATAATCATTTGACCACAGTTAATGAGAGGGCGTTCCGGCTCCAGACGGACAACGAGGCCTTGGTAACAGAGAACCAGAGGCTGAAAGCTAAGAACAAGGAGGCTCAAAGGCTGCAAAAAGAGAATGGTGATTTGAGGAAACAATTGGAGGCGACTAGGAAGGACAAGGAGGATGCCAAGGCCACTAAAAAAGAAGTATTGATCTCACTGGACGGAATAAGGTTGAGCATCAGAGGGAGGTGGAATAGCTCGAGGAGGAGATTGAGGATACCGAGGCTAGGGTGGAAGCATCTTTGGAGGAGCCTATCTGGGGTATCTATGTTAAGGCATTCAGAATCCATGGAATCTCATGGGTCAAGGACTACCCTCGAGTGATGGCTCAAACATGGGAAAGGTTGTTGCAGTTTGAGGATCGAAGATTACATGTGGAGTCCATGGACGAGCTCCTATTCATTTAAACTCTCTCAGATGAGGATGAGCGCAAGGTTTGGGAGGATGGGAGGAGAATGCTGCATGAGGACGCCGAGAGGGTGAGGTTGGAGGAACTTCCTGTTGTGAAAGGAAAGTTTGTGCCTACTGAGAGTGTGATTGTCACTAACGAGTTTGTTGAGGGGAGTTCCTACCAGCCATAAGTTACATCGTCTGCCACTGTCAGCGATCCCAAGGTCCTAACCCATGTTACAACTGAGTATAACCCCGACAATCCAAAGTTGGGATTGCAGGGCTCCTCTCTAGCCACATCTGAAAGCACCTTGCCTATTGTTCCCGCACTGCATATTTCTGGAGGTAAAGTCTCATTATCACGAACGCTTGAAAAAGGCGTAAGCACTAAGTGAAAAGAGACTAAGTAGCTTTCTTCCTTGTAGTGCATCCCCATTCAGAGCGGAGATGAAAATGGGAACTTCCCTAATTACCCGTGTCTGGACTTGGACTGCAAGGGATATAGTTCGGAGAGGGAGGTGGTCCAATGGATACGTTCTTGGATGTGCGCCTCAATGGTAGTGTTTGTAAGGATCTTCTTGAGGAAGGGGAGATAATGGATGGCTAAAGTATTCATGTAACGAGCTTGGTGGATACAGGTGTGCAGGCGTTGCATGACTTTGTAATTGCGGAAAGCCCAACTGGTTGCCAAGGTTGAGGAACTAGAAGAGAAAAGGCGGGACGATGAGGCGGATCTACAAGAGGCTTAGGTGAAGGCTAGGCTGGATGTTGAGGAAAAATCTAATACCAAAATAGCGAGAAAGAAAGCGGCTGATAAGGTTGAGAAGAAGTGGGTAGACAATGAGGCCAAGAAGAAGCAAGCTGACGAAGCCGTCGTGAGGAGGGGAAAGGAGGCCTATAAGAAACTTAAGGCCGTAAATCTAGCTAAAAGAAAGGCCTCTCGGGATGCCAAGAAGATGGCGTATTTGGAGGCTAAGAAATCCCAAGGAGGCACTGAGGCTGTGCTGGCCTTTGCTACCAATATTCTCCATAAACCATTGCAAATTATCCCGCTTGGGAAATCACAGAGATCACTAGCGGAGATGATGAAGATGGGAATCGCAATCGTTGTCTCACGAGTCCATTTCCCCAGCCAAGGGAAAAGGAGAAAGAGGTGGAGGCAACTCCGGGAGGGAGAGGACAAAGGTTGGTGATGACCCGCCCAACACTGAGTCTATCAAGAAGAAGAAGAAGAAAGACGGGTCATGCCAGTGATTGCTATAGATATCATAGATATTTTGGTTATGTAGGCCAATAGTATACACGAGCATGACCCTTGCTTTTGGGGGCATGGTGTAACACGTTAATGTCACTCTTTTACATAATGTATTAAGTTTTGTGAAGCATTATAGGTAATCAGAAATAGAAACATTACAAGACAGATATAGAATAGCAGTGGAATTTAAAACTTTTATTAAATGGAAAACATCGTGGTTCAAAACATAGTTACATCATAAGTCTGAAATGCATAAAACCCTAGTACATCAATTTAGAACTTCTGTCTTGTACTAAAATCATAAGAGTACAATAAACATGAAAAGAGCATAATCCCTAAAATATAGCCATAATAGAGAAGAT
Source organism: Allium sativum (assembly GCA_030737875.1). Taxonomy (NCBI): domain Eukaryota; kingdom Viridiplantae; phylum Streptophyta; class Magnoliopsida; order Asparagales; family Amaryllidaceae; genus Allium; species Allium sativum. Next base: position 102,253,584 of record CM060909.1, read on the forward strand.
ATGAAACCAAGCAATACATCTAAGCTTCTCCAAGCAGAATGAAAGAAGAATCTTGATCAAGCTTGAGTATTCCCACCCTGAGAACTTGAGGGGGAAACGAAAGAGAAAGAAGAGGATACGAAATGGATCAGACATAAGTCTGACGAGTCCACTTACTTTTAGCATATAAATAAGTAAAAGAATTATGACAAGCATATAAACTGGGTAAGAGAGAGATACAACATACAAGGCAGTAAACAAGATAGAATAAATAATGCTTCCCTAACACTTTTCTTTCTCTGCACCATTACAAGTATAGTAGACAAGATGATCCCTAACAAGTACAAGATGGTAGACTTGGATGTACTTCTAGTGAGAGGTTTTACCCCATACATTAACAAGCAGCCCAACTGAACATACCGGTGTTACCCCTAAGGATAATAATGGACTCCTAAACAAACAAGACTAGATGCACCCTAATTACTACCCCAATTGATCGGCTCCCTACTCCATAGATACCCTGTGTTGTCCCCACAGTGGATGTATCACTGGCAACCCTTTATTTTCAGGATGTGCACAACCATATCTACCAATGTCATGGCGTCTTAGCCTCCCTAGTCCAGATCCATACACGCACATGACCCTGTCAGAATGCGCTGCCCACACCGTCCCCTCATTTGGATCTCTTACAATCAGCTCAGTAAGCGTGCCCCGACTCCGACCTAGTTTGGAGTACTCGTTTGATCCTATATGGATTACTGACTGAAACGGGTCCCACACACAAGATGATACAAGCTTCCCGCTAGGTTTGCATCCCTACTACTAGGATTTCCACAGGTTATGCCATACCAGAGTAACAAGATTACATAACCCCAGCAGGTTAAGTTTGTAGGCCTATATATATAAATATTACCCACCCCCCAAGATTACTTAACCTTCCCGCTGTTTCAAGCAAGTTTACTTAACCCCTACTCAAGTTAACATGTTCATGTAATTCCTATGGATTCAAACAGGTTAAGTATTCAAGTTCATTACCATTCATTCGTTTATGGTTATAATGCGCTAAACCTCCCACACTAAGCCTACAACTTGTGGATGCTGGATATGCCGGGCGGTTCTGGGCAGACTTCTTCCACAAGTCGGACTTAACCTCGTGTCTTGGCACCGTCACGTGTTTATGCACTTAGACCTCTCACATTATATTCACCACTTGTGGCCGCTGGATATGCCAGTCGGTTCCGGGCAGACTTCTACCACAAGTATAATCTAACCTCGTATCTAAGCACAGTTACAATTTCTAATTACTGTAAATCTAGGCATGTTTATTCTTTAACAATTATTCCTATTTCATTATAGGTTTTCATGCCCCTTTCCCAAGTCATCTTCATCATGTACCATATGCCCCAAATGAAGGTCTTTAATCACAGTTTGGTTTATGCCCAATTCCATATTCATGTATTCAATCCAAGTTATACCTCAATTTTAACGCTTTCCCCTCATTCCCAATTTCACTCATTCGCATATTTCAGCCGTATGCCTAGGCTCGGAGGTAGCCTGGCTATAAAATAAAAAGGGAAAAGAAGAACGAAAGAGAACAGAAATAAGCATAATAACAAGATAGACATATGATGGCAGAAATAGGCCTGGCAACTGAATAAGCATATAGTGATAGAACTGGGCATAATGACATAATTAAGCATCTAGCATAATAGGAATAAGGTGATAGAATTGATCATACTAACAGAATCGGCATAGTGACATGATTAGGCAACCTAACATAATAGGGATATCATAAACAGGCATGATGAGATCTAAACAGCAAATTAGATACACAAGTTATAGCAGATCGAATATGATTCTAATAGTTACAGGCTTAGATCCAATTCATAGACATGTCAAGATAACTTTTAAGTGTTTATATCTAAAAATAACGTATACTCATAGAGAATGGATCTAAGCATAGGGAATTGACTGAAGAACAGATCTCTGAATTTTCCTAACTCTTGTTGCTGAAGAAAAAAGGGCTATTTTAATATATGCAGAGGCAGCATCTAGTTCTCCATTGTTCTAGAATGAATAAAACAATGAGAATGAGGTCTTATTTATTGCCTAGGGTTCATGAATCTGGTCAGGAAATAATTCCATATATGCAGGAATGTATCAGGCTAGGATCTGGGGGGGGGGGGGAGGTGTCGGCATGGGTGTCGACAGCCCCCTAATGTTGTCGACCCTCAACGGGTCAATTTCCCCCTAAACTTCCCGCTTCTGGTTTTCGAATTATTTTGAATGGTTTTGGCTTGGTTATGCATATATATACACATACACACCCCTTATGCCTATACAAACCTTAATATCTTCTTCATACGATGTTCGTTTTACGCAAAATTGGTGTCTATCTTAAGCAGAATTCCGAGATGAACACAATGGCGTAGTCCGTTGTACTTAATTCCAATTATTTAATTAAGTATTCTTCAATTTATTATTGTAGTATCTTATAAAATTACAAGGTGTTACACGTGGTGTGGTTTTCATGTACAACACCATGTGATTAGAAAGAAAGACAAATAGACATATCTAATCTGCTTTTGGGTCGTGAATGAAAGTATTAGTCGACTCTTCTTATATCACATTTTGTATTAAGTGTTCAAGCGTACATCTTATGCTTTCCAGTTTCTTGTACTTGCAAAAACATATTGGTCAATACACTTAATGAAAACATTATCCATGGCTCTGCTAAGTATTTCCCGAATCCAGACTCTTCGGGTCAGGTGGAATTGAGTGAATGGTTGATGTAATGCTTATCCGGCTAATGGGTTACCCCTAAGTCCAGAGACTTGGGGATAAAGTTGTTCACACTTGGCCTCGTCGTTGGTTCGAGGCTCGAGTGGAGTTGATTATACTCGGTTTCATCGTTGATTCGAGACTCGAGTGGAGTTATTTACACTCAGTCTCGTCATTGATTCGAGACTCGAGTGGAGTTATTTATACTCGATCTCGTCGTTGATTTGAGACTCGAGTGGAGTTATTTATACTCATTCTCGTCGTTGATTCGGGACTCAAGTGGAGGGTCCAGCTCCCAGCTTCGAGGCACCGATCTAGTGTTGTGCACTCATGCTTGTGAGTTGGCTATAACAGCTACTCAGATATACTGCGCAGGAAGTAAACATGGCAAGGACATAGAGAACTGAACAATATTTTACTAATAACTTTTGGCAACTATGGCCATTTCTTTACAGTTCCTTGAATTTGAAGAAAACAAAATATTGTTGGAAAGCGATAAATCTATACACTAAGTTATGTGAAGTAGCATCGGAAATGTTCACTATTCCAGACCTTTGGGAGTTCGGCGCCTTCAACGGTCATCAGCTTGAAGGTTTCATCTCAAACCTCCATTGTATGACGTACGGACCTTCCCAGCGAGGACTGAAACCATTTGGTGTGGGATTGATTCGCTCTAGGACAAGATCACCGATGCTGAGGTCCTTGAGGCGGAATCTGGAGTTAAAGTACCGAGCAACTTATTAGCGTTGAGCGGCAGCTCTGAGTTCGACTTCGTCTTTCTTCTCTTCGAGTAAGTCGAGCGATGCCAAGATTAGGTTTTAGTTGGTCTTCGGATCATAGTAAGTAACTCGATGAGATTGGAGTTTTAGCTCAATGGAAATGACGGCTTCAAATCCATTGGCGAGAGCGAAAGGAGTATGGCCAGTCGTTGATTTACGGGTGGTCCAGCAGGCCCATAGGGCTAGAGGGAGCTCATTTACCTATAAGCCTCCAGATTTTCCCAAACGCTTCTTGATGATTGATTTAACCACTTTGTTGACTTCCTCGACCTGTCCGAGGATGAGCCACTGCTGAGAATCTCTTTTCGATGTTGTGCAGTCGGCAGAAAGTCTTGTACTCAGCGCTCTTGAATTGGGTTCTGTTGTCAGAAATAATAGCTTGGGGGACTCCATAACAAGTGATTATATTGCGGACAACGAAGTTGATCACGTTCTTGGTAGTGATTGTAGTAAGGAACTCAACTTCGGCCCACTTGGTGAAGAAATCAACCGCGATGATAGCATAACATGCACCGCCTCTTGTAATCGGAAGAGTTCAGATAATGTATGTTCCCCACATGGAGAATGGATTAAGGACTGACCATTTATGTTAGCTCGGTAGGTGGGGCTCTTGGAATCTTAGAAAACCTCTGGCATTTGTCGCACTCACGGGCGTAGTCCGCGGCATCTTGATCGAGGGTGGACCAGAAGTAATTGTATTTGAGAAATTTCCTTGCAAGAGTTTTCCCTCCTAGTGTGGCCTCCGCACTCTCCTTCGTGTACTTCTAGAAATAAACAGTCGGCATCGTTGTGGGCTACACACCGGAGTAATGGAAAAGAGAATCCCCTTCGGTAGAGCACTTCACCTTGAATGATGTAACGAGACGATTTGCGAGTGAGTGCTCATCTTTCTTCGTAGCGATCATAGGTAGAATTCCATGTTGTAAGTAATTCTTGATTGGTGTCATCAAGGACTTGGGTTCGGGCTCGACCTCCGTTGTTGCGACTGAATTAGTTTGTATCTGATTGGTGCTTGGAGAGTCGAGTACTTCGACTTGGGCTATTCCCATGAGCTATGCATCCACACAACTTGTAGCTTGGCTAATGAATCGGCTTTCTCGTTTTTCTCTCGAGGGATGTGTGTGATGACGTAGTGATCGAATTGGGTAAGTAGTTCATGGACTTGAGAGAGGTAAGGAGCGAATCATGCCCCCTTGACTTTGTATTCACCCTGCAGCTCCTGTACGATGAGCTGTGATTCAGAGTGGAGAGCCTTGATGTTGAGTTCGATCGCAATTCTAAGTCCAAAAATCAAAGCTTTGTATTCTGCATCATTATTGGTGGCATGGAAGTCGAGTTTTAGAACATAACAGATCGAGCTTCCCTCAGTAGTAACAAGTACGACTCCGGCACCGAAACACTGACTGTTAGAGGGGCCATCCACAAATAATTTCCATTGAATGTCTGGAGTTTCCTCGTTTTCCAAGGGAGGTTCTTCAAGAATTTTGAACTCCACTATGAAATCTGTAAGGGCTTATCTAAGGATGGCTCGACGAGGCACGAAGGTGATCTCGAATAGACTCAGTTCTATGTTCCATTTCAAGAGTCGTCCAGATGCCTCATAACGTTGTAGGACCTTTCGTAGCGGCTGGTCAGTAAAAACTTTGATTTGATGGGTATGAAAGTATGGCGGAAGCTTCCGCAAGGGGATTAAAAGGCAGAAAGCTAGCTTCTCAAGCTTTGGATAATTCTTTTCTTTCCCTGCTAATCTCTTGTTGATGTTGTAAACGGGCTGTTGGACACGATCTTCAATGCGCACAAGCATTGAGTTAATTGGCTACATATAAACAACCAAATAGAGATATAAGTCTTCATGATCCACGGTTTTTGATAAGATAGGTGGCTGCTCTTTAGTCATTCAAGAGGTCCTGGAACGTGGCAACGCATTCCAGTGTCCATGTAAAGTTGCGCTTCCCTTTTCTGAGCAGGTCGAAAAAGGGAATACATTAGTTATTTGCTTTAGAGATAAATCGACTTAGGGTGGCCACTTTCCCATTTAAGCTTTGAACATCTCTGATGCTCGGTGGAGCTTGGATGTCCCGAATAGCCTAAATTTCTCTGGGTTGGCTTTGATGCCATGTTAATCAACAATGAAACGCAAAAAATTTCCCGATGCAATGCCAAAAGAGCATTTTAAGGGATTGAGTTTCATGTCATATTTACGGAGGACACCAAATATTTTGGTGAGTTCATTGACGTGGTCATTCGATACCCTCTTTTTCATGAGCATATAGACCATGTAAACCTCCATGGATCTCCTGATCTTGTCCTTGAACACGCGGTTGACCAGTAGCTGATAGGTGGCTCCAACATTCTTGATACCGAAGGGCATGACGACATAACAATAGAGTTCAAGATTGGTTATGAAAGAGGTATGATCCTGATCTGGTAGGTTCATTGGAATTTGATTATAGCCTGAGTACGCATCCATGAAGGAAAGGAGCTGGTAGCCTGCAGTTGAGTCAACAAGGTGGTCGATCTTTGGAAGTGTGAAGCTGTCTTTTAGGCATTCTTTGTTTAAGTCTGAGTAGTCGACACACCTTCACCACATGCCATTTTATTTCTAGACCATGACTGGGTTAGAGACCCATTCGGGTAGAGGGTGTTGCGGATGAAGCCATTCTCAAGTAGCAAATCCACTCTTTGAGTGTAGTCGATCTTTTGATTCCTAAGATGCGACGCTTCTGCTTGACTGGAAGATGCTTTGGGTTGATACTAAGCATGTGGCAAGCGATTCCTGGGTCAATGTCGCACATGTCGGAGTGGGTCCAAAGCGAACACGTCGAGGTTGGCCCTTAATAATCCCACAAGCTTTTCCTTTATTATGGGTTGGAGTTGCGATCCAACTTTCAAGACCTTTATCAGGTCATCGGGGTTGATCGGAACGTCCACTGTCGGTTCTACCGAGGAAGCCCTCTTGAAGTAGGGCTCTTTGTCCTCCCTTGGATCAAGATCGTTGAAAAGACGGCAGTGGCGCCTGAGCTAGGACTCAGACAACTTTGATTGCTATGCGGAGGTTGTCTTGGCGCAAGAGAGTGGAGACACCTTCTTGCCTTTTACCTCGTTGCGGGCCTTCTTCCATTCGGCAAGATAACAAGCCCTTGTGATTGTTTAGTCGCCCTTGATTGTTCCAATCCCATTCTATGTCGGAAATTTCATTAGAAGGGACCATGGTGATATGCAGACTTAGAACTCTACGAGGAAGGGACGTCCTAAGAAGACGTTGTATGAGGATATGACGTCAATGATGACAAAGGTGAGGATTCAGACCTCACTCCGATCCTCTTCTCTGAGTTCTACAAAAAGGTCGACCATTCCCACAGGTTGGTTGAAAGAGCCATTGAAGTCGTGGATCGTAGAATGGCATGACTTCAAGTGTTTGGCCTCCAGCCTTATTTGGTCGTAGGCCGCTTTGAAGATTATGTTAACTGAGCTTCTCGAGTCAATGAAAATCATTCGGATTAAAGCTGGCCAATCTGAGTAGAGATAACGAGAGGGTCTACGGTTGGGATTTCAATTCCCGTAGACTCTCTTTCACGAAAAACGATATCGTCATGCATTGTCTTTTGAAGCTTGGTAAGGACGGACTCGTCCAGAACAGAGCAAGCTTCGTAGGTGGCATGCTTTATGGAGTTGGCATGTTCCTCCATCTTGCGAAAGCTGTCATGAGAGGGACAAGGTCCACCGCAAATGGTATTGATGATGATGCCATGCATTCTTTTATTGGACGGTCCTACGGCCACATTAGCTGGAGGGAGAGTAGGCATTGAAGGGCCCGCGGCTGCCTCGGGTGGAGCATGATCTTGAACGTACTATTCTAGACGTTTCTCACGGACGAGTTTCTCAGTTACATGCTTAAGGTGGCAACAGCCGTTAGTATTTTTCGTGAACATGTCATGGAATCTACAATATTTGCCTGCGTTTTTTTCACGGTCGGTAGATTCTCGGGTGTTGGGATTCTTGTATTGATGAGTATTGCAGATCTTTAAGTAGATTGTCTCCATATCTCGGTTGATCGGAGTGTAGTTCCTATAATTCTAGTAGCGATCGTGCTTCTTGGAATCTATAGGAGCTTGATTGTTACGGCCGCTGGTTTTTCCGTTGTTTGTCTTGGGCTTGTATGGGGCCCCCCTCTTACCATTGTCGGAAGATTCTCCGACATTTTTCCTTTTGACACTGTCTTCGACAGTGCCAATGTGTGGGTTGTTAGGGTGGCTACCTCGGGTAGTCCTATTATGCCGGGCTTTTTCTTGACACAAGAATTTTTCGCCTTTTCGTAGAAGGCTTCTAGAGTTTTTGGTTGCCTTCTGTCTATCCATGCTCTAAACTCGGAGTTAGCGAGGACATTATGGCAAGTTGGACAAGGACTATGCGAGGTTCCAATCATCAACCTCGACAAGGGCAGTGTTGAAATGCTCAAGGTAGCATTTGAGGGTTTATGTTGGGCCCTGATAGAGGTTGGAAAGAGTGAGAGTATTCTTCGGTGTAGGAACATGCATCCTGAATTGTCTGACCATTTTGGTTGCCAACTGGTCAAAGTTATTGATAGATTGGAGTGGAAAAAGGGTGAACCAGAGCAAGGTTGTGCCTTCCAAGAAGACTGGGAAACATTTGTATTTAATGGCATCAATGGCCCTACTAGAGTCCATATGCCAGTCGTAGCAGTTTAGAAAAGCACAGGGGTTGGTTGTTCCTACATAGAGCCCTAGCTGTGGCATGTTGAGGCATCAAGGCCACTCATCCTCGTGCACGACCTTGGTGAAGGGTTTTTTTCCTCAAGTGGGTTTCCCACATGTCGTTGACATTCCCTCGCATATTTATCATGATTGTTCGGACCATGTCGGGGAGATATGCAAGATGAACATTCTATGGCGGGATCCGGCGATTATTGTCCACCTCAGGGGTTATGCGCCATGGAGTCATTTAGGATGTACATCGGGATCATCCATGTCATCATCATCGTTGGTCTGATTCTGGTACGGTTGATCAGGTTGAGCAGGTTGACACAGATTCTAATTAGGCGGAAATTGGGCTTGTTGAGTTGCTAGAGGAATAGGCCCCAAGTTTAGAGCAATGACAGTTGGGTTCTATCTAGGAAGGAGTCATTCACTCGTACTTGGTTCATCATTGATAACCAATTGGGAATAGTTGTGTTCACGCATTCCCTCACTGGTGGATATGGTGGTCCCATTATCATTCCTATTGCTGTTGTTGTTGGTATGGGTGTTAGCGTGGGCAGCAGCAATAGTATCGAGGGTGAACCTTCTTCTTTGTCCCCGACCCCGAGTTTTGGAAGAGGCATTTTCCGAGGAGTTGTGCCGCGGGAGAGCATTGTTCTGAGAAAGCTGGAGTCAATCGATGAGGCGTTGACTTTCCTGAAGTTGTCACATAAGGTCGATATTGGTTTTCAATGCATCGTTGAGCTCGAGAGATTTGTTCTCCAACCTTTTATTAAGTGCATAAATCTGCGCTTGAGTTGAAGGAACATCGGGGTCCATAAGAATAAGGATGTCTGCATCAGCCGGCTTTCCCGCCGATTGAAGTAGCCAGGGAGCGGCAACCTCGGCTGCTGTCGAGGTCCCAACTAGGGGGTTCTTTGACCGCTTAAACATTGTAAGCAGACTCGAGTGGTAGGTTAGGATGAAACAGTGCGTCGAAGTCGAGATGGAAATGTGTGAAAAGAAGTAAGCTTAGGTTCTCGGTGAAAGCACCAAAATGTTGATGGAAAAAAATACCGTAACACCCAAAGATTTTTAATTACTTAAGATTATCATTTCACATAGGAAAAATAAGTGTAGAAATAGTAAATAACACAGAGATTTATAGTTATTTGGTCCGCGAGGGACCCACATCCACTTTGAAGGATTTTGTTGATATTTAATTCACAAATACGAGTTACAAGCATTTGACTTCATCATAGCATTCATATACAAGTGTTTCCATGTATTTTTAAGTCATAATTGTCATATGCCAAGTCTTGGAAAAAAGTGATTTTTATGCTTCTTCTTCCTCAAGCACTAGGCTGCAATTAATCAGTTCTAACAGCTTGGAGAGGTGTCAAATCAGCATAAATCTAACATTTTGAATGCCAATATTGGGGTATTTATAGTTGAAGGGTTAGGTGAGAGTAGGTAGGAATTAGGGATCACATAGTAGAATTTCGTATCCTTGGAAATCATGTCCGCGATTTCGACCCCCTCCCAAAATGCATAGAGAATCTGTATCCCTTCTAAGTGATATGAAATTTATATCCCTAAGGATACGAAATAACATTTCCCCTAGGGGATACAATTATCTCATATCCGTAGGACATCGAGTTTCTCGTATCCCTTAAGGGACATGGATATCTTGTATCCTCAAGAGATATGAGTTTCTCTAACCCCTAATGGATACGTGCTCATATCCCTAGGGATACGTTAGATGTAACGTGCGAGTTATGGTGGAGGGAGTCGAAGTTTCAGATATGTTAGAAGAGCACTAAATTTCTTAGGGTCGAGGTAGTCGAGGCTTCTGGTGTTGAGGGATCCGAAGTACTACGGAAGTGAGGGAGTCAAAGGATTCAGTGATGTGGGGTCCGAAGCTTTCGGTACCGAAGGACAAAAATTGATCATGACCGACGGACATGAGATGAGTGGGAATGAGGGAGTCAAAATTTTGTGCAAGACAAGGGATTCTAGGTTCCTAAACAAAGCAATACGAAATTGTGCCAAATGCACTATTTTTAGGAGTTGTGAGGCCTCCGCTCGGGCGACTTCGTTTGGGATCATGTCCTTAGTGTTTTGGCGACACTTCGGGATTTAACGCCATGCGATGTGTTGAGTCGAGCGTGCCTAGTGTACTTTTGGGAACCAGACTGAAAGGTCGGTTAAGAATCAGGAACGTGGAGTACATTAGTAAAAGTTATCTTCTTGCTAGAAGTGAAGTGAATCTCCACATTTTTTTCCTTAGATCATTGCACAATTTCTGTTTCCCATGAGCAGTTCCTGTTGATCTGCAACTTCTATACAGGTTTTTAATTGAATTTTGTTGTTGCAAACATAAACCATTGCACCAGAATCGAACCATCAGTCCGAAGATTTTGTTTCAGCACTAGCCATGTGCAAGTTTGTTATAATGCCAATTTGTAAATCTAAAACCATAACATCGATTTCTTGCATTCCTCAACAGCTATCATATTTACATCTTTAGAGTTTCCTTTTTTGTTTCCAAGGAGCCCTGCAGTCATGATTGTAGTGCCCAAGGTTACCACAGCTAAAGCATACCTTATTCTTTTTGTCTTTTGGACTTGAGTTTCTTTCCTTTTGCTCTCGTTGTTTGGTTTGAAGTTATAGCTTTGATTATTTTTGGTTTTCTTTTCAAAAATCATATTATTCACATTAGAAGCAGGAAAACACCATCATGAATTCTATTTTCTTCCTCAATTCGTTTGTGTTTCTCAATCTTTTCTAATGTAAGTTCCTCGATCACATGTAGGAGCCTTTTGTCGTAGTCATTCCAACTTGGTGAAAGTTTTGTAATTATTGCACAAACTTGGACTGATTCTGAAATATTCGCTTTAGTCACCAAGTTCGCTAACCAAAATTTGCAAGTCATGCATATGATCCGTGACTGAAACATTTCCTTTGATCTGAACTTCAAAATGTAAAAGGATGTGAAACTTATCTCTTCCAAGCTTATCGGTCTTATACTTTGTTTCTAGTGCATCCCAGCATTTCTTAGGCGACTTCATTGGAGTGTAAAGATATTATAAACGGTCTGGTAAGGTGTTGAGAACGTAGCCTCGATATAATAGTTCATCCACCTTGCGCTTTAATCTTCTCTGGTTTAATTCCTCGATGTCGTTTTTTTAAAGGAGGAAGCAGTTCATTGCGAGGAGGAAAAATAAAAAATTTAATAAAAAAATACGACCGCTAGTAGGCAACTGTCGTGTCCTTTCTGAACCCCCTCATGCGCACATAAAGTTCTAAGTGCTTTCTACGCGTGCGTGTTATGGCAGTGCGCCTCTCCTACTTCCTTAGTCATTTCAATTAATAGAATATGTGATGTTTTACATATATACTCAAATATTGAAACAACTCTTGTAATAAGCTGTATTTTAACTATTGGATATTTCAATATTGATCGTTAATTATTCAATTGACAGTTTCAAAATGAGATTTTTCAAAAATGATAAAATTATGACTTAGGACTAGTTCCATTGAGTCTGATTTGTTCATTACGTGGGGAATAAGTATATGGATCGTGACATTTTGAGTTTGGACCATTTGGTGATCATAACGATATCAATAAACATGTGAATTGTTGTTTCGGGAGCAAAGTGTTAGATTGTGATGAAACTTATATTTGTGGAATCATAATAGTAAATTGTTGCACATCATCAAGATTCATAGCGACCAGATGTACCATTTCATCATGCGTAAATAAAACGCTTGCCAATTTATGTTAGAAACTAATGTTGTGTAATTCGAGTTTTAAAGGCTAACTTCCATATACAATCGAATTTGGTCTCGAAATAAGTTCCATTCTCATAAGGCTTTTTACATAAATGACTATAGGCGGCACATGTCGATTGGAGTTCGCAGGTTTTTCGGCTCGTTTGAGAGTCGATTAATAATATTAATGTAACTATCCAAAAACCTAGGCCCATATTGGCCGTGTACTATTCATCCTTCTCTCTTTTCTTTACACTGACATTACAATAGCTAGAAATAGATGTTGTCCCTTCAACATTTCAATCAAAAATCAAAATCTCCTAATCCTCTCAATGTAAAAGTACTAAATTAATATCACTGAGTCTGCATCGAAGTGTGCTTGACAACATACCCATTTTGATATGTACGAACAACATTTCCAAACCCGAGATTTTGTGAGGCCGAACTAGACTTCAAATTCTGAGAGCTACAGGTGACGAGGTAGCTTAGGGTTCGTTGCATCGAGTTTGCATCAATGAGTAGAACCTTTGGCCGGATAATGGGATGAAGCGGCTCATGCATTGGAGATGCGACATTTTCCTTATCGTGACTTAGCTTGGATCATGTTTTCGGTCTTGGATCCGAGTTGAACGTGGGGAGGTGCATCGTGAGGAGGGTTTCAAGGTGAGTGCGTTGTAATCAACATTTCAGGAGATCGATGAGAAATTAAGGAGAATTGCAGGAGAGAAGGTTGAGGGAAATAGGTTTCCATGTACAGGAAATAGAACGACGTTAGTTTAGAAAAGATAATTAGTGAGGCAATTAGCTTAAGTTAATGATAGTGTAATTATTTAAGTACTAGAATATCAACGGAACTTATATAAGTGACATCTTTTGCGTACGAGGTTGGAATTGGACGTTGTTTCTTCTCTTGGACTCGTATTGCTGAGTCTACGCATCAAAGCTGGTTTGGGTTGATTTGATTAAGGTAAGTGATATTGTTTCTTACTGAATTGTAGTTATTCGTATAGTGTTTAATTGACATTTTAAAGTAATTTCTAATTATAAAGCGTAATATTTATGATAACTGAACCTAGTAAATGATACATAAAAAGATTAAATAGTGATTTAAGTGGATCAAACTTGATTGTCACATATTTATTTATTTGCGTGTTATTACGCATTATTTTGACGATACTACTAGTTTTGGGTTATCTGAACACTTGTTTTACTTTGATTGCTATAAAGAGGTTCTATTTGATTTATTACTGCTATTACGGATGCTAGTATGCTATTCAGGATTTTGTATAGTTAACGGTTGCATGGTTGAATTATTTGCTTAGTTTAGCTTAAAACGTCGATTTTTAGTAATCTAATATTAGGAAAAGTCTTGTTCGTAAGAGTTCAGTGCTTATCGATCAAACGCACAAAATGGTGCGTAATAATTGAGCGCACACAAGGAGGGTAGACTCAAAAGGATGTGATAAATTCTTGTAGGAGCTTTAGAGTGCATGGATGGATTCGACGAAGGAGCAACATTGAAGCTCGATGAAGAATTTGAAGATGGAGCGATATTGGAGCTTGGTGGCCGATCTAAAGACGAAGGATGGACTTGGCGACGAGCTGGACTTTGCAATGAATGTCAGTCGTTTTCCTTGGTTGCATATATATCCAATTTTGATAAAATAGGTAATTCGAATAGTCGTTATTGATTACTATTAAGTGGTTAATACAAAAACTATTGCTATTGGTCATTTGACATTGATGACGATGTGATTTAGAGGAGCGTGACATGATGGTCCGTTCGATGGTGACTTCGACAGATGGCTCTTCGATCAGTGGCTTCAACGTAAATCGAGTATGTTGTGCTTCTATTAATAGTTCATCACTAGACGATGGTGATTCCAGGATGGGGAGAAAGACCGTTGCGATGGATAGTTTTCTACAAGATGCAGAAAAGACGACATTAAAGTCATGATGAGGTGATTGTCGAGGAAAGAGAGATGCGAGACGCATGATGATATCCTACGACATACGATGACTATCGGGGATAGTTCATACATTAAGATAACTTCAAATGGGAGTTTTATGGACAGTCAATGAGATGGAATTTGTTGTGGAGAATGCATGCAAAGAGGTTATTGGTATTTGGGACTTTGGTAAACCCTTGAGAGATTGACACAAGGATAGATCAGAGTTAGTCAACATTTCAGACCTGATCCGCTCGGACCTCAGAGTCAGTCGACGTTTTAGACCTATGTAGGGTTATTATCCCAAGTTCGTGACGTTATAATGAGTCGATAGTCTAGTAGTGTTTGTCTACATTTTAACCTATAAGTGCTTCGCTAGATTGGGTGACCAAAGTATCGAGTATCTTATGCATTATGCACTGAGTGAGTGAATGTAAGGATGGTTGATGAATGCGATGGTTGTTTACTTATTTATCATTACTTAGTACTTAGACATATATCAAATCGTCTCTACTTGACGTTTGTCATAGTGTAGCATATATCGGCTGTTATGTGCTAACTCTATGTATGAAGGGGCAGGATATGTATGATTCTCCATACTTTCCGTGTTGTATACACTATTACGACTTTTACAGTATCTTGAGATTTGTTTATTGCTCACACCAAACTGTTGTTCGACGCAATGTTTTATTTCTCTCTTATTACGGTGGATGCTCAACGACAATGTTGATGATCACACTAGATGGAAGATATGTGTATTATCTGGAGCAACACAGGTAAACTAGCAGGAGGCGGCGTTTTACATATTTATACTTGTATCCTTATTGTTTATTATACTGTGCGACATTGTATAGCCTTGATAGTGTCATGTATTCTTATTAGAGATAGTTTATTAGTTTGAGTTTATTTATCACTTGTATAAACTCTATTATTGTTTTGTATAACTGTATAAGCCTATATACTCAGTGGCGGAGCCACATTATGCTTGAGGAGGGAAAGTGACCCTCCCAAGATCCAAGATTATAATTTTTTTTTCTTTTTTGATTGAATATAATTATATAACCTTGAAAATTTAAAACTTCTGCAAACTAGTATTAGTATTTCAATAAGTCTGAGCATAAGGTTCGAACTTCCATTTAGCACGTCGAAATCCTAGTTGTTCTGTTATGATTCCAACGTGGATCGGAATATGAAAAAAAAATCACGGTTCGGATCAAGGGCCTAAAAAATCGAAAATTTGGATTAGTTGGGAAGTGGAAGTTGAAGGAGAGATTCAATTTGCAAATAGTGAAATCGATTCCTCTGAGCAAGATAACACACATGGATTCTTCTTTATTCAATAATTTGCTAAATCCAATCCACATCCGTATACGTTAATTAAGTGAAGAAAAAGGTAAAGGTGCTTGGGCCAGCTGATAATAATGGGCTATAACGTTTTGTGATCAATAATTATAGTTAAATAGTCATGGACTTCAAAATTTTATGACTAATAATTACAAATAAGCAGTCATGGGCTTTATAAATTTGTATATATTGGTTGTATAAATTTGATTTGTTGTTATAAACTTTACAAACTATAAATATTGATTGCATACATTTGTATAAGTATTGTTTATCATACTGATTAGAAATATCATTGCATAATGAAATGTATTTAGAAACAGAAGTACTGGAATGGAATTAAAGCGGAATTTCCATAATTGTCGGAATGGAACTGAAATTTTATATCTTATTGGTGATCGAAATGGAAAGCACAATTTTATATCTTGTCTGAACCACGTTAGTATAGTGTTTTATTGTCCAAACTTCTACAAACAATTTTTAAAAAATTGCTCCCTTCAAAGCCTGAAGTTTTCAGTTGTGCCCTTATCAAGAAAAAAAATCTGGCTACGCCATTGTGTATACTCTGATCATGTGGTTTATATAATTATTACTGTCTCATCTATTTTATATATTTGTTATTATTATATGCTATCTGATGCTCTGTGAGATATACGACAAGTTTATGTTTATGTTATGGTCTCTTCCCTTTTATTTTATTCTTTTCTTTTTCTCTTTTTCTTTATTATTTCTTTCTCTTGACAATCGCTTTACATCGATTGGATGCTTGTACAACGCGATATTTGATTATGAGCACTGATGGAGTATAACGGGTCGTCACAACTCTCCCCTGTGTGGGGCTAATATACCCTCTTCAGAAAACAATCTCCGCGAACAATCCCTCACAAGATTGTTTTATTGACGATGGTTTTTTATTTTGGCTTCAAATTACTCATCATATGTAGTAACTATTCGATCAAACCATTGACTAGTGTAAATATATCAGGACTTTAAAGAAGAGCTGGGTGGTCATACCTTAAACCTGGTCCCCTTTGATTTATTAAGTCAAAAATATTACACACACAACTTCAATTTACCAATAAATTTCCCTTCCCCTGAGCACCGTTACGACCTTGTGCTTCATCTTGGCTTAATGAACTTTTGCAAGAGCTAACCCTATAAAATCTTGTTTGGAAGTGGCACCACTTCCAAGTTCAATAAGGTAAAGTTTTTTTTCCTTTCAATGTCTCTATTCCCGAGATACCTAGAACTTTATTAAGTGTTGTTCAATTCAACATTTTCATACCTGTAACAGTTCACACTAATTTGACTTAGTGTTTTTCTAATCATATGATAATTTGTTATTACATATTAAAATTTAAAACTAAGCTAGTTAATATTAAGGTCGAGTCTCCGCTATCATTAATTAATTGCCAACACAGGGTTTAAGTCCTATGCTGACTAATATGGACCTCACCATTTCTCTAATAAAAGCTTTTTGAATGTTAAATTATCATTGGAACTTGTATAAACAAAAGTAATTATTCCATCATTTATTATTTATTTTACATATTCACATCGAGGGCTTATGTGTTTTGATTTTTTATTGTATACATTATTGTATGTTCGAGATATAGTTTCTGACTATCGTAACGTAAAGAAATAGCTAGCATTGATTTTTGTCATAGCTTGGTATCCAACAATATATTTCGTAGCCACTGCCTCCTTTCCGACGGCAGTAGAAAGTGCTGAGAATTTTGATTTCATTATGAAGTATGAAATGCAAGTTTGTTTCTTTGATGTTCAAAAGACAACACCTCCATCTAATGTGAAAATCTAGCCAGAAGTAGATTTATTATCACGCTAGTTATTCAACTTGCATCGTTGTATCTTTCTATTACGCATTGAAACCTATTATAAACAAGTTCTAGATTTTTGGTCTATTCGAGATAACCAAATGATCTTCTATTTGCTTTGCATACGTGGATACTTGTGCTTAGAGCATCTCCAACCCTCCTAAGGTTTTAATGTAAAGTCTTTTACACATCATCAATTTTGTATTACATTAAAAAACCAGTCTTCAATGGTAATGTTATATTAAGTGAGAAGATGACATGACACAAATTTCACTAGACCTTGTCAAGTGCAATGTCTAGTTCTAGACATTGTTCTTCACAATGTGAAGTAAATACATATATTATTAATTATTTTAATATAATACTTCTATTTACTTATAATTTGATTGGGACACATAAGCTAATATTTTTTATGGACACATTAGCATTAAAGTAGATTTTTCATTTTTATTGTAATTTTCAAATATTTTGTATAATACTGATTTCACATTGTGAACAAATAAGATTAATTAGACATTACATTCTACGTGCATTGAAGATGCTCTTACAACGGCGAAAGACATATGACACACACTTAGGGACCGTTCGACACCCTTAACTGGGCATTCCAGAAATGGACGCGTCCGTTTCTGAACGGGGAAACAACCCTGTTTCCCCAACGGACCAAAATCGGTCTGTTGGGGCCCGACGCGTCGGATTTAATTTAATTAATTACGGTTTAATTTAATTAAATTGCTTTATTTAGATTAATTAATTAATTAATTAATTTAAGCTTTTATAAACTTTAAAAATTGATAACTTATGCATATGTTATCTGTTTGAGACACGGTTTTTTTGCGTTGTGATCGTATCGAAATGCTCTACGTAATGGAGTTGGTTTGAGCTGAACTGGAGTAACTTATAATTTTTCAATTTATTTATTTACGTGCTTATTTGTGTGAATTATTGATACGTATTATTTATTAAAAACAAATAATAAACTAATTAACCATAAATTAATTAAATTACAACATAAAATAAAATGATTCGCTTAAATACTCCATTCAAATAGTGCGCTTAACGCGTAAAACGTATTCTCAGTTAACTAAAATATTCTCCGTTAAGATTCTTCGCTCAAGCTTACCGCTTCCGCCTAACACCCTTAGCAAATTAATTTGACCGTTTCTTGTGGTGTGGTGGGTTGAGTTTAGGCTTATATTTGTGTACGCATGTGCACATGCAGAACCATATCCTGGAACTGCGCGATCATGGCTGTGAAAGGCGACAGAGTGATGCTTTGTCAGATACGGCTTGGGCTGTAAAGAGGACAAAACGCCACACAACCAGATGAATTCTATCGCTAATATTGGATAAGTAGCAGCGATAAGCACACATTTGCAAGAATCTGCAGCCATAAGAGGTTACACGATAAAAAGAAAAGATAAGAGTATGGATAATCAAATATATTGCCACGTTTCTTATGAAAAATTCTGTGTGTATTTATATACACACACGTCTGAACTGTATGTAGGTAAATTCACCATATCAAATGGAGAGCGAAAAGAAGACAACTACAAAAGCTTCGTCTCAAACAAAGGCACAAAGAAACCATAACTGGTTGCATGAAAAGGCGAGTAGCAGAGTGGACATGTTATACTGCAGTAGAAAGAGCGATGAGTTCGAGCGTAGGAGGAGCATGGAAGCTAGAAACGAGCAAGAAATGCTGAACCTTTATCTTCATAAATTTTGATCTGCGTTTTTTTCATAACTGCGTTGTGGATTCAGCGTTGATTATGAACTTATTGCGATGTCAGTTTTCATGCTTAATTTTACTTTACCATGCAAATTTTTATATGAATTTTCTACTGCGTTCTTGAGAGAACTTCCATGTTATTCGAGGGAGGCTGCATTCAATTGTTTTAGCTCAATTCTTGTGTTCTCGTCTTCACTTATACATAACATTATAAACTACATCTTTATGAAAAAATAATTATAATTTTAAGAAGGGACCATTCACTTATACATAACATTATAAACTACATCTTTGTGAAACGATAAATAAACGTTGTAAATTATAATATGCTATTGTATACTAAACCAAAGGTATAATTTTCAAATGTGAGTATATAACTATGCATCCACATCAACATCTGCATATCCACATTTACATGCATTTTACATATTCTGAACATTTATCCATTTTCTTGGATGTAGATGCAAATAAATTTCAAAATTAGAATATTAATTGGACTGTAAATGAAATTCCTTGTTTTTTGAGTAATGACTTTAAACACGGGAATATGTTTTTTTGTTCATTTTAAGCTATGGTAATTTATGCTACTTTGATTTGTGGCCATATGATAAAACCACTTAAAACAGACTGTGCTTAGTTTGATCGGTCCAGGCAAATCAAGGATCCTGGTTAAAACATTCAAAACCCTTTGTTCATTTGTGAATCAACCAATGGTCCATTGATTTACTATTTAGGTCCATGCAAATGTAGCACAGGCCTCCACTAGCAATGGAAGTTCAAAGTTGAGAATATTGACGGTTGGATTTTGCTGCAATTACAGTGGTTAATGTGTATATAATCCAGTGTTTTCTATTCTTGTGCTTTGGATCAAGTGGTTTTCTTTTTCTGTTTACGAGAAATTTCAGTCTATTTACTAATTAACTGTCCATCAAATTCAAATTGGTGAGAAGTATTGTCTTTCTTGTTCAGGTTTCGAGACTTAGTTTTAGTTTTCAGGTGTTACTATTACAACCGCATAACGGTGCATAGCTGATCATTATATTATAGTGTTTAAAAAAAAAAAAACTAGTTTTTTATTAATCTTAATTGAACATCAAAAACTAATATGATAAAGAATATTTAAAGTAAAAAGATTTAAGGAAATAAAAGTGCATAGAATTAAGTGAATTAGATTGAAGTTAGATTGAAGAGATTTAAGAAGATATGTTATAGACATGTTCCATATTTTTTTGACTTCGAAAAAATTAATTTTAACTAAATAACAGTAAGCAAACCTCCTTAATGGTCGGTTCGATTATAACACTTACCAACTACACCAAACTTCTACCATACAATTTACATTTTTTATTGTTATAATATAAATCATTACAAATTTAGAAGATCCTAAAAATCAGTGTTGATGATTTTAGCTTGCCTAAACAGTAGTTAATCTTAAAGAATTAGCTAATGGTTATTACTATTCAAAAACGAAGCTTAAATAAACGTTGGAATTTGACCAACATACATCATAGTATTTGTGGTAATTTTCTTAGGCATTTTCACATATAAAGTTTGCAACGGAAACTAAAACAAAGAATTTATTGACAGTTAACATTTCCAGATCGAAAATAACTGAATATAAATTTAGAATGTAAATATTAATTAATGCCTAGACCCAATCGTTCGACTCTCTCCTTAGGTCGGTCGATCGCCTATTGGATAACGGTCGATATAGAGACCAATTCTTCTGTCCCTATTTCTCCCGTCTCCCGGTACTACTTCATTTTGAGAGATGCAAGACCCACAACAGTCATTTAATACCTCAACATTAAGTGGATCCTTCTCGAGATTTTCTAACTATCAAACCTAACACCTTAACTGAACTAATTTGTAGGAAAATAGGTAAGCTTTGATTATCTAACACCTCAACTTAGACAAGCCCAACTTCACTTATTTCAAACGCAGGCCTCTTCCAAATGACCATGTAGCTGGCGTTGCCTATCATAAAAACTAATTATACAGCCGCATATGTCACAAAGCCTAATTGATGGCTAATTCTTGTGTTAGTCCTTCTCCGGTTTCCTCATATATGGGTCACTGGTGCTTTTTGGCTTCCTGTGATCTCCTTTTTTCCTCTCCCCACTTCTACAACCCTTAGTAAGGGTATCTTGTGTAGTATACGTCATAGTGGTTTGAATTAGTGGAAGGGTGGGATGAAACTATGTGTAGGATATCTCATCATGAAGCATGCTTAGAACATCTTCTTTTTCATGAACTTGAGCATCGACGATCCTACCTTTCGAGAGGGCATCAATCACTTGTGCATTAGGAACGAGAGCCTTAATGATTGGGATGGTTGGAGCCGTGTGTGGCGTGGAGGTTGTTGTAGACTCAATGAACATACCGGTTGTTTAAGATGATCGTCTCCAACGAGCATATGGACAGATGCAGGCTGACCTACAGTTTGGATTTAAAGTATAAAAGAGAATATAATGGTTTTTAGCACAAGATGAAAACCCTCTCGAATGCCAATGAAACCAGAGATTTACCTTCTTTTTGGCTCGGGCTTCAGTCTAAGCCAAAGTACTGCTAAATGTACCCTTCATGATCAAAGATTATATGACAGGCTTGTGCATGTTGGGTTGACCAAGATGTTGAAACCGTTGTGATTAATCCAATTCAAGTCCACCCGAATCCGATATCTAAACCACAATGCGCTAGCGGAAGACTAGATCGTTGTTAAACTTGCAAAAACAACCAAAGCAATAAATCTAGTCACAAAACCAATATCAACCAATCACGAACAATCCAAATCTCAATCACAAGCAAAGAACTAATGACAAAGTAGCAAAAATAGATCACACAAGGATTTATATTGGTTCCACTAACATCTTGTTAGTGTACATCCACTTTGGAGAGAGTATTTTATTATCAAGATAAAAGGAATACAAGAGATTGATCCAATAATCACTATATTTCAATATAGAAAAGAGTTTGAGGAGAATAGAATTGAAGAATTGGAATTAGGCTATAAACCCTAATTCTCCCTTGAGAATAAACCCTTGATCCCAAATCAAGTATTCAAACTCTTCCATAATTCACTTCAGAAAATAGCTTATATAGGAATGGGGCCAATTACCAAAATTGCCCTCAAAGCTTCACAAAACAGCTTGTCAAGTTTCCAGCCCAAAATAGCCCATTAGCCGCCTCAGACGTCTGTCGTTAGGTCGGACAGACATCTGTCCCATCCTGGGAATTCCTTGTGCTCCTGCGCTCATCTCAGACGTCTGTCTCCATATGACAGACTTCTGTTGGAGCTCTCCGGAAAAACATTTCCTAACAACAGACGTCTGTCCCCCTTTGATCAGACGTCTGTTGAGACCCTCGGGAAATTGTTCCCTGTAGTCACAGACGTCTGTCCAAGGAGCGACAGACGTCTATGCTAAAGCTCTCAGCTTCACCTCACTACACCATAACACTATCTCCCCCAACAATCTCTGATTTGCACTCCTCTTCCTCCCACTCGATGCTATCTTCATCCTCTTCAATCCAACATATATAGTATCGCATATCACAACACTCCACCTCAATACTATAACCGTCTCAACTCCAAACTCCAATGCACCATGCACTTCCTTCTATCTTCGACCAAGCAACATGAATGCTTTCCCAATGAGATCCGGCAAAGCACCACCCATTGCACTCCACTAACAAGTTCAGGCAAAGCCCCCACCCGCCAATGAAGTGTTGAAAGTATTCAAACCAAACGTCTCACCATAAGACAATGTACTCGGGAGTGAAGCGAGTACTTACCATGAAGATAGATTTCCAATCTCTCACCGCTATTCCTTTCCATCATTCATCAAACAAAATCACTCTTTCCACCTCGTGCCACCCCGTGGCACCTAGCAACTCAACAAGCGAATTATGTTCGAGCAATGCTTGAACTTCCCATATGGCAATGCCTTTGTAAACATATCCGCCGCATTATCCTTTGTGTGCACTTTCCGAAGGTATGCTAGCTTACCCTCATCCATGGCTACAAGAAATGACTCCCTCACCTCAATATGCTTGGTCCGTGAGCTAAACGCCAAATTCTCCGCCAAATGGATAACACTTTGGCTATCACATCGGACATCAACACTTTCATGTTCGAAACCCAAGTCACACAACAATCGATTCAAGTAGAGTGCCTCCTTGGCCGCTTCCACAGCGGCAATCAACTCTGCCTCCGTAGTGGATAAAGCAACTATGGTTTGCAATCGCGATCTCCAACTAATGGTTGTCCTACCAAGTGTGAAGACATACCCGGAAGTTGATTTCCTCCGATCCCTATCACCGGCGTAGTCCGAGTCACAATAGCCAACCAACTTGCAACTCCTTTCATCACTACCACCAAAGACAAGTCCATGAGATGCTGTACCTTTCAAGTATCTCATAATAGCCTTCATGGCTTCCCAATGTGATTTCCCTGGATTAGCCATATACCGAATAACCACCTCGACGGCATTTGCAATATCGGGCCTTGTACGCACCATTGCGTACATCAAACTACCAACCGCACTTGCATATGGCACCTTTGCTATATAAGCCTTGTCTTTATCCCCGATAGGTGATCCCTTCTCCGAAAGCTTCATATGCAAAGGTAAAGGTGTATTTAATGCCTTTGCATCCTCCATGCTAAATCGGCAAAGCACTTTCTTAATGTATTCCTTTTTAGTCAATCTTAACTCAAAACGCTTTCGGTCCCTTCCTTTTTCCATGCCCAAGATTTTTCTTGCTTATCCAAGATCCTTCATCTCGAATTCTGATTTCAAAAGCATCTTTAACTTGTTGATTTCATTTCGATCCTTGAATGCAATGAGCATATCATCCACATACAAGAGTAAATACACCCAACAATCATTTCCCAACCTCTTGAAATATACGCAAGCATCCTTGATGCTTCGATGGAAGCCACTTTCAAGCATGAAATGATCGAATCTCTTGTATCATTGTCTAGGCGATTGCTTTAACCCATATAGTTATTTATTCAACTTTGCACACCAATTTAGATTTACCATCTACAACAAACCCTTCTGGTTGCTCCATGTAAATGTCTTCATCCAAGTCTCCATGCAAGAAGGAGGTTTTCACATCAAGTTGCTCCAACTCCAAATCATGGATAGCAACTATGGCTAGTAAAACTCAGATAGATGTATGACGAACCACTGGTGCAAAAATTTCATCATACTCCTTTCCTTTGTGAGAACCCCTTTGCCACTAACCTTGCTTTGTACCTTCCATCATCCTTCACCTTGTAAATCCATTTGCACCCTATAGCACGGTTTCCTTGAGGAAGCGGAACCAACTCCCAAGTTCGGTTCTTCATAAGTGATTGCATCTCTTCCTCCATGGCACAAATCCACTTCGAGCTCTCTCTCGACTCCATGATGTCATCAAGGTCCATCGGCTCATCTTGGACTACATTGAGAGCATAGTCCAAATGATCACTAATGATAAGGTAGTTCCAATCACCATATCTTTCGGGAGGCATTATTGCACGTCGACCAACCCGAGTAGCAATACTTTCACCTAAACCACTTTCGGCTCCACCTTGAGTCAAAACTTCTCTAGTATCATGTACATCACCAACATCATCACTAGAGGAACCATGTGGACTATGTGATGTTTCATCAATCGCTTCAACCCCATGAGCTTCTTCAACTCTACTACCACTTGGACGGAATGTGGGAATGACTTCCTTCTCCTTTGATTCACTATGAACCAAATCCGGAACGTCTGATGAGCTCTCATTCACCTTGAATAAAGCCGACTCAACAAAAGTGACATGACGAGAATTAACAACCTTCTTCGTTTCTGGATTCCAAATCCGATAGCCTTTCACGCCATCCGTGAAAGCAAGCAAGATCCCCTTGAATGCCCTAGCTACAAGCTTATCATTCCCCGGATCATGCACGTAAACCGGGCTACCAAACACACGAAGATATCTCAAGTCAACACTCTTCCCTTTCCACACTTCCTCCGGAATTTTGTTACCAATGGCCGAGCACGGAATTCGGTTTACAATATGCACTGCGATTGACAAAGCTTTGGCCCAAAATCCCTTAGACAAACCCGATGTCAATCTCAAGCATCGAGCTTTCTCAAGTAGAGTTCGGTTCATTCTCTCCGCTACTCCATTAGATTGCGGATCTCCCAGTGTAGTAAAATGTCTCTGGATCCCGTGATGCTTACAATACTCCAAGAATTCACACGAGACATATTCGCCGCCATTGTCGGTCCTTAACACCTTCAAAGTCTTACTACTCTCATTCTCAACAAGAGACTTCCACAATTTGAACTTAGCAAATGCCTCTGACTTGGCCCCCATTACATACATCCATACCTTGCGAGACAAATCATCAATGAAAGAGATATAATACCTTGCTCCTCCCAAAGAAGCAACCGGTGCCGGTCCCCAAACATCCGAATGAACATACTCAAGAACCTCCTTTGACTCATGCTTGCCTTCATCGAATGATACCCTTATTTGCTTCCCCATGACACATTCCTCACAAAACTCTAGTTTGTTGAAACTCTCGCCCTCGATCATCTCCCGCTTCTGAAGAATATCCAAACTCCTCTCCGAGACATGACCCAATCTCAAATGCCACAACCGTGTCGCATCCAAGTCACGAGAACTATCAACACCCACACAAGTCTCACCTCCTATGGTCACACCTTGAAGCAAATATATACCATGAGTCCTAGCACCCTTCATAACCACAAGCGCTCCCTTCGAAACCCTCAAGCAATCCTTCTCGATAGTGATCTTGCATCCTAGAGAATCCAATTGCCCCAAAGATATAAGCAACTTCCTAAGTCCCGGAACATAGCGAACATAGGTGAGCGTGCGAACAACTCCATCAAACATCCTTATTTGCACGGAGCCACTACCCATTGACTTGCAAATAGCACCATTTCCCATAGCAATTGCATTTCCCTCTTTGACCTCAAAGGACGAAAAAAAATCTCTATTTGGCGTCATATGATACAACGCACCCGAATCGAGTACCCATTCGTTACCCAAAACACCTGTTGCTACCGCCATCAACACATTCTAATCTACTTCACCATCTCCACTCTCCACCGCCATGGATGAAGACGCTACTTCCTTCTTATCTTTGTCCGGACATTCATTTTTCCAATGTCCCGGTTTCTTACATATAAAGCACTTGCCATTTATCTCTTTCGATTTACCTCTTCCACTGGGTTTTCTTGATTTAGAACGCCCCCGGTTTCCTTTCTTCACATTCTTTTCTTTATCCACAAAAAACCCGTGGCTACTACTAGCTCCACTACTACCCTCACTCATCTCCTTCATTTGATCTCTCAACTCCTCACTAAGAAGACCCGTCTTGACATCATCTAGAGTCAAGGTATCCCGACCATAGATCAAACTATTTGAGAAACCCGTATAGCGATCCGACAATGAATAAAATAATATCATCGTCTTTTGCTCTTCCTCAATCTTCAAATCAACGGCCTTCATCTTCATGAGCAAGTCATCAAAGGCATTCAAATATTCCTTAAGCGAATTACCCTCCTTCATCTTGAAGGTGAAAAACGTTCGCAACAAGATCAAACGGTTAGTGAGCGACTTCTTCATATAAAGTTCTTCCAACTTGTCCCAAATACCTTTAGCGGTAGTCTCACCACTACTTTCGGAGATCACATTCTCCCCCATAGCAAGATGAAGAGTAGTGTAAGCCCATTCCTCCATCTCCTCTCTCTCAACATCCGAGATATCACTTGGCAATAAGTGAGTATCAAATACTACTTGGTGCACCCGATTCCGCCTAAGAACCGCTTTCATTTTCCATTGTCACTACTCAAAGTCGTTATCACCATTCCACTTATCAATAACCAATTGAGAACCCGACGCCGCATACGAACCCCGTACATATGGCGCCACACTATTCGGACTTCCGGTTGAAGGACTTACCGAGCTACTATCCGTCTCCGGCATTTTCACAAACACCTAACAAGCACCAAAACAGCTCTGATACTAACTGTTGAAACCGTTGTGATTAATCCAATTCAAGTCCACCTGAATCCGATATCTAAACCATAATACGCTAGCGAAAGACTAGATCATTGTTAGACTTGCAAAAACAACCAAAGCAATAACTCTAGTCACAAAACTAATATCATCCAATCACAAACAATCCAAATCTCAATCACAAGCAAAGAACTAATGACAAAGTAGCAAAAATAAATCACACAAGGATTTATAGTGGTTCCACTAACATCTTGTTTGTGTACATCCACTTTGGAGAGAGTATTTTATTACCGCGATGAAAGGAATACAAGAGATTGATCCAATAATCACTATATTTCAATATAGAAAAGAGTTTGAGGAGAATAGAATTAAAGAATTGGAATTAGGCTATAAACCGTAATTCCCCCTTGAGAATAAACCCTTGATCCCAAATCAAGTATTCATGCTCTTCCATAATTCACTTCAGAAAATAGCTTATATAGGAATGGAGCCAATTACCAAAATTTCCCTCAAAGTTTCACAAAATAGCTTGCCAAGTTTCCAGCCAGAAATAGCCCATTAGCCGCCTCAGACGTCTGTCGTTAGGCCTGACAGACGTCTGTCCCATCTAGGGAATTCCTTTTGCTCTGCACTCAGCTCAGACGTTGTCTCCATATGACAGACGTCTGTTGGAGCTCTCGGGAAAAACATTTCCTGACAACAGACGTTTGTCCCCCTTTGGTCAGACGTCTTTTGAAACCCTCGGGAAATTGTTCCCTGTAGTCACAGACGTCTGTCCAAGGAGCGACAGACGTCTGTGCTGAAGCTCTCAGTTTCACCTCACTACACCATAACACAATCTCCCCCAACAAGCTCTGATTTGCACTCTGCTTCCTCCCACTCGATGTTATCTTCATCATCTTCAATCTAACACATATAGTATCGCATATCACAACACAAGATTGTGCCCTGGTTTAGAAAAGAAAGCAGGAGTAGTTGAGGGATCAGAGCCATGGTGAGAAAGGGATCTTAGAAAGTAGTATTATGATGTGAAGACTGACCACAATAACAACTTCCTAATGAGCAATCTTCGATCTTTCACCAACTTTGGCTTGTTTTGTAATTACCAACTCGACGTTCATGAGGAGTTGTCCTTCTCTATAACTTAAGGGTCGTTATCAACCAAAATATATTTCATTAACTCTTCTAGATGCACCTCAACTCCATCCGGAAGTACTTTTTCATCCTCTATCACCAATTCAAAGTAAGAGGACAAAGTTTGAGGGTAATCCTTAAGCCATCCTAAGTTGCAATGACTGAGAACTTTTCGTCGAATTGAATAAGTAGAAGGTAAAATCTATTTATTGTTTATGGCTCGACACCTCTACATCTTTTTGCAAAAGTATGCTTATATCCTTAACGCACGTAACTGCCTCATCCTTTTCCAACTGAGTCTTTCTCAATAAGTTGAAAACTCTTTTAAGGCTTCTTCCTTAGCCTTCATTGTAGTGTTGTTCTTGGTTTTATATTTGTATTCTCCATTGAAAGATCATGATGGTGAAATGAGGCCTCACGCTTACCCTGTTTCCCTGCCTTCTCATCCTAAAGCGGTTTGGTGGCATTATCTTCTTTTTTTTGGGACTTCAGCAAGCTTACTATTTAGTTCGTTAACTTCAGCATCCAAGTTAGTAATGTTGTCACTGTCATGGATCGCCTCAAGTGTCAAGCAATTGATCTCATCCTATCTTTCCATTGAAACTTCAAGGATCTTCTTTATAATTTACACAATTACACTATACTGATCATAGACATCGTTGATGTAAGAAGCATCGTATTATTCGTATTAGGTTGAATCACATGCAGATTAGGAATAAACTTAATCTCATGACAATAGATTCTTGGAAAATCAGTTTAGGTTGGCCATCTTTCCTTCATTTGTGACCTTTAGTTCCTTAGCAATTGGGATCTGTATATGTTCTTTCCTAAGACATGGTGGGATGTTTCAGAAATATTTTTCTTACCTTTGTAATTTGTGGTTCATCCAAAGTGGTCGGGACCTGAATGCACCATTGGGAGTGAAGCCACGGGAGGAGCTTAAGAAGTGTCACTATCCTAAGGGTCGTCGTGATAACCAGAAAGCTGGTTTGAGCCTCTACAAGAAGGATATTGAGACCGAGAGCGATGCTTGGATGCCAAATTATTCAATTGATAATCACTTTCCCGACTACTTTTATTTCAGCCTAATCGATGGTTGGAATCCCGAGTAGCGCTACGATGAAGCGTGTCGAGTAATGCTTCGAGTGCTTTGAATATTTGGGTACAACACTTTCAATGGATTAGAAAAAATTCTTTTTCATGCACATTTTCCCTTAAAATTAGATGAAGATAAAATAACTCTACCATAGTAAGTTACAAATAAGTGTCGTGCAGTGTAGTGCACCTGTACATGAGTGTCCTAGTATCCTCACAACGGACCAAGCTTTAGATGTATTGGCAGGGTTACCTCTATTATGCTTATAGGAGGAGCATTGGCATCAAAGCAAATATAAAAGGAAAAATCTTAAAGATTTTTATTATCACAGTCATATTGAGATGGGACAAAGTCCTTTAAATGTGTCAACTTCATTGAAATAGGTGGCTAGTCTTACTATGGTCGCTCAACTATAAGGTCATCACTTGAATTTACATTGTCATAACGAGCCACAACACTACCACCTATTATTTCTCCTTCCTCAACATTACCCTGAGCTTTTTCGACTCATTGACTGAGGATTGAGGCACAATAGGGTTAGCATTGCCATCTTCTTATTGAATGCCTTTGCCTTCTACCACATCATTATCATCTGTGACCTTGTCGATGTTATGACCCTCCTTGTAGGTGGAAGCCTAAGAGATTCTCATCGACGGTAAGGGGACTGACTTCCCTATCGTTTCTTGGGACAATCCTAAGCATTATGCCTATGGCTAAATGAGCACCGGTGCTAGATCTCATAGAGGTATATATATTTTGGAGAATTGCATTAAACAAGATACGTTTGACTAAAGTTTTCATAGTAGTGTTTTTAATGATATTTACGTCCAAATAACCATTATTGTGCGAACCTGGCGAATAAATAAAACTATATTCATTTGAAATAGCTAATCTTGTTCTAAATGCTAATCATAACTCAACAATAAATATTTCGCTCCAAAGAAGCGAACGAGACGCTTCCTTTTCATCACTTGAAACTATAGATGAATCATGTATCTTCCATGGTTATCTTACTATACAAGAATTCAAGAAAATGCATATATGTTGATTAGAGAAATGCATAGCTTTTTGAATGTTTTAGAGCTAGAGAAAGTCTCATAAGATGGAGCATCCGACGGTAAAGAGATTGAGTGGTGGCACAAACCCATCCAGCCACATACATCCATTATGCAACCTTTTGCAGGTAGACGAGTTCTTTTGTGATGAGATGTGAATAACACTGTAGCTACCCTAATTTCATGTAAATACCTATAGATGATTAAAATGATGATTAAGTAGAATTAATCTTGATTTAGGGATGTTAACACGTAAAAATCCTTTAGTTGTGAAAATTGAGGATTTTTTAGAGTTAGAAATATAAAACATGGTTGGATTGTATGTTAAATGTATTAAGACGCAATGCAATCTCATATTTATAGTTAATTTGTTAGCCAAATTTATGGTTAACACTCCAAAAGACAAAATCTGGCCGTAGAACTCTCAGTCTGTGATAAGAATGAACCTAGATTTGTAATCTGCTAATAATGTTCCCGAACTATCTCCATAAGATACTGAAGCATAATTTCCTACTAAGAACAAAACTAATCAAGAATTTCCTTTAGAATTCCAAATGATAGACTTGTCCTTTTGTAGTACTTTTCCTTATAACTGACTTGAAATTTTGGAGTAATTTCTCTAGATGCTCGAAGAATGTGAAGTTAAACCTTGAGAAGTTAGATCTTCTTGCATGATCATCAAATGATAGATTTTCATAGACCTTCCCTAGTTTCTCAAAGTTTTAGTGAGTCGGTAAGAATTTGATCATAACCCTAGAAGATCATCTAGATCTAAAAGGTCGCTTATCGGGGAGATCCTAACATAATTTCGGGACGTAACTATTGTCATTAAAGTAAGGATAATAACTAATTCATGATCTAAGGACCTTAAAGGTGGTCACGGGTCGGGGGATGAAATGTACTTAATTATACATATGATTATCATATTGTACCTCCAATGTTTGCGAATAATAATAATAATAACAATGCATAATATTGAACAGAATTTCTCATAATTACCTCAATTGTCATATATCTTTTATTTATTGAGCTTATTCAATGTTACAAATTCTTTCCCCAAATTTATTTAGAAATTAGGGTTGTACTTAGAAATAAGAGATTATATTTTTTTGGGAATGACCTAAATCATCCAAAAAATCCCCCATTTTGGTCTTTTGGGTTCCTATTTATAAGAGCGGATTAGCTTTCCTTCTTCCTAAGTGCTTCATTCCGGTCAACCAATAAGGGTCAATCATGAAGTTTTTGCAAGTGCATCCGTGACTTTTCTTTGAGAGAAAATCCAAGTGGCTTTTTCCGAGCGCCTTAACGGAGGGAGCTCTTAGTTGAATACGAGAGGGATGGTTATAAAGGAGCTTTAGCTTTCCTTAACCTTTGTCATAGGCTTTTTCTTTAGCGTTTTAGGGGTTTTGAATCTTTATTCCTCGCCCTTCGTGTTGTTCCAGTCATATCTTGTCTTAAATAGATCTTGGAGGTATGCATCAAAAGCCTCAATTCATTCCTTCTAGAGTGTTCTTTTGGCAACCATACTGGGAAATCCCCCAAAAAATAGACCTAGGCATGTATGTGCGCTTCATAATGCAATTAGCTGGACCTGGAACGTTTCTCCTTCTTGATTCTTATCTTTGGCTACTTTCAGATATCCTCTTCTCCTATTATGTCATGTTTCATTATTCGATTGATTTTTAGGTTTCGTCCTGCTATTTCTTCAAAGGTTTTCCTGAGGATTATATGAAGGCTCTTCTGGCACCTGCTATTCTTCTTCATTAATATTTTTAGGACAAACCCTTTTGATTTTGGTCCGAAAAGTTGCGAGAGGCAAAGGTGTATGCAAGCTCTCGGCTTGTAGGATCAGTTATCTTTGTATCAACATCTTCTCTGGTATGGCTAGCTCTGAGAACTCTTTCCCTGGCATCCACTTCTTCTGATGAGATTCTCCTCTGCTCTTTTCCTTTCCTTTTGATTTTGTGCTTTGGAACGCATTCCCTTTCGACATCCTTAAAAGATGAATTTGTTTTGCCAGTGCCTCTTTCTTACAGAAGACGGGCCTTTCGGATTATAATAGAAGGCCTTCGTCTGCTACAAACTTTCCTTCTTATGGCTCTTAGCTCTTTCTCCATTACTTTCGATGCTTTTTCTTGCAAGGTCAACAAGTTAAAATTAATGCCCTTTCGGTTAAGACCGAAAGGGGCTTCCTAGTTTGAGATTAGTGCCCTTTCGGTTAAGACCGAAAGGGGCTGCCTGATTTGAAGTGAATTCCCTTTTCTTTCCTTCCTTCATTATGAATGTATATTGCCGAAGGCCTAGCACCACTCCCTTCAGGGTACCACTGGTTCTCACACTCCTTCACCTCAATTTCATTCTCGAAATTCTTTGGAAATTTTTGGTGCTAACATTTTTCCTCCCCACTAGTGAACGAGTGTTCTTGATTTTTCAAGTCATCTATCTTGAATTCCTAATTCTGTTGTTAATCCCTAAAAGTCCATACACACATTGGATAAATAGTACAAGGCGGGTATCACGAGGGTCGGCCGTGCACGATGCAACTGCACAGAGCAAGACCCAAATATTAAACCCAAGGCAGGTCAAGTCAACTAGTGTGAACGAAGACAACGACATAACATATTATGAGAAGTGCGACCCGATAAAGATAAAGGTCGCAGATCCTGAGAACCGCTCAAACACCGAAGTAAATCAAGTCGCCCATTCAACATAAGCGGGAGCGACCTCATAACATAACCGTAAAGCCTAACAGTGCCATACAAAGGCAACAAGAAGATGAGCGCCCTTGGACCAAGAAGGACAGTCACGCAAGGAACAAAGGAGAATCAACTCCAGACCCGCATTCCGCTCTCACAAGATCTTCCAAAGCGCTCATAGGATGCTCGCTTACATCCTACCCGCTCAGCTATTCAAGATACTTGTTCCAACGAGCCGTCCGCACATGATAACTGAATACAGCTACGGACAGCTGGTTACAGCTAGCCGGTGGCATAGTTGTAATTAACAGAATGAACGATCCACAACCTGGATAAACAAATTCCAGATCATTTACTAAGGGAATTTCACCTATAAATACACCATGGCTACTAACATACTGGGGGAGGGCTAAAAAAGGAGGAAGTACTGCTGAATTGTTCCTCAACCACATATTCAACCATGGCGTCAAGGACAATCTTACGATGAAGGAAAAGGAAGACATCTCTCTTCTCAATCATCCATTCATCCTTCTTCTCCTCAAATTCTACTTCTCTCTTGTATTATTCCTCAGATTGAAATATATAAACGAGGGTATATTGAGTGAATATAGAGATGTATGAAGAGAGAAAGCTGATGTATTTTGTAATTCTCATTAGAAGGGAGCTGGAAGAAGCAATGATAGGGATAACGAGTTAAATAATTATTGCAAACACTGTGTTGATAAAGAAGATCGAGTCAATGTTCGTTATCCAGGCCTCTGCCATAAAAGCCGCAGCATGTGTCACTAACGATCCGTTCGCTCAAGCAAGTCGTGTAAGCGAAATGGAATATTCCACTGAACAAGAAAGTTCCATTCCGGAAGCTGCTTGTCATAATTATGGATCCTGGCAAAGATTTGGCAAGGAGAAAAATGCTCGTTCCGCGGAACGAGATGAAAAACGAAAGAATATCCTAGGTGCAAGAGGCGAAGCCAAGCAGCGCAGAAGGAGACCGCGTTTTTTCAAAAATTCCGAGTTCACGCCCCTCAATGACACCATAGAGACTATCTTCAGGGCAACAAAGGACACTATAAAGTATCCAATCCCAGAACGTAGACAAGTCAAAAATGCTATCATGAAATTAGGAAGGTTCAGTCAATTTCATGACCAACCAGGACACAATACAAATGAATGCAGACATTTGAAGTCGCTAATCGAGAGGCTAGTCAGAAAGAACCATTTACAACAATATGTGCGAGGCCACTGTCCCATTTCTCTGCAAACAAGGGGCATCAAACCCTCCGTGGAAAGGGCCTAAAATAGTTCAGAACTGATGCGTGACTAAGGATCAGCGATTGGTGTCCTGATCATGGAATTTTGAACTAAAATTCCCATGATTCCGCCTTATTACTCAGTTTTTCTTTTGTATTCTGTTTGCTTAAGAAGTAGTAGTTGTTCTACTTTGTTTTGCCACTTGCTATATTCATGTTTGGCGATGGATCACTTACAAATGCCATATGCAGAGAAAGTTATCATGTGCTTACTTGAGTACCGTGCTCATCGCTATACACTGAAAACTGATTTTTCAAATGTAGGCATGATAGGAGCAGCTAATCATACCCATCTTAATTGCAAAGGGAAGGTTCTTAAAGCATATCTTGAGCAAGATGATTCAAAAGCATCGCAAGAGACATGCAAACCAAATCAAATGTATAGGCACGTCATCTCAACCGGGTGTGTCGTCTAAAGACAAACAACAAGCCAAAAGGTGGAACTTCCTTAAGTAAGCATTTGCTGGAAGGGAGATGGTAAAAATGTCCCATGGATAAAATTTCTAAGCCCACCGAAGAAGCACCTTCTTAGGTGACCTTCCTAGGTGCTGGACACAAGTTTTCCAACTTAAGAAAAAAACTCAATGAGGTAAACCAATGTCTGCATCCTAAGGTAAGGAAAAAAGTCGGAAAAACCGACATATCTTGAAACGGAAAAAATTGCCAATCACGGGGGCGCCTTGTTAGGTGAAGGGAACGAAGTTTATCTCTTTGAGTCAAGAATCGTGGAGGTAAGTTAGTGTCCGCTCCTCGGGATGAAGTATAAAATGGGGAAGGATTAAACATGCTGGAAGGACCAGCACAAAACAGAAACCCTAACCGAAAGGGGGTGTCCATTCTTGTTCTTTATTGTTAACCAAGTCAAACAAAGCCAAGGTTGGATTACAAAGCAGAAATCCTAGCCGAAAGGGGGTACCAGAAATCCTAGCCATACGGGGGTATCCGACAAGGTCTTTTAGTCCTAGAAAAATCAGGACTAACAAGGCTGAACTTGGGTCGAAATTGAAACCCAAAACCTCCCATAGGGGCACCCAAAAGAAAACACATAATAACCACGCGTTACTTTTAAGAAATCATGAATTGACTAAATTACGATGCGAAATCAACAAAATCTGTTAAATTAAAAAGAGCTTTACTATAGGGACATCACCATTATGTAAAAAATCACCAATGCCCACTCAAAACATACCACGACCTAGTTATAACTTCGTTACGATAACTATTCGAACGATAAGATTTGCGCGAGCAACAAACTAAAAGTACGACAACTCATAAGAATGAAAGTAATAAAACTATGATAGCCCCTAAGCGATACAAACATAAATCCGCATATATAAAGTATTAAGCGAGGGCCGGCACTCGCACAAACAACCGGTCTAAGTACGTGACAAGTAAAAGAAAATAAACTGAAATTAGACCATAAAGGTCGCAAGTGCTATTTTTATACAGGGAAGGATGTACCAATTGTTTAGGCTTTTGCTGATCCAGCTACAAAAAAGAGTCGACAAAAGGAAAAAGATGTGTGATCTTCAATTATTAACCAGTTAGCTTTCTTTTGCGTTCCAGGGTGGACACAACCTTGATATTTCAAATCTCGTCCTCATCTTCCAGATCGGACGCATCTGGTAAAAGTGGGTCATCTGATGAAGGTATGGTGGGAGGATTAATACTGGTGGAGATCAAAACAGAGTCGACGGTAGCAGGCTGGGCAGCAGCGCCGCAAGTAATTAAAGGAGAGGGCGAAAGCACACCTGATGCAACAGGGTAACAAGCTCTAAACTCAGCAATCCCAGGTGAAGAAATAAGAAAATCCAGATCCGGGGCAGGTTGATAGATGTCAATTTTACCTGAAGCTGCTGGATATATGAAGTCAGCTCCACGATCGTCCGCGTTTAAAGAAGTGTAGCCGTAACTCGCGCACTGTGCCACAACATTTTCTTGATATGAACACTCAATAACAGGTTGAGCTCTAGCGACATCCAAGGTAGAGCGATCCGTTAGGGGAATAAGGGGGCTCGAAGTATCAACCCCAACGGAGTCAGGTGGGGCACAAGGAATCATAGCGTCCGAGTGTTCCTTCCTAAGAAATTGAACTCGCTCGTTCATCAAAATCCTCCTACCCTTAACTAGAGCCTCGTGATCTTTCTCTTCTAAAAGTTGTTCTTGAAGGAACTCATCATCGACATCGTTGGAATACGAAAGTATTCGCTCCCAAATAAGGGCCAGGATCCGCGGAAAATCCTTATCCAAGTAACTCAAGCTTCCACGGTTCATGACACTGCAAACATAGAATTGAAACAGAGTATTGTCAATTCCATTTCTAGCTTCATCAAGATCTTTTTGCAACTTGATCTTATCCTTTTCAAAGGTTCTAAGGGTTTCACTCTGGGAAGCAAGTTGGCCTTCGAGAGCCATGTTTTCCTGTTCTAAAGAAATCAACGCCTATTTTTCTAAGGCCATATGGCGCTCAGCAAGTTCTCGAGCAGATCGAGCCTCTAAAAGCTGTGCTCGTACACCCTCCAATTCCTTCTTGAGCTCGACATTTCTGGCCTCCAAGCTGTCCACTTTAGCACTACCGCTCCTTAAAGAAGTCATCTCAGATTCTTGGGATTTAATTAAGTGGATCAGGCCAGCTTTGTCGTTTTCCAAGATTTCGATATGGTCAAGGTGTCGAGCATTCAATCTCTGGAACTCATAACCAAATTTGGCCCAATGCTCCAGTTTCTTATCAACATCTTTCATGATCAGATTCAACTATGTCTTGAATTCATCCTTAACAACACCAAGTTGATTGCTCACATCACTTTTTACAACATCCAAATTCTTCGCAGCATTTAGCCTATCGTGAGGGTGTAAATCCAGATCGAAATGCATTCCCCTCAAGTCCCAACCATTGAAGCGCTCCTTGAGCGTTGAATTTCCAGGAGGAACCTTATAAGGTGGATGATCACGTATTATTTGAATTTGAGCAGAGTCGGGACAATAGATCTCGCAGAAGACTCAGTTGGTGCAAGCATCTTAGCCTGATCAAGTCCCTTGCGCCTTAATGAATCAACCATTGAAAGTTCAGAAGTATGTCGGACCTGAAAACCTGAAGATAATTGAGGGCACTTTGAATAATAGGAAAGACAAGACTGTAGGAGGCTTCATGAATCAGTAAGATTAGCTTGTTGGGAGAAACTATCCGACAACGAGCAGTCTGCATTTACACCTGGGAAATAAACAAAATATGAGTTCAGCAAGCATTCAGAGATTGTCAAACTACCGGGAAATTATGTTGTAAGTAAAATGGTGTCAAAACCAGTTCCAGGGAAGCTATGAAAATCGAGGCTTTCTCAGGACGCTGAGAAGGCCCTCACATTCCTCCCATACCAAATACAACGGGGTCAGGCATCACCACATCACCTTGGCTCAAATATTTGACAGAGTCCAAAGCCCCAAGTCTAAAAATGTCCCTAAGGAACCTTCCGCCTGAAAAACAGGACAAGCAGAACTCCCGGCGGTTGCTCCAGAAGTTACATCGACCCTCAAACCATATGTGTTCTTATCAACTCTCTTATCACCCCCTTCGGTAATCAGCAACGAAGGTCGATCGCTCATATCAAGGATTAAACGTTTCACTTTAAGAGGCTTACCAACAGGACTTTGGGAGTGAACAAAAGCTTTTCCAGGAGATCATGTAGGGAAAATTAACTGGCACTTACGGAGGTTTTTCTCTAAAAGCAACACCTCTCTGCTCCTTTCCCTTTTGTCAATAGAAATTAAAGAATTAAGGAGGCCTTGATCCAAAGTAAGTCCCGCAACAGAAGGAATCACGACAAAAGTCAGAAAGAAAACCAGATGAGATAGAGAAAAGGGGTAGGAACTCCATGAGCAAAGGTATAATTACCTCCTTGGGCCCATTGTCCATGAAATCTACCGGGATATCGGACAAAGAAATATTGATTCGGAAACCCCTTAGCTCCATCCGTCAAACCAATGATAATTCTATCATGCATACTCTCCATAAAAAATAAAGAGGGACCGTCTACCTCCCTCCTCTTAAAAGTATTTAAAGAGAAAATATCCGCAAACGTGGGTTCCCGCCGTCGGACCTTCATGAAAAGTATGTACAACCCAAGCAAGATTTTATACCCACTAGGATGCAGCTGATACGGGGCAATGACCAGTTGCCGTAAAATGGATTCTAGATAAGGATTGAAGGGGGAATCGCCCCGCTGGACAACATGTGATAATTGACCGCTACATAACCGGAGGGCGGACAATCTACCAACTCTCCCTATCTGGGAAATCTGGTTTCATCTTGCGAAAACCCAAAGCGATTGCACATTTGTAAAAACTGATCAAAAGGAAGCGTTGATTTACGACAGTCGGCCGCCACCCCGTCAAAAAAGCGAGGTTGGGGATGAATCTGACTAACAGCCAAACCAGAACCAGTAGCTGGGGCAACCTCACCTGCCCGATCCAAATCCTCTCGTTCCCATACATAATGAGTTAACTGGGATTGAGATGAACAGGCGGTTAGTCATATGACAGCACAGGTAAGTATGCTTAAAGAGAAATTACAAACTGAATGGTTAAGGGTTAAAGGAAAAGCAGAAGTACCGCCACGATATAAGCATTCCATTGAACAGCCGGTTAAGGCATGGCGAATTAGGGGATATCATCTCTTAGTCATTTCGGTAAATGAGTTACCAGCGTAAAAAGGGCTAAGGTTTAACACCAAAGGATTATGCCTGAAGTCCAAGCACATACCAAGTCAAATCAATGCTTCTCAAATATCGCAACCATGTGTCCTAGCAACTCGGTGTTGCCAATTGAGAATCCTCCTTTACAATGCTAAAAGAGTTAACCCAGAATCATAGATAAAAAGAAGAAAATTCACTTACAAGTGAAATTCAACTCGAAGAAAGGAGCGTTGTAGCCGGAAACAAAGTTGAGAGAAACCATCAACCAGAGGAGGACGGGCAAGTTGATCGATCAAGTAAAGAGAATCAAAGCCTCAAGAAGCAACAACGAGGTCTTCTACGATGAAATCGCCATTAAAATGAGCTTATTGAAGAATTATGAAAGCGGGAAAATGAAGAGACAATACTTAAGAGGACTAGAAGCACCTTTTTGTGATATGACAGCTCAATTAAGATCCGGTGATCCGGTTTAATGTACCCGGGAAATATCCTGCCAAATGCCCAAAGACAGGAAATTGTCAAAATATCCAAATTTTAAAAATATAAGCTATCTGTGAAGGTGCAGAACGTTGAACCTAATCCATCGAGTACATTCTCACCATGTCAGCTTAGTTCTCAATTACGCAAGAAGTGTCTCAACAAGTCCCAACTGGCATCCCAAAATTCAGCTATTCGCACAGTAATCAAAAGATACATCGAGCCTCTCGCTCACAGGAAAAGACAATACCAATCAACGACGAAGAAATAATCTTAATCCTTGGCACGACCGGCCCTCTACAAGTTAGGACAAACCCACCAACCAATGTGCGATCAAATATGTCGAGCCCGTGATTCCATACAAAATAAAATCACGAACTCCAAGCGGCAAGTGTTAATCCCTAAAAATCCATACGCACATTCGATAAAGGGTACAAGGCGGGTATCACCAGGTTCGGCCATGCACGATGCAACTGCATAGAGCAAGACCCAAATATTAAACCCAGGGCAGGTCAAGTCAACAAG
Organism: Allium sativum; assembly: GCA_030737875.1. Taxonomy (NCBI): domain Eukaryota; kingdom Viridiplantae; phylum Streptophyta; class Magnoliopsida; order Asparagales; family Amaryllidaceae; genus Allium; species Allium sativum. The sequence continues at coordinate 102,293,455 of CM060909.1, forward strand.
TGTGACCGAAGACAATAACATAACGTATTATGAGAAGTGCGACCCGATAAAGATAAAGGTCGCAGATCCTGAGAACCGCTCAAACACAGAAGTAAAGCAAGTCGCCCATTCAACATAAACGGGAGCGACCTCATAACATAGCCATAAAGCCTAACAGCGCCATACAAAGGCAGCAAGAAGACGAGCGCCCTTGGACCAAGAAGGACGGTCACGCAAGGAACAAAGGATAATCAACTCCAGACCCGCATTCCGCTCTCACTAGATCTCCCAAAGCACTCACAGGACGCTCGCTTACTTCTTACCCGCTCAGCAATTCAAGATACTCATTCCAACGTGCCATCCGCACATGATAACTGGATACAGCTACGGACAGCTGGTTATAGCTAGCCGGTGGCATAGTTGTAATTAACAGAATGAACGATCCACAACCTAGATAAACGGATACCAGATCATTTACCAAGGGAATTTCACCTATAAATACACCATGGCTACCAACATACTGGAAGAGGGCTAAAAAAGGAGGAAGTACTACTGAATTTGATCCTCAACCACAGATTCAGCCATGCCATCAAGGACAATCATACGATAAAGGAAAAGGAAGACATCCCTCTTCTCAATCATCCATTCATTCTTCTTCTCCTCAAAATTCTACTTTTCTCTTGTATAATTGCTCAGATTGAAATATATAAATGAGGGTATATTGAGTGAATATAGAGATGTATGAAGAGAGAAAGCTGACGTACTTTGTAATTCTCATTATAAGACAGGAAATCACCTTCATAGTGGACGTAGGCCTCATTAACGGCTGAACCACTCTAAATCTCGTCTCTATTTTACTTTACTCGCATTTTTCGCTTTTTTATTGCTGATTAAATACGGTTCCATTTATTCCTTACCGAATTGGTGAAGTACAGTTTAGTACCTTGGGTGTTTAGACCATTTTTGGTGTAAACGTCTGTGTTGTCATTTCATAATGCCTTCTTTTTAGCACTTTTATATAGGTAAGTTGGGATTTGGTCAACAATAGTCGATTTGTTTCCTTTGTCTTTTATTTTGTGCACGCCGTATTCTTTCCTTTCATCTACAAGTGCCCTTTCAGACTGTGATTATTAATTGCTCCAGCTGTCATCTTCTTCTACTTGATTTTCCCACCCTTTCGATGTTGCTTTTTCAGCTATTCGAGTATGATCCATTGGTTTCGTATTGGAGACGTTTTCCTTACAAATAGTCAAATTCTGTCTTTATCTCCATGCCCATTATTTTTCTTCAAGAATGATTTTTTTTTTAATTTCGTAGAGTCCTTTTCTTATCGTTTCCATTTTTATTGATTAAGCATGGTGACTTTAGTTTTAGAATTGGTAGTTACCGTCTTTGTGAGGAAACTCAATGCTTTAAAAATCTCTACTTTTCCCTTGGCTTCCTTGCCTAATGTAAGTTTTGGTAAAGCGTTAGGTCTAGTCACGCGGGATTCCTAACTCTATGTTGTATCTTTCCATTGTCAGTGATGTTTTCTCTTTCCCACTTGACACCATTGTTTTCTGTCATTCTGGGAAAGAATCAGCTTTTGATGTGGCAGAATATTCTCTAGATCCTGTTATGGATTCGGTTACATCGGCTAACACCTTGTGGATAGCGACTCCTTTCGAGGATAGATCACCCATTTCTCTCACTCTTTCAGATAAACATTTGTGCTGCTTAAGAAACTTTCTTTGGTTTATGCCTTTGACCTGCTTATCTCGTAAACTCACAATAATGTACTTAATTAGACAAAATTTTGAACAATATCATAATTCTCCTTTCTAATTGTTTTAGGAGCGATGGTCCAAGTTTTTCTCATGAACTCTATACGGAGGATGTTTCATTGATTTCTTGGGAACTGCAAGAGTCGTGACTCAAAATTTGTTATATTCTTTGGGGACAAAGGTAGGAACTTAATAGTTAGTCTTTCTTCGGTTGATGCCCAAGAACCTCTCCAAATTTTGAAGTGAATTCTAATTACATATTTTTATATCGTGACTTATACAACCTCTTGTAATAATGTTAATGTGAATCGAGGTATAACTTTATGTATATCTTAATTTCTAGAAGCTTTATGGTTTCAGGTTTCATTCATAATTTATTAAGGAGGAAACCGTGAAGAAGATTTTATTAGTTGCTCCTTCGGGGTCCTTCTTACAAAAGCTTTTTTTATGAAAGATCGATAAATATTTAATTTATCTTGGGCCTTTGATATATGTTAAGGAGTGAAATCTTGATTTTTACATTTGAAGATGTTTATGAAAGATGTTGCCTTTGCATGAAGTATTTTATATTTTCGATCTAAAATAATCTCTTTGTCACCAAATTCTTTTCCTATCATTAATGGTTCTATTAATATGAAATAACAGAATTACCCTTTGCTCATTAGTTTTGGAAGCGAGGGATCACAAAATTTACAAATAATGATGTCTTTTATAATCCATTTTTGGGTCTTTTAGTTTTCATTTTACTTACGAAATGCTTGTATAGAAGATCCCAGCTTTCAGTCTAGGTATTTTAAAAGGAACAATAGCTTTCTAAGGCGAGTAAGGTTTATGATACTTGAATAGAAAATTTCCTTTCGGTAAGGAATGTTGATGCCTTAAAGAATACTTTGAGAAATTACAAATCTTTGTGCAATTCTTTTTAATTTTTGGATGGTGGTATTTTAAATTTCATGCTTCGACCTCCCGCCGATCCGTTTTATCCTTTTGTTGGATTTTGATACTTGGCATTCTCTTTCAAAAGATATAAAATATAGTTTACATAAAGAATAGGTTAGGGTTATAGAGTTTGAGTTACAAAGTTGTTGTGAAGGGTTACAAGAGATGACTAGTCGTCATGTCTAAGACAGTGTAACAACTCGGAAATTCTAAACCAGTTTAAATTTTTTATTTTAGCTATTTGAATGGATTTTGAATATTTAAAATGATATATTTTAACAAATAGCGACAAAAATTAATTATTGAATTTAAATTAATTTTTAAATAAATTTTACGATGTTATTAATGAATGATTACAAATTTGTTTCTAATAAACAACAATTTGTAATTAGATGAACTGTGATTTATAACAATTGAAATTAGTATCAAAATGTATGTATATTTGTAATAATTAACTTCAAACAATTGATAATAAAAGAAAATAGTAGTTGAATCATTGTTTTGTTAAAAACTTTAACATAGGAGTTTTATGATAATTAATAATAAATCAACACATAATTTCTTTGCTCATTCACATTTCATGCAAGTTTATTTTGCTTTCTTTTCTTTTTCTACCTTCCTCAAATTCATTACCTCTTTTCTCACCACTCTATTTCCCCATTAATTACGCATTACTTTCATTCCTTTATCTATTAATTTATTACCCTTCATTATATTAGTTTATTTCTGTTCATTCTTTTTTCACACATGTATTCTTATTTCTTAAATTTACATCCCCTTATTTCTCCTTTCCTTTTTTTTCCTTATATTATTTCTCTCTAAAAACAAATCAACTACATGTATGTATATTTCTTTTTTATTTTTTTCTTGCATGAGCATTGAATAGGTTCCTTAAATTCTGAAATGTTAATATTATGTGTTTTGAAAATTGAAAATTCATAAACTTTCTAACAATTAGCATTAAACAATAAATCATGCATTAATTACATTCCCATTTTCCCTTTCCTCATGTTTTTCTTTTGAATTTTGAATAGTAAATAAACATCGATTAGATTAACATCTTCTTAGTCAGCTAATTTAATTCCTTTGTAACCTACTATATGTGAAGAGACGCACTAGGGAAATGAAATAAATCACTTTCATTGCCTTTCTTCTCTTCCTCTCTTTTCTTATACCTGTTCATTTCTTTCCTAAGAAAAAATTACATAGCCATTTCCACCCTTTTCCTCTACAATTTCACAACTACTTCATCTTGCCATAAATTCACACAAGTATACATTCTCTTTTCTACTTTTATCCCTTCTTCTTAAAACAGTTCACAATTCCCTTGCTTTCCCTTTTCTCTTAAAACTATTCCTCTCCTCCCTCTCCGATGTGGCATAAACTGATCCTCCCCTCGTGCTTCCAGTTTCGCGCGAGATCAAAACCTAGTTTTGAACAGGGACCGAAAACTGTCGGCCTCGGTTTACTGTGAAGAAGAAGTGAAACAGGAAACGTTGGGACCGTGATATCGTGCGCTACATCTAGAAGTGACTGGAGAAATTTTAGATCTAACTACAATTTTTTGAAAGAATGGAACCCTATGTGAGCAATATAAATTCAAAATAAATGATGAAAAATATATTAGGTTGCAGACGGAGCCTAGTAGCTCCCGACACCATTTTCTGTTAAATCATGGATGGTTGTGTGATGGTTGTATTGTGGGAACTGATTGTGATTTGAATGATTGATTGTGGTTGCAACAAAAATTATATGTGTGAATCACAAAAATATTCATTGCTTGAAATAAAATGTTTTAACAACAAAAATTACATTTTTATTGTATGTATGAATCACAAAAATATTAATTGTTAGAAATAAAATGTTTTAACAATAAAAAATCACATTTTTATTGTGTGTATGAATCATAAAAATGTTCATGTATGAAATAAAATGTTTTAACAATAAAAATCACATTTTTATTGTAAGTATGAATCATTAAAAATGTTCATGTTAGAAATAAAATGTTTTAACAATAAAAATCACATTTTTATTATATGTATAAATCATTAAAAATGTTCATGTAAAAAATAAAATGTTTTAACAATAAAAAATCACATTTCTATTGTGTTTATGAATCATAAAAATGTTATGTTAGAAATAGGGGATTGTTAAAGGGACTCCACTTTTGGTTAATGGGAGTACCATTTTTAGTTTGTTTTAAAATTGTTAAGGGGGGTTAAAATAAATTAGCCTCCTCTTAAACATATTAATTAAATTTCCAATACTAACCCTATACTCTTCATTAATGCAACCTTAAAACATAAACTCTAATTTAATTCTGCACATAGAAAAATAATAATACATGAAACATAAACGTTCTGCACACATGAAAATAACATATTCAAGCATTGTTTACTTTAGTTTTCACTATCACAGTAAGCGTGGAACACAATAAGAACAATTAAACACATACAAAACATACTAGCCACAAATGAAAAAAAAAGAGTAACAACATACACATACACATACGCTTAACACAACATGAACATAAATTCACTTAACAAACATTTTTTTAATGTTGGAATATGTACACTGTTTTAATGTAATTACTTTTGACAAATCATCTCACAGTGATGTTGTTTTTCTTATCAAACTGTAAGATCTAAACCGTAACACACTGTATTCACCCTTGAATAAAATCCAAACTTTTCGTGACGAACTGTATTCATCATTTGTGCAAATGAACGAAATTCATCCGCTTTCTGCATTGTATTCATCTTTTTCAACAAAATCTAAAATTTCAAAAAGGGGATTTATCAACATTTGATATTTTTTTTTACCTCGCGGCATGTTCGGATCGAACTGAGATTGAATTTTGATCGATAGGGTTTAAGGGATGATGAGGGCGGGGGTTCTTTAGTCTATGTTTTATTTTATTTTTAAAATTTCAAAACCCCCTTAACAATTAAAAAATAAGATGGAGTCCCCTTAAATTTATCCTCCCCTTAATAAAAAATGGAGTCCCTTTAACAATCCCCTAGAAATAAAATGTTTTAACAATAAAAATTACATTTTTATTATATGTATGAATCATTAAAAATGTTCATGTTAGAAATAAAATGTTTTAACAATAAAAATCATATTTTTATTGTATGTATGGATCACAAAAATGTTCATGTTAGAAATAAATGTTTGTTTGTTAAAAATATTATTTTTAACGTGTATATGAGTTATATAAAATACTCATGCTTAGAAATAAATGCTAGTTGATTGAAAATATTATCTTTGATATATATATGAGTCATATAAAATAGACATGTCATAGAAAAATCATTAGATCATGAAAATATGATTTTTTAACGTAAGTATGCTATATATAAAATAGTCATGCTAAGGAAAAATTACTAGTTCGTTAAAAATATGATTTTTAACGTATGTAGGGAATACAGAAAATATATACGCATTGTATAAACTATATAAGCATTATGTGAAAATATATATCTATACACATTATATGAAAATACGTATAGTCGTTGTATGAAAATATACATATACGATATATGAATATATATATATATATATATATATATATATGCGTGGTTAAAATTATATGATAGCGTTGTATGAAGGTTTATTTATGCAATATATATAAAATGGTCATGAAATGAAATATACATTAGTTAGTTAAAAAATATGATTTTTAACTTATGGATGCGATATATAAAACTCACATGCAATGAAATTATTATTAGTTAGTTAAAAATGTAATTTTATACTAGAGTATTCTATGAAAATAAGGAAAGGTAAAAATAAGCCGAATCGAGTCAAATGTTGAACTAAATTGAAAATAGATTGGATTTGCATACATATACATTGAACAGGTCATAGCAAGGAGGCTAGAGAAGAAGAATAAAATAATCATATGTTAAATTATGTTTTTGTTAGATAAAAACATAATCTTTAACATGTTAATGAATAATAAAAGAAGCATATGTTAAAATACATTTTTGTTAGATAAAAAATGTCATCTTTAACATGCTAATGAAGAATAAAAGAATCATGTGTTAAAATACATTTTTGTTTGATATAAAAAATGTCATCTTTAACATGTTAATGAAGAATAAAAGAATAATGTGTTAAAGTACATTTTTGTTAGATATAAAAAATGTCATTTATAACATGTTAATGAAGAATAAAAGAATCATGTGTTAAAATACATTTTTGTTAGATAAAAAATGTGATCTTTAACTTGTTAATGAAGAATAAAAGAATCATTTGTTAAAAAGCATTTTTGTTAGATATAAAAATGTCATCTTTAATATGTAAATGAAGAATAAAAGAACCATGTGTTAAAATATATTTTTGTTAGATAAAATAAATGTCATCTTTAACATGTTAATGAAGAATAAAAGAATCATGTGTTAAAATACATTTTTGTTAGATAAAAAATGTCATCTTTAACGTGTTAATGAGGAATAAAAGAATCATGTGTTAAAATACATTTTTGTTAGATAAAAAAATGTCATCTTTAACATGTTGATGAAGTGATAAAAGAATTGTATTTTTGTTTGATAAAAATATTGTTTTCAACATGTTAATGAAGTGAATTAAATAGTCATGTTTTGAAATGAATGTTTGCGCATGTTCAAAATATAACTTTTAATATGAATAGTAAGTGTACAAAATTTACATGTCTTGAAATATTATTTTTAAACATGTGTATGTGAAGTGTACAAAATTTACATGTAATGAAATAAATGTTTGTTCATTAAAAATATAATTTTTGAACATGAATCGGAAGTGTACAAAATTTACGTGTAATGAAATAAATGTTTGTTCATTAAAAATATAATTTTTTTTAACATGAATAGGAAGTGTACAAAATTTACATGTATTGAAATAAAAAAATTTATATTTATATATATATACATATAAATTAAAATAAAACGAATCGTGCGCGGTAGTTCGCGTTCTGGAATCGTAACTTTAAATGATTATACTGAGAGATTCGACCGTCGGATATTCCCGAAACTGAAACCATTAGGATAGCTTTGGAAAGATCTTTCCAACATTATTAAATTTGTTAGGATCCAACAGTTAGTTTTTGATAAATATTTAATTCAAATATGAATAAAAACAGCGCCATGGCCGCGTAATGAAGTGAAACGTTATTCGAATTAAATAGGATATTTTTATATAAATAAAAATAGTGATAAATCATTATAAAATATTCGAAACGATATGGAATGCAAATAAACCAATTTCCCTTGGTTTATAAAGTAATATGGATGGTTAGATTTATTTGACATTAATCTATAGAATTGAATTAAATTTAATCAAATAAAGAAATGATTTGAATTATATATATTCGAGGATTATTTGAAAATCCCGAGTTAAATATCATTTCAAATAATTATATGACGACTAAAAGTCGAAAACGTTGAAGACGGTGGTTGAAGACCGGCGATCTTCACATCGAATGATGACTACTGATGCCCTGGATTGGTTAGCTCCTAGGAAAGGGTTAAAGTGGTATTTTTCCGGATGTACTTGTTGATTGTCTAGATATGCGAGGATCTCTCTTCCGTATTGGACATATGGAACGAGGAATAAGATGTCTCCGGTTTCGTTCAGACCCAAAACGGACTTATAAATGGATGTATGTCTGACATTGGATTTTATTCTGTGCTGATTGATTTCTATTAAATATATATTTGTTTGGTGGCGGAGAATTTATTATCTTGCTTAACACCCTTCTCTGAGACGTATGAGCTTAGAGGTTATATATATCTATAAACCTCAGTCGCATGGTGTGAATTGTCAATGTGGTATGCTAAGATGCAAATGATCAAGGCTTTTGTTAAAAAGCAAAGCCTTTTGGTTGATGATCAAAGCACAACTTTGTGTATAATGTTAATTCGCGAGCCTCACACCCGGTATGAGTTAAAAACGGGATAAGGACCGTAGGTAGAATTTGCGTTTCTTTCTAGCAAGAAGTGGTGTCATGGTATGCATCCCAGACATTTCTACTTATCTGGATGATGGATTGAGAGGCGCCACGGATATTGGTCGCTATTGGCTAAGTGATAGGTCCGATAGGACTAGAAAACGTATTGTTCAGGAATAACTAACCCACTAAAGTATATGTGGACCGGCCCTACCGCATCCAAGGGCTCGCCAGCGTCCGAGTCCTGAGACATTTGCTAGAGTGCCTCGAAATTGGTGAGGATGATCCGTTGCCTCGACTCATGATGGAAACCCAATTTCCAATACGACATTATGGATTTGATTGTAAACCTATATATGGCGACATAGTATATAGTAGCTATGCCATCTTGTGTTGATGCATTTACATTGAAAGTGTTTTAAACATCTAGACACTAATAATAATATCGAATGATTTTTGTTTTATACGGATCAAGCATTTTTGGCCATTATATGGTAAAACTTTATCATCCGGCTTGCGTTGCATTGTGTGATGGGACCTTAGCCTTATATTGGCTTCATTTTTCTAAAAAGCATTGCGTTGTTTAAAAGATTTACTTATTTTATGCACTTGCAATCCAATGGAGTAAACCCGTTCTGCGTTAGCGGCGTGGTTCTGTGATTAGCCTTATTATTAAATAAGTTATATAGATTTCTCATATCAGTCCCATGACTGACTCGTAGTTTGTTTCACTTGCAAACTCGGGTGCCCCTATTTCCACATGGGCAGACGAGTGGTTTGTTTTGCAGATATTTATTTATTGAGCAAGATTCGAGATCGAAGCTTAAAGCTGCATCCATGGCATCGATAGGGTTCCGCTGTGTTAGTTTATTGGTTCCGCTTCATTGTATTAAATTTATTGTAAATTAATCTTCCACTGTAGTATTATTTTTCGATGTGCTCTGACATATTATGTACTTTGATGTAACATTATTATGATGTTTATAAAAGTCTTCTGTTATTTGTTCTGATGTGTTGTATGCCCAGAGTTAGCATTTCCGGGCTTTGAACGGTCTTGGTCGATTTAGCAATCAATTAGGTCCGAGCGAAATTCGTATCATTACAGTTGGTATCAGAGCTTTGGTTAACTCAAATCTTTGGGGTACAACTCGTTAGAAGTGAACAAAAGACTCATCAGAGGTAGGATTAGTAATGTCCTATGAAAGAAAACTCATTAGAGATAGGATCAGTAACATCCTAGAATGAGATACTCGTTAGAGATGGGGTTAGAAATGCCTTAGAATGAGTTGAGAGTGACAAGTTTATAATTAATGTATTTGTGATTATATATATAATCCGATCTTAGAAAATATGATTTTTGAATATATATAAAAGTTATATATATTTGGAAAGCTAATAAACTAATTGATTGATGATTGTGTGGTGTGATTATTAGTTCAACTAATAAAATTACTGAAACCAATAAAAGAATGAAAGTTGAGTTGGTTAGTTAAACAACTTTCAGCTCCTTTCCTTTTCGAGGACAAAAATTTTTAAGTGGGGGAGATTGTAACAACCCTGAAATTCTGAACCAATTTGAAAATTTTATTTTAGCTATTTTAATGGATTTTGAATATTTAAAATGGTTTATTTTAACTAATAACGACTAAAATTAATTATTGAATTTAAAATGATTTTTAAATAAATTTTATGATGTTATTAATGAATGATTTCAAATTTGTTTCTAATAAACAATAATTTGTAATTAGATAAATGGTGATTTATAACAATTGAAATTAGTATCAAATTGTATGTATATTTGTAATAATTAACTTCAAACAATTGATAATAAAAGAAAATAGTAGTTGAAGCATTGTTTTGTTAAATTTTTTAATATAGGAGTTTTATAATAAGTAATAATAAATCAACACATAATTTCTTTACTCATTCACAATTCATGCAAGTTTATTATGCATTCTTTTCTTTTTCTACCTTCCTCAAATTCACTACCTCTTTTCTCACCACTCTATTTCTCCATTAATAACGCGTTCATTTCTTTCCTTTATTTATTAGTTTATTACCCTTCATACTATTAATTTATTTCTCTTCATTCTATTTTCACACATGTATTCTTATTTCTTAAATTTACAACCCCTTATTTCTCCTTTTTTTTCCTTTTATTATTTCTCTCCAAAAATAAATCAACTCCATGTATGTATATTTTTTTTGTTTTTTTCTTGCATGAGCATTGAATAGGTTCCTTAAATTCTTAAATGTTAATATTATGTGTTTTGAAAATTGAAAAGTCATAAACTTTCTAACAATTACCATTTAACAATAAATCATGCATTAATCACATTCCCATTTTCTTTTTCCTTATGTTTTTCTTTTGAATTTCGAATAGGAAATAAAAGTCGATTAGATTAACACCTGCCTAGTCAGCTAACTTAATTCTTTTGTAACCTACTATATGTGAAGAGACACACTAGGGAAATGAAATAAATCACTTTCGTTGCCTTCCTTCTCTTCCTCTCTTTTCTTATACCTATTCATTTATTTCCAAAGAAAAAATTACATAGCCATTTCCTCTCTTTTCCTCTACGATTTCACAACCACTTCATCTTCCCTTAAATTCACACAAGTGTACATTCTCTCTTCTTCTTTTATTCCTTCCTCTTAAAACAGTTCACAATTCCCTTGCTTTCCCTTTTCTCTTAAAACTATTTCTCTCCTCCCTCTCCGACGTGGCATAACCAGATCCTCCCCTCGTGCTTCCAGTTTCGCTCGAGATCAAATCCTAGTTTGGAAAAGGGAACGAAAACTTTCGGCCTTGGTTTACTATGAAGAAGAAGTGAAATAGGAAACGTTGGGACCGTGACATCATGCGCTACATTCTAGAAGTGACTGGAGAAATTTTAGAGCTATTTACAATTTTTCGAAAGAGTGGAACCCAATGTGAGCAATTTAAATTCAAAATAAATGATGAAAAATATATTAGGTTGTAGATGGAGCCTAGTAGCTCCCACACCATTTGTTGTCAAACCATGGATGATTGTGTGATGGTTATATTATGGAAACTGATTGTGATTTAAATGATTGATTGTGGTTGCAACAAAAATTGTATGTGTGAATCACAGAAATATTCATTGTTTGAAATAAAATGTTTTAACAATAAAAATTACACTTTTATTGTATGTATGAATCACAAAAATATTCATTGTTAAAAATAAAATGTTTTAACAAAAAAAATCACATTTTTATTGTATGTATGAATCATTAAATTATTCAGGTTTGAAATAAAATGTTTTAACAATAAAAATCACATTTTTATTGTATGTATGAATCATTAAAAATGTTCATGTTAGAAATAAAATGTTTTAACAATAAAAATCACATTTTTATTGTATGTATGAATCATTAAAAATGTTCATGTTAGAAATAAAATGTTTTAACAATAAAAAATCACATTTTTATTCTATGTATGAATCATAAAAATGTTCATGTTAGAAATAAAATGTTTTAACAATAAAAATCACATTTTTATTGTATGTATGGACCACAAAAATGTTCATGTTAGAATAAAATGTTTTAACAATAAAAATCACATTTTTATTGTATGTATGAATCACAAAAATGTTCATGTTAGAAATAAATGTTTGTTTGTTAAAAATATTATTTTTAACATGTATATGAGTTATATAAAATACTCGTGCTTAGAAATAAATTCTTGTTGATTGAAAATATTATCTTTGACATATATGTGAGTCATATAAAATAGACATGTCATAGAAATAGATCGTTAAAATATGATTTTTTTTAATCTAAGTATGTTATATATAAAATAGTCATGCTATGGAAAAATTACTAGTTCGTTAAAAATATGTTTTTAACGTATGTAGGCCATATAGAAAATGTATACGCATTGTATAAACTATATAAGAGTTGTGTGAAGATATATATACACACACATATACACATTATATGAAAATACATAATGGCATTGTATGAAAATATACATATACGATATATGAAGAAAAAAAATATGCGTGGCTAAAATTATATGATAGCGTTGTATGAAGGTTTATATATGCGATATATATAAAATGGTCATGAAACGAAATATTCATTAGTTAGTTAAAATATGATTTTTAACTTAAGGATGCGCTCTGTAAAACTCACATGTAATGAAATTATTATTAGTTAGTTAAAAATGTTATTTTTTAACTAGAGTATGCTATGAAAATGAGGAAAGGTAAAAATAAGCCAAATCGAGTCAAATGTCGAACTAAATTGAAAATAGATTGGATTTGCATACATATACATTTATATACATTGAACTGGTCATAACAAGGAGGCTAGAGAAGAAGAATAAAAATAATCATATGTTAAATTATGTTTTTGTTAGATAAAAACACCATCTTTAACATGTTAATGAAGAATAAAAGAAGCATATGTTAAAATACATTTTTGTTAGATAAAAAATGTCATCATTAACTAACATGTTAATGAAGAATAAAAGAATAATGTGTTAAAATACATTTTTGTTAGATATAAAATATGTCTTCTTTAACATGTTAATGAAGAATAAAAGAATCATGTGTTAAAATACATTTTCATTAGATAAAAAATGTCATCTTTAACATGTTAATGAAGAATAAAAGAATCATGTGTTAAAATACATTTATGTTAGATTTAAAAATGTATCTTTAACATGTTAATGAAGAATAAAAGAATCATTTGTTAAAATACATTTTTGTTAGATAAAAAAAATTCCATCTTTAACATGTTAATGAAGAATAAAAGAAGCATGTGCTAAAATACGTTTTTGTTAGATAAAAAAATGTCATCTTTAACATGTTAATAAGGAATAAAAGAATCATGTGTTAAAATACATTTTTGTTAGATAAAAAATGTCATCTTTAACATGTTGATGAAGTGATAAATAAATTATATTTTTGTTTGATAAAAATATTGTTTTCAACGTGCTAATGAAGTGCATTAAATAGTCACGTGTTGAAATGAATGTTTGTGTGTGTTAAAAATATAATTTTTAACATGAATAGGAAGTGTAAAAAATTTACATGTCTTGAAATATTATTTTTAAACATGTGTATGTGAAGTGTACAAAATTTAGATGTAATGAAATAAATGTTTGTTCATTTAAAATATAATTTCTTTTAATATGAGTAGGAAGTGTACAAAATTTACATGTAATGAAATAAATGTTTGTTCATTAAAAATAATTTTTTTTAACATGAATAGGAAGTGTACAAAATTTACATGTAATGAAATAAAAACGAATTATATATATATATAAATTAAAATAAAAAGAATCATTCGCGGTAGTTCGCGTTTTGGAATCGTAACTTTAAATGATTATACTAATAGATCCGACCGTTGGATTTTCCCGAAACTGACACCGTTGGGTTCGCTTTGAAAAGATCTTTCCAACGATATTAAATTTGTTAGGATCCAATGGTTAGTTTTTGATAAATGTGTAATTCAAATCTGAATAAAAACAGATTTAGGGCTGCGTAATGACCTGAATTGTCGTTCGAATTAAATAGGCAATTTTTATATAAATAAAAATACTGATAAATCGTCAAATAAACCAATTTCCTTTAGTTTATAAAGTAATATGGACGGTTAGATTTATTTGACACTAATCTATAGAATTGAATTAAATTTAATCAAAGAAAGAAATGATTTGAATTATATATTCGAGGATTATTTGAAAAGCCCGAGTTAAATCTGATTTCAAATAATTATACGACTAAAAGTCAAAGACATTGAAGACGGTGGTTGAAGACCGGCGATCTTCACATCGAATGGATGACTACCGATTCCCTGGATTGGTTAGCTCCCAGTAAAGGGTTAAAGTGGTAGTTGTCCGGACATACTTGTTGACTGTCCGGATATGTGAGGACCTCTCTTCCGTATTGGACATATAGAACGAGGAATAAGGTGTCTTCGGTTTCGTTTAGACCCAGAACGGACTTGTAAATGGATGTATGTCTGACATTGGATTTTATTCTGTGCTGATTGATTTCTATTAAATATATATCTGTTTGGTGGTAGAGAATTTATTCTCTTGCTTAACACCCTTCTCTGAGACGTATGAGCTTAGAGGTTATATATCGATAGACATCAGTCGCATAGCGTGGATTGTCAATGTTGCATGCTAAGATGCAAACGATCAAGGCTTTTGTTGACAAGCCAAGCCTTGTGGTTGATGATCAAAGCATAGCTTTAATTAGCATAGTTTTGTGTATAACGTTAATTCGCGAGCCTCACTCCCGGTACGAGTCAAAAACGGTATAAGGACCGTAGGGAGAATTTGCATTTCCTTCTAGCTAGAAGTGGTGTATTGGTATGGAGCCCAGACATTTTTACTTATGTGGATAATGGATTGAGAGGCGCCTCAGATATTGGTCGCTACTGGCTAAGTGACAGGTCCGATAGGACCTGGAAACGTATTATTCCGGAATAATTAATCCACTAAAGTATGTGTGCACTGGCCCTACCGCATCCAAGGGCTTGCCAGCGTCCGAGTCCTGAGACATTTGCTAAAGTGTCTCAAAATCGATAAGGATGATCCCTAGCCTCGACTCATGATGGAAACCCAATTTCCAATACGACATTACGGATTTGATTGTAAACCTATATATGGCGACATAGTATATGGTAGCTATGCCGTCTAGGATTGATACATTTACATTGAAAGGTTTTAAACATCTAGACACTAATAATAATATCAAATGATTTTTGTTTTATACGTATCGAGCATTTTTGGCCATTATAAGGTAAAACTCTATCCTCCGGCTTGCGCTGCATTGTGTGATGGGACCTGATCTTATAATGGCTTCATTTTTCTAAAAAGCATTGCGTTGTTTAAAAGATTTACTTATTTTATGCACGGGCAATCCAATGGAGTAAACCCGTTCCGCGTTAGTAGCGTGGTCCTGTGATTAGCCTTATTATTAAATAAGTTAAGTAGATTTCTCATACCAGTCCCATGACTGACTCGTAGTTTGTTTCACTTGCAAACTCAGGTGCCCCTATTTCCACACAGGCAATCGAGTGGTTTGTTTTGCAGATATTTATTTATTGAGCAGGATTCGGGATTGAAGCTTAAAGTTGTGTCCAGAGCATTGATAGGGTTCCACTGTGTTAGTTTATTGGTTCCGCTGCATTGTATAAAATTTATTGTAAATTAATATTCCGCTGTAGTATTGTTTTTCGATGTACTCTGACATATTTTGTACTTTGATGTAACATTATTATGATGTTTATAAAAGTCTTTTGTTATTTGTTTTGATGTGTTGTATGCCCAGAATTAGCGTATCCGGGCTTCAAACGGTCTTGGTCGATTTAGCGATCGATTAGGTCCGAGCGAAATCCGTATCGTTACAGATAGGCTATGTTAAGAAACTTAAGTACCAAATTTTTTATATGAAATGAGGGTCTAGAGGGTTACCAAGTCTCTAATAAGGTATAGAAGGATTCCTTCCTTCTTGTATATTTATGTTTAACAGCGCACTTTCTGGTATCCAATAAATTCGAAATGATGATATAGGACTTTTTCCTTTATAACACTGCCTTTCTAATTGTAATGGTAAGCTTGAAGTTTTAATTTGAAGAATTAAGAGCTTAGTCTTAGACATATAAACTATTCATAGATAATGGAAATTGATATCGTTTACTTGCACTTACATGAGGGTGCCTGGTATCACTTTTTTCGAAAGTGGAATGAGATAGAAAACCTTCTTTGGTTGTCATTACGCCTTGATATTGATTAGAATTCTCAAATCAAGGCCTTCGGTGCCAATGGGAAAATTGAGATCTTTTTTTACGATATGCTTGAACAACCTTCTCCGATATTAAAGTCCCAACATAGAATTTGCTTCTTGGACGGAGCTTCTTTTTGGTATTAGAAAAGCGAGTCTCTTTCGGTGTTAAGATATTAATTACCATATAATGAGTGATATTTTAAATTTTATGAACCTGCACTAAAGAAAAGTTTAACGATGGGAAATGCAATATTTTCTTTAGGATGTTGAATTTAGTGGAAGAAATAAAGCATGATCATTGTCTTTGTATAGAATCATCGTCTTTAATTCGAGTACAACCACTTCTTCGGATAATGTGTATGATTTGTCTCAATTCATTAACAAGAAATAAATTAGGAAGCATACTAATAGAATGTTAAAGAAAAATTTCTTTAACTTAAGGCTTTCTATTTCAAGAAAACAGGCCCAACAACCTCAAAATAAAGATCGCTAAGGAAATCCATTTGAAAAGGAAGAAATGTTATTCCAGATGGCTATGTAGTATTTCTCCATATAGATAAATAATTGGTTGGTAAAGATGATCTATGGACTTACATCAATCCATTTAGGAATCTAATTTAAAATATGAATTTAAGAAATGAACATGTAGTGTATATATATGGATAATAAAGTTTGAAATTTCCCTTTAACTTAAGTAACAAGATCATTAATTATGAATAACTATTCAAATCAAAAAAGAACAAGTGGTTAATATGCAATTTTATAAGGCATTTTTATAGGAAACACGATTATTAAAAGGATTTTTTTCTTTAAAGAATGTGTCTTTTTGGACTTACTAAACAACTCTTCAGACTCACTTTGGAGCTTACTGCATCATGTACTTTTGAGCATTATCCGATGGGGATTGAATTCATGTTTCTCAATAGAGATACTGATCAAACTACTTAAGAAACCCACTTATGGGTCAGACTTTTGTATTTGGGATTCAAATACACCATTACTGTTCATAGGGTGATTTTTTGATTATTACAAAAGAATTATGAAGATTTGGTAAGTAAATTATGATTCAATTGATTCTATTTTCCCAAAACAGATCAATGCTATCATCTTTGAAACTAAAGAAATGCAAAATATTCTTCTTGTGTTTGCAGTGCGAAATCTAATGTATACTAAAGTATATACACATATGGATATTATTTGGATAATTTGGTAGATATATTATTGACATTGAAAGTGGATCATCGGTAAGTAACCAAAATGGTTATAAGGTATCTTTAATGAAAAAAATAAAAGGTTATATGCTCATAGTTAAAAGGTCTGACAGGTTGGAGATCATAAAGAACTACAATCCAAATATTTTGGATGTGACTACTATAAAAGATTCACTACTATAGAAATATTATTTATTTATGTGTATAATTTGGTAGATATCTTATTGACATTGAAAGTGGATCACCGGTAAGTAACCAAAATGGTTATAAGGTATCTTTAATGAAAAAAATAAATGGTTATATGCTCATAGTTAAAAGGTCAGATAGGTTGGAGATCATAAAGAATTACGATCCAAATATTTTGGATGTGACTACTACAAAAGATCCACTACTATAGAAATATTGTTTATTTTTAATGATAAGACATCCAACTATGGAAAATAATTGTAAAATTCTTTCAAGAGACTATGGTTTATTGATAAAGAATTGAAAGACCATTAAAGTAATACTATGGCAGTAAACAACATACTATTTTCCAATATGGGAAGAGTGCAAAATATATTGTAATTCATAAAGTATACTTTGACAAACTCCATTATGATAGATCCGCTTATAGAAGGATTATCACTCAAGATCTTTCATGGGTATGTAGCTCAATTGTTGTAGCTTCTGTGTAAGGATATTTGATCACACCATCCATGGATGTTAGAGATATGTCATCTTCTACGATACTTCACACCATCCATGAGAAATCCATATTTTGTATTAATGACCCATATTTTAATGCACAACTTTGTATTAATGACTCATATTTTAGTGATTGGATATTTAAATATTTTACTTAAACACTAATTTTTAATTGAGTAATGATTCCAAAGGTGACTATTTGCATATGATCGAGTCTGGACTTGAGACCACTTTCATTACATGAATAAAAAGTATATGAATTACTATATTCCGAGTTTGGACCATTTTGTTGTCAAAACGATCTCGAAATATGCTTATATTGTCTTTTCAGCTCATAATCACAGATAGCGATGAAACTTATACCATTTAAACATTAATGTTAAGGTGATATCTCAACGATTGGATGATTCATTTGATCATAACAAATTAAAATGAGTGATCATTTTTAGTTGAGGATTTGAATTGCATGTGAATATTATATATAAATTGTTAAATCCAAGCATCGGAAAATTAACTCGACCGAAGTTTCTTTCTCCCTCAAACCAAAATTATTGTTACATTGTTTAAACGGTCGTCCCTGTAATGGATTAGGGTTAGGAACTGCATCACTTCCTAGTTAGATCTGGTTTTCAAGGCAGTGGATTAGAGTTAGATTTTGTGGCTGATTCAAGAGATGATAGCAACATTGTCAATGCCATTGTATTCCATGTCAAAATAGCACCTCCATCAAATTTTTTGGCAATTGCGATTCATCCGAGAAAGGTTTGACATTTGCTTGTCGCAAATGCAACCTGCAAGTCACATTTTAGGTAGGTAGACCAAGATCAGATATGTGGTAATGGTTTTAAGAGAATTTGATGATGAATGCGTAAGCGAAAAAGACATGGGAATTTGAGAAACGAGGTCGGAACCAACGTGGGAAACTTGCAGATTTTGGGTTCTCGTGATACAAGTGCATGCTATAGTATGTTATTAAGGGAGACGTATTATGAGGTGATTAGGACAATATTATTCTTAATTAACTCCTCTAATTATTTAAAAATGGACAAACTTACTTATAAGGTATATTTTGCATTTGAGGTCCAACTTGGATGTCGTTTCTTCTATTACACTCGTATTAGCATGCTCTATTTATTAGGGCTGGTTTGGGCTGACTTGGCTAAGGTGGGATATATTATCTCTCAATAAACCGTGTTTGTATGTACATTATCAAGTTGACATTTTAAAGTGGTTTATAATTATAAAACATGATTGTTAGGATGGTTTAACCTAGTAAATTATAAGTAGAAAAAATAAAAGGTGATTTAAGTAGGTTTAACTTAAATACCATTTTTCACCTATTTGTACGCTATTACGCGTTGTTTATCCATTTACGCGCTATTAATCGCTAATTTAACCACACTATTAGATTTACTTTATTTTGCAATTCATTTTACCTTGACTATTATAAATAGATCATATTTAATCTATTACTATTGTTATATGGCTGTTTGTATGCTTGTTTAGAAAATTTGAATCACTATTGGTTGAATGATTTTCTATGTCAAGCTTAGACACTATTTGTAGGCGATCTAGTATTAAAAAAATCCATTCATAAGAGGTTAGTGTTTATCGGTTAGACGCACAAGCTGGTGCATACTTATTAAGTAAATATGGATAGTAGACTTGAACGGATGAGATAAATCCTTGAAGGAGCCTCGGGCGCGTGGTTTGATTCGTCGAAGAAGTAGCTTTGGGACTTGACAATGGGTTTGAAGACGAGGCAACACTATAGGTTAATGGTCGATCTGAAGATGGATGTTGGAATTGGCGATGAGTTAGATTTTGCAATGGACGTCGAACGTTTCCTGTGGATGTGTATTTATCTTAATTGTACGTTTATAACTTTAATCCAAATTTTTATAATAGTAAACTAACCAGTTACAGTTCTTCATTTTCTCATCAATCCGTACTACTCTGGTATATAGCTTCGCGTGAACCCGGTTAACTATCCCACCTCAACGCAACTTCAACACCCACATGTTTACTGATGCCACACTTTCCTTAGGCTACCTGAGCTTGCCTTGACCGTCGATCCTCCCTGCCTCATCACCTCCTCCTCCTTGTCCTCGCGGGCCCCGACATTCACCTTTAGAAAAATCATGAAGCTTCCACTTTTAAACCAACACAACACCCATGCATGCTTCATGAACCATCCATACTGCAAGCCTTTGTCACGCGGTCTTCAATCCTCCCCAATGCATTGTTTTAGTCCCTCAACTTTACTTCTAAAATACAAGCTGCACCGGGTTCTCTTCGTCCCATCACTGCCGCAACCACTTGCTTACCCTGACAACCATCCAGTGGTGCAGGCGCGTGCGCCTCCGCCAGCTCACTCACCGCCCCAAACCTCACTTTGTCTGGCATCACCGATTGTCTCCTATAAGCCTTTGAATGCATAGGTTTTCGAGGTTGTTTCTGGCCAATGCAGTTCGCCAGTGATGATCGTGACTGGCCAGGTTAAAGGCCTCAGAGAGCGGATTATTTCATTAATTGGAAGAATGGTAAACGGGGGCATGGATTGGGGGATTGGGAGATCACTAGAGATGATGTTCGAAGTTTCTCAACCACTAAAATCGTCAATGGGTGTGGTTCAAAATTTGCCCATGCAAGAGCTTTCAAATTGTTTTAATTTTACTGGGTAGAAAAGAGAAGAGCGAAGACCAAAATTATATACAAGGGAAGAGACCACGTCACCTTTTTTTTCTTTTTTCGAAAACATATGCAAAGAGAAGGGAAACAGTTGGCAATAGAGAGGATTTGGGACATACTTTCTTTGATCGGATAAGATTTGCAGTGATTTAATTTTTATTAGGGTCAGACTAACCGACAAAGGAAGCCGACAGTTTTGACTAAACTGAAGGTTTAAAAATGAGCTGTTAGATTGGGGTAAAGATTAGGATGGATTTGCTATAATTTTATGCACGTTGTTTGTAGAAACATGTGCTACCAACATTTTTAGAGAATCAATTGTATACTGCTGAGATTTTGAATGCACGTATCTGAGTCTATTCAGGATAAGATGCAGCAGAGATTATGAAAATGAAAGATCGAAAGAACAGTAGTTTCAAATCAATTTTTGTCTAAGAATATCTGCCTCCGAGAAATTATTTCAGGCAATCGTACCTTACAAGATACGACAAGAATATATTTTTCAAATTTTATTTAAAGATTGCGGTGTAGTAAGATTTCGGTGAAGACATAAAACCGCTAGGCAAGATGACTCCAAAGGATTTCACTAAAAGCGAAACGTTCTATAATTTAACGTATGATTAACGTCCGACGTTTTTAATTTGTGCAATAACATATGATATCAAATCACCACAAAATTTATTTTCACACAATAATTTAACGTTATGGATCCAACGAAACTAATTTCATTGAAATACGTGAGTGTTTTAAAAATGACTATTTTTAACCTGATTAAAAATAATATAAAATTCACATTTTTGCCGAAATAATATTAAACTAAATATTCTAATAACTCTATCAACCTCCATTACATACCAATAACATATATAATTATTCAGAAATCATCCTGATTAGATTCCAGGCTAAAACGATATTTATTTTATATGAAAACCCATTTATTATTAAATAAATCGTTATAATATATAAACGATTCCATAGCAACTATTTGAAAATTTGATTTAGACATAATTCAAAATCTACAATACGAAATCTTGATTTTTCACTTTTAGTAGAAAATTATTTTCAAATAGATTCAAATGTTTCTTATTTCACAAAAATGTGACTTATATCGGACTCGGAATATTCAATTAAAGTTCAAAACGAAATATTATAATATATAAATTATACGTTAAAACTTTGTTAAATAAATAAATATAAATCCATTTATATGTAACAAATCAACATTTAAAACCAAATTAAATGTTCAAACAAAGCGGTAAAAAATCTGGGTCATTATATTCTTCTCCCCTTAAAAGAATTTCGTCCATAAAATTAGTAAGGTCGAAAAAATGTTACAAACTCATTATCATTTCAAAAATATATTCTGTTAAAATATTTTGTTCTAGTTTCTGAACAAACCCAATTTGTTCAAATCAAAAACCAATTCATTTCTATTAACAAGAATCCCAAAAATATTCCAACACTTGAAAATTTGGGAAATTTTGGTAAAGTGATCTCCTTTATACGGAGGGACTTCTGCAATATTGCAGGATTAACAAATATATATACATCGACCAACACGGTCGGAAAACAAAAATCAAATCCCAAAATTTCATATTTTCGCATAAGCATACCTTATAAGCGCTATTAAGCAGACTTGCTCAATTTATATGCGTTCTACCCAACCAAAATCAATCCTTAAAGCATCGGATACATGTACTTAACTCAATTGACCATATAAATAATAATTATATGAAGTGTAAATATGAATCAACATGTGTAGCTTTCCAGAATTAAACAGGGGATAAAATTATTTAGTTTCAATTCAACTGCTATCCTATTAAATTTATTATTCTGGAATTCACTTCTTAGTTTTTAATTTATTCAACTCTTTACTAAGTTGTAGATGAATTTTATTCAACCATCAAACATATATTAAACAAGGCACAACCGATTTAATCTAACCATCCAATTATTTATTAAATTCAATAAGTTTGATTAAATCCAATTAATACTAATATTTCTTATATTACCAAGTTCAAAATCAATTTCATTCAATTTCGTCTCTATAATTTTTTTTAAATTAACTCAAATTAACCAAGTTAGACCAAATTTCCATATTTGAAATTCCTTTTTGGGTTGAATTATTCTAAATCCAATTTGAATTCAAACCAAATCAATCAATTAAGCCAAATACAAGTTTCAAACCATCAAGTCAATAATTTAAGAGAATTATTTCTTTTTCTATACAAAAATATGATTTGGATAAAATTATTTCATTTACCCTCTTTACAAAATATTTAAAAATAGTTTTATATTCAATACAAATACGCTCTCTTATATACACACACACACACACACACACACTCTTAAACTCAATCTAGGGTATCACTAACTCAATCTCTATTGAGCTACGCTACAGAGCCAAGGTTATTAACCATTAGCTATGATACTAATTGTAATGGTCCAGAAAATTTGATGCTCTATTTTTTAACAATAATGCATAATCTTGTATTACTTATCAAACACCCAAGTATCAAAAACTAGATTGTTATTAGAAAGAAGTTAGAGGATGAGAAAAGAAAGAAAGAAATACTAGAATAGAAAAAGAAGAAGAAGAATACAGCACAAAGTCAGAATCTCACATTGCAGAATAACAAAATATAATATAGAAATAATCTTTATAACAAACTTGAATAAATATACTTACATACATCAGAGTACAACAGACAAATCTGGACAGTTATCATATCCTGTCCTCATATAATACACAATAGAATAATGATTATATATATCACATGTTTGGGCTCCTCTAGCTCGTCTCTGAACTTCACAGCATCTGATAACCTGAACCTGTAACTCGGGCTGACCTAAGCATTACAAATGCACGGATAAGTCTAGTGACCAGCATGAGAAAAACTCACTATGTTTATATATCATCCATATTACTTAACTTTTAAAACCTTTTGAAATGAAATATAATAGTAAGACCAGCCTACACATAAACACAGACGGTTTTTACCTTACCATAACCAAAACATTTTTGAAATCAATAATATTATAATAATGATGTAAATCAAGTAAATGACCAAGTAGTAGAACACTTGCATCTCACGCTATGCATATATAGTCTATAATAAAAAACCGCGGGACACTTATTGGAGATTGGATTCCAACTATGACAAGGTATAGGACCACCTGCCGATCAGTGTACTCTAGAGAGGATACACTGGGGTACAACAAGAACATCTTGCAACCCGGCCACACATGACCGTCCACTCATTTAACTTGAGTGTAGTGAATGTATTATCACCCGACGGTTTTAAGGGCCCACCATCCTTTCATGGAGATATAGAATCGAAAGAAGAACAAATAAGGATTTTCTCTAGATCGGTGATAATACACCCTGCTTGGGTGCGACACAACTAGCCATGCTGCCTGCCCGATTTTTGTCATTTCCCGATTGCTGAGGCTTGAGGCTACGTTGTCTTCTAGAATAACATACCACCAATTACTTTGAATGCCCCATCATCAAACCCGCTAAATCTCAAATTGATTTCCCCAAAATATAATATGGGTATAAAGTTAAGAGAAACGAATTCCTCCGCCACCAAACGTGAATACGTTCGAGATAATCAACCCGTAATCTATTAGGCATACTCTGTCAGACATTTGTCCATACAAATCATCCTGGAACAGGATGAACCGGAGGAACCCTCCTACCGCATCCAAAGGATCAGTAGCGAGTAGTCCTTGCAAATCCATAGATTTCAATCACGACAGAAACACAAGTCAAAATATCCCTGAGAGCGACCTAGAGATATTCAACGAGAGGTTCTTGGGCTCATGAAGATCCACGGTCTTCAATACTCCATCTCGACCATCTCCTAATATTTTCAACATTTACGTATTTGTTTGTTAGAATGGTTTTTGAATGGTCTTTCCATGCCAACAATCGTATAGGCCAGATTTGATAGTCGGTTATTTAACTATCAAATAAAACAACTATTCATCCATAAAAGAAAATAAATTCATTGGTTCGATATATAGCATCACTTGGTCCCTTTAATTCACCGTTGTAACTAAACTTCTGGTTCCAAAAAATGGTCCTAACACCCAATTGATCATATTTTGTAGAGAATAATGAGGAATCATGAACTAAAAGAAAGAAAAATCAATCAACACATGAGATTTATAGTGGTTCGGCATTAATGAGCCTACGTCTACTTCATAATTTCTCATTTCATTCTAGAATTACAATTACAATGAATATTGACACTCAATCATTCAAATACAATGAATAATTCTTTCCAGATTCAGTGATTTTCATTGGAGAAGAAGGTGGTTATTGATTGAGGAATTCGACCATGGCTATCATTAATGAATAAAGTGCCAGAACCCCCTCAAACGATGCGTTGTATGTGTACTTATAGGTGTAAAATCAGTTGGGATGTGTAGCCATGTGGCAACATTAGGAAGGACTTCGAAAGTGATGGAGAAGATGGGGAATGTGTCTTCATTCGTGAGCTTACAAGTGTCAATCGGTACGGGTAAATAGGCACAAGAATAGGTCTCCAGTGAAAGGAAGTTGTGTGCTTCAGGCAGCTCGGTTAGGAGGCTTTCCAAACCGGTGTTGTTGTCCCCATCCAATTCGATCCGACATATCCTATCCGATTCGACCCGAGCTTTCTTATCCTATTCGAGCTTTCTTTTCCGATCCGAGCTCTGGTTTTAGGACGTATGATAGCTTTAACCTCTAGCATATGTAACCCTGATCATCCGAGTTTTGGGTGGCCTGATCACAAAACAGGTAAACATTTTGCCCCCCAAAGTACGTCTTATCGAAGATAAGGCATGCTTTGAATGCCAAGCTGAATATTTTTGGAAAGTCATCCATCCTTAAGAAGGATTTATCAAATTATTGCACTGCTTCCATGGGTGCTAGTGAGTACAGATTCTATGGAAGGAGTAGTCGAAATAATGTGGTAACCGTTTAAACCTCGTCGAATCAAGAGGTCTAATTACTTCATAATAAGTCATGTAGGATCGTTGGCTCCTGTGTGAGATCGTACATGCATAAGTTAATGTCAAATGACGCCTCTTCCTATGCAAGTTAAGTGTACTACAGAGTCAGACTTTCTTTTATGTATAAGCCAATGTATGAAATAGCCATCCAAGTCATAGGGTAGTATCAGAATCTTCGGGCTTTGAGCTAGCATCTAGAGCATTAGGATAGAGTGCATCAGAAATGGTATATGAATCTGTCACTTGTGCTTGGATTTGGACTATCTCGATATCAGGATATTAATCTAGGGCTCCACGATCACCTCGAATTGCAAAAATAAGGTATCTGAAAGCCATTATCACTCTGGATCGTTTTATAGTCCCGTGATCACATACGAGCCAGTACGAGATGTTGTTGGAAACATGCAAACCAATGGATGGTATGATCATTAAAATCCTAAGGCAGTAGATGAGTTTATCACACTCTCCATTTGATGCAATTATGGGTCAACGCTTTGGATTCATGTTTGATCCGTTAGTTGGCTCACTTGGATGGTCGAGATGAATCATGTCATATTCCAGAGATATAGTGTATATGTTCGAAATTATGCACAAAATCAGGATCATGTTCAAAGCTAGTTCGTCAGTTGAAGTTCATGCTCCCGACCTCAGTGTAAGATGAGCGAAGTCAGTGCTTATGCCCCTGGCATTCTTGGGGATTGGACTAGGTCAATTGGATATCCAGTCTTATAACTTTTAAACTTTCTTTCTTCACATCGGGTTAGAGCTGCAGGTTCAACAATCTTGGTCAACCTGTGTCGTTCCGTACTTCTTTCTTAAGTCGTCAAGTGTTAGAGTTGTATACGTGAATGGTTGAATAACATTGGTGCCGGTGTCATTCCATCTCTTTAGTCAAAAAGTGAGAAATTGCCTCATCGAGCGATAGTGAACTTAGATTCTCTACTTGCATCATCCACAGAGTTGAGTAAGCTCGTAAATCATACAAGCGAGCGAAAATTGTTAGGGAGTTATTTGAGCTTCTTCTTTCATGCTTTGGTATAATCCGAAGTAGCAGTCATAGTCTTGTTGAGTTTATCTCTCATGCTTGGTTCCATTGAGCTTGACAATCAAGATCACTGGTTCGATCAATGAAATTGGTCCTTTTCGGAATTGTGCATTCTTATCAGTCTTTTTCGGGGCTTTTCTTTTGTCTTTATCATTTCAAGAGCTATATGGTGCTCCATTCTTTGTCATGAAAACATTGAGATCTTCCATCTCAACATTAGTATCTTTTTGCAGAAGGAATCTATCTGTCTTAGGATAGAATTCACCAGCGTTTCCAGGAGAATCTCATGATATAAACATATAAAGGTTTGTTCCAGAGGTGAATTTGCCAAGGCCTTTTGATGGTCTTGTTGCAGAGAGACTTTGAAGTTTGAGTTATCCAGAATACCGGATACTGCTGCTATCAACACTATAGATGGTTCCGTCGATCTATTGGTGCCGCTGCGGCGTTGAATTGTGAGGACCGCCCATAACCCCCGCACTAAACAAGAGGAATAATGCACTGAAAGGTGTGCCAGGCTGCTATGGACGATCATCAAAGTAGGTAAACACATCAAAACCTGTCGTAGAACTCACAGCGCAAGGATAAAATATAATAGAGCATATACAACAGGTAATAGTAATGAGGTATCATATAGCAAACTTTTGAAACTTTCTCAACATCCAGAAAGATTATCCAACTGATATCAAAGTTTGTACATAAGGCCTCACTACAACCCTCAAAGCAACTCAAACAGCGGAAAAGGAAATACTAGATAGTAATAAAACTGATACGCCAGCCTCCTGCTCGTCATCGCTCAGCCTCCTCGTCTCACTAAGCTCCATTACCTGTAACCTGCTACTTAGTCTGCCCATCCACAACCGGATGAACAGCCCAAGGTAATAAGAGGAGACATAAAACCTTGAGTCAGACAATAGTCTTAGTGAGCGATAAAACAGCTAACAAACTTCAACAAGAAAGTATATGAGAATGGGTAAATGAAAAACTTATCTACCCACAACATCAGAGAAGAACTCATCCTTATCTTCCCCACATCGGACAGTGATAGCCTTTACGACAAGCATTTCAACCATTCATCCATAGAAATCAGAACACCCATTCAATCATAGAAAACACACATGACATCCAGATAAGTCTCACGCAGACAACCCTAATCGAGTTTAACATTCCTCAAGTACTCTTGCCAGAGGCCTAGACCAATATCACTTAAGCACTCAAAGAACGTCTCCCTCGACTTTAGATAATCTATGTGAGATAGTACAAACAGAACAACTAATCATCCATGACTGACTCTGGCTATCACTGCCAGTCCTGCTTCGAAACCATCATTATCGTATGACGGCCAACCTTGCCATATGTCAAGGGCTAATGATAACCCCAGTTCTAGCATGAACTCCATATGCCCAACCTTGGCAATGTCCAACCTTGACACTAGGCCTTTCCCCAACCAGAAAGACCCAGGGTACTCGACGAACAACCGGTCTTTTGGGCCTTTCAACGATACCCATCGTACCCATGCTTTGAGCCTGTTAGAACTTACGACAACGATGACTTCCCGGCCTTCGCATCTCTAATCGTCCAACCTTGACGATGTTTCATAGCTCAAGCAACCTTCTCAAGCAGCCATTATCCGCCAACTCACGACCTTTGAGTTGTCACCACATTCGTTGTTCCACCTTGATCAACGAACACATTCATCACTTCGAACCTTCCTTCTTGAACCACTTCGAAGTCACGTCATCACCGAACTAAAACACATCACTTCGAACCTTCCTTTTTGGTTTGTACCCGAGTCGTACCCGAAAACGTACTTTTTCAGAAAACGACCCTGTGACCGACCAGCCTTGCTTGACCGACCAGACCAGCTCCAAGACCGACCCGCCTCCTTGCAGCTTTGGACCGACCCGCCTCCTTGGGACCGACCAGCTTTGGACCGACCCCGTCAAAACCGACCAGGATATGCTTCCATCTGACCGACCAGGATTTGCATCCATCTGACTGACCAGGTGAAACCGACCAGCTCCACCAGATCGACCAGCTCCTCCAGATCGACCAGCTTCTCCAGAGCGACCAGCTTCTCCAGAGCGACCAGGATGAAACCGACCAGCTGCTCCAGAGCGACCAAGCTAAAACCAACCAGCTGCTCCAGAACGACCAAGCTAAAACCGACCAGCTGCTCCAGAACCGACCAGAATCTTCTCTGCTCCCCCAGAACCGACCAGAATCACTTCTGCTCCTCCAGAACCGACCAGAATCATTTCTGCTCCTCCAGAACCGACCAGAAACCTGCACAGCTCCTTTTCGACTTCCATTTCGACCAAAACTTCGCCAAACGACGAATCCGACGAAACCGGTTTACCCGATTCATCCAAACGCAACCACAAACATGTTATGCAACAAACAATATCATCAATCTAACAATTTCCATCAAAACACATAAATTTCCCAAAAACATGATAAATGAACATATGAACACAAAAACGGATCTAACTTGCATAATCTTGAGAAAAATCATAAAATTAACCATTTAAATTATCTAGATCAGATCCTAAGGTGATTCATATATAAAATGGACTTAGCATGGTGTGGATCTAAGGAAAATAACATGGAAATGATGAAATTAACATCCTAAAACCCATATACTTGCATGAATCCGAATGAGAGATGTAAATCACTCACCAATTATCCAAATCTAAGCAAAAGCAATGAAAACGCAATCCGGACAGCGAACACTTCGAATCAAACTCTTCAATCCGATGAATTCGCCCTTGAGACGATGTAGATCTAGCCTCTTATGGTGTAGATCTTCGATTTCCCTCCTTGGATTTTGGAATTTTAATGGTGGAAAGATGTTAGAGGAAGAAGGAGATCAAAGCCTCCCCATAAGAGAATGGAAAATACCAACCTTTCTCCATACCCCTTACCCCCTATTTATAGTCTCCACCCACCCTCTAATGGGCCTTCTCCAAATCAGCCCATTAGCCTTCCAAAACCTGAACAGCCAACTGAAAAACCTTAAAACAGCGATTTCTCCCAAACACTGAACCAAATCCTTAATGTAACCACTCTACGGAAAGGGAATCATCAATTCCTTTCCAATGGCACAGGTCTCATCCCCTGATTCGACCTGAGTCAAAAGTTATGCCCTGTACAAGACTGACAGGGGCAAAATAGTCACAAACAAAATTGGTAAAATTTATGGACATGTCTCACATCCCCATAAGCAACATACCAAAAGACGAGAATGATCCAACCCTCAGGGAATAAAATAAAAATATTTTACGATCTTCCGATACATAAAATGCGGGCTGTTACATGAATCTTTTGAGGAATGAATGCAGGGTCTCGCCGAACCTTTGTCTTATTGAAGTGTGTGACCAACGCGTTCCAGCAGTTGATCAATTCGGATGCATGCCACAAAAAATTATATAACAACAATGTGATCCAAGATCTAGAAATGGTAGCTTGAAGTGCAGGGATTTGCTGAAATCCCTGATGTCTCAAGTGAAAAAGTTTTGACTGACATTGCTTACATCGCCTTTGAGGTGTGCCGCCTCTGGTGAAGCCTCAGTTAACATTAGCAATCTGGTCTTTGTTTTCGAGGAGTCATTGCCAATTGTCCAATTTAGCACTGGTGCCCCCAGCATGAAGTCTTGAAGTGGGTGAAAGTTGGTCTCTGGTTTCTAAGGTCCGCATATGTGATAATCGTCAACCAAGCTTCCTTTCTGTAATTCTAGATGGTGATTCGTGGCTTGGATGTATATGGGATAGTCTTGGGTCGTCCATCTAAGCTCTGAGGATCGGAGTTAGGTGGCGATAAGATTAAATTATAGGTGGCTCAAAAGCTTCTACTTTCCCCTACATTAAGGAATGGGGAGCTTCATGTCGAGGTTGAGTTGGGTTGGATTTGAAACATTCATCTGAATTGGAGCAGAGGTTGGTCAGACTCAATTTAAGTTTCCAATGGCTCTTGCATTGCCGTCGTTTTCATCCAGAATGTTACATTAGAAGTTACATGCTACATATGTCTAGGAGGAGGTTGATTTCCCCTTGTTTCATCGAAGACGACGTTGATAACTTGTCGTACGGTCTCGTGCGACATGAACTATAGAACAGGGAGTGTTCAAGCTAAGTTCGTTGTCTTTTGAATTCCCACGGTGCTCACTCCAGCAAGTAAATCATAGTTTCTCGGCCTTCCATCTATCCAAGTAAAGAAGTTATCGACCATTTTCCGTCGTTTCTGGAGAAGTTTATCTTGCCGAGAATCTGGGTTCCCAATTCAGCAATGGCACCATCCATTTCATATCTAGTCTGACATGCTGAGGGATCATTGCAAGAAGAATCTGCTGACTTCCTTCGTTCCTAGAGCCTTCTGCACCAACGTCCTCATCATGAAAGAAATTCCTATCTTCCTTCTTGTAACGACCCGGAAAATCTGAGCCAATTTAAAAAAATTGTTTTGGCCCTTTTAGTGAATTTTGGATATTTAAAATGAATTATTTTAAATAATTACGACGAGAAATTTATTTTGAATAGAATTAGAATGTATATATTTATTTGAATCGATGTTAGAATATAAAATATTTATTTTAATTATAAAAGGAACTGGAAATGGCATGGTAGTTTGAAAATTCGATTTCAAATTTCAAATGAATGTACTAGACTCAAAATAAACTGGATTTTAGCGAAAACAAATATATTTGAATCTATTTGAAAATATCTTTCCAACGAGTCCGAAAAATTGAAATTTCATAGCGGAAATAAAAAGATGCCCAGTTGAAAATTCAGAATAGTCGCTATGGAATTTTGGCCCTTAAAAATAGCCATTTTGCAAACGACCTCCGTTTTCGACGAAACTACTTTTGTTGGAACTGGAATATCAAGTTATTGCTAGATTCTAATTTTCATAATTTTTGAAATAAATATGTGAGCGTGGCGAAAGAAAACGTGTTTTAACAGTTTCAGTCAATTTGGATCAACCAGAAAATGACCATTTTTCAAACGGTCTCCAAATTTGACGAAATTAGTTCTGTTAGAACCATATCGTCAATACGAAGCTAGAAAGTATGTTTCGGGAATTTTTAAAACCGTATATGGCCCCGGTAAATTGGAATGTGCGTTCAAATTCAATATATTAATTTAAATTTTTATTTTAGCGAAAACTAATCGAAACAGCCGAACTGGCTTACGATAAATATCCCATTGTATTCGGAATAGGGGGTAATACACTAGGGATGATAGTCGTTGGGCCTCGTTTCAAAAGAAAAGTCAACTCTGTATTGAAAATTAAAATAAATTAATTATATAAACACCTCACCCCTCAACATTCTCTCTCCCTTCCTCCTTCATTCAGATCGATTAAAAAAAGAAAAAAGAAAAAAACATGATGCCTCCAATCGCGCTCGCCCACCTGGTCATGGACCGCCGCCTCTAGCTCCCCATTCCCCCTCCGCCACACCCTTCCTCTCTCCTCTCCGCCCCCTCTTCTGAGTTAAACCAACGCACCCCCTGAGACCCAAAGCCTGAACCCTAGCCGCTGCCTTCTAAGCCCCAACGCCGCCCTGAGCTCCTCTCCTCCACCTCCAGTCGGCCAGAAGAAGAAAGGTGATTTTTAATTATTCATTTTTAGTTAAATTTAATTTAAATAACATCGTTATAAATCCAAATTTTTATATATAATTTTAGCTAATGAAAATGCAATTTTTGTTTTATAAAAATATGATTTTTCATTAAAAAGAATAAAAAGATTCGATTTTAAAAAAACCAAAAAGATTTGATTTTTAATATAGTAAAGGTTAGATTTTCATTATACGAATGGCAAGATAAAGATGTGATCTTCGTATATGAAGTAGTGATGTTAAAATTGGATTTTTATATGTGAAGTGGTGTTATAAAAATATGATTTTTATGTTATAGAGATAATAAAAATATATTTTTTATATTATAGAAATAATAAAAATATGATTTTTATTGTATGGACATCAAAATAAAAATATTATCTTTATAATGTAAACATCGTGTTAAAGATGCGATTTTTACACGTATGGTTTTGAAGTAAAAATATAATTTTTAGCGAAGTAAAAATTTAATTTTTAGCATTGAAATAAAATGTGATTTTTATCTATGAACAACGTGAAGAAGATTGCGTTGGAATTTGGAATAGAATCCAAATCGTCGTCCGTTAAAGCACGGCAACCTCAAGGTGAGAACTTCTCACTTTTAATTTATTTTCTAGTTGGAATATATATTAGGATGCAGGCGGTGCTTAGCAGCACCCGACACCCATCGTCCACAGACCATGGATGACTTGTTTGTTTGTTTGATTTTGTTGTGAGAGATAGTTGTGTGATGTGGAATGGAATGAAATATTTTAGATAGTTAAAAATATTTTATAGTTAAAAATATATTTTTTAACGTGTATATGAATGAAATAAATATTTACAAACAAATCGGACGATTTGTTTATGTACACACATTTGACTGATATTGATTGGGACGATAAATTTTACACATCGCCCAATTGCACAAATAAAATTCATAATTTGTTGATTGAAACCTCACACGGGTATTGGGATGATATTGGATATACACTAATCCCAACATTTAGTTGTATGTCGATTGATTGATTGACAGGCTGTTGTAAGCATTAAATATTTATATTTGATGCTTGTGCCGTGTAGAATGCACTTTGGATGATGATTGAATGTGTTTGATTGTTGTTATATACATGTTGTATGAAATCCATATAATCACATTACATGGTAATTAACTATGTCTGATTCCAGTTCAGAAAGAACGAATATTTTAAAATAACGAATATTTTCAAATAATATTCAGAAAAGAATCAAAATGTGATTTTTATGTCCGATTTGGGATGGACACGAATATGTAATTATATAAAGCCGTGTTGATTAGATTAATGCCATTTTGACGTGAAAGATAGTTAGATTGATTTTATTCATTTTATAATGAATATTGGAAAGGAATTGGTTTCAAAATCTAATGTTTTGAAAATGCTATCATTTATATATCGATGATATGGAATATTCAATTTTGATTTGAAATTGAATATGAAGTTGAAATCGTTTTGAAAACGAATTTAAAACGATTTATAAAATACATTTTAAATGGAAATCAACGAAATATATATTATCTATATATATTATATAATGGCCTGAATAGAACGCGCCGCGCTGCGGCAGTTCGTGAATTTCGACCATTGACTTTGAATGGACATTACGAGAGATCCAACCATCGGATTCTCGTAAAACCGGAACCGTTTGTTCGTATCGAAAAGAGATTTCTAACGAATATTAGAAATCTAATGGTTGGATTTGGAATTATGTCCAAATCAAATTTGGAAAAGGTTGTTGTAAGTGCAGTTTGATGGCCGTTTACGGAAATCGACTATACGGGCCTTGATTAAATTATTAAAAATATCAATAATTTGTGTAAAATCATAATAAATGATTTGGAAAGAATTGGGATGAAAAATTCCATATTTGAAAAGATAAAAATAGATTTTTATCGAAATGAACTAGTTACGAACTAGAATTATTATCCAAATATTTTTAAAATAAATAAACTGGATTTGAAACGGTTTTAAAAATAACCTGAATTTCCAATATATAAATTGGAAATGGATTTGAATCGAAATGGTCTTCGGAATATTTCAATGTTGGATTTCGTGATTATACAGATATTGTTAAGGAATTTTGAAAGATATATATATATTGTTATTTCCAATACGATATTTGTTGATTTCAGAATTTGATATTGAATATAAGCCGATATATTTTCTATTTAGAGCCTTATATTTAATATCAAATTGGATTTTGGATTTGTCGTGAATGGTATCTTTAATAATACTGTTCTTGAACCCAAATGGAGTTAAGAAAATTAGAAACTGACTGGAGATTAGTTAAGTTGAATGGTTTACTGGGTATTGATCTGATGTTGGTTTCGGCCTTCGGGATTAACACTTAGGGAATTGTTCTTTTACTAATTTACTGTAACACCCCACCTCCGTTAGGGTCACTCACAAAGGGAATGCAATAGTTTTGGAGGAGCGTTATCGAGGTAAACAAATACAGAAATTTTACAAGACAGAACATAAATAAAACAGCGGAAGAATCAAAAGATAAATTTCATTACTTTCAAAATAGTCAAAGCCTTTTTCATTCAAAGTACCAAATAGCCAAAGTCATTATTTTCCATTTAAACAAATTTTGTCTTGCATAAACAAAGAAGCATAAACTTAAAACATCAAAAGTAGCTTAATTCCCCAAAGGTAGTAGAAAATGCAGCCATAGTATAGCCCAAGATCAAACCGTACATGAGATGAATCAAAAGCAAGCGAAATCCAAGCTAAGTGCTAGAGTTTCCTCCCTGAGAACCTTGGGGGGGAACGGAAGAAAAAGAGGCAAAAGAAAACGGGTCAGTCATAAGACTGGTAAGTCCAAGTGACTTTTAGCATAAAAACAGATAAAGGTAACATGACATGTATAAACTGAAAGTAAACATAAGGATGCTGTCAAGATGGGCAAGATAGACTAAGATAACATGATAAATCAAGTATAAATCAAGCATAGCATCACATATTCAAGGTTCGCTGCATCAACTGTATTAGAATCCCAAACCCATGTCTTATATAAATCATGAAATAATCCCTTAGCCCAATATCATGAAATGACCCATTTCTAGGTCCAATGAAACGATCCACTAGTCGATCGGCTCCGTACAAGTCCTAGCTCGTCGTGTGTCTGTGTCATACGGCCCTATCACGAATGTAGTCACCTATGCTAGGTCCACCATAGGGTGTATCAGGCCCTATGGTGCCAACCACCGACACAAATCAAGCATGCAAAGAAAAACCTACTAATGCCCAATGCCTGCTTTTTCAACTCCGGACCACGTGCACGACCATAGCCCGCCTGAACCTACACTGGTGCACCAACACAGCCGTCGTTCTGGTCGCTTACAATCAGCCCAGTAATCGTGCCACACCCTGCCTAGTTCTAGGGTACCATGATACATATAGTGGGTTACTGCTGAAATGGACCGCGTAACTAGGGTTTCCGTCTAATAGGTTAAGTGTTGTCATTTAAATTCGTGACTTAACCCCTATCAGTCTAGCATGT
Source organism: Allium sativum (assembly GCA_030737875.1). Lineage (NCBI taxonomy): Eukaryota > Viridiplantae > Streptophyta > Magnoliopsida > Asparagales > Amaryllidaceae > Allium > Allium sativum. The sequence goes on from CM060909.1 coordinate 102,329,612, forward strand.
CAAGTTGGTTAAGTGTTGTCATTCAAGTTCATGACTTAGCCCTACGAATCATGTGTCAAGTTGGTTAAGTGTTGCTTTTCATATTCATGACTAAAACCTATCATGTGGCATTAATTCATTAATGCACCCCAACCTCTCACATCAGACATGTTGTTGTAGTCACTGGATATGCCGGGCGGTTCCATGCAGAATTACACCATTACTCAGTCTGACCTCGGGTTTTCAAGTGCGATATGACCAACTACCCACATTGGATCCTATTGTTTGCAGTAACTGGATTTACGGGCGGTTCCGGGCAGAATTACACTGCAAACTCAACCCAACCTCGAGTTGGCCATTTTCAAGTTCATTCTAGTGTCATGCCCATGTTCAAGTTTCATGTCATGTTCGTGTTAAGTTTCATGCCCACATCCAGATTCAAGTTATAACAATGTTCATGTCAAGTTTCATGGCGAGTTTCATACCAAATTTCCTATAATTACCAATTTTTTCCAATGTTACCCTGTCTAAATATTAGGCTAACAATCTTAGCCTAATTTTCTGTCCGCATGATTTTTGGCATAATATTAGGCTAAAAACTTAGCCTAATTTAAGGTACACAAAATTTGCATAAAGAAATTCATTAACATGACATAAGTGTAAACTTGGCATTCTTGGCATAGTCAATATGAACACCATAGGTGTGTACTTGCAAAACAATCAACATGAATATCATAGGTGTGAACTTGCAACGTAGACTAAACCAACATACATATATGTGAATTTGCAACATAGACTAAATCAACTTACATATATGTGAACTTGCAAATCAATTACGAACATATGAATAAGTGTGAACTTGAAATATGACATAGGTTTAACATATACATATAAACATGTAGATCTAACATTTGGTCACATACGTGATATGATTTCACAACCTAAAACTTGCATAACATGATAAACTACACAACTTGTCATAACGGGTTATACTCCAAGATCATATACATATGAATAGACTTATTCATTAATTCCCAATTCAACATGATGATAGAATAGAATCACAGGCATAGATCAACATAATAAACATTGCTCTATTATCAATTTATTTCCAAGGCATGACCTAACTGAATAAATTGATTAAAACATCGCAGGCATAACATTATGAGCATGAAAAAGGTTTGAATAAAAATCTAGACTCAAGAACACGGATAGCTCTAACTTAAATAGAAAAATCCCTGAAATCAAGACAAATAAAGAAAATAGGTATGAATAGAAAATCAAGCTTAGATCCAATTTCATAGCCATAATTCTAGGCAATAACCTCATGGTCATTAGCCACAATTGTCCTTGTCATAATTAAAGGCAATAGTCTTATATTCACAGTCATAGGCATATGCATAGTCTTATGTTCACCGTTGTAGTCATAGTCTTATGTTCACCGTCATAGGCATAGTCATAGTCTTATGTTTACAGTCATAGGCGTAGTCATAGTCTTATGCCATTAACAATAGTTTCAACGTCGTAGACAATATTCCCAATAGTCAAGATCCAGAAAACAAGAATAGATATGAATCATACATAAATCAATTCCAATTTAACATGCCCATATTAGATTTATAGTTTTTATCTAAAAGTAACTGGAACTTACAGATCGTGGTCTAAGAAATTTAGATGCATAAGTCAAGTCTAGAAATTGGTCGTTGAATTGCTGAATCGTTGAATCTTGATTTGATTGTAGAAGCAAATCCCCAAATATGTTGTTCCTAGCCGTAGTCTTCAAGGAATAATCTTCGCATTTTAATTTAATTTAATTTAATTTTAGAGGAAGAAGAAGAAGAAGCCATGATCATCAAGAGTTTGAGCAGCATAAGGTTAGAGAAGAATGGTGTAAAGAGAATGAGGCTAGGAGGCTGTTTATATAGAATTTCAAACTAATTAGAGCCGTCGATGAAGCTAGAAGTAATCAAGGCCATCCATCTCAAGAAAAGCCAATCAGAAAATGACAAGTCAGCCCTAGTGACACAGTAGAGCTCAGAAATTCGACCAGAACCCGACCAGGCCAGCCAGGGCCTGACCAAGCAGGTTTTCTGCTCGGCCTGGGCGCACTTGTCAAGTGCGCCAGTGCAGCTTTGCATGGGCGCACTTCCCAAGTGCGCCAGTGCAATTTTGTTCTGGCGCACTTCCCAAGTGCGCCAGTACATTCTGGCCCGTTTCTAGTTTTTCTGCCTAACTTCGTTCATCCATATCTTCTTTGTACGGTATCCATTTTACGCAAACTCGGACTCTATTTCAAGCAGAATTCCGAGACGAACGCAATGGCATAATCAGTTTCCCTTGATTCTTATTTTAAAATCAATTCTTCCTTGATTTATGGTTTTAACATGTTATTAAAATTCGGGTTGTTACATCCTCCCCTTCTTAAAGGATTTCGTCCCCGAAATCTTCAAGTTAAGAAGAATGCATCCTATCATCCAATCAACCATTTACTCAACCATCATCCACAAGCAACCTGTAACACCCCGCCTCCGCTAGGGTCACTCGCAAAGGAATGCACTAGCTTTAGAGGGGCATTATTGGTAAACATGCACAGAAATATCACAAGACAGAACATATAAAAATAGCGGAAGTAAAATCAAACTTTCATAACATGAATAAATAAGGTCTAAAGCCTTTTACATCAGAGTACATCAAAACCTGTCTTGCAATAGTAAAGAAGCATAAAGACATTTTCATAAATTATTCCCCAAGTAAAAACGGTAAAGTAGCCATAGCCAGGAAAAGTCCAAGCCATCCATGATGACCTTCAAGCAGAAGAAGTCCGAACTAAACAGCAGTGTTTCCTCCCTGTAACCTGGGGGGGAAACGGAAGAAAAGAGGCGAAACAAAACGGGTCAGTCAAAAAGACTGAGTAAGCCCTATCTACTATTAGTATAAAAACTAGTAAAGTTAACTGACATGAGAAACTGAGATGAACATAAGCATGATAACAAGATAGATAAGCCAAATCAAAATAACAGGATGAACTACTGAACTCAGATAAACTAGGGTGTCGTGATAAACTACGATGTCAAGATAAAACAAGGTATCACATTGTCAGGTTTCTATCAAGTATAATATCCCAAGATATCTATCGCGTATAACGTCCCATGGCATCTATCCTGTATATCCGCTCTGCACCTACCGTACTAGTACCCCAACTGTATTACGAGTTATCCGTGAATGACCCTTACTCAAAAGTCGTGTAATGGTCCATGTCAACCTAATATGCCGCATATATAGGTTACTCAACTCATATGTTTCTTTCCATGTATAAGTTCAGTCCTTTGCCGTAGGCTATACGGGCTTTCCCATGTAAACGGTTTATCCTTGAAGTTGTTTTGGACTGCAACCCTGGATCTAGTTGTGTTTCCTTACCATGAATTATCGCGCGTCCACTTAGGATTTATGCCACCTAGGACCGCTAGGGATTATGCTACCTAATGAACGTTTCTGTGTCTCGGTTTGGGTTTTGGCCACCTAGGACCACTAGGGATTACGCCACCCGACAACCGCGCCCTTGATCCCACGTATGTATCGTGAATCGTTTTCCATGTCTAGATGCACATGTTCCCCAATGTGCCATCCGAGTTCCGTGCCAGGGCAAATCAAGAAATACGGAACTCGATCGGGAGCTTTAAATCATCTACCGATGCAGATATCAAGGTCTGTTTTTGTACCCGTGGCTATGGTCCCACGTGACCCCTCCCTCAACTACTGAAAGGCAATCCAAGAAAAATCATGTATAAGAACCACTCCACGGCCCCACTATAGCCCACTTTCCTACGGGCCAACCTCACCCATGACTCGATAGCAAGCACATGGTCTGTTAGGGGTTTCCTGCCTTTCCGCACGTACACGATTGACTAAAGATGGTAGGTAGTCGGCGATACGCTATCCAGGGCAAAAACAAGAATCGTCGACTCCACGCTAATCCATCCCAGTCTTTAGGTTGCTCGCATAGCAACCAAGGCATACTCTTGGTCCTTCTAACGCAGACCTTAACCTCTCATGGGCCTAGTATAATTACCTGGCAGCCCACAAAGGGATCCCAAGAATATCCTCACATCCCCCGAAGCTTCCACTTCGGCACCCAGTGCGCTGGAGCTTTTATCCAAGTCAGATAACTTGCTCCCCCTCGTATACTAAGCGATGACCTACCGTATCAGGTTACTCATCGTTTTGAGAATTAGCCCTATGTCCTTAGCTAAGAATTATTACTTAGTTACCCTTAACTAAGGTTTACCACTTAGCTTCCTTTCCCGTTATCCTTGATTAACCACGGTTTTCTACCTAGTTCTTCTAGCTAGGGTTTGTCTATTGGGTTAAGTGTTATCATTCAAGTCCATGACTTAACCCGCCCACGAATCACGTCAAAGATTGGCTAAGTATTTAAGTTCAAGACTTAGTCCCACAAGTTGGTTAAGTGTACCCAGAGGCTCATGACTTAACCCTATCAAGTCAAATTGGTCAAGTACTAGCTTACCTTAATCCTATCGGATTATCTTGCTAGATCGATTAAGCATAGATTATCTTAATCCCATCAAATTATCGAGTCGGATTGGTTAAGTATAGGTTGGCTTAACCCCATCCTCTAATTGTACTACAATGGTTAAGTATATTCTAAAAAGGTCTTGTGACTTAACCTTATCAGGTCCGCGTATTAGATTGGTTAAGTGTAAGTTACTTAACCCCATCAAATCATCATGTATAATTGGTTAAGTATAAGTTGCTTAACCCCATTAAATTATCACGTTAAGTTGGTTAAGTATTGGTTACTTAACCTCATTGAATTACCGAGTTTAAATTGGTTAAGTGTTTAACTTAACCCCATCGAATTACCGTGTTTAGATTAGTTAAGTGTGGATTACTTAACCCCATCTAATTACCGTGTCGGATTAGTTAGGTGCAAATTACTTAACCCCATCCCCTAATCATCTTGTATGGTTAAGTGTCATTAAGAAAACTTACTTAACCTTGCCAAATTATCATGTTGGATTGATTAAGTGTTGGTTAACTTAATCCCCGTCCACTAGTCGTATAAAAATGGTTAAGCGTCATTAGGCAAATCAAATCACTTAACCTACCCAACCTTGTCATGTTTTGTTAAGTATCATTAGCCTAACCAATTTACTTACCCCCTTTATCCATGTCATATTTGGTTAAGAGTTATTAATCAAATTAACTTAACCCTATCATGTGACATTAATTACTTAATGCACCCCAACCTCTCACATTAGACTTTGTTGTGGTTACTGGTTAAGCCGGTCGGTTCCGGGTAGCTTTACACCACAACTTGGTCTAACCTCGGGTTCAAGCACAACATGACCAACTTCTCACATTGGGTCCTATTGTTTGCAACTACTAGTTAGGCCAGTCGGTTCCGGGTAGTTTTACGTTGCAAAATCAACCCAACCTCGAGTTGGCCACTTTCATGTTTAGTCTAGTGTCATGTTCATAGTCAAGTTTTCAAGCAATTGGGTAGACCTAACTTAATAGGTAAATTCCCAATGGGTAGACCTAACTTAATAGGTAAATTCCCAAGCTTATGTTTTTATGCATACTTACATGTCAACTTCCATGTTATACTTCAAGTCATGTTTTCAAGTTGTATTTTCATGTCATTAGAAATTACCCATAACATAACCCAACGCTTTTAAACTCGCATATACGTTCGCAACAACGTAATGGATTAAAAGAAGAGACTTGGCAAAGGAATGACAAAAATGGGTATTAAGCCACAAGTTAATCATGGTGGCAAATGAGGCACAAATGTGTTCATTAGCTTGCATGTTACATTCTTACACCTCAAAAACATGCATAAACCCAAACTTGGCACATAAACGAATCATGGTGACTAAAGACATAGAATGATGAGTAGTAACTCGCATATATCATCATATAAGGGTTATGATTTCATATGCAAGTTGACAAGAAGATTATGAAGGTTCTCATGTTGCATAATGCAACATTTCAACATAAAGGTTGTAGCTTTTTGCTCATAAGATCAAGATAATGACTTCATAAACTTGCATAACATGTTAGCATGCATCATTCTCAATGATCAAACCCAAACTTTCTACATGAACATTTAACTTCATAGTTAATACCTAAGAGTAGGGAAAGGGCTTACATTGCTATGAAGGCCTAAATCGATTAAATTAAAGCTTGTGATGAAGCCTATGCATGCCATCACCCAAAAACCCAAAAATGAACACTCCAAATCAATAAAAACCCCATCTTTATGAACAAAGATCAAAACTTTAGCCTTGAAATCAACTTGAGAAGCTCTCATACTAACATAGGGACTCTCTAATACTCTCATGATCATGAAACTTCTCATAGAAATGAAGTGGAGGCTAGGATAGTTGAGTGGAGGCCATGAGAGTAGCAATTTTGCCATAGTTTAGTTGCATGAATGAATAATGAGGATTTAGGATAGGTTAGGGTCTTATTTATAGATTAGGCAAGTGTTTTAGGCCATAGGATTAAACCTAGATTCAATCCAAGCCATCAAAGCATGCCTTGGGGAAGAAGTCAAGTGTAGGAACCATCTAGGGCCTTTAGATTAAAGATGAACCATGAGAACCATCCAAATGCAAAATCTGCATTTGAGCGAATCGGCCCACGGGTTGACAGCCAAACACCCTGGATTAACCCCTAGTCGACCCAGCGGGCTCCGGTCGACCTCAAAAATCGGCCGGTTCGGTTATTCCCCTCTCCCAATTCGCTGTTTTGAACATTTTTGCATATTTATTTATTTAATTTTCAATTATATATATATATATCAATATATATATATTTCTCTGCGCAACCCATTTCACTTAATTAAGTATACTTTAATTTGGGAATTTTTCGTGAAACTTCGCGAGGCCATATCTTGGTCATACGGACTCCGATTTTTGAAAACTCGGAATCTATTTCGCGTATTTTTCCGAGACGAACGCAATGGCATAGCCCGTTTCCCTTGATTCAGATTTTACAGTTTAATTCTGCCTCCATTTATGTTATAACAGGTTATTGAAAATACGGGTTGTTACACAACCATTGCCCTTAAAAGATTTCTAATGCTATATGAACATATACAGAAAGTGTGTGTATATGTTCCTTATCTAATGCAAATGATCAGGCCTGATTGATCTTCTTAATGCAAAATATGTTTAGTGTCATGAATCCAACATGTATGCAAATAGTCCTAGTCACATATACACTATATGTGTGCACAAACATCCATCGATATGCAACATACACATGATAACACATTCAATTTCATCCACAAACAAGTATAAACACTCATGTATATGCAAAATGAAAATGTGTCTGAGCCGATCTAGTGCCTAATGTGTGTTATGCAACCACGAGAAACCACTTGCGACCACTTGCAACCATTTGCAAACATCAACCATAACATGTTTCAATCACATGTTTACATCCAAAAGGGTTCTACCTTAGGTTCTCAAGATAGGATTGAGAAGATAAGCAAGATAAAACAAAGCATCTAGGAGAAGAAGTTAAACATGAACCCCCATAAGGTCCTGCTTGCGGGCTTGCCCTAAGCAAGGGCAGTTCTTGCTGATATGTCCAGTTTCACCACACTGAAAGCATGCTCCCATCTTCATCTTCTTCTTTCTACAATCCTGGACTATATGCCCCTCAATACCACAGAAGTGGCATTTTCTTTTCTCACGTGTCTTGTTATCCTCGTTGTTGTTGTTGTTCTTGCCTCCTTTCTCGGAGTCTACCTTCTTGTTTTGAGATTCATTCGCCTTGACTTATCACTCATACCTTCCCTATGTAACATGTTAACAAGCCTCACGAAAACTATCTCCATCATACAGAAAACCCTCTACGAAGCTAGAAAGAAGAATAGCCATAGGTAAAACTGTTGCAACTACAGATGGAGAAAAGAAAGGAAAAGAGATTCAAACAAGGAAACAAAGGATAATGCTAATGGATTTTTGGGGAATAAACTTTAAATAAAACAAGACTTTTCTTGAAAAATGCTTCTTTGTAAATGGTTTTGAAAATAGTTTTAGAAGGTTTTAAAAACTTTTGCCCAGTCTAGTAACCTTCTGCTCTGATACCAAATGTATCACCCCACGTCTGCTAGGGTCACTCACAAAGGGAATGCACAAGTTTTGGAGGAGCGTTATCGAGGTAAAAAAATACAGAAATATTACAAGACATAACGTAAATAAAACAGCGGAAGAATCAAAAGATAAATTTCATTACTTTCAAAATAATCAAAGCCTTTTTCATTCAAAGTACCAAATAGCAAAGTCATTACTTTCCATTACAACAAATTCTGTCTTGCATAAACAAAGAAGCATAAACTTAAAACATCAAAATTAGCTTAATTCCCCAAAGGTAGCAGAAAATGCAGCCATAGCATAGCCTAAGATCAAACCGTACATGAGCTGAATCAAAAGCAAGCGAAATCCAAGCTAAGTGCTAGAGTTTCCTCCTTGAGAACCTGGGGGGGGGGGACGGAAGAAAAGGAGGCAAAAGAAAACGGGTCAGTCATAAAGACTGGTAAGTCCAAGTGACTTTCAGCATAAAAACAGATAAAGGTAACATGACATGTATAAACTGAAAATAAACATAAGGATGCTGTCAAGATGGGCAAGATAGACTAAGATAACAAGATAAATCAAGTATAGCATCACATGTTCAAGGTTCGCTGCATCAACTGTACTAGAATCCCAAACCCATGTCTTATATAAATCATGAAATAATCCCTTGGCCCAATATCATGAAATGACCCATTTCTAGGTCCAACGAAACAATCCACTAGTCCATCGGCTCCCTACAAGTTCTAGCTCGTCGTGTGTCTGTGTCATACAACCCTATCACGAATGTAGTCACCTGTGCTAGGTCCACCATAGGGTGTATCAAGCCCTATGGTGCCAACCACTGACACAAATCAAGCATGCACAGATAAACCTACTGATGCCCAATGCCTGCTTTTTCAACTCCGGACCACGTACACAACCATAGCCCGCCTGAACCTACACTGGCGCACCAACATAGCCGTCGTTCTGGTCGCTTACAATCAGCCCAGTAATCGTGCCCCACCCTGCCTAGTTCCAGGGTACCATGATACATCTAGTGGGTTACTGCTGAAATGGACCATGTAACTAGGGTTTCCGTCTAATAGGTTAAGTGTTGTTATTTAAATTCGTGACTTAACCCCTATCAGTCTAGCATGTCAAGTTGGTTAAGCGTTATCATTCAAGTTCATGACTTTGCCCTACGAATCATGTGTCAAGTTGGTCAAGTGTTGTCTTTCATGTTCATGACTTAACTCTATCATGTGGCATTAATTCATTAATGCACCCCAACCTCTCACATCAGACCTGTTGTTGTGGTCACTGGATTTGCCAGGCGGTTCCGGGCAGAATTACACCACAACTCAGTCTGACCTCGGGTTTTCAAGTGCGATACGACCAAATACCCACATTGGATCCTGTTGTTTGCAGTAACTGGATTTGTCGGGCGGTTCCGGGCAGAATTACACTACAAACTCAACCCAACCTCAAGTTGGCCATTTTCAAGTTCATTCTAGTGTCATGCCCATGTTCAAGTTTCATGTCATGTTCGTGTCAAGTTTCAAGGCAAGTTTCATGCCCACATCCAGATTCAAGTTATAACAATGTTCATGTCAAGTTTCATTGCGAGTTTTATACCAAGTTTCCTATAATTACCAATTTTTCCCAACGTTACCCAGTCTAAATATTAGGCTAACAATCTTAGCCTAATTTTCTGTCCGCATGATTTTTGGCATAATATTAGGCTAAAAACTTAACCTAATTTAACATACACAAAATTTGCATAAAGAAATTCATTAACATGACATAAGTGTAAACTTGGCATTCTTGGCATAGTCAATATGAACACCATAGGTGTGTACTTGCAAAACAATCAACATGAATATCATAGGTGTGAACTTGCAACGTAGACTAAACCAACATACATATATGTGAATTTGCAACATAGACTAAATCAACTTACATATATGTGAACTTGCAAATCAATCACGAACATATGAATAAGTGTGAACTTGAAATATGACATAGGTTTAACATATACACATAAACATGTAGATCTAACATTTGGTCACATACGTGATATGATTTCACAACCTAAAACTTGCATAACATGATAAACTACACAACTTGTCATAACGGGTTATACTCCAAGATCATATACATATGAATAGACTTATTCATTAATTCCCAATTCAACATGATGATAGAATAGAATCACAGTCATAGATCAACATAAAAAACATTGCTCTATTATCAATTTATTTCCAAGGCATGACCTAACTGAATAAATTGATTAAAACATCGCAGGCATAACATTATGAGCATGAAAAAGGTTTGAATAATAATCTAGACTCAAGAACACGGATAGCTCTAACTTAAATAGAAAAATCCCCAAAATCAAGACAAATAAAGAAAATAGGTCTGAATAGAAAATCAAGCTTAGATCCAATTTCATAGTCATAATTCTAGGCAATAACCTCATGGTCATTAGCCACAATTGTCCTTGTCATAGTTATAGGCAGTAGTCTTATATTCACAGTCATAGGCATAGACATAGACTTATGTTCACCGTTGTAGTCATAGGCATAGTCTTATGTTCACCGTCATAGGCATAGTCATAGTCTTATGTTCATAGTCATAGGCGTAGTCATAGTCTGATGCCATTAACAATAGTTTCAACATCGTAGACAATATTCCCAATAGTCAAGATCCAGAAAACAAGAATAGATATGAATCATACATAAATCAATTCCAATTTAACATGCCCATATTAGATTTATAGTTTTTATCTAAAAGTAACTGGAACTTACAGACCGTGGTCAAAGAAATTTAGATGCAGAAGTCAAGTCTAGAAATTGGTCGTTGAATTGCTGAATCGTTGAATCTTGATTTGATTGTAGAAGAAAATCCCCAAATATGCAATTCCTAGCCGTAGTCTTCAAGGAATAATCTTCGCGTTTTAATTTAATTTAATTTTGGAGGAAGAAGAAGAAGCCATGATCATCAAGAGTTTGAGCAGCATAAGGTTAGAGAAGAATGGTGTAAAGAGAATGAGGCTAGGAGGCTGTTTATATAGAATTTCAAACTAATTAGAGCCGTCGATGAAGCTAGAAGTAATCAAGGCAATCCATCTCAAGAAAAGCCAATCAGAAAATGACAAGTTAGCCCTAGTGACACAGCAGAGCTCAGAAATTCGACCAGAACCCGACCAGGCCAGCCAGGGCCTGACCAAGCAGGTTTTCTGCTCGGCCTGGGCGCACTTGCCAAGTGCACCAGTGCAACTTTGCATGGGCGCACTTCCCAAGTGCGCCAGTGCAATTTTGTTCTGGCGCACTTCCCAAGTGCGTCAGTGCATTCTAGTCCGTTTTGGTTTTTCTGCCTAACTTCGTTCGTCCATATCTTTTTCGTACGGTATCCGCTTTATGCAAACTCGGACTCTATTTCAAGCAGAATTCCGAGACGAACGCAATGGCGTAACCCGTCTCCCTTGATTCTTATTTTAAAATTAATTCTGCCTTGATTTATTGTTTTAACATGTTATTAAAATTCGGGTTGTTACATTTACGGTTAGAGACCGATGGAATGTGAATTGGGTTTGTTGTGAACTGTGTTTTAGTGACATTCGTTCTTTAACTTGATTTACTATCAAATGGGATTTGGAATTTATAAATCTTTTGTTGAGATTCAAAGGAGATTTTCCAAAGTAAAGTTTTCCAATTTAACATATTAAATTGGAATTGAATGGAATTCGATTTGATAATAATCGAAAGCTTCTGTAGAGGAAGACGATTAATATATATGGAATTTAAAAGAACTTGTCGTTATTCCATTGATATTATTGGTTGGAAATGGAAGTTTATATCGATTATATATATCGATTTGTTTTCCATGAAGATTCCATTGTTAATGGAATGTGATTTTGGGTTGTCGTGAATGGTATCTTTAATAATACTGATCTTAGACCCAACAGAGTTAAGAAAATTAGTAACTAATTGGAGATTAGCTAAGTTGAATGGTTTCCTGGGTATTGATCTGTTGTTGGTTTCGGCCTTCGAGGTTAATACTTAGGGAATTGTTCACTTGCTAATATATGGTTAAAGGCCGATGGAATGGAATGTGATTTTGGGTTTATCGTGAACCGTATTTTAATGATTGGTTCTTTAACCCAGTTAAAGTCACGATATGATTTCCTAAGTTAAACAATCGTTAATATTGATTTTTGGGAAGATTAAAACCAAGTGGAGTTTTAATGCATCTTTAATTAGATTGAAATGATATCCAAAGGAAGATTAAATTTAAAGAATTTATCTTTGATAAAATTAATGGGAACCTTTCCCGAAGTTGATGAATATTTGGATAAAGAAATATTCTGGATTGGAATGAGGCGTATGTTTTGTTTTTATGGCACTTGTTTATTATATACACGAGTTATTCAGAAAGATCGAGTTTATCCCATTCTGAATAACTGAATCGACGATGTGTCGAGGATGAAGACTGTGGTTGAAGACCGGAGGTCTTCACATCGTTTGGATGATTACTAATGTCTTGATTGGGCTGTACACCCAAGGCGAGGTAATAAGTGGTGATCGTCTAAACGTACTTGGAGATCTACGGATATACGAGGGCCTCTCCCTTGTATTGGACATATGGGGGAGGAATAAGGTGCCTCCGATTTCGTTCAACCCAGAACGAACTTGTAAATGGATGTATGTCTGACATCGGATTTCATTCTGTGTGATTGATATACGTATGTTGCATAGCGTGAATTGCCTGTATGGCATGCTGAGATGCAAATGATCAAGGCTTCTGTTGAAAAGTAGAGTCTTGTGGTTGATGATCAAAACACGACTTTAACATAGCGTAGCTTTATGTAGCATTAATTCGCGAGCATCACACCCTGGTGTGAACCAGAAACGGGAGAGGACATCAAGGAGGGCATGCGTTTCCTTCTAGCTAGGAGTGGTGTCAGCGTTTTTCATGCCCTGGCATTTTACTTATGTGGATGATGGACAGGAGGCGCCTCAGTTATATCGGTCGATCCGGGGCCGATGGAGTCATTTAGCTCATTGACACCCCAAAGGGTGGGGAAACGCAGTGTTCAGGCAATTTAATCCACTCCATGTGGACCGACCCTGATGATCCAAAGGCTTGTCTGAGCGCTTTCCTGAGACACAGGCTAGAGCGTCTCGAAGCGGTAAGGATGATCCCTTGCCTTGGTTCACAGATGGAAATCCAACTTCGAATACGTGACAATTGCGGTTTTGATTGTAGAGCCTAGTATTGGCGACATGATATATGGTATCCATGCCGTTTAGGATTGATACATTTATATTTGAAGTTGTTTTATACACTATGCACTTATAATAGTATCAAATGATTTGTTTTAACGTACCAAGCATGTTTGGCTATTATAAGGGAAAACCCTATCCTCCGGCTTACGTTGCATTGTGTGATGGGACCTCGGTATTATAATAGCCTCATTTTTCAAAAAAGCATTGCGTTGTTTTGTTATATGCACTGGTGTTCTAGGGAGGAAACCCGTTCCATGTTATACGACGTGGCCCCTTGATTTATCTGATTTAAAGTAAAGTTTTAAATAACTGTTTTAGTTCTCACACCAGTCACATGACTGACCTGGAGTTTATTGTTTTAACCTAAACTCTGGGTGCCCCTATTTTCCGCACGGGCAGCTAGTAGTTTTGGTTTTGCAAATTTATATTCACAGGATCCTGGTCGACAGCTGGAATGATATTCGGAAAGCTCTATATCCGTATATTCTTTTCTATTGTGTTTTGTATTATTTTTCCACTGCATTGTAATTTCTAAACCTCTGAAATTTAGTAAATGTGTAATATTTATTCATACTCTGTATATTCTTGTATTCTGATGAAATTGTTGTAATAAGCAATGAAATGTTCTTCTGTTTGTGTTCTGATTTGTCTTGTCCTCAATTCAATCCGTTCTTCCTCTTCTCTTCGGAGAACGGGGAAGTACGGGTCGCTTCACTTCTTCTTAGCCCTTGAGTCGGAGTATCAGGCAATTCGCTTCCTTGCAAGCTAGAAGTCAAAGTAATAGCGGGCCCCCTCATTCAGGGTGTTTCAATCGGAAAATCGGTCGAGACTAGCAAATAGACGTTCACTCTGCATCCATTCCACGGTCCTCAAGCGGCCTGTCAATATCATGGTATAAGTTAGACACAGACACGTAAGTTGTGCCGTTTGTAAATATTTTCAGCGGTATGCCTCCAATCTAGAGGTAATGGCATAAGATAGGTGGTGGTTAGATCACGTCCTTTTCAAATTTATATGAAGGGAGGCGTATTCTGGATAGCCAGGGAAATCTTCAATCCATAGAAATCCTGAATGCCACGACCATGTCAGATCATATTAAGACCGGAAATCGTATTAAAGCCGGACAAAAATCCAAGAATCCCAAGGCTTTGCTAGGTCCTTCCTAGCCGTGAGTATTAAGTCGCATGACATGTCATTGAATAATTAACTCTCAAGGCCTCTTTTGGGTCGTCGCCTCGAGTTACATAGGATGCTTATCATCAGGCATCAATATAGGCCTTCTGGACGTGGCCCTTTATTTGTTTTCTATTGGCCTGTTGTTATTGCGAGTGCGGGCCTCGCGTTCTTGACCAGCTATCCTTTGTAAATCTGCAATCAGTAAACAAAGTGGTATTCCTGCAATATCATACATTTGCAAGTTTGTTATATATTTCAATCAAATATATTTGTAGTCGGAGCATTACTACACTGAATAGTAAGCAATAAATCACATCAGAATTCAGATAAGGGTTTCAATTCGATGTCCCTACAAATCATAATTTCTGCAAATAAATACCATATCATATCGCAGCCATCGTAGGGGTGTGATGTGTGTGTATGTCCCAATCAATAGTGAATAAAGTGCCTAGCCAGGGCTTGTTTGGGATTGATTAGGATCGACAGTGCATCGCCCCCCATGTCCGGAAATGAGGGGTTCGGGCTCAGCTTTCATTCTTGCCCCCGATCCTGCAGCGGGGTAGGAGCCCTTCCGTGGCATTTAATTGCAATGCCTTTATACTCTCCTGTCGTATGCCTAGGGTAGAGTTCAAACTCAACTTTCATTCTACCCCCAATCCTTTAGTGGGGTAAGAGTTCATTTGCAGTGCTCAGTCCCTGGCACCTTTATACTCTCCCATCAAATACCCAGGGTAGAGTGAAATCAAGGCGTTCTTTTAATCGTGGTGCACTGTCACGCCTTGGGGACGTTGTCTTCCCATCCTTTATACTCTCTCTCTCTCGAATTATAAGAGTTAGATTTGATCAGACGAATGGTCATGTCATTCGCCCTGGCTTTCCTTCTTCACTCTAATTCCAAGAGCGGGATTCTGCCGGATCGAGTATCGTTCTCGAACTCGATTTTAATCCATACTTCCCACTTCGCTCTAGCGGATGTACATTATCGGGCAAGTGGTCGGCCCACACTTGCAGAATCTTTGCGTTCCTCCATTCAATCTATGGGAGTATTAATTGACACCAAACTTCAGGTACTTGCATCAATCATGTCGCACGATTTAGTCATGTCAATAATTCAGAAAGCATGTAAAAGTAGATTGCATAATTGAAAAGTAAGCATATCAAGGGGCAGTGCTGCCTCCTTTATTCGGATTCATGTAATCTGGTGGCGTCGTGCATAGGATCGAGCCATGTAGCTAGTTGGACTGCATCTATCTGGAGTTAGATTCCAACTTTGAGCTATACAACTCTATTTAGATAGAGGGTGCGGCTTTATATACGAGCAGTTCTGTCGAGCCGGTTAGGGGTTTATTCCATAACTCCATATGTGGGTGCTAGAAGTCTGATCGATGTCAAAACCTGGGTACCTACACCATCCACCTATTAACTCATCTGAGTCAATAACATCAATAACTTATAAAGCATGAAAATATAAGAGTCGTGGTTAAAGAGTAATCCTCTTAAAGGAATGAATATCATTCGGAGCAAAAATGACATTGTAGTTTCTCTGTAGGTCCATTTTGCCTTGCCTAATCTCTGCCAGGGGATGGCTTGATTGGGTCTTGGAGTGACAAAGGCAGCTAGGTAAATACTGTAAGCGAATGACAAAGTTGCTTCTCCTTTGAATTTCCTTCTTGCCCTAATACCAAAAGCAAGGATTGAGTGTCAGGGAGTCACATCTGTACCGCTAATAGTAGCACTTCATCATATTGGTGATAGGACGGTAGTCGGAAGGAGGACAATAAATCTATAGTTAAAAATGTGTCCATTCTCAAAGGATCTTAGCCCCTTCCATGTTAGGAAGTTGGTTCGGGAGCCATAAGGATACACATGCCTCATCCATCTGCAGACATGCCTTCGATCTCGCACCGAGGACAAAAGCTTATATACAAACAATCAATCAACATCTAGGTTTAAGTGTTACAAACCCTTATCTTGCCACTCTTCGGGAATAGTTAACTCAATGATGAAGTTGGTTAATACTTTCCCTCATATGGACTTCTTTGGGAGGAAATTAAACCAAACTGGTTCAGCTCGGTGTTTCATTTGAGCAATCTTCCAGATGCCTTAGGTCGCTGTAGGACCTGTCGTAGTGGGTAATCAGTATTATCACAATTATATGAACTTGAAAATAGTGGTGGAGTTTTCTCGAAGCAATCAACAAGCTATAAGCGAGCTTTCCAATCTTTGGGCAGTTGCTTCGTTGGATGTCACCCTCCTGCATCCCGAATCTTCATTTTCTCTGAGATCTACGTCTTTGGGCAGATTATCGGGCAACTCTTTATGTGATATTTCCTTTGCTTGCTAAGTCGATGCCTCCTTCGCATTCCGTCTCATCAGGAGGGGAAGCGTATTTGGGTTCCATCTCTGATGTGTAGCATATTCCATTTAGGAAAATAGCAGGATCTTCTAGTAACTTAGTCACCATGGACCATTCCCACTCCAATTTCGGTTGGGAATTTTAGCAATAAACATTAGGCTACAATGTAAGTTCTGAATTCTGTTGGAGCTGGTTAGTCTAGACCTTGATCAGATTAGCTTGAACACGACAACATAATTTGTGAGACTTTAAGTAATATTCATGCGTTATGTCACAACGGAAATAAGAAGTAAGAAGCTAATGGTTGATTCATATTTTCTTTAATCTCAAGCTCTTATCACTTGACCAAGGTCGAATGGTGGCTGGTGAGTAGTCAAGTTGCTATAATCCGGGAGAGGATCCATAGGTCCAATCATGGCATTTGGTGGTTCAACTAGTACCTAATTCTGAGCAATAAAGTGTGTTGACCTAACCCTTATTCGATGGAAATCATTCTTCCTCGATGCGGTTAACAGCACATAGTCATTGCATAGGTTAGCCGAGTTTTTCAGGAGGTGAACTGCAGGACATATTTCATTCATCACATCATACAATTGAAGTGTAGCTTTGGGATGTTAGGATCCTAGGCTGCTTTCTGGTGTCCATTATTGACAATTATGGTCACTAAGATCATATGAATCATCTTCGGAGTAGTGCTCGGATTGTTCCATATAACCGTCATTCGATGCTCCGCCGATCGGACATGTTTAAGTTACACAAGTAAGGTGGTCACTGCTCGTTAGGGAACAACAACAGTTGCATTGATTAAATCAACACACCATCAGAGCTATGGAAGAGGAAGATGCTATGAGACAATCATTGTCTCATATACTGTCGATGATAACAAGCTGAATCTGATTGATAGCTCCTCACACTGGCTTCCTGATGTAAGTAGGTGTCATGGCTCTGGGAAAAATCCCAGCTGTTGTCATCTTGATGCGATATTTTAAGATTACCCATCTAATATTTATGACAAGCTTTGATGACTGCTATTGACCAAAATATATTTCGAGTCGAAGGCAAGGCCGTCAGCGGGTCCGGGCGCAGCGCCGGTAGGGATCCGGGGCCCCACAATCCCGGCGACGATCGACCTTTTTTGAAATGATTTAAAAAATGTATTTTCTCCCAAAAACAGCTATTTCGGATCGGATCGGAATTTCAGCTTTTTTATTGTTCTAGATTGCGGTTCGGGCCAGTTTCCGGATCGGGTCGAGTCCAGTCATCTGGGTCGGATCGGGTCCCTACCCAAACCCTATTTTTATAGCGCTTAAATATGTAGGTTAGTCCCAAATTTCAGAAGTCAGGTCGGTTCGGTGAAAAGCTATACCCGATCCGAACTGAGCATCCGCTATTCGCTCCGAACCGAATCGAGGAGGGCCAACACATCCGTTACATTCCACGTTCCTGAAGATGCGGAGCGGTTTCCTTCCATGTTCCCACGATCTTTGATGCGCTGTCATAATCTCCAAGCCTTTGATCCCGAACTAAGCGGGATGATCGCCACGTGGCACCAATCCGAATGTCATCATCTTCAGAAATTTTCAAACCATCTTCTCTATCCTATCCGAGATGCATTTGAACATAGTTTGTTCGCACCAACCCATCCGAACAGAGTAGTACTACAAACTTGTCGAAGGCAACGTGAAGTCAATCCCAACCAAATTCCCGACATGTTCAGAATTTGCGAACTTCTTTTCTTTCGTGCCATGAAGATCTATGCACTCGAGTAGTAACTGAATCGATCAAGACAGATATGGATCTCCGCTCAACGAAACACGACATATATTAGTAGATGAGAAGATCTATGATTGAGAACTAGTCCATTCTAAGTGAATGCACCAAAATGTTAGATCCAAAAATGGCCCTAACACCCAAATTAGAAATAATTCTAATGAAATGAAATCAAAACACAGAAGAAACACTCGATTTATAGTGGTTCGGCGTTAAAAAGCCTACGTCCACTTTCTACTCTTCAAATTGATGACTTGAATGCAAATACAATAATGATTCTCACTCGATTTCACTCATACAATGCATGAATTCACTCAATCTCTTCTAAAATGTACTTTAAAAGATGATTGTAATCTGGATATCTTGATGAAATTCGGTTTGTGAAGGAGTGTGAGCTCTGAAAATGCCGAAAGATCCCTCTAAATGTGCCTTGGTGGTGTATTTATAGGTGAAAAATGCCTGAACCCACACTTGTGTGCTAAATGAAGTCCTTGGAGTTTAAGTCAAATAACAAAAGTAATATAAACATTTCCTGGAGTATATATAGATGGCAAAAGATCTGGATTTATAAAGTATCACGCCCCTACAATTGAATAGAAGTGACTATTCAACAATCTGAACTCAGAAATCATTGGGCAGACAATTTCGAAGCACACTCCATCTTCAATAGAAGTGCACTTTGTGGGTGCAAAATGTTAGCCTACTTTGTGAACTAGGCTATACAAAGTTAGAAGATCAAGTGATGAAGAGCACTCTCTCAAAGGCCGGACCGGATCGGAAATATATGACCATGGCAAAATAGCGCGGAGCAGAAAAAGAAGGGACTCAGACAGAACCGGATTTGTTCGGAGTAGTCAGATCCGTTCCCTCTCTTGCGCGTCCGATCCAAACCCAAAGCAGAAACAGTTTCACCCCACGATTTCCTGAAGATGCGGAGCGGTTAAGCAACCACTTTTCCCATGTTCACCACTAACCTGATATGCTGTCACCATCATATCCCATCCGATTCTGACTTTTATGGAATGGAGGCCAAATACATCTGAACAGGAGCCGCTCTAGAGGCATTTTTCACCTATAAATACACCACCAAGGCACATTTGGAGGGATCTTTTGGCATTTTCAGAGCTCACACTCCTTCACAAACCGAATTTCATCAAGATATTCAGATTACAATCATCTTTTAAAGTACATTTTAGAAGAGATTTGTAACAACCCGTATTTTTATAACATGTTAAAGCCATAAATCAAGGAAGAATTAAATTTTAAAATAAGAACCAAGGGAAACGAGTTGCTCCATTGCGTTCGCCTTGAAATTTTGCTTGGAAACGAGTCCGAGTTTTCGGGAAACGGAGTCCGTATGAGGGAGATATGACCCTCCGAAGTTTCAGGAATTTTCATAATCGAAAACAGCTCGAAATTCGAATTCAAAATTCGACGCAGACTGGGCGGGAATTTTCCCACCCAAGACCAGGTCGACCTAGGGGTCGACACTATGGTCGACCTCCCAGGGACCAGGTCGACCCTATGGTCGACCTGGGGGTCGCCCTGGTGCCAGAACCCAGTTTTGAGCCTGGGTTCATTCTGATGTATCTGGTCTTGTTTTCAGTTTAGATTTGCCCGCCTAATCCTATATAAACAGCCCCCTAGCTCTATTCTCTTTACACCATTCTTCTCTCCTTATGCTGCCTCTAAAATAATAGAAATAAATAAATAAACTAATGGCGTCGCTACTCTGCTGGGATCAAAACTAGAACTAGTGCATCTTCTTCCAAATCAGAATAAGATGAAAAAGAGAGCAACTGCAACTCTTCTTCTACAATCCAACCAAGGCAAGTGCAGTTATTTTCCGATATGAAATTTAATTATGATCTTGACATAATTATAAATCTAAATCTGAGACTAGGCCCTTTTTCTATTTATCAGATCTGTTCCTCTGTTTTATTATTATGTTTGTTATGTATTTCTTCCTCCTTTCTTTCTTTTGTTTGATAGCTAGGCTACCACGAGCCTGAGCCAAGTCTCATAAGAGATGAACGCATAAACGCTAAATTTGGGAAGAACATTGAATGAGGCATATTTGAGCAAATTCTATTTGAAACTAATTTGAGGACAACGCATGTTGTAATTCTGGACATAAATTTGAGACATATTGCATAAGATGATCTATGACTTGGAAGAAGAGGATTATAGTGACTTAGAACATAAAGAACATATTTCATAATTTAAGATCTAGATCTGGGCATATTAAATCTGATAGTTTGTCATTTGGAAGTAGGAGAATTAATTTGCATATGGCTTAGGTGTAAAAACCTATATTAAGATTTGATAACTATTAAGTGTGAATACACCTAAGCAGGGGGGGTTGGATATGTGACATGCATTGTAATCAATGGCTATATTTGGCATAATTTATATGTGAATCACGATTGGGGTTTTTGAGAATATTCTGAACTATGCAAGTTTAACTAAAATTTGGACATTTGTTATATGGTGGATTATAACCATAATTTGGCCATATAAGTTTAGGCTTACTTTACAAATTAGGCAAGATATGTGAATAGGACTTTAAGGAATGTTTAAATTATCTAAAACTGTTATATGCTTAATATGTTAAATTTGCCAAATCTGTTAAATCTGTTACCTGTTTAATCTGTTGAATTGCCTAAACTGTTAAATATGTTGAATCGCCTAATCTGCTAAACCTGTTGAGTTGCCTAATCTGCTAAATCTGTTGAACCGCCTGAGTTGCTAAATCTGTTGAAAAGCTGAATGATTGTAATTTGTGTATGAAAATCCGTAGGCTCGATCTAAGATTGAGTAAAACATGTTAATTTGATTAATCTGCTGCGACTTGAAAAGAAGTCAAATATGTTAAATTGGCTTAATTAGTCCGATATTTGTATAATTTGTAATGGAATAAACTAGTTACAATAAAAATGTCGAGACACGAGGTTAGACTCATGTTTGCGGTAGAAGCCTGCCCGGACCCAACCGGCTTAACCAGCAACCGCAAACTACTAGTCTAATGTGAGAGGTCGTAGGCATAACTAAAATATGCTTAGACCCGACATTAGGTTTGGCTTATGGCAGAAGTCTGCCCGGAACCGCCCGGCTTATCCAACGGCCACAAGCTACCAACCTAATGTGAGAGGTCTGCGCATTAATATTTAATTAATGCAAATCTGGGATAAATATGATGTCTAAAAAGTATTGGGTGGATAGGGCTAAACCAACTAGATTGATGAATTAATAAACTTGTTTCATGAATCTGTAGGCCTAATACAAAGTTAGACAATCTGTAAGTCTGTTAAAACTGTACATCTGATTTGTTAGTCTGAAAACCTGTTGACTTGATTGTCTGACCTGTGAACTAGTTGATCTGAACTTTGTAGGTCTGAAAACTTGTAAACAAGTTAATCTGAAATCCATTAGTCTAGGGACACAAGGTTAGGAGGGAAAATACTTATGTCATCTGTTGTTTGGGACCCATATTAGTCAGTAATCCTTTATGGTATCAAAACTATGACCCAACAGTAGGTAGGGTCTGGGCACGCTTACTGAACAAATTATAAGCGGTTCATTCTGATAATGGCGAGGGGTGTTGATGGTGCGTTCCAACCGGGTCATGTGCGTGCATGGATCCCGGTGTGCCTCTGAGGATGTAAGACGCCGTGACATCTGTAAATAGGTCTATGTCATTCAAAGGTTGCCACTTTAGGGAGTGATACACCCTTCTGTGGGGCTGACACAGTGTATTTATGTATTAGGGAGTCGATCGCTTGGGGGTAGATATAGGGTACACTTTCTTCTGTCTGTTTCCGTTGGGGTACTGTCTGTTTCTGTTGGGTGGTAACATCTGTCTGTTTTTGCATGGTACCGCCTGTTGGGGTAGTAAAGGCCCATTTACTAGTGTACACCTAATTCTAACATTCTGTTTCCGTTGGGATTATTCTGTTTCTGTCTCTGATTCCGTTTATGTACCTTCTGTCTGTTGGGGTGGTAAAGGCCTATTACTGGCATTCTGTTTCTGTATAGACTATTCTATTTCCATTTCTATTTCAGTTTAGACATTAGGGTAACAGATAATCCTGTTATACTAGTATTAGTGCAGAGATGTAAGATATAAGTAAGAAACATAACTTGGGCTATATCATTCTGTTTCTTCTGTTTAGCTTAAGTATGCCAGTCACACCTGTTGTTGTTGTCTCTTATCCAGCTTTATTTTCATGTCATGATATTATTATCTGTTCATATGCTGAAAGTCACTGGACTTGCCAGACTTTATGTCTGAGCTTGCTTGTTTTCGCCCCTTTTCTTTCGTCCCCCCCCCCCCCCAGGTTTTTTAGGGTGGAAATATAGGAGCTTGATTCGGATTTTCTCTGCTTGAAGTATCGCTTGGCCTTGGCTCTATCTTTCCATGGAAGTTTATGTTGGGGATTATGACTTTAAATACTATGCATTCTGAAGGATTTTGTACAAGACCGATATTTTGTACTTGAATTCTGATATTGTGATTTGAAAAGATGTAACCAAACTTATTTCGGTTTCTGTTGTAATAAAGTTATAAATTTTTCAAGTATTGTTTTATCTGTCTTGTAAATTTCTATTCTGTCTACAAAAACGATCCATCAAAGTTAAGGCATTCCCTTTGTGAGTGACGTTAACGGAGGTGGGGTGTTACACTTGGTATCAGAGCTGAAGGTTACCAGATTTGGTAAAAAGTTCTGGAAAACTATTTTCAAAAAGGTTTTAAAAAGGAAGCATTTTCAAAAGTAGAGTTTATTTTGAAAAACATAATCCCCAAAGCCATAGCCTGTCTTTCTATCCTTTGTTTTGATTCTTTTCTTTTTCTTTCGTTTCATCATGTCTGGAGATCTTAACCTTCCGGAGGGTTTACCGATACCTGGCTGGTTCAGGAGGTACCTAGGGTTAATGATGTGGGCCCAACAAACGTCCCTCCTCCCCCAGCTGCAGTGGTTCCTCCTCCTCCGCGCGTGAATACTTTCCCAAAGATATGTAGAGACTTTTGAGCCATGGGTGGGAAGAACTTTAATGGAACTGAATCCTTCGTGGAAGCAAGGAACTGGATCAAAGAAACCGAGGATTTGTTCGTTATCTTCGAGGTGGACGATAGGCAGAAGATACAGTTGGCGGTACGGTTGCTTAAGGATGAAGCTTCTTTTTGGTGGGAGGTCACAAATGGAGAGCATCCGATAGAGAGATAGATGGATTTCAGGCATAGGTTCGAGATGAAATTTCTCTCACAAGCGGAAGAGAGTCTATACGTAGAAAGGTTCTTGGCGTTGAAGCAGGGGGATTTATCAGTGAGAGAGTACGTCAACAAGTTTAATCAATTGGCAAGATTCGGCTTAGAATTGGTAAATCCACCACATAAGAAGGCACTAAGGTTTGCTAAAGGTTTGAATGAGCCGCTACACGGATTGGCGATGTCCCACATTCCTATGGGCCAACCTTCGGAAAATTGGTGGAGGAAAAGCTTGAAGGACCACAGAACAAGAAGGCGGAGCCCAAAAAGGAAACACAAAAGAAGGATGAGAAGACTGAAGATAAGAAGGAGAAGAAGTGCTTTACTTGTGGAAGCTCGACCCATCTGAACAAGGATTGCAGAAAAAGGAAGGGCACTTGCTTCAACTGTGGAGAAATGGGGCACTTCACAGAGACTGCCCAAAGAAACGGGGGGAAGGGCAGAGGACAGAACCCACTTCTGGAGGATAGGTGAAAGCTCAAGTGATTGGTAGACAGGGTAGAAATAAGAAAATTTATGTAGAAGGCTAAATTTCCTTATCTGATTGAGGAGTTAAAAACTCTTTCTGATTCTGGCATTTTGATTATGTAATTGAAACTTTGCACTTTAATACTAGTCTTGTTTCTGATTCTGTTATAATCTCAGACCCCATGAGGTTTACGACTCATCTGTTTGTGATAAGTTGGGGTTTGAGGGCATCTGTGTTGGGGGTTAAGTTGACCATGACGAATACATTCTGAGTTTTTATCATGCTTAGTTTCCTAAGATTCATTTGGTAATCTGATCTGTATCAGTAGTCTATAGGTTTCTGAAAAGGATAGGAGTTTTTACTCAAAGTGTGAAATAGATTTCCAATTGGGCATTTGTTTAATGGGAGTGATTCTCTGAGTATTAATCTGATGTTGATTTCGGTCTTCGGGGTTGATACTTATGGAGTTATTCTCTTAAACTGATGACTAATGGGAACCTAGCTTTAGTTTTAAATATACTTAGGAAGAAACTAATGGGTGTAAACATGTGTTTGAGACATGTTATGTTTGATGGTTGCAAGTGGATGCAAGTGGTTACTAGTGATTGCTCGTGGATGCATATACACACACTAGGCACTAGTTCAGCTCAAAAACACTCTCATACTGCATATGGATGTGTGTGCATTTTTTTTTTAAATTTTATGGATGCAAAATGGTTGACTCAGCACATGGATGTTACATATGAATGAATGGTTGTGCACTCATATAGAAATGATATATATCAAATAGGAAAATTGCATACATGTTGGACTCATGTCACTGACATAATTCGCATTAAGGAGGACAACTGAATCAGTGGACCACCTGATCTTTGCATTGGATAAGTACATATACACACACTCTTGCATAAATTCATACAACATTAGAAATCTTTTAAGGACAATTATTGCTTGTGGATGATGGTTGAGTAGATGGATTATTGGATGATAGGATGCATTCTTCTTAACTTGAAGATTTCGGGGACGAAATCCTTTAAGGAGGGGAGAATGTATCAAACCGTATTTTTATAACATGTTAAAGCCATAAATCAAGGCAGAATTAAATTTTAAACTAAGAATCAAGGGAAACGGGTTGTTCCATTGCGTTCGTCTCGAAATTCTACTTGGAAACCAGTCCGAGTTTTCGAGAAACGGAGACCGTATGAGGGAGATATGACCCTCCGAAGTTTCTGGAATTTTCAGAATCGAAAACAACTCGAAATTCGTATTCAAACCCCAGCGCAGACTGGGCGGGAATTTTCCCGCCCAGGAGCAGGTCGACCTGGGGGCCGACACTATGGTCGACCTCCCAGGGACCAGGTCAACCCTATGGTCGACCTGGGGGTCGACCTGGTGCCAGAACCCAATTTTGAGCTTGGGTTCATTCTGATGTATCTGGTCTCGTTTTCAGTCTAGATTCGCCTGCCTAATCCTATATAAACAGCCCCCTAGCCCCATTCTTTTTACACCATTCTTCTCTCCTTATGCTGCCTCTGAAGTAATAGAAATAAATAAATAAAATAACGGCGTCGCTACTCTGCTGGGATCAAAACTAGAACTAGTGCATCTTCTTCCAAATCAGAATAAGATTAAAAGAAAACAACTGCAATTCTTCTTCTATAATCCAACCAAGGAAAGTGCAGTTATTTTCCGATATGAAATTTAATTATGATCTTGACATAATTATAAATCTGAATCTGAGACTAGGCCCTTTTTCTATTTATCAGATATGTTCCTCTGTTTTATTATTCTGTTTGTTCTGTATTTCTTCCTCCTTTCTTTCTTTTATTTGATAGCCAGGCTACCACGAGCCTGAGCCAAGTCTCATAAGAGATGAACGCATAAACGCTAAATTTGGGAAGAATATTGAATGAGTCATATTTGGGCAAAATCGATTTGTAACTAATTTGAGGACAACGCATGTTGTAATTCTAGACATAAATTTGAGACATATTGCATAAGATGATCTATGACTTGGAAGAAGAGGATTATAGTGACTTAGAACATAAAGAACATATTTCATAATTTAAGATCTGGATCTGGGCATATTAAATCTGATAGTTTGTCATTTGGAAGTAGGAGGATTAATTTGCATATGGCTTAGGTGTAAAAACCTATGTTAAGATTTGATAACTATTAAGTGTGAATACACCTAAGCAAGGGGGGTTTTGGATATGTGACACGCATTGTAATCAATGGCTATATTTGGCATAATTTATATGTGAATCACGATTGGGGTTTTTGAGAATATTCTGAACTATGCAAGTTTAACTAAAATTTGGACATATGTTATATGGTGGATTATGACCATAATTTGGGCATATAAGTTTAGGCTTACTTTATGAATTAGGAGATATGTGAATAAGACTTTAAGGAATGTTTAAATCGGCTAAAACTGTTATCTGCTTAATATGTTAAATTTGCCTAATCTGCTAAATCTGTAACCTGTTTAATCTGTTGAATTGCCTAAACTGTTAAATATGTTGAATCGCCTAATCTGCTAATTATGCCTAATCTGCTAAATCTGTTGAGTTGCCTAATCTGCTAAATCTGTTGAACCGCCTGAGCTGCTAAATCTGTTAAATCTGTTGAAAAGCTGAACGATTGTAATTTGTGTATGAAAATCCGTAGGCTCAATCTAAGATTGAGTAAAACATGTTAATTTGATTAATCTGCTGCGACTTGAAAAGAAGTCAAATATGTTAAATTGGCATAATTAGTCCGATATTTGTATAATTTGTAATGGAATAAACTAGTTATAATAAAAATGCTGAGACATGAGGTTAGACTCACGTTTGCGGTAGAAGCCTGCCCGGACCCAACCGGCTTAACCAGCAACCACAAACTTCTAGTCTAATGTGAGAGGTCGTAGGCATAACTAAAATATGCTTAGACACGAGGTTAGGTCTGGCTTGTGGCAGAAGTATGCCCGTAACCGCTCGGCTTATCCAGCGGCCACAAGCTACCGACTTAATGTGAGAGGTCTGCGCGTTAATATTTAATTAATGCAAATTTGAGATAAATATGATGTCTAAAACGTGTTGGGTGGATAGGGCTAAACCAACTGGACTAATGAATTAATAAACCTGTTTCATGAATCTGTAGGCCCAATACAAAGTTAGACAATTTGTAAGTCTGTTAAAACTGTACATCTGATCCATTAGTCTGAAAACCTGTTGACTTGATTTTTTGATCTGTGAACTAGTTGATCTGAACTCTGTAGGTCTGAAAACTTGTAAACAAGTTAATCTGAAATCCATTAGTCTGGGGACACAAGGTTAGGAGGGAAAATACTTGTGTCTTATGTTGTTTGGGACCCATATTAGTTAGTAACCCTTTCTGGTATCTAAACTATGACCCAATAGTAGGTAGGGTCCGGGCATGCTTACTGAACTAATTATAAGCGGTTCATTCTGATAATGGCGAGGGGTGTTGATGGTGCGATCCAACTGGGTCATGTACGTGCATGGATCCCGTTCTGCCTCTGAGGATGTAAGACGCCGTGACATCTGTAAATAGGTCTGTGTCATTCAAAGGTTGCCACTTTAGGGAGTGATACACCCTTCTGTGGGGCTGGCACAAGGTATTTATGTATTAGGGAGCCGATCGCTTGGGGGTAGATTTAGGGTGCACTTATTTCTGTCTGTTTCCGTTGGGGTACCGTCTGTTTCTATTGGGTGGTAACACCTGTCTGTTTCTGCGTGGTACCGTCTGTTGGGGTGGTAAAGGCCCATTTACTAGTGTACACTTAATTCTAACATTCTGTTTCCGTTGGGATTATTCTGTTTCTGTCTCTGATTCCGTTTATGTACCTTCTGTCTGTTGGGGTGGTAAAGGCCCATTACTAGCATTCTGTTTCAGTATAGACTATTCTATTCCGTTTCTTTTTCAGTTTAGACTTTAGGGTAACAGCTAATCCTGTTATACTAGTATTAGTGGAGAGAAGTAAGATATAAGTAAGAAATATAACTTGGGCTATATCATTCCGTTTCTTCTGTTTAGCTTAAGTATACCAGTTACACCTGTTGCTGTTGTCTCTTATCCAGCTTTATTTTCATGTCATAATATTATTATCTGTTCATATGCTGAAAGTCACTGGACTTGCCAGACTTTATGTCTGGCCTTGCTTGTTTTCACCCCTTTTCTTTCGTCCCCTCCCCCCTCCAGGTTTTTTAGGGTGGAAATATAGGAGCTTGATTCAGATTTTCTCTGCTTGAAGTATCGCTTGGCCTTGGCTCTATCTTTCCATGGCAGTTTATGTTGGGGATTATGACTTTAAAAACTATGCATTCTGAAGGCTTTTGTACAAGATCGATATTTTGTACTTGAATTCTGATATTGTGATTTGAAAAGATGTAACCAAACTTATTTCGGTTTCTTTTTTAATAAAGTTATAAAATTTTCAAGTACTGTTTTATCTATCTTGTAAATTTCTGTTCTGTCTACTAAAACGCTCCATCAAAGTTAAGGCATTCCCTTTGTGAGTGACCTTAACGGAGGTGGGGTGTTACAGGATTGAGTGAATTCATGCATTGTATGAGTGAAATTGAGTGAGAACCATTATTGTATTTGCATTTAAGTCATCAATTCAAAGAGTAGAAAGTGGACGTAGTCTCTTTAACGCCGAACCACTATAAATCGAGTGTTTCTTCTGTGTTTTTAATTTCATTTCATTAGAATTATTTCTAATTTGGGTGTTAGGGCCATTTTTGGATCTAGCAACTTCGAAATCTTCCAATAATTGGAACTCGACATTTGTTTCCTATTTTAATATAAGAATATTCTCAAAACATTTTATTTCCAATAATTGGAAAATAACCCATAACTATATCCAACTTCACATTTTCCATCATTTGTAAAACCTCTATCCAAAATCATTTATTATTGTCAAAACTGGAACAAAGTTCCCTTTTATATAAAATATAAGTTCATTAACAAATCAAATTACCTTAACATTTGTAAAAACAACGTTACGATCCTATTTCAAATATCACCGCTTTTCTTGGAATATATCATTTATATTTAATAAATTCTTTCTTTAGTATATTCATTTCCAAATTGTCCAACACTCAAACTATCGTTTATCAATCTCTTTATTTCTAAGAAGTCCAATACTTCGAATCACATTCCAAAATCTTGCAAATATTTTATAATATCCCATTAATATAAATAACGAACTAATTTCAATATCTTCTACCATTACTAACCAATATCATCCCTCAGTGATAGCGAAGCTGTTCAAGTTGGGATATTCTAATTACCTCTCAGACATTAGTCGATCACGTTCTCATCTTAGGAT
This sequence comes from Allium sativum, assembly GCA_030737875.1. Taxonomy (NCBI): domain Eukaryota; kingdom Viridiplantae; phylum Streptophyta; class Magnoliopsida; order Asparagales; family Amaryllidaceae; genus Allium; species Allium sativum. The sequence continues at coordinate 102,359,344 of CM060909.1, forward strand.
AGATACGGGTTTGAAATTCTAAATTGATATTAATAACATAAAATCTTATTAACCATTTGTTTCCAAAATGGTTTGATAAACCATTAATTATATTTGAATCCTTTATATTATACTCCTTTTACTTACTTCACTTAAATTTGCATTAAAATTCTTTCCTTCTTAAATTGCCTTTACATAATTTCGTTTACAGCTTCGGGTTTATTATAAAATCTTTTGATAACTAATTTATTCCAAACCACTTAAGTATTTGTGCCACTTAACTTGGGTTTTATAACTAAAATTTATATTCCAAATTTAGCATATTTAACTTGGATTTTATTTCTGAAATATCAAATATCTTTACCTTAAAAGTCGAAAATCTTACTTAATTCAAAATGTCCATACTTAAAATCATTGCCTTGTTTTAAACTTCTTAAGTGAATTAATGATGTAATTACTTTAAAATGTCGCTTAATTGTTTCCTCAAGCACGATTATACCCAACTACTAACGCCTTTTGTTAATCATCAAATTTACTAATTTGAAAACATAAGAAATCACTATCTAAATAATTTAACAATATTTTATACTAATGATAAACATTTGACTATAGAGCTTCTATATATACTTAAAATCTTGTTTCGTTATAAATTAAATTTTATAACTTAAATTAAGTCGATTTACCTAATGGCAATCAACGCCTCAAAAAGGAATACATCTGAAAACATTACAGATTCCATTAAAAATTGATTTAACAAATTTTTTATTTTAATTGTCAACATCAGGGGTCCAACCGACTACTAAAACACCCAACCGTGAAATAAAGGTTTAATCCATTCAATTTCGATTAAATAATACGGTAAATTTATCATCGATAGATAAAAATAAACATTTCAATCAATAAACTTCAACCATCAGCAATAACACCAAATCAAGAATTCAGCTATTCATTTATATGTTTATAATAATATAAACATGACCAACAACGTAAGTTACCTCCGTTGGAAATAATCGTTAAACTAACAATCAGGTTTTTAATTAAATTAAACGAATGTTTAATTTAATCAGTTCAGTCAATATATATACATATACATACATATATATATATATATATATAAACACTCAGTAATCATCCAAAAATAAACAACTATAGCACACAAAAATTGAAATCCAACTTATATAAAATATGAACTGGGCAAACTGAGAGAGTTATACTCACATTGATCTCATTTGTTGCTAAAATGGTTTAGATCTAGTCAAATTAAACAGACGTTTAATTCAACTAGAAATCCCATCAACATCTATCTTTATCCAACTCAGTTTCATAATATGAATCCCGACAATATGATTCCAGTGAAGTTTATTTGGTTCGATTCTATTAAGATACGTGAAAATTATTAACACACGATTTAAATTAGAAATCATTAAATCCTCAATTAAACAAATTATTAGATTAATTACTTTTAGGTCATGATTATTTGGTCGATCGGTTTTCCTTCATATACTGCTCTTATTCAAAGGCCTTGCACCGATTATAATTATAAATATATGATCATATTAGCTCATTATATTCTTAATTATAAACTTAATTAAAATTAATTACATTAGTTAACCATAACCAGAGTCGTTAATCCTTCGTTCCTCTATCCACAAATATGTACCGTGAAGAATGTTTCTCTGTATGCTCTTATACCTGTTATAACATTTAAAATAAGTATACGGTTAAAGAGTTAATCCTTTGATTAAGCTTTTTATTTATCTAATAATATGCTTTAATTTTGAAATTAAGAGTTAATTACTTCTGTTAAACGCAAAATAGGACGATCCGTTTTCTTTAATACTGTTGATTTACAGATCATACAATGCTTCTTCTCCTTCCGAATTACTGTAGAAATTGGAAACCCACACATGTATCAGATCTGTTCTGCACTTAGAAAATTATTTACAGTTAATTTTCTTAATTGTACGTTTATAACTTTAATCCAAATTTTATAATAGTAAACAAACCAATTAAAGTTCTTCATTTTCTTCATCAATCAATACTACTCTCGTATACAGCTTCACGTGAACCCAGTTATGTGAAGCGACCCGAACTTTCCCGTGGAGAAAAGCCCGGATTGAGTTGAGAACACAACAAATTAGAACACAAACAGAAGAACATTTCATTACTTATTACAACAATTTACATCAAAATACAAGAATATACAGAGTATGAACAAATAATATACATTTGATAAATATCAGAGATTTACAAATTACAATGTAGTGGAAAATAATACAAAACACAAATAGAAAGAGATACACGGATACAGAGCTTTCCGAATATTATTCCAGCTATAAACCAGGATCCTGTGAATATAAATCTGCAAAACCCAAAGCTCCTAGCTGCCCATGTGGAAAATAGGGGCACCTAGAGTTTAGGTTAAAACAATAAACTCCAGGTTAGTCATGTGACTGGTGTGAGAACTAAAACAATTATTTATAACTTTGCTTCAAAATCAGATATATCAAGGGATCACGCCGTATAATGCGGAAAGGGTTTCCTCCCAAGAATACCAGTGCATACAATAAAACAGAGCAGTGTTTTTTGAAAAAATAAAGCTATTATAAGACCAGGTCCCATCACACAATGCAAGTATGTTTAAAACAAATCATTTGATACTATTATAAATGCATAGTGTATAAAACAACTTCAAATATAAATGTATCAATCCTAGGCGGCATGGGTACCATCTATCATGTCGCCAATACAAGGCTCTACACACAAAACTGAAATGTCACGTATTAGAAGTCGAATTTCCATATGTGAACCAAGGCAAGGGATCGTCCTTACTGCTTCGAGACGCCCTAGCCCGTATCTCAGGACCCAGACTCGAGCGGGTCCTTGGATCGCCAGGGCCAGTCCACACTAAGTGGATTAAAGTGCTTGAACAATATGTTTCCCCGCCCTATGGAGCGTAAACTGGTCATATATCGACCAAACCATCCATCGACACCGCAGTGACAGATATAACCGAGGCGCCTCGCGATCCATCATTCACATAAGTAAAACGTCTAGGCTTGCAAAACCCAGACAACACTCCTAGCTAGAAGGAAACGCATGTCCTCCCTGAGGTCCTCTCCCGTTTTTGGTTCACACCGAGGTGCAAGGCTCGCAAATTAACGCTATACACAAAGCTATGCTATATTAAAGACGTGCTTTGATCATCAACCTCAAGACTTTACTTTTCAATGGAAGCCTTGATCATTTGCATCTCAGCATGCCACACAGGCAATTCATGCTATGCAATCTATGTATATCAATCACACAGAATGAAATCCAATGTCATACACACATCCATTAACAAGTTCGATTTGGGTCTAAACGCAACCGGAGGCACCTTATTCCTCGTCCCATATGTCCAATACAAGAAAGAGGCCCTCGCATATCCAGTTGATCTCCAAGTACGTCTGGACGATCATCACTCATTACCTCGTCTTGGGTGCACAGCCCAATCAAGACATCGGTAATCATCCAAACGATGTGAAGACCTCCGATTTTCAACCACCGTTTTCATCGTCGACATATCGTCGAATCAGTTATTCAGAATGGGATAAACCCGGTCTTTTTGAATAACTCGCGTATATAATAAACAAGTGCTACAAAAACACAACATATGCCTCATTCCAATCCAGAGTATTCCTTTATTCAAATATTCTTATACTTTGGGAAAGGTTCCCATTAATTTTATCAAAGATAAATTCTTTAAGATTTATTCTTTAATCTTACTTTGGATATCCATTCAAACCAAATTAAGGTTTATCAAACTAGTTGGAATTAGCGATCCTTACCGAAGTAATCATTTATTTTATTTTATTCCCTAATCCCAACCTATTCATCCCATGAAGTAAAACTGGTAATAACTGGTAATACTTTATATCTAACACCACAGTGTTATCGGTAAAATTAATTACCATTTCACGTTCAAATCTAATTAAAGATTTAACTATCGTTTGGAGCAAAACTGATGATACTCTATTCTCGATCATTTCATGAATTCGATAAATTCAGTTATCTCCTTCACCTTACAATCTAATTAAAGATTCATCAAAACTCTAATTCAGTTTAAATCTCAAAAATCATTGCTTAATGATTATTCAAAGTTAAGAAATTAATCTTATCTTTAACTGGGTTAAAGAACTATTGTCATTTAAAACACAGCTCACGATAAACCCAAAATCAAATTCCATTAACAGTGGAATCTTCACGGAAAACAGATCAATATATATAATCGATATAAACTTCCATATCCAACCGATAATATAAATGGAATAACGGCTAAACCTTTTAAATTCCATATATAGTAACTGTCTGCCTCCATAGAAGTTCACTTCGATTATTACCAAATGGAATTCCATTCTATTCCAATTTATTTTATTAAATTGGAAAACTTTTCTTTGGAAAATTTCCATTAAATCTTAGTAAAAAGATTTATAAATTCCAAATCACATTTCACTGTAAATTGGGTTAAAGAACGAATGTCATTAAAACCACAGTTCACAATGAATCCAATTCACATTCTATTTTATTCCAATTACCAAATGTGACTGGAAACTCTAATAATCTTAATTAAAAGATTTATTCTTTTCAAACGGGGTTTAAGAACAGTGTTACTGAAGACACCGTTCACGACAACCCAAAATCCCATTCTTTTATTCAATTCCAATTAAATATTAATCAATTGAAAATTTTCACTAAATCTTAATAAAAAGATTTGTTCTCTCCTCAACTGGGTTAAAGAACAGTGTTATTTAAGACACAGTTCACAACAAACCTAAAATCCCATTTGATATTAAATACAAGGCTCTGAATAGAAAATATATCGGCTTATATCCAATATCACATTCTGCAACCAACAAATATCGTATTGGAAATAACAATATATATATATATATATATATATATCATTCAAATTTCCATAACAATATCCGTATAATCACGAAATCCAACATCGAAATTTTTCGAATATAATTTTGATTCAAATCAATTCCAATTCATATATTGGAAATTCTAGATATTTTTAAAACCATTTCAAATACAATTTATTTATTTAAAAATATTGGATTACAATTCTAGTTCATAACTAGTTCATTTCGATAAAAATATATTTTTATCTTTTCAAATATGGAAATTTTCATCCCTATTCTGTCTAAATCATTTATTATGAATTTACACAAATTATTAATATTTTTAATAATTTTATCAAGGCCCGTACAGTCGATTTCCATAAACGGCCATCGGACTGCACTTACAGTGACCTTTTCCTAATTTTATTTGGACATAATTCCAAATCCAACCATTAGGTTTCAAATTTCTTGTATTCGATAGAAAGATCTTTTCGATACGAACCCAACGGTTCTAGTTTTAGGAGAATCCGACGGTCGGATCTCCCGTAATGTCCATTCGAAGTCAATGGTCGAAATTCACAAACTGCTGCGGCGCGAAGCGTTCTATTCAGGCCATTATATATATATATAATAAATTATATATATGTCATCGATTTCCATTTAAAACGTATTTTATAATTCGTTTTAAAAACGATTTCAACTTCATATTCAATTTTAAATAAAAATTGAATATTCCATATCATTGATATATAAATGATATATTTTCAAAACATTAGATTTTGAAATCACATCCATTTCAATATTCATTATAAAAGTGAATAAAATCGATATAAATATCGTTCACGTCTAAATGGCATTAATCTAATAAACACGGCTTTATATATTTAAATATTTTCGTGTCCATCCCAAATCGGACATCAAAATCATATTTTGATCCATTACTGAATATTATTTTGAAATATTCATTATGTATAATATTCGTTATTTTAAAATATTCATTCTTCCTGAACCGGAATCAGACATAGTCAATTATCATATAATATCATTTATATGGATTTCATACACACATGTATGCCACAATAATCAAACACAGTCAACCATCATCCATAGTGCATTACATAACTACATAAGTGTTTAATATGAATAATTAACGCTTACCACAGCCTATCAATCAATCGATTTACATACAACTAAATATTGGGATTTGTGTATGTCCAATATCATCCCAATACCCGTGTGAGGTTTTCAAACAACAAACACTGATTATTACTTGTGCAGTTAAGCGATGTGTAAAATATATCGTCCCAATCAATATCAGTCAAGTGGGTGTACATAAACAAATTGTCCGATTTGTTTATGAATATTTATTTTATTCATATACACGTTAAAAATTATATTTTTAACTATAAAATATTTTAGTCAATTCATGAATATTTTATATTCCATTCCACATCACAATCAATCACAACAACACAATACAATCAAACAAACAAGTCGCCCATGGTCTGCGGACGACAGGGAGCATTTCATATATGCAGTTATAAAATAAATAACTGTATAAAGAAAATTATAGTGAGGAGTTATCACCAAGAAGCTAAACCAAACGCCGCGACTCTTCATATATGGAAAATCTTCGCCGTGTTTCCAACGATTCACGCGGTATATGTTAAAAATCACAATTTTATTTTGCTACATTATATATAAAAATCATATTTTTATAACGATGTATAATATATAAAAATCATATTTTTAACTCGCTACATATATAAAAAATCACATTTTTATAAGTTCTCTATTCAATATAAAAATCATATTTTATAACACCAATCATATAAAAATCACATTTTTATATTGCTAAATATATTTTAAAAATCCCATTTTTAAAACAACTCTATTTAAATTAAAAATCACGTTTTTATCACAGTCATTTATTTAAAAATTACATTTTAATATAAGTTATTTATATATTAAAATCATATTTTTATATTGTTATTTTGATTTTTAAAACCATATTTTTAATGCAATGCTTTACTTCATAAAAAGAAAGAAAGGGAAAAAATCTCATTTTAATTCGCTGTTAATATTTAAATTAAATTATACTAAAACAAATGAATAAAACTCATTGTGTTTTCTTCCTCACGTTGCCAGTTTCACACGAGAACCCACGACCGACGATTAGGGTTTGCCGTTGTTCATCACTGAGTTGTCCGGAGTTCGATTGGAGGGGCTCACGTGGAGCGGCGCTGTGACGCCAACCACCGCCAGTCGTGCCTCGGAGTTCGAGCGCCTCCCTTGGCCGGAAAAGGCACGCGACGGCAGCGCGTTTATGCCCCGAGACCTCGAGACTCATGCAGTAAAAACCCATCCACCCCATTCGAATTTGAAGCTTGAACTTTTCTCTCTTTTTCGTGTATGAAGTTCTGAGAGTTATCGAACAAATTTTGAAATAATTGGGGGAAAAAATTGAACAATTTCGTTTGCTGAAATGAATGAACGGAGGCGGGTTTCTGGTTTGACCACGAATGGAGATAAATAAGGGTTTGACTTTGAAAGGGGTTATATATATATAAATATATTATATTATTATTTAATTTATAAAAGTTAGATTTTGCATTCCAACTCCAAATCAAACCCAATGACTGTCGCTCCTAGTTAAATACCCCCATTCCAAACACAATGGAATATGTTTTGTAACCCAATTCGGTCGTTACAATTAGTTTTTCTTTAAATTAAAATATAAATCAATATACATTGAATTCAAATGTACATTTTAATTTACCAGGGCCACATACCGACTCCAAAAATTCCAGAAAAATAAATCTAGCTATGTTTTGATAGCACGGTCCTAACAGAACTAATTTCATCAAATTTGGAGACCGTTTGCGGTCATTTTCCAGTCAATCAAATTCAAACTAAAATTTCCAAACGCATTTAAATTCACCACGCTCACATATTAATTCCAAAAATTATGAAAATTGGAATCCAGCAATAACTTGACATTCCGAATCCAACAAAAGTGGTTTCATTGAAAACAGAGGTCGTTTGCAAAATCACTATTTTTAAGGGCTATAATTCCATTGCGACTATTCTGAATTTTCAACTGGGTATAATTTTTTATTCCTGCTATGAAATTTCAATTTTTCAGATCCGTTGGAAAGAAATTTTCAAACAAATTCTAATATTTTTGGTTTCATTAAAATCCGGTTTATTTTAAATCCTGTACTTTCATTTGAAATTTGAAATCGAATTTTCAAACTAAGGCGCCATTTCCAAATCCTTTTATAATTAATAATAAATATTTATATTCTAACTTTGATTTAAATAAATTTATACATTCTAATTCTATTCAAAATAAATTTCTTGTCGTTATTATTTAAAATAAATCATTTTAAATATTCAAAATTCATTAAAATTACAAAAGTAATTTTTTTAAATTAGTTCTGATTTTCTGGGTTGTTACAATCTCCCCCACTTAAAATCTTTTCGTTCTCGAAAAGGAATGGAGCTGAAAGTTGTTTTACTAATCAACTCAACTTTCAGTTCGGCTTTTATTCAACTTTTCAATTTCTAAGAATTTTATAATTCTTCAAAAATTGGCTAACACCTTAAATTTTGGAAAAATTTCGCCATAATCTTCTTTGTACGGAGAGACATTTAAAACCGCAACTAGCCTCACTGGGCCCTCGTCCACCCAAAAGAAAAAGAAAATGCCAAGCGGCTAGACTTAGGCTCATAAACCTTTAAAAGAAAAAGAAAAATTGCCAAGCGGCCAGCCTTAGGCTCATAAACCTTTAAAAGAAAAAGAAAAATTGCCAAGCGGCCAGCCTTAGGCTCATAAACCTTTAAAAGAAAAAGAAAAATTGCCAAGCGGCCAGCCTTAGGCTCATAAACCTTTAAAAGAAAAAGAAAATTAGTAAACACGTACTTATTTGTCGAGCATATAATTTTATTTCTCTTCTTAGCAGTTTATCCATTACCTGTTCAATGTATATACATGTACATGCATGCAATTTCAACCAATTTTCAATTCAGTTTAATATTTGATTCGATTTGGCTAAATTAATCTTTCTTTTATCATATTGGTTTTATTTGTTAAACTAATAATCAAATAACACAACCAACAATCAATTAGTTGATTAATTTTCAAATTCATAACTTTGATATTTATATACAAAATCATGTTTTTTGATGCCAATTCCCAACAATAAACCCTATCTAGTTTTGGTTCTCACACCAGTCTAATGGAAATATATAAACATCCCACTTTCGAAACTCGAACACAAATATTGATGATACTATAGTAATCGTCAGGATCGTCTCCGGGCGACTAGAGTGTGATTTTATATCTGTCTAATATATTTAAGGCTCCGAATACACGTTAATTACGTGTATATTCAAAATCTCCATATACTCGATTGTCCAAATTCAATATAAAATAATATACTCAAATACGTATAATTAGATTAAATTTTCAAAACTAAATTTGTTTTTTGAAAACAACACTCTTTACACTCGTTATAGGATACTGTTGATCCTATCTCTAACGAGTCATTCCCATTAGTTATTATTAATCCAATCTCTGATGTGTTCTTTCATTTGATTCTAATGTGCCTTGTTCTTGAGCTCTGTAAACCAAACCACCGATACCAACTGTGAAGCGACCCGAACTTCCCCGTGGAAGAAAGCCCGGATTGAGTTGAGAACACGACAAATCAGAACACAAACAAAAGAACATTTCATTGCTTATTACAACAATTTACATCAGAGTACAAGAATATACAAAGCATGAACAAATAATATACATTTCATAAATATCAGATATTTACAAATTACAATGCAGCGGAAAATAATACAAAACACAACTGAAAGAGATACACAGATACAGAGCTTTCCGAATATCATTCCAGCTGTAAACCTGGATCTTGTGAATATAAATCTGCAAAACCCAAAACTACTAGCTACCCGTGTGGAAAATAGGGGCATCCAGAGTTTAGGTTAAAATAATAAACTCCAGGTCAGTCATGTGACTGGTGTGAGAACTAAAACAGTTATTTAAAATATTGCTTCGAAATCAGATATATCAAGGGATCACGCCGTTTAACACGGAATGGGTTTCCTCCCATGAATACCAATGCATATAACAAAACAGTGCAATGTTTTTTTGGAAAAATGTAGCTATTATAAGACCCAGGTCCTATCACACAATGCAACGCAAGCCGGAGGATAGGGTTTTTCCTTATAATAGCCAAACATGCTTGGTACGTTTAAAACAAATCATTTAATACTATTATAAGTGCATAGTATATAAAACAACTTCAAATATAAATGTATCAATCCTAGACGGCATGAGTACCATCTATCATGTCGCCAATACTAGGCTCTACAATCAAAACTGAAATGTCACGTATTGGAAGTTGGATTTCCGTCTATGAACATGGGCAAGGGATCGTCCTTATCGCTTGGAGATGCTCTAGCCCGTGTCTCAGGACCCAGACTTAGGTGGGCCCTTGGATCGTTAGGGCCGGTCCACACAATGTGGATTAAAATGGCTGAACAATATGTTTCCCTGCCTTATGGGGCGTAAACTGGTCCTTGCATATCCAGTTGATCTCCAAGTATGTCTGGACAATCACCACTTATTACCTCGTCTTAGGTGTACAGCCCAATCAAGACATCGGTAATCATCCAAACGATGTTAAGATCTCCGGTCTTTAACCACCGTCTTCATCGTTGACATATCGTCGAATCAGTTATTCAGAATGGGATAAACCTAGTCTTTCTGAATAACTCGCTTATATAATAAACAAGTGCTATAAAAACACAACATATGCCTCATTCCAATCCAGAATATTCCTTTATTCAAATATTCTTATAATTTGGGAAAGGTTCCCATTAATTTTATCAAAGATAAATTCTTTAAGATTTATTCTTTAATCTTCCTTTGGATATCCATTCAAACCAAATTAAGGTTTATCAAACTAGTTGGGATTACCGATCCTTACCGAAGTAATCATTTATTTTATTTTATTCCCCAATCCCAACCTATTCATCCCATGAAGTAAAACCGGTAATACTTCATATCTAACACCACGGTGTTATCGGTAAAATTAAATACCATTTCACGTTCGAATCTAATTAAAGATTTAACTATCGTTTGGAGCAAAACTGGTGATACTCCATTCTCGATCATTTCATGAATTCGATAAATTCAATTATCTCCTTCACCTTACAATCTAATTAAAGATTCATCAAAACTCAAATTTAGTTTAAATCTCAAAAATCATTGCTTAATTATTATTCAAAGTTAAGAAATTAATCTTATCTTTAACTAGATTAAAGAACTAATGTCATTTAAAACACAGCTCACGATAAACCCAAAATCACATTCCATTAACAATGGAATCTTCACAAAAAACAGATCAATATATATAATCGATATAAACTTCCATATCCAACAGATAATATAAATAGAAAAACGACGAAGCCTTTTAAATTTCATATATAGTAACAGTCTTCCTCCACAGAAGTTCACTTCGATTATTACCAAATCGAATTCCATTCTATTCCAATTTGTCTAATTAAACTGGAAAACTTTTCTTTGGAAAATTTCCGTTAAATCTTAATAAAAAGATTTATAGATTCCAAATCACATTTCACTGTAAATCGGGTTAAAGAACGAATGTCATTAAAAACACAGTTCATAATAAACCCAATACACATTCCATTTTATTCCAATTACCAAATGTAACTAGAAACTATAATAATTTTAATTAAAAGATTTATTCTTTTCAAACGGGATTTAAGAACAGTGTTACTGAAGACACCGTTCACGATAACCCAAAATCCCATTCTATTATTCAGTTCCAATTAAATATTAATCAATTGGAAAATTTCACTAAATCTTAAAAAAATGATTTGTTCTCTCCTCATCTGGGCTTAAGAACAGTGTTATTTAAGACACCGTTCACGACAAACCCAATATCCCATTTGATATTAAATACAGGGCTCTGAATAGAAAATATGTCAGCTTATATTCAATATCAAATTCTGCAACCAACAAATATCGTATTGGAAATAACGATATATGTATATATATATATATATATATCTTTCAAATTTCCATCACAATATCTGTATAATAACGAAATCCAACATCGAAATTTTCTGAAGATAATTTCAATTCAAATGCATTCCAATTCATATATTGGAAATTCTGGTTATTTTTAAAACCATTTCAAATCCAATTTATACTGGATTACAATTCTAGTTCATAACTAGCTCATTTCGATAAAAATATATTTTTATCTTTTCAGATATGGAAATTTTCATCCCAATTCTTTCCAAATCATTTATTATGATTTTACACAAATTATTTATATTTTTTTAATTTTATTAAGGCCCGTACAGTCGATTTCCATAAACGGCCATCGAACTGCACTTACACCGACCTTTTCCAAATTTGATTTGGCCCTAATTCCAAATCCAACTGTTAGATTTCAAGTTTCTTATATTCGTTAGAAAACTCTTTTCGATACAAACAAAACGGTTCTGGTTTTAGGAGAATCCGATTGTCGGATCTCCCGTAATCTTCATTCGAAATCAATGGTCGAAATTCGCGAATAGCGGCGGCGCAACGTGTTCTATTCAGGCCATTATATATATAATATATATATTATATATATGTCGTCAATTTCCAATTAAAACGTATTTTATAATTCGTTTTAAAAACGATTTCAACTTCATATTCAATTTTAAATAAAAATTGAATATTCCATATCATTAATATATAAATGATATACTTTCAAAACATTAGATTTTGAAATCACATCCATTTCGATATTCATTATAAAAACGAATAAAATCGATATAAATATCGTTCACGTCTAAATGGCAATAATCTAATCAACATGGTTTATATATTTAAATATTTTCGTATCCACCCAAAATCGGACATCAAAATCATATTTTGATCCATTACTGAATATTAATTTAAAATATTCGTTTTTTAAAATATTTCATTCTTTCTGAACTTGAATAAGACACAGTCAATTACCATATAATGTTATTTATATGGATTACATACATACATGTATGCCACAATAATCAAACACAGTCAACCATCATCCAGAGTGCATTACCCAACTGCATAAGCGTTAAATATGAAAAATTAACGCTTACCACAGCCTGTCAATCAATCGATTGACATACAACTGAATATAAGGATTAGTGTATGTCCAATATCATCCAATACCCGTGTGGGGTTTTCAAACAACAAACACTGATTATTATTTGTGCAGTTAGGCAATGTGTAAAATATATCGTCTCAATCAATATCAGTCAAATGAGTGTACATAAACAAATTGTCCGATTTGTTTATGAATATTTATTTTATTCATATACACGTTATAATTTATTTTTTTAACTATAAAATATTTTATTCAACTCATGAATATTTTATATTCCATCCCACATCACAATCAATCACAACAACACAATATAATCTAACAAACAAGTCATCCATGGTCTGTGGACGACGGGTAGTAGTTCATATATGCAGTTATTAAATAAATAACAGTATAAAGAAAATTATAGTGAGGAGTTCTCACCAAGAAGCTAAACCAAACATCGTGACTCTTCATATGTAGAAAATCTTCGTCGTGTTTCAACGAGATCTGTTTTACGCGATATATGTTAAAAATCACATTTTTATTTTGCTACATTATATATAAAAATCATATTTTTATAACGCTATATAATATATAAAATCATATTTTTACTACATATATAAAAATCACATTTTTATAAGTTCCATTTTCAATATAAAAATCATACTTTTATAACACCATTCATATAAAAATCACATTGTTATATTGCTAAATATATTTTAAAAATCCCATTTTTAAAACAACTCTATTTAAATTAAAAATCGCATTTTTATCACAGTCATTTATATAAAAATTACATTTTAATATAAGTTATATATATATAAAAATCATATTCTTATATTGTTATTTTTATTTTTAAAACCATATTTTAATACAATGCTTTAATTCATAAAAAGAAAGAAAGGGAAAAAAATTATCATTGTAATTCGCTGTTAATATTTAAATTAAATTATACTGAAACAAATGAATAAAACTCACTATGTTTTCTTCCTTAAGTTGCTGTAACACACGAGAACCCATGACCGACGATTAGGGTTTGTCGTCGTTCATAACTGGGTTGACCGGAATTCGATTGGAGGGGCTCACGTGGAACGGCGCTATGGAGCCAACCACCGCCAGTCGTGCCTCGGAGTTCGAGCGCCTCCCTTGGCCGGAAAAGGCGCATGACGGCAACACATTCATACCCCGAGACCTCGAGATTCGTGCAGTAAAAACCCATCCACCCCATTCTAATTTGAAGCTCGATCTTTGCTCTCTCTTTTTCGTGAATAAAGTTCTGAGAATTAACGAACAACTTTTTAAACAATTGGGGGGGAAAATTGAACAATTTCGCTCGTGGAAATGAATGAACGGAGGCAGGTTTCTGGTTTGACTACGAATGGCGATAAATACGGGTTTGACTTTAAAAGGGGTTATATATATAAATATATTATATTATTATTTAATTTATAAAAGTTAGATTTTCCATACCAACTCCAAATCAAACCCAACGACTGTCTTCCCTAGTTAAATACCCTAATTCCGGACATAATGGAATATGTTTTGTAACCCAATTCGGCTGTTACGATTAGTTTTTCTTTAAATTAAAATATAAATCAATATATATTGAATTCAAATGTACATTTTAATTTACCGAGGCCACATACCGACTCCAAAAATTCCAAAAAAATAAATCTGGCTATGTTTTGACGATATGGTCCTAACAGAACTAGTTTCGTCGAATTTGGAGACCGTTTGAAAAACGGTCATTTTCTAGTCGATCAAATTCAAAATAAAATTGCCAAACGTGTTTAAATTAGCCACGCTCACATATTAATTCCAAAAATTATGAAAATTGGAATCTAGTAATAACTTGACATTCCGGATCTAACAAAAGTGGTTTCGTCGAAAATGGAGGTCGTTTGCAAAATCGCTACTTTTAAGGGCTATAATTCCATAGCGACTATTCTGAATTTTCAACTGGGCATAACTTTTTATTCCCGCTATGAAATTTCAATTTTTCAGGTCCTTTGGGAATATAATTTCAAATAGATTCTTATATTTTTGGTTTCACTAAAATCTGGTTTATTTTGAATCATGTACATTCATTTGAAATTTGAAATCGAATTTTCAAACTACCACGCGATTTCCACATCCTTTTATAATTAAAAATAAATATTTATATTCTAACTTCGATTTAAATAAATTTATACGTTCTAATTCTATTCAAAATAAATTTCTTGTTGTTATTATTTAAAATAAATCATTTTAAATATTCAAAATTCATTAAAATTACAAAACTAAAAATTTTAAATTGGTTTTGATTTTCGGGGCTGTTACAAGTTAGCTATCCCACCTCAATGCAACTTCAACACCCACATGTTTACTGATGCCACACTAGCCTCAGGTCGCCTGAGCTTGCCTTGACCTTCGATCCTCACTGCCTTATCACCTCCTCCTCCCTATCCTCGCAAGCCCTCACGTTCACCTTCAGAAAACTCTTGAAGACTTCCAGTTTTAAACCAACACGACACCCAAGCATGCTTCATAAACCCTCCATACTGCAAGCCTTTATCACACGGTCTTCAAGCCACCCTCATGCATTGTTTCAGTCCCTCAACTTTCCTTATAAAATAAAAGCTACACCATGTTCTCTTCGTCCCATCACTACCGCAACCACTTGCCGACCCCTGCAACCATCCAACGGTGCTGGCGCATGCGCCTCCACCAGCTCAGTCACCGCCCCAAACCTCACTTGTCTGGCATCACCGGTTGTCTCTAATAAGCCTTTGAATGCATCGGTTTTTGAGGTGGTTTCTGGCCAATGTAGTTCGCCAATGATGATATATCATGACTGGTCAGGTTAAAGGCCTCGGAGAGCGGATTATTTCGTTAGTTGGGAGAATGGTGAACTTGGGCGTGGATTGGGAGATCACTAGAGATGATATTCGAAGTTCCTCATCCATTCGGATCATCAATGGGTGCGGGTTCGAATTTTGCTAATGCAAGACCTTTCGAATTTTTTTAATTTTACTGGGTAGAAAAGAGAAGAGCGAAGACCAGAATTATATATAAGGGAAGAGAACACATCACCTTTTTTTCTTTTTCGAAAACATATGCAAAAAGAAGGGAAACAGCTGGCGATAGAGAGGATTTGGCACGTTCTTTCTTTGACCGGATAAGATTTGCAGTGATTTTATTTTATTAGGGTCTGACTAACCGACAAATGAAGCCGACAGTTTTGACTAAACGAAGGGTTTGAAAATGAGTTGTAAGATAAGGATAAAGATTAGTGTGGATTTGCTGTAATTTTATGTATGTTGTTTGCAGAAACATGTGCTACCAGGCTTTTTGGAGAGAATCAATTGTATACTACTGAGATTTTGAACGCACCTATACTGAGTCTATTAAGGATAAGATGCAGCAGAGATTGTGAAAATGAAAGATCAAAAGAACAGTAGTTTCAAAACAATTTTTGTCTAAGAATATCTACCGTAGATATATTATTTCAGGCAATCGTACCTTACAAGATACGATAAGAATAGTTATTTCAAATTTTATATAAAGATTGTGGTGCAACAAGATTTCGATGAAGACATAAAACCGCTAGGCAAGATGACTCCAAAGGATTTCACTAAAAGCGAGCCATTCTTTAATTTAACGTATGATTAACATCCGACATTTTTAATTTGTGCAATCACACATGATATCAGATCACCACAAAATTTATTTTCACACAATAATTTAACATTATGGATCCAATGAAACTAATTTCGTTGAAATCCGTGGCTATTTCAAAAATAACTATTTTTCACCTAATTAAAAATAATATAAAATTCACATTTTTGCCAAAATAATATTAAACTAAATATTTTAGTAACTCTATCAACCTCCATTATATACCAATAGCATATATAATTATTCAGAAATCATCCTAATCAGATTCCAGGCTAAAACGGTATTTATTTTTATAAAAAACCATTTATTTATTAAATAAATGGTTAAAATTTATAAATGATTCCATAGCGACTATTTGAAAATTTGATTTGGACATAACTCAAAATCTACAATACGAAATCTTGATTTTTCACTTTCACTAGAAAATTATTATCCAACTGATTCAAACGTTTCTTGTTTCACAGAAATCTAACTTATATCGAATTCAGAATATTCAATTAAGGTTCAAAACAAAATATTATGAATTGCCACGCTATTACGAGCTCATTTATAATTATATGTATAAATTATACGTTAAAACTTCGTTAAATAAGTAAATAAATATAAATCCATTTATATTCAATAAATCAACATTTAAAACCAAATTAAATGTTTATACAAAACGGTTAAAAATCTAGGTCATTACAGCAATCACATAAAAATCGTTTGGCTTTGCCGAAAAAATTGGACATGATGGAACTGGTTTTGTCAAATTCCAAGTTTGTTTGTAAAATTTCTTTTTAATTTCAAATGATTAAATATTACGCGTTTATATTGTGCACAATCGCAAAATAAATCTGTAGTGTCCCGAAATTCTGGTACAATTTGAGCTGACCAAATAACAGTCCAACCCAAATTACGCTGGAAACAAAAAAACTAATAGAAAGAAAACAGAGGGTGAGGATAGATAAGATAGAAACTTAGAATAGAAGAAGAAGCAGAACATACAACATCAAAGTAACACGAATCTCATAGCGGAACGAACAATATATAATAGATACATAACTTTGAAATAAATTAGTATATGTACACAATAATATTATCAGAGTATAACACTTACAACACAGCGGAAATAAACAATAGCTATATAATCCTGAAGCCTCCTACTCCAAGCTCCATCTAGTGTATCTATAAATCCTGACTACTTGACTGCCCGTACAAATTTGGGCACCCAAGAGTTTAAGGAAAACAAAACAAAATAAACTTTGGGTCAGTCATGGGACTGGTGTGAGTAAAACAGTTTAAAACAGTTTGAGCAATTAAACGATATCTCATAAGATCACGCCGTATAATGGAATGGGTTTTTCCCTTATGAGAATCCAAAACATTTGATTTAACTTTCAAAATCCTTTTGAAAGAAACGATAAACTTTATATCAAAACTCTTTTGATATTATAATAATGTCTATCAACTACAACTAAATAATCAACTAGCAGGATCACTTTCATCTCACGTTCTACATACATAGTATACAATCAAAATCGGGAGCACTTATTGGATAATGGATATCCAACTATGACAAGTTATGGAACCACCTTCCGATAGTGTAGAGAGGAATCCACTGGGTTCAACAAGAACATCTTGCAACCCGACCACACATGACCGACCACTCATTTCACTTGAGTGTATCGAATGTATATCACCAACGGTTGGGATCAACAACCGTTTCCCGAATGGGACAACATCGAACAGATTAAAGAATGAAATGAATATATATAGATAAGTGATAATACACCCTACTTAGCAGCCAACCACTTAGCCATGCTGCCTGCCCGATTTTTGTCATTTTCCCAGTTGTGAGGCTAGAGGCCACGCTTATCTCTGACAGATCACACATTTATTCACTTTGAATGTCACATCATCATACCCGCCAAATCACACATTGATTTCTCCAAAAATACAACAGGTATACAGCTAAGAGAAACAAATTCGCCCACCACCAAACGTACATACGTTTTAAGATATCAACTTATGTGATCTATTAAATATACTCTGTCAGACATTCTTCAATACAGGTCATCCTGGGATTGGACAAACCGAAGGCACTATCCTGTAAATAGGACAGCTCTTGCATAACTCCATCTTCAATTATCTTCATCATATTTGATCGCAACACTAACACCCATACAGAGTGGTTTTCAAATAATGAATCTGATCCCGGTCTCTCCATATTGACAATGGAAATATGGTCAAAAACTTCGATAGTCGGTGATTTGTCTATCAAAGAAAAACATGTGTACAAACAACGATATTATTTCCTGATGGAAATTCTATCGATCAATCGTCAATCATAATTTGTCCCTTAAATTAATTTATCATTAATTTATTTGCTTACCCATTTCCTATTTCCATATATTCAACATTTCTTATTTTCTAAATTTAGAAAATATACGTTATTAACATTGGAAAACATTTCCATATCTTATTTTCTGTATTAGAAAACATTTCTGATTTCTTATTTGGAAAACATTTCCAAAACTCCTACATTTGGATTTAAATGTTTAAATAAACATCGCTATGCCATCTCAAAATATTTCACTCATTAACTAAATTCACTTAATCAACCTTCACTATCGAACCTTTTCTACATCCCAGTATTTCTACCTCTCAAACCTTAACTGAACAACATTTTTAACTTTGAAACAGACAAGGTTCACCTTTTAAATCTTTAACAAACTTCCTTAAGTAACTCTCTTTCAAATAATCTCTATTCGATAACTCTTTCCTTTGAATAACTATATTCGATAAATCTCTCTTTCGGATAACTATATTCGAAAACCTCTATTCGAATAACTAATATTCGATTAACCCTTATTCGATTAACTCTATTCAATTAACTCTAATCAATTAACTCTATTTAATTAACTCTATTCGATTAATTCTAATTAATTAATTCTATGATTACTCTACTCGATAACTCCTTTTCGAATAAACTATATTCGTTAACTCCTTTTCGAATAAACTATATTCGATTAACTCCTTTTCGAATAAACTATATTCGAATAACTCCTTTTAAATAACTCTATTCAATTAACTCCTTTTCGAATAAACTATATTCAATTATCTCCTTTTCGAATAAACTATATTCGATTATCTCCTTTTCGAATAAACTATATTCGATTAGCTCCTTTTAACTCTATTCGAATAACTAATATTCAATAACTTTAATTCGACTAACTCTAATTCGATTATGTAACAACCCACCTTTTTGCCTGGTTCTTGTCAGAAATTAAACCAACTTAAATTGTTCAGAAAGACGAATTGTTATGGATACATACATATATTGAACAAAATAACAAAACCTTTCGTTGAACAATTCAATATTACATCAGAGTTACCTGAATATCAGAGTTAGAACATAACATATACAGCAGAAGAAAGAAAATATACTCTCAGTGGAAGATCAAATGATACATCAGAAGCTTCAACTTTAGATTTCAACTTCAACTCGGAAAGCACCTCAAACCTCGCTCCAACGAATCATAACTGCAAAATCTAAACTACTAGCTGCCCAAAATGCGTCTCTACATCCTCTCCTGTTTTGCAAGCTGAGATCTATAACCTGGAACACTTAGAGATGACAGTTCGATTAAAGTTTGGTATGTATATAGATAGGTTTGCCGGCTTAATTTGGATGTACAGTAGAAGCTATTTCACCAAATGATTTTCGTACTCTGCATGCATCACTCACTATAGGAACTATTCTCTGTCATTTAAGCCATTTGCTCTGTCATATATAGTGGAACATATTAACTAGCGGTAGTGTAAAGAAAAATTTATATGCATGAATTTTTGTCAGTACATATGACTTGTTAACTGTTAAACAAATATGTTGACTTATACACACACAACACCATGGTTGTGAAATCATACAGATAATCGATTCAGTTCTCCTTTCATATAATGAAGATTTAGTTTTTTCAAATATATAAAAAAATTATTCCCTTAAGTCAAATTTTAATTTGAAAGAGCATTAGAAATTTAAATAAAATATTTTATAATATTATATACTAGACCGCTCTAGGATGACAGAGAGGATGGTGTCTAGGCTTGGGTTTGGAAATCCAGTTTCCTACTTTCCCTGGCTATCCCTAACTAGTCCGATGGACATAACGGTTAATTCAAATATAATTTGAATTTGAATTTGAATTTGAAGTTGCTGTAAACTTAAAAACCAATGGACCATTTCTGAAATTCAAATTTAAATTTAAATAAAAAAAAATTTGAATTCTTATGGTTTACAACATATTTCAATATAAATTTAGATTTGGCAATTTTTTGATTTAACTTAAAAATCAGTTTTAAAATTTATTTGTTTTGCATGAGTCTTCAATAGTTTGGGGGTTCATTCATTTTGTGCACATTTTTCTTTCGATAGTTTATTTTCTTTTAAACGCAAATAACATATTTTAGCATGAGTCTTCATGCAATGTTAATAAGTATATTTTGTCCATACTTGGGAGTTTGCATGCACAAAAGGGGGTTACAGACGTTGATGAAGGATATAGTGGTGCAAAGGGCGTGTGTTTCAATGGTCTGCTGAAGCTCATACATGCATACGAATGGATAAAGGAAGTGGGCAATTTAATTTCTTGTCCCTATCAACGCAATGCATAAGCAAAGTGGAAACGTGAAGATTGAGGTGCAAACCTGTCCATTTGAGCCGACTGACTGGGAAAGGAAAGTGAGCAGCAAGTGAAGTCCAAGAAAAATTAAAAAAGAAGAGAACAGAAAATAAAATAAAATCACGACGGAAGAAAGATTGCAGCAAGTAAACGTGGAGACGGGATAATACAGGAGAACGTACAACGCCGCTTTGGAGGGACCTTTATCGAAAATCTATTGTGGTGAGAACAATTAATTTAATCATTTATTTTAATTAGTAGTGATTAAAATGTGATGTGATGATTAATGATAATTGTTTGAATATGGATGTTCTGGTGTGAAAGGATGTGCATGTAATATGTGATGATTAATTTAACTTGATAATCGGTTTTGAAATTTAGTTATTTTGAAATTTTAAATTCAAATTCGAAAGATTTGAAGGAATATATTTAAATCGAATTATAATGCGCTATGGCGCGATAGTTTGTAAATATCAATTTAAAATTTTTGAATGGTGATAACTTGATCGTTTGAAATCAGTTTGAATTGAAATAAGAAACGTTGACTTTCAAATATTAATGGTTTTTGAATAGAAAAGAAATTTTCAAATTTCAGTGTATGAGTTTCAAGTTATGTTCAAAACAAATTTGAAAAAGGTCGTTGTACGCGTAGTTCGGCGACTATAATGAAAAATTCAAATAAAACAAGTTTTAAAATTTGAGAAATTTCACGAAAAATCTTACTTTATTAATTCAAAGTAATTTGAAATGAATTATTCGAAATTTTGAACTGAGTTGGAATCTATTTGAATTAAATAGCTATTGCAGCATTTTAATAACATTCAAATGTTATTATCTAAATTCCAAAGATGAATGGGTTTTGAAATTATAATCGTAAACCATTATTCTAAATGGTTAAAAAAGTTGTAAAATGGTTCGGAAGGATTTAAGTGATTGAACCTGGAATTATTTATTCTAAAAAGTTAGAATTTTAAAAAGGGAATGAGTTGGATGGAGTTTGTGACGGGTATTCGATATGTAATTCCAAGGTTAAACAAATACTATCAGAAGCACTAGAAAATATTTACACTAGGGTTCTATAGTGCTTGTTAAGTTCTGAATTTATATCGAATATAAGTCGAATTAACTCTATCAAACTTATATTTGAATATAAATTGTTTGGATTATCGCTAATGGACTTCCAATCCAAATAAAGATTCGATAAACTTAAAGACTTAAGGAATCAAAGGATTTTATTTTGAGTATAAGAATCGAAGGGTTTTTGTTGGAATAAAGGTTGGTAAATCGAATATTTTGAATTCAAAGAGAAGTTAAAATGGTGAAAGAATTTATGACAAATCCAACTTTGACATTGTAAATGAATTAAAATGATTGGAAGGAGATTGGATTGAAAAGCTCGTATGATCCATGACTATCAAAATTTAAGAACACGCTTATTACTTGGAAAGACTGGGATCGGATTTAAGTCCGGAAACCATTTCAAGTAATAATACGATGTAAGAAGAAAATTCAAGACTTGGAATCGATGTATGAAGACCGTGGTTGTTTACATCAAGCGGACTGCCTGCTGATTGGTTTCTTTACTGATAGCTACAGTAAAGATATGCCCCTATTACCGGAGTGGCAGAAAAGTCCGAACGTATGGGGAGAACTTTCGGATTTTGTTCTGTTCAGACCCAGGATGGACTTGTATGGATTGTGTGTCTGACATTGTAATTGACGGCATAACACTGATTTCCGTTGATATGTATCTGGTTTGTGACATATGAGCTCGAAGTGGTTATGTATGAATGCAAATCGGTGGTCATGTTTTGAATGGACAATGTGACATACTTAAGAGATGAAATGAGCTTCTACGATCAGGGCATTACTTTCTAGACATGCTTTGTATATGACGTGACATCGACAAACCTCACACCCCGGATGATGAGAAACTGACGGTTAGGTTGTGTGTATATATATGAATTGATGATGACCGCTGCAGCAGTGGGAAACCAATTATGACTTATGGAATGGGGTATGTTCGGGGGGGGGGGGGGGGGCGTGTCTGGTCGAAAACCGTCGATCTACCTAGTGAATTGTATTGGTGTCCGCGTCTGGATGAAAAACCCATGATTACATTTCGTTTGTGTTCTGATTGATCTTTCGTGCCAGGAATCATCAAGTTAGAAACCCAAATCTCCAATACGAGCCATACGATTTTGGGTTGTATGTATGTATGTATGTATATATATATATATATATATATATATATATATATATATAGCAACATAATATTATGGGTATTATGCCGTCTAGGATTAATACATTTATTTGCGAAATGGTTTTCCACACTATGTAATAATATTAGAAGAAAATTTTCCCGTATGAAGACATTTTTGGTCATCATAAGATAAAACTCGCCCATTTGGTGTGCGCTTGCATTGTGTGATGTGGCACGAGCTTATGATAGCCTTATTTTCCAAAAGTCATTGCGAATTTATATGGACGGGCAAAATGCCAGGTTGTTACAGATTAACTCTATTGGATTCACTTTATTCGAATAAACTATATTTGATTAACTCTAATCGATTTACTCTTATCAGTTAGCTCTATTTGATTTATTCTATTAACTCTATCTAATTAACTCTATTGGATTAACTCTATTTGATTAACTCTAATCGATTAACTCTATTGGATTAACTCTATTTGATTAACCCTAATCGATTAACTCTATCAATTAACTACTTTCGAATAAACTATATTCGATTAAAGCCTTTCGAATAAACTATATTCGATTAACTCCTTTTGAATAAACTATATTCGATTAACTCCTTTAACTCTATTCGAATAAACTATATTCGATTACCTCCTTTCAAATAAACTATATTCGATAACTCCTTTCAAATAACTAATATTCGATAACTCCTTTCGAATAAACTATATTCGATAATCTCTTTTCGAATAAACTATATTCGATAACTCCTTTCGAATAACTAATATTCGATAACTCCTTTCGAACAACTAATATTCGATAACTCCTTTTGAATAACTAATATTCGATAATCTCTTTTCAAATAAACTATATTCGATAACTCCTTTTGAATAACTAATATTCGATAACCTCTTTTCGAATAACTAATATTCGATTTATTCTCTTCTTCGAATAACCTTATTCGATAACTCTTTCTTCGAATAAACTATATTCAAATAACTCTAATCCGACTAACTCTAATTCAATTAATTCTATTCGAATAACTAATATTCGACTAACTCTTATTCGATTAACTCTATTTGAATAACTCTAGTTCGATTTAACTCTAATCGATTAACTCTAATTGATTAACTCTAACTGATTAACCCTAACTGATTAACCCTATCTAATTTACTCTTCGTCCATATTCAGTTTCAAATATCGATGTTGAAATCGATTCTTACTTCTTTATATAAGTCCTGAATTATATATTCTATTTATCCAATGATAAATATTTTGCTTGATTTATAAAACCTTATTTATAAATTAATCTTCTTACTTTATCTGTTAAAACAGATTTCTCTTAGATGTTCACTTTGAATTCATATTTTGTTATACCCGTGTGCGAAGCACGGGTCTAAACCTTCCTAGTGTAAAATTCTCTTTTTTTTACGATTCTATTCATTTTTCAAGTATTTCCTTTTATAATCTATTTATTTTCTAAATAAATATTTCATTTATGATTCTATTTATTTTCTAAATAAATATTTCTTTTTATTACTCTATCTATTTCATAAATAAATATTTCCATTTAAAATCTATTTGTAAATGTTTTACAAATATTTCCTTTTCAATTCTATTTGTAAATATTTTACAAATACTTCCTTTTATAATATCCTTTGATTTTATAATTATTTTCTTTTATAAAATTCTTTTCCTTTTATATATAAAATCTATTGATTTTATATAAATAATTTATTTTCAAATATACACTTTGAAAATCCCCTTTTCTACATCCCAGTATTTCTTACGGTATTTAAAATCCCAGATAACAATGATCGATATCATTCAAACACACATAATCAACAACAGATTATATATCACATCATATGCTACAATATATGATGTAACAGTAAAATAAATGTTGAGGAATCCAATTGGATTCCTCCGACCTGTTTTCCTGCATCCACGATGTTAAACAATACAATTAACATCAATTTAATTTCACTACGAAATATTATGCTAAACAGAATCAATTTATATGTATATATATATAACCAGATCTATAATTCCAACCAATTACTTAGCAGTTCAACCAAACAGTCAATACACAACAATCAATCATCATTTATCAGTTCTAAATATATGTTATAAAAATATGAACAGGTAGAGTTGGTGTGTTTTACTCACATTGGACGATCATCGTTGAATAACGATTATTGTCACTTGATTCAGACTGACAATTTATTTTGCTATAAATTGTAACGAGCTCCAATTCACTCCCAGTCAGTTCCATTGTGTAGCCACCGCCCATATGATCCCAACGGATCTAACCGTTCAAAATTCTGGTAATGTATGTTCAAGATATTAAAGTTACAAGTTCGTACACTATTTTTTTAATTAAAATAAATTTAATTTATTTCTGAACTTGGGCTTACACTTTTATATTGGGTCCAACTCTCCAAATATGAAAATACCTAACCTGCTCTCCACAGTAACTTGCGCAATCATCTTCTCAAATAGACAGACTCATGATCCAGACTTCCTTACAACCATTTCCATCCTTTTGCGTTGGACTTACCTTTCCCATTTCCTCACAACAATATATGTACTTTTAAAACATCTGGGCTTAACGTTTCTTTGTCGGCCCATTTACACAACACCCCAACCCGTTAATCATCTTTCTTCCTGAACGAGATAATGGAGTTAGCTACTCCTCCAAATGGCCATTTCTGATCTTTAAACTCCACCGCACCCTCCCTTTCCACTTCATGAAACAATAGACCGACCCCATCTTCCACTTCCACTCTGTACCCTCCTTCTCATTATAACAGCAACGCACTATTCGACTATACCTTTGCCCATCGCGACTCCATGTTAGGACCGCACTGCTCAGTGCTACTCACGACAATAATTTACATCGATCCATACCCAACTTTGTACGCGAGTGCAGGTTTCCATCCTGAACTCAAAACTGAAATCAAAGACAACTAACTCGCCCTAAATCGACAACGAGTGGTAACCCTAGATTGTTGAACGGACGTGGTCTTCAAAATGCAGTGAACAAAGTGAAATCGAAAGGCTTAAAAATCATACTGGATGGAAAAGCATCCAATTAGGATCACAACAATACATATTTAGGAATTTATTGATTCTTGTTTGATTTTGTTTTGATTTTTGAAATGATCGGTTTTGGTTTGGGAAGATATAACCAGCGGCGGAAAAATAGTTTGACCATGGAAAGATTAAGTTAGGGTTAGAAAATGTGTTAGGGTATATGTAGGAAGATTTTAATATTTTTTTATTCAATTTAATATTTATTTTTAAGTAACCGCTAAATGTATATGTTGTTAAAAATTCCTATGGTCACACATGATATTCCAAAATCATGAAAATTGGCATGCAGCTACAGTCTGACATTACGGACCCAACGAAACTGGTTTCGTCGAATTCCGACTCCGTTTACTCACACAGCGTATTTTTAACCGTTGAAATACTGATTGTTTTTCATATTAAAAATTCGTATGGCTGCATACTGACTCTAAAAATCACGGAAATTGAAATCTAGCAATAATTTAATATTCCAAATCCAACAAAATTAGTTTTGTCGAAAATGGAGGTCGTTTGCAAAACTGGTTATGTTTAAAGCTCTAAATAAACCCTTTTAAATATTAAATATATTTAAAATAATTAAATTAAATATAAATAAGTTTATATTTATCATATATATTCACATTAAAATATCATACAGCTCCATATCGGCTTTATAACTCGATATTTCAAAGTTCCCAATTATATCGACATTCAATATATATTTAAATCCTTTTATAAATCGTTATAAATTATAAAGGTACTCTATAGCGACTTTTTCTAAAATTTGATTTGGACATAATTCAAAATATATACAATGATATCCTGTAACACCCCGTAAATCTGTTAATATTAATATTCACAAATTAAAGAATAACTAATCTCAGACGTGAGAGTTGTGGGAAACGGGTTGCGCCATTGTGTTCGTCTCGGAATTCTGGTTGAAATAGAGTCCGAGTTTGCGTGATTTGGACTTTGTATGAAGAAGTTATGGCCATCGGAAGTTTCAGAAAATTCAAAACAGATTTCAGAAAATTTAAATTTCAAATTCGGAGTCGAATCAGGCTAGGCGGGAAAATTCCCGCCCAGCACCCCAGGTCGACTGGGCAGTCGACCCCCCCCCCCCCCCCAGGTCGACTGGGGAGTCGACCTAGGTGTCGACCTGGTCAGTCGGCTAGGGTTTTGACTGAGCCTAATCTTGAGCTGCTGATGTGTCTTTAGGGCTGAGTTGGCAAATTTAATGGTTCAGTTTAGTTCTGAGTTGATTTGACGGTCTAAATAAATCCTAAACTCTATAAATACCTAGGTAGTCTCTCACTCTAATTCACATGAAAAATAGAATAGCTACCGTCATACCGCCGCCATGGAACTCAGTCTAGCCGCCGCCAACTAAGAAGGAAGAAAAGCTAATCAAATTCTAATTCTACTCAACTCTAAAGCAAATCAAGACTCTCTTTTCTTCTCTAAATTGTGAGTATGATGATCTTAACAATATTATTATTAAATTAATTAGATTAAGTTATGAATGTCTTATGAGTGAATGATGTGAATTGTCATATATGTTGTTGTAAACCTTATGCTATCATGTATGTTGTAAATTCTATGTTATGTGATGATGATATCCTATATGTTGTAAATCACACTATGATGATATTGTATATGTTGTAGTTTCCTATGCTAAATTGTGATAAATCATACATGTTATAAAGCCATGATGTTATTATCTATGCTAGTTAGTTCATGTTAATCAAATCGTAATGTTGATATTATTTGGGCAATGTTGATCTATATGACAAGTTACATATGCAAGTTTAGATTGATTAGTAAAGATTGTGAGCATATGCCATGACATCTATTTAGATCTAGAATTATGACATCTAGAATTATGCTATGACATATGTGAATTCTATGTATTAGATGCTAGTTCACACCATCATTATGTTGCATAAAACCCCATATGCAAGTTCATACATGAATTTGGGTTATAACATGTAAGTTGTGACATTTAACAAGTTGACACCTTTAGATCCTTAACATGTGTAGTTTATGCAAGTTTCACCCTATTATGATTGGATTATTTTATTTTATTTGTCTATATGTTGTGATAATTTATCTTTGTGCTATGAGTTAGGCTATTCGAGTCTAACGTATACATTGCGTTGAATAAGCAAACGTATAAATGTGGGGTAGGGGTAATATTAAGGATTTAATATTAAGAAGTGGGGGTGCAATTGATATGATTTTGCATGCCATGAATGGACTGCCATAATTGAGTCAATTATGGACATCATTAAAAGTGGACTAAATTAATAATTTGAATAGGGAATTATTAAAACTGGGGTAAAAGATTATAAGTGATAATCAATGCTTAGGACACGAGGTCGGACTCGTTTGCGACGTAAACCTGCCCGGACCCGCCCGGCAAATCCAGTGGTCACAAATGTCAGCCCAATGTGAGAGGTCCTAGGCCTAAACTAAAGCATAAAAGTTGTAAAGACACGAGGTTAGACTCTTTTATGGTGTAAGACTGCCCGGACCCGCCCGGCAAATCTAGCTGCCATAAATGCCAGTCTAATGTGAGAGGTCTTTATGAGGTTATGGCCTGAATGAATTAAGAAATACTTATCCAGATAAACATGTAAGGTGGGACATGGGGGTTAAGTAGGTGCCTTGGGTGGCATGAGGAATCTAGTGGGTGCCCTTAATGGCATGTGAAATACGATTAGTAAGACTTAACCAAACACACATGTAAATGAACATGACTAAGAGGGTTAAGTGGGATGTACTAGTGGACAAACTTAGGTGGGTAGCTTGTGGGGGCCCATTTCAACCAGTATCCCAAACGTATCTTTGTGGGCTCGACCCAAGTCGAGGACGGGACACGCATGTTGGGTTTGACTATAAGAGACCAAAACGGGGAGCGGTGGCAACACAAGTCCAACGGGTTTCATATGCGTGTGTGGACCCGGGCTGGTAGGTAAGACGTTGTTGCATCGTGTAGGTATAAGCCGTGCATTCTCAAGTTGTATCGGGTTGCCACTTTAGGGGAGTGATACACCCCACTGTGGGGCCAGCACGGGTATCTACGAGTAGGGAGCCGATCGAAAGTGGGTAGTGGGGTACACCTAGTGGAGATAGGGGCAGACGACACCTATGTAGTCAGCTAGGGGTACGCAAGGCTATTTATATAGTTTCTGTGTGAAGCAAGCGGGATCAACCTTTAGGGTGACTGGTGCGGTGCAGTGTAGGAATGTGCGGTGCTGTGTAGTAATTATTCGTTAGTAATTAGGTGTGCCTTTAATGTTATCTTTATCTTCTCTTCCATACCTAATAGTTCATAGACATTTACTTGTCTTTCAGCTTATGCCTTAGTCTAGTTACTTTGATAATAGTATTGTTAGAATTATCATACTCGCCAGACTTTATGTCTGACCCCCTCCATTTCTATCCTTTTTCCCTCTTCAGGTCCTCAGGTTGGGCCCAGCTCTAGTGGAGTTTGATTGGATTGCTTTATCTCTCTTTGGAAAGCTTGGACCGTTGAAGTAAAGTCCAGCTTGTTATCTTCTTTAATGGCTATTTGTGTAATGGGATTATGTATTTTGTTTTATCAAGATGGATATTGTACTTGACTCTGATTTATGGTTTTATGATGTAACAAACATGTTTAAATTCCACTGCAATAAAATGAAGTTTTAGATTTCCAAGTACTACTTATTATCTGTCTTGTTGTAATTTTTCTATTCTATATTCACTTAAAACCTCCATGGAAGTTAATGCATTCTCTTTGTGAGTGACATTAATGGACGTGGGGTGTTACACGTGGTATCAGAGCTTAAGGTTACCAAAACAGATATTCTTTTTAGAAAAACTATTTTTCTAAAGTACTTTTGGAAGAAGTGTTTTCAAAAACATGTCTTAATGAGTGATTTTAAAGAGGAATGTTTTTAAGAAAAACATAATCCCCAATAGCCATATCTTTATCTTTCGAATTCCCCATTTTGAATCTTTCCTTTTTCTTTCAGCATGGCTGAAGAACTTAACCTTCCCGACGGTGTAACGATACCAGGATGTTATAGGAGGCTACTAGAGGCTAGGGCCGCCGTAGGTCCAGCCAATGTTCCTCCACCACCAGTTTCACCCGTTCCTCCTCCTCCTCCTCGCGTAGATACTTTTGCAAAGACGTGCAAGGAATTTAAGACTATGGGTGGAAAACCTTTTCAAGGGTCAGAAACATTTGTGGAAGCTAGAGATTGGCTTAGGGAGGTGGAAGAATTGTTGGAAATCTTTGAAGTGGAAGAAGGGAGGAAAGTCAAATTAGCAGCTTGGTTAATGAAGGGAGAGGCCTCGTTTTGGTGGGAGGTCACTAATGGGGAGCGTCCTGTTGATTCTTGGGCGGATTTCAGATGTAGGTTTGAGGCGAAGTTTCTCTCAAGGGCAGAAGAGAATCTATATATGGAAAGATTCTTGACATTAAAGCAAGGAAGCTCATCAGTGAAAGAATATGTCAACATATTTAATTAGTTAGCAAGGTTTGGCTTGGACTTAGTGAACACGCCAGAGAAGAAGGCGCTGAGGTTCGTTAATGGATTGAATGAACCGTAGCAAGGGTTGGTTATGACCCACATCCCTATGGGGGCCACCTTTGAGAAGCTTGTAGACATGACACTCATGTACGAGGAGAAAAGCACTAAAGCTGATAAGGCACTCGAGAAGAAAGGGGATCAGAAGAAACCAGAACAGCAAAACAAGAAGGGTGGTAAAGACAATAACGGGAAGGGAAAGAAGAAATGCTTTAACTGTGGGACACCAGGCCATCTCAGCAAGGATTGCCGAAAGAAAAAGAAGACTGGATGTTTTCACTGTGGTGAGGCGGGACATCTAGTGAAGGACTGCCCAAAGAAGGGGCAGAGGGAAGGAGCTACCTCAGGAGGACAGGTGCAGGCTCTTATGGTACCAGGGCAGGCAAGGGGACAAGTACAGGCTCTCGCGGTCCCACCGCTGCAAGAACGAGGTAGAACCATTTCTGTTGAAAGCTTAGTTTTTCTGCTTGATCATCATGTCCGTACCTTATTCGATTCGGGCGCATCGCATTCGTTTATCTCTATGTCATTAGTTGAATCACTGCACTTAAACACCAGTTTAGTAGAGAATCCCTTAGTTGTTTCGAATCCAATTGGGGGCTCAGCTTATTTGTCCATGATGTGTTTGGATTTGAAAATTTCTATACTTAGCGTTGAGTTTAGATGTGATGCTTATGTGTTGGGTTCACTGGCTATGGGCTAATTTTAGGAATGGATTGGTTATCCAGAAATGGGGTCGTTCTTGATTGTGAAAGGAGAGTAGTTAGGCTCGTGACTCGCCTTGGCAACACTCTCGAAATCTTTTGTAATCACATAAATTCTGTTATGCTAAGTTATTTAGAATCGCTTGACGCGTCTGAGGAAAATCTACGATCTGTTAGAGTGGTCTGAGAATACTCGGATGTGTTTGAGCAGGTGAAGGGCTTGCCTCCGAAGCGAGAGATAGATTTTCGAATATATCTTGTGGATAATGCGCAACCAGTATCTTTGCCAGTGCGCCACATGGCTCCACGTGAAAGGAGGGAACTCGATAAGCAAGTGAAGGAGTTGCTTGAGAAGGGGTTCATAAGACGTAGTATATCGGAGTGGGGTGCTCCAGTTTTATTTGCCACGAAGGTGGATGGGTCCCTTAGACTTTGTGTGGACTATAGAGAACTTAATAAGCTTACTAAGAAAATCAGACACCCACTGCCGAGGATTGACGATCTCTTCGATCAGTTAGTTGGCGCCCCAGTGTTTTTGCAGTTGGAGTTAGCCACTGGTTTCCATCAGTTGAGAGTGGCTGAGGATAACATTGACAAGACTGCCTTTAAGACTCCGGACGGTTTCTATGAATGGCTAGTGATGCCCTTCGGTTTGACAAATGCCCCCGCATAATTTGTTGATTTGATGAGTAGGGTGTTTAGGGAGTACCTTAACAAATTCGTGGTAGTCTTTGTAGACGACATCCTGATCTTTTCTAAGGATGAAGAAGAGCATGCCCTATATCTTAGGGAAGTGTTGGAGACCCTACGAGCGCATAATCTTAAAGCTAAATTTTCTAAGTGTCACTTCTGGAGGAAGGAAGTACGATTCTTAGGGTACGTGGTTTCCAAGCAAGGGATAGCTGTGGATCCCGCGAAGGTGGTGGCCATCCAAGATTGGAAGGTTCCTAAAAATGCTACCGAAGTGAGAAGTTTCTTGGAGTTGGCTGGCTATTATAGGAAGTTTATCAAAGACTTCGCAAAGATATCAGCTCCATTGACACGCCTGACGAAGAAGAACCTAGTTTTCACATGGGACGTAGATTGTGATGATGCGTTCAAACGGTTGAAGAGAGCTTTGACTTCAGCCCCAGCCTTAGTATTTCCAGACGGGAGTAACCCATTTACGTTTTATACCGATGCTTGTGGGACAGGACTAGGCGCATTCTTAATGCAAGAGGGCAGGGTAATAGCCTATGGTGGAAGGCAGTTGAGAGCGCATGAGAAGAATTACCCTACACATGACCTAGAGTTGGCCGCTATTGTTTTCACGCTTAAGTCTTGGCGTCATTATCTTCTTGGCGAGAAATTCGAATTATTCACTGACCACAAATCGCTTAAATACTTGTTCTCTCAGAATGACTTGAACTTAAGGCAGCAAAGGTGGATGGAGTTCTTAGCGTCCTACGATTTCGAAATAACGTATACCCCGGGCAAGGGTAACGTAGTGGTAGATGCCTTAAGTAGAAAAAGATTATCCTTAAGTCCTTTGTTTGTTGAGCGGCGAAGTTTAGAATTCATTTCGATGTTTGACTTTAGACCTTCCGTTGACTTTTTACCCGGTTTGCTAGCATCCTTAGAGGTCAGACCTACGCTTTTGGGACGGATTGGCGAGGCACAGCGAGACGACCCGCAGTTGGTTGAGTTAGTAGAAAAGCTCAAAGGAGGGGAGTCATCAATCCATCTCCATAGGTATACCCTAGATGATAAGGGTTGGTTACGTAGGGACGGTAGACTTTGTGTACCAAAAGACGATGACCTAAGGAAGACCACTCTTGATGAAGCACATCGTTCGAAGATGACCATTCATCCCGGCGGGGACAAGATGTACAAAGACATGAAGCGAGTTTTCTTTTGGGCCGGTATGAAGAGGGACGTGGCCGAGTATGTCGCTAGATGCTTGGTGTGCCAACAAGTAAAAGCGGAGAAAAAGAAACCCGGTGGGTTGCTTCACCCATTGGAGGTTCCACTATGGAAGTGGGAAAGTGTCTCGATGGATTTTGTGGATGGATTACCAAGATCAAGGAAGGGTAATACGGGGATTTGGGTTATAGTA
Organism: Allium sativum; assembly: GCA_030737875.1. Classification (NCBI taxonomy): domain Eukaryota; kingdom Viridiplantae; phylum Streptophyta; class Magnoliopsida; order Asparagales; family Amaryllidaceae; genus Allium; species Allium sativum. The sequence continues at coordinate 102,393,337 of CM060909.1, forward strand.
GATAGACTTACTAAAAGCGCCCATTTTATTCCTGTGAAGAGTAAGAGGACTGCTCCATGGTTAGCTTCTGTATACGTCCGAGAAATAGTTCGTTTGCACGGTGTTCCTTCTAGAATAGTGAGCGACCGCGATCCTATTTTCACTAGCGAATTTTGGAAGAGCTTACAAGAAGCGGTAGGGACTCAGTTATGTTTGAGCACCGCGTATCATCCTCAAACGGACGGCCAGACCGAGAGGGTGAATCGCGTTCTAGAGGATCTTTTGAGGATGTGTATCCGAGACTTTGGGGGTACGTGGGAAGAGCTTCTTCCATTGGTGGAGTTCGCATACAATAATAGCTTTCAGTCTAGCATTGGCATGGCACCATTCGAAGCTCTTTATGGACGACCTTGTCATTCACCTACATGTTGGTGAGAATCTACGGATAAGATCTTACTTGGGCCCAATATGATTAGGGAGACTTCGGAGAAGATCGACTTGATTCGAAGGAGGATGAAAGCAGCGCAAGATAGGCAGAAATCTTATGCGGATAAGAGGAGGACAGATCTTGAGTTTGAAGTTGGGGATATGGTCTTTATCAAAGTGTCTCCATTACGGAACGTTGTTCGCTTTGGGTATGTTGGGAAGTTAGCACCAAGGTTCGTAGGGCCGTTTCCCATTAAGGAAAAGATTGGACAGATGGCGTATAGAGTGGAGTTGCCTGAGAGAATTAGTGGTATACACGACGTATTCCATGTGTCACATTTGAGGAAGTGCTTGCACGAAACCGCGGAGGTGGTAGAGCCGAACTTGCTTAGAGAGGTGGAGATAGAGCGTGATGCGACGATTCGACGAGCTCCTACGCGCATTCTTGGGTCAGAGATCAAGAAGCTGAGAAATCGAGAGGTCAGACTAGTCAAAGTACAATGGGGAGATGATGAGAGCAACGCTACTTGGGAGACAGAAGAGAAGATGCGTTCACGATACCCTTTCCTTTTTGAGGGTATGTCCTTTAATTTCTCCTTTATCGCTTATCTTGTACTTATCTTACCTTTAGAGTATCCTCTCGCTAGTATTCTTGACCTTTAGTTAGGATAATCCTATGGTTGAAACATGTGTTTGAGACATGTTATGTATGATGGATGCAAAGTGGATGCAAGTGTTTGTTAGTGGTTGCTCGTGGATGCATATACACACACTATTAGGCACTAGATCGACTCAGTCACTTCATACTGCATATTGCATATAAATGGATGTATTTAGTAAAATGAATGTATAATGATTGTGCTATCATATGGATACCGCAATTTGGTGAATGGTTGTGCACGCATATAGAGATAATATGTAGCATTAAGGAACTTTTGCATACATAATGGACGCATGACACTATCATGATTTGCATTAAGGAGGTCAACTGAATCAGTGGACCGCCTGATTTTGCATTAGATATGGACATATACACACACTGTGCATTTAAACATGAAAGCATTAAAAGTCTATAAGGACAATGGATGCCTGTGTTTGATGGTTGAGTAGATGGACGATTGGATGTTAGGATATACATTCTTCTTGACTTGAATATTTCGGGGTCGAAATCCTTTAACGAGGGGAGAATGTAACACCCCGTAATTCTATTAATATTAATATTCACAAATTAAAGAATAACTAATCTCAAACGTGAGAATTGTGGGAAACGGGTTGCACCATTGTGTTCGTCTCGGAATTCTGGTTGAAATAGAGTCCGAGTTTGCGTGATTTGGACTTCGTATGAAGAAGTTATAGCCATCGGAAGTTTCAGAAAATTCAAAACAAATTTCAGAAAATTTAAATTTCAAATTCGGAGTCAAATCAGGCTAGGCGGGAAAATTCCCGCCCAGCACCCCAGGTCGACTGGGGAGTCAACTGGGCAGTCGACCCCCCCCCCCCCAGGTCGACTGAGGATTCAACCTGGGTGTCGACCTGGTCAGTCGGCTAGGGTTTTGACAGAGCCCAATCTTGAGCTGCTGATGTGTCTTTAGGGCTGAGTTGGCAAATTTAATGGTTCAGTTTAGTTCTGAGTTGATCTGACGGTCTAAATAAATCCTAAACTCTATAAATACCTAGGTAGTCTCTCACTCTAATTCACATGAAAAATAGAATAGCTACCGTCATACCGCCGCCATGGAACTCAGTCTAGCCGTCGCCAACTAAGAAGGAAGAAAAGCTAATCAAATTCTAATTCTACTCAACTCTAAAGCAAATCAAGACTCTCTTTTCTTCTCTAAATTGTGAGTATGATGATCTTAACAAGATTATTATTAAATTAATTAGATTAAGTTATGAATGGCTTATGAGTGAATGATGTAAATTGTCATATATGTTGTTGTAAACCTTGTGCTATCATGTATGTTGTAAATTCTATGTTACGTGATGATGATATCCTATATGTTGTAAATCATGCTATGATGATATTGTATAGGTTGTAGTTTCCTATGCTAAATTGTGATAAATCATACATGTTATAAAGCCATGATGTTATTGTCAATGCTAGTTAGTTCATGTTAATCAAATCGTAATGTTGATATTATTTGGGCTATGTTGATCTATATGACAAGTCACATATGCAAGTTTAGATTGATTAGTAAAGATTGTGAACATATGCCATGACATCTATTTAGATCTAGAATTATGACGTCTAGAATTATGCTATGACATATGTGAATTCTATGTATTAGATGCTAGTTCACACCATCATTATGTTGCATAAAACCCCATATGCAAGTTCATACATGAATTTGGGTTATATCATGTAAGTTGTGACATTTAACAAGTTGACACCTCTAGATCCTTAACATGTGTAGTTTATGCAAGTTTCACTCCTATTATGATTGGATTATTTTATTTTATTTGTCTATATGTTGTGATAATTTATCTTTGTGCTATGAGTTAGGCTATTCGAGTCTAACGTATACTTTGCGTTGAATAAGCGAACGTATAAACGTGGGGTAGGGGTAATATTAAGGATTTAATATTAAGAAGTTGGGGGTGCAATTGATATGATTTTGCATGCCATGAATGGATGGCCGTAATTGAGTCAATTATGGACATCATTAAAACTGGACTTAATTAATAATTTGAATAGGGAATTATTAAAACTGGGGTAAAAGATTATAAGTGATAATCAATGCTTAGGACACGAGGTTGGACTCGTTTGTGACGTAAACCTGCCCGGACCCACCCGGCAAATCCAGTGGTCACAAATGTCAGCCCAATGTGAGAGGTCCTAGGCCTAAACTAAAGCATAACAGTTGTAAAGACACGAGGTTAGACTCTTTTATGGTGTAAGACTGCCCGGACCCGCCCGACAAATCCAGCTGCCATAAATGCCAGTCTAATGTGAGAGGTCTTTATGAGGTTATGGCCTGAATGAATTAAGAAATACTTAACCAGATAAACATGTAAGGTGGGACATGGGGGTTAAGTAGGTGCCTTGGGTGGCATGAGGAATCTAGTGGGTGCCCTTAGTGGCATGTGAAATACGATTAGTAAGACTTAACCAAACACACATGTAAATGAACATGACTAAGAGGGTTAAGTGGGATGTACTAGTGGACAAGCTTAGGTGGGTAGCTTGTGGGGGCCCATTTCCACCAGTATCCCAAACGTATCTTTGTGGTCTTGACCCAAGTCGAGGACGGGACACGCATGCTGGGTTTGACTATAAGAGGCCAAAACGGGGAGCGTAGGCAACGCAAGTCCAACGTGTTTCATATGCGTGTGTGGATCCGGGCTGGTAGGTAAGACGTTGTTGCATCGTGTAGGTATATGCCGTGCATTCTCAAGTTGTATCGGGTTGCCACTTTACGGGAGTGATACACCCCACTGTGGGGCCAGCACGGGTATCTACGAGTAGGGAGCCGATCAAAAGTGGGTAGTGGGGTACACCTAGTGGAGATAGGGGCAGACATCACCTATGTAGACAGCTAGGGGTACGCAAGGATATTTATATAGTTTCTGTGTGAAGCAAGCGGGATCAACCATTAGGGTGACTGGTGCGGTGCAGTGTAGGAATGTGCGGTGCAGTGTAGTAATTAGGTGTGCCTTTAACGTTATCTTTATTTGCTCTTCCATACCTAATAGTTCATAGACATTTACTTGTCTTCCAGCTTATGCCTTAGTCTAGTTACTTTGATAATAGTATTGGTAGAATTATCGTACTCGCCAGACTTTATGTCTGACCCCCTCCATTTCTATCCTTTTCCCCCTCCAGGTCCTCAGGTTGGGCCCAGCTCTAGTGGAGTTTGATTGGATTGCTTTATCTCTCTTTGGAAAGCTTGGACCGTTGAAGTAAAGTCAAGCTTGTTATCTTCTTTAATGGCTATTTGTGTAATGGGATTATGTATTTTGTTTTATCAAGATGGATATTGTACTTGACTCTGATTTATGGTTTTATGATGTAACAAACATGTTTAAATTCCGCTGCAATAAAATGAAGTTTTAGATTTCCAAGTACTACTTATTATCTGTCTTGCTGTAATTTTTCTGTTCTATATTCACTTAAAACCTCCATGGAAGTTAATGCATTCCCTTTGTGAGTGACATTAATGGATGTGGGGTGTTACATATCCCGATTTTTCTCTTCCACTAGAAAGATACTGTAACGACCCGGATTTTCAACCGTTGAATTCTGAATATTTAAATTTGTTTAAATATTTTATTTGAATTATATATAGGAATTTATTTAATAAAACGATATTTAAATGTATAATTTATAATATAATTTAAAATGAGCTCGTAAAGTCGTGGCAGTTCGTAATTTAACGTTTTGAACTTCAATTAGATATACAGGATCCAAGATAAGTCGGATTTCTTTGAAACAAGAAACGTTCGAATCTATTTGATTATATTTTTCTAATGGAAGAGAAAAATCAAGTTTTCATATTGTAGATTTTGTTTTATATGCAAATCAAATATTTAAATAGTCGTTGTAGAATCGTTTATGGACCATAACGGTTTAGTTAATATAACTAGAGATTGGTTACGAATTTGGACAAGATTCTTTTGAGGCGTAGTTATAATTTAATTTTTAGAATTTTAATAATTTTTTTAATTAATTAAATATGGAACTTTTTATTTGGAATATTTTGCACCCTATATCAATATTTTGGGGTTTCATAATATAAGTTAAACTATCGATATTATTATATTTTTGGGATCGTGACACCTCGCTGGACACGATCGCTTTCTTACTTCTGTCCGTAACGACTCGGACAGGAAGGTAATTATAGACAACAAAGTTCAAAAATTCTTTTTATAAACTACTTGGCCAAACCATTTTGTTCCTTCCGACTGAAGCAAGCTAAGTCCACAGCGATAAAACAAAACATATACCTATATTAACATACGTAATAGTTAAGCTATCAACAAAGTGTCGTAAAGTTTTACTTGCCAAGATTTGATGAACCATTCCTGGTCAAGCCCTTCAAAACCGTGCTTTGCAAACCAACCAAATTAAATTAACCAAAAATTCTAATTAACAAGCCATAACTTCAACAGTTGTCACTTAAAAGTTTTAAACTAACAAGAATAAAATAAAAAGGGAACCACTTTACACTGTGCACCTCAACAATGTTTTCAACTCTGTGCTCTCCACACCAATTAGTCTCCGTGCATCCCAAGCTGTTTTAACACCGTGCTCTCCAAGCACTTCAGAACAACGTAGCCTCTATGCCTTAGAACCATGCATCCCAATCCTCTTCGTATTTAAATACTGACATATCTCGTACTCTTTCCTATTTTCCTCCAGTAAACCACCAAATAGAAATCACTGCTTCAAGATAATCATTTAAATTCAAAGAAAACTTCTTAAATTTCAAAACCCATATATTCGAAATTCTTATGCTTTACTCTTGCAACCAGTATGAGTCTTATATGGTTCGAACGAAAATTTCTTAGGTTCGATTAGTTCACCGTTGCACCTAGGGTTCGCATATTTGGGGATTTGAAGTCTTGGTTCATGAATCAAGCGATATATGAGTTGATTATGGTGGAGAGTAGCTTCTGCGGATATTATTTTGTGGGATACGATCATTTAAAGGATCGATGTTCACTGAATGGCACGGAAGTCCGCCTGTGAACGTGATATTAGGACCGAGTGCGAGCTGTTTCTATCGGCTATGTGTGAATGAAGATTTTGAAATGGAGTGAAGGGGAGGAGCGGTTTCCGGATGATGGGAACAATGCATAATAATGGGTTCTTTTCCTATACCCTGGTAATAATGTTTAAAACAAATACTATTTGAGTTATTAGTTAATAACGTGGTGAGTTGTTTGGTTGACAAAAATGTTTGGTGAAGATCGCTAGGGCGGTTCAGTGGAGCTCGAGTTGTTCGGTTGGCACATAAGTATCGATAGTATTCAATGTGGAAGGATGTGGTATTGTCAGTTTGGGGAGTTCACATGAAACAGTGCATCGTTGGTCTTTGAACTGTGAAGAACTGGAGCAGCAAAGGGAAGAGAGTATTCGGTTAAGTGTTCATTAGCAGGGTGAAAGGACGATGTCAGGATCAGCAAGGGAGTATCAAGTTAAGTTTGTAGTGATGGCCAAGATGTAGTTCATTTAGCAGCTGCTTTTGAGTTTGATTTGGGCTGTTACACCTACAACTGCTGGAGTCAAAGTTAATTGGCGTGATGCACATGTTGGACTGTGCTTCATTGGGTTGCAATTGTGGGGAGTGCATCTTTCCTTTACCTGATGTATTCGGCTTATAATATGTCCGTTTAACCGAAAGGGAGGGAGCATCAGGAATTTTTCCTGGTAGTAAGGAAAACGCATGATTTGGCGCCCCTAATTAGGTAATTATGAGCATAATGACGGTATTAGTTAAATATAAAGATTAGTTAATGTGAATATATTTCTATGAAATAATTAATTTATAGAATCATGTAATGTTTTCATACGTTTACAGAAATTCATGAAACAAGGTCACGTAGGAACCATAGCAACGAGGTCTAAATCGTGAAAGCGACGCCACTGAAAATAGAAGTACTGGAATCTCGTAGAAAAATCAAATGCTGTTGATTTTAAAGCGAAACAGAAGCAGTACTGTCAACTGCAAATCAAAGTGACTGAACTCACTAACTCTGATTTGTTTATATTTTATATAAACAAGTATTAAATTTATTTATATTAATTTTTATACTGTGTGATGGTCGCTTGGTTGAATAGTTGGTAAAATTGGTTGATAGGATTATCTCGTTGATCGATTATTAGTTCTGATATTTCATATTGATGTGAAATAATATTATTGATGTTATTAACATCTGTGGATGTAGGGAAACAGGTTGGAGGGATCCAACTGGATTCCTCAACATTTTATTTACTGTTTTATTTATTGTGATATATGATTGGTAATTGATAATGTTATGGTTGAATTACACTGGCCCCATAATTTGGTTAATTGCCGTAAAATATTTTAGAATGGAGAAATGAAAATTAAGATTTTAAAAGGGAATTATTTCAAAATATAAAAAGTAGATTTCAAATGGATTCAAAATAGAAACTTATTTAATAAATATATAAAGTAGTTAGACTTATAAATGATGTTTATAAATAAAGTGAAATATCTATCACTGGATAATGTAAAAATATAAATTCAAGTTGGATTTTTATATAAGCAAAGTGGAATTCGGTGTTGACAACGATATTTGAAGTGGGATTTAAACGCAGTAGTGGTAAAAGAGATTTGAGTTGAGAAAAAGAAAATTCAAATGGAAATTTGAGTAAGAAATCAGTTTCAAAAGGAAACGATGGGTTTTATTCCAAATTTGGAATATAAAATAAATTGAGATAAATCAAATGGATTAATAAACGAGAAGTGTTAATTGAGTACAGTTCTATAAACAGAGTTTATAAGTGAAATAGAATATAATGGGGCTTTAAAATATATTCGATAACTAGAAGTAGAGCAGTAATGATACTTACAAACAAAAATCAAGTTGATTTGAATAAGTGAGTTTAGATTCCTATTAAGGAATGAAATTCATATTTGAAAATGAATAACAGTTTGAAAGAAAATGTTACGAATGAAATGGTTTTAAGGGTTTTGTAAATTATAAACAGCGATTTTAGCGTTGTTGTTATAATAACTGTTTTGTAAATCTTAATAGCGATCTTAACGCTATTGCTATAATAAATGTTCCAAAATTCTAGACAGCGATTGTAACGTTGTTGTTAAAAGCAATGTTTTATAAATCAAATATTTGGAAATAACGATTATAATGCTACCGTTATAATCAATATTTTTCTGCAAAGGAAGTGTGTTCTTAGATCAAATCCGAGAGTCGCGTAAGCGACGGTTTGTTTAAAATTGTAAGCTTTGACTATTTCAAAGTTGAGAATGTGGTTCAATTAAGGTCTGAGAGGTAATTATACCCCAACTTGATTGACTTCATGATCGATGGAGGAATGGTTAAGGTTCGATGGTGAAACTTGGTTATGCAATATGGTTAGCTAATAAATGATTAGTGGGTTGAGTTATAATAACGATGGTTTATAACATTGCGTTAATTTGAATTGTTTTCCCAAATAAAATGAGAGATATTTTCTACACATAGAAAATGAAATGAATTGTCAACGAGTAATTAAGAGACAGGAATTGGAGATAATAATTTAATGAGAAATTAAATAAAAAGGGGGCCCAGTGTTGTTTGATGCTTGACCGGTAGGATTTCCAATTGGAAATTGGACCGTTGATTGTATGGATGTTTCTTTGATATTTAAATCATCGGCTATCAAAGTTTTTGATCTATTTTATACCTCCGTTGTCAATGTGGAGAGACCGGGATCAGATTTAATATCTGAAAACCACTTCGTATTGGTATAAGCGTTATGAACCAACTTGTGCTGAAGATAATCGAAGACGGAGTAAAATGCAAGGGCTGTTCTGTTAACCCTAGGTAAAAATTACCCAAGATGGATTAATAGAACGGTGCCTTCGGTTTGTCCAGACCAAGGACAACTTGTATGGACGAGTGTTTGACAGAATATTTCCAAAGGGATTACGTATGTTGATTCCTTCAGACGTACGAAGTTGGTGGCAAAGAAGGGAAACTTCTTTAGCCTAACAATCTGAGTATTTTTATGGGAACCAATTAGTGATTTCCAATGGATCTGACGATGTGGCATTCAAAGTGAATTGTGGCCAGATGTTCTGGAAGATAATTCAAGCCTCAAGCCTCACAACCGGGAATTGACAAAAAAAATCGGGCAGGCAACATGGCTATGTGGGTCGCTCCCATTAGGATGTATAATCACCTATCTAGAGAAATTCCATTTGCTTCTTTAATCTATCGATGTTGTCCCTTTCGGGAAACAGTTGCTGATCCCAACCGTTGGTGATATACATTCGATACACTCAAGCGAAATGAGTGGTCGGTCATGTGTGGGCCGGGTTGCAAGACGTTCTTGTTGAACCCAGTGTATTCATCTCCAGAGATACACTATCGACAGGTTGTCCCATACCTTGTCATGTTGGAAATCCAATCTCCAATAAGCGCCCTGCAGTTTTTGATTTTATATTATATATGGAGCGTGAGATGCAAGCGTTCCGCTAGATTCTATTTATTTGATGTAGACACTATTATAATATCACTGGATTTGATATCAAAATATTTTTGGGTTATCGTAAGATAAAAACCATCCGTGTTTATGTGTGGATTGTTCTTACAATTATCTTTTCTTTCAAAAGGATTTTTTTTAAAGTTAAACTAATAGTTGGAGTTTACTCACACCGGTCCCATGACTAACCCAGAGTTTATTTTGTTTTGTTTTCCTTAAACTCTTGGGTGTCCAAATTTGTACGGGCAGTCAAGTAGTCGGGAGGTTACAGATTCACTTGGAGGTATTCGAAGCTAGAGGCTTCATCAGTTGGCTATAGACTACCATATTTTCTGCCATGTACTATGTTGTATCTGGAAACAAGAGTTTATAACTATTCCAGGGATAACTGTTGTGCTCTGATGATGGTATGTATATACAATTACTGATTTGTATTTCAAAAGTTATGTTATATAATATATTTTATTCGTTCCGCTGTGAGTTTGTGATCTTCGTTTTTCTTATATTCTAATATTTCTTTCTTTCTATTTCTCATCCTCTAACTTCTTTCTAATAATGATTCGTGTTTCTATGCAATTTGGGTTGGATGTGTGGTGTTATTAGTCGACTCAAACAGTACGGAAATTCGGGTCATTACAGATATACTTCACCAGCTCCTAACGTTTCTTGTTTTACGAAAATCCGATTTAAAATGGACCCTGTATATTCAGTTGAAGTTCAAAGCGCCAAATAGCGAACTGCCGTGCCATTTCGAGCTCGATTATAATTATAATATAATTATACGTTCAACTGTCGTTCAAATAATATATTCGTTAATATAATTCAACTCTAAATTGAATTATATATTATAAATGATCCAATTCACACTATATTGTGAATTCCACTATTTCCGACTATTTCAGAATTAAATATATTATTTTATTATTTATAATAATTAAATATTCAATGTTATTTAATTAAATAACTATTTAAATCTTTATATCACTATTTAAATAATTAAATAAATTAATTATTATACCATAAAAATACGGGACATTACAAAATCCAATTGATGCGGAACTAAAAATCTTATGATAATTAATCATTATGGATTAAATAAAATTAATTTTGTTGAAATCCGACATCGTTCGAAAAATGAGTTTTCTTAAATTCCATATTAAATATATATAATATAATTAACTCAAAAATAAACAAATCAATTGATAATAAATTATTATTATTAATATATGGTAAAGACTATTAGAGTGTGGAACATTCGAGGGTTTCACCACGACTCTAAACTAGACCAATGCTAAAATATGATTTCTGAAAATAAATTGAGTGTACTTGCTGTTGTTGAAACAAAACTAAATCATGAATTGACAAATAGAGCTGCCAGATACATAAATCCAAGTTGGAATTTTATACATAACTTGAATGAATCCCCATATGGACGCATTTTGATCCTTTTTAATACCTTTGAAATCTTGCTAAAACCATTGCACTCCTCTGACCAGATGATTCATTGCCACACACTAAACCTGACTAATAAAACGTCCTACTTCCTTACCTTTATTTATGTTTATAACTCCTCTATCCGCAGACTTGCCTTGTTCAAAACCGTCATTTCTCTAAGATAGTCCAGTCGTCTTTAGTTTATTTTGGGGTATTTTAATAGTTGTTTTGAAGTCACTCAGAGGACTGGAGGTAAATCCTTATCTTTAAATGAAATCAAGACTCTTAAAGAAACTATTGATGACTCTAACCTTACCAAGATCAAATGTTCTGGTCTTCCTTACTCCTGGAACAACAAAAAAAGACATGGAACTAGAACCTTTTCCCTTATTGGTCATGATCTTTGCAATTCCAACTCCCTAACCGACTGATCTGCTTTATTCAGTGCTCAGCCCCCCACTCTTATCCTATCACTCTCCAATTATCCTCCACCTTAGAGAGCTTGATTTGAGAGGTTTTCCAAGTTTTAAATTAATTAATAACTGGGTTGATGAACCAGACCTCTTTAATTTTGTTAAAGGAGTATGGGAGAGACTTACTTTTGGAAATCCAATGGTTATTTTGCAGCTAAACTGAACTACATCAAGATTAAGCTTAGAGATTGGGCAAAAGAGAAGTTTGGCAGTGGAAGCATGTTTGCAAATGTTTTTTCTATCGAATTAGAAAACCATCAACAAAATATTGTAATAAAACTACAAGCGCATGACATATAATTGTTAGTACTGGGGCGAGTACGGATCAATCCGCAGGGAAAGAAATAATTTCAATCTTACTCAATCAAATTAAACCAAATTTTGGAATGTTTTAACTAACAAATACTAGAAACTAAATTGAGAAATAAATATGGGATTAGATAGCAATTTAGAGGCAAATTCCCTCTCATATTTATGTAAATTAATAAATATACGATCTATGATCTATATTTTTAAGATTAAGTGGCACAAATGTTTCATTTGTCATAAGTATGGTTCATTTATATTATTAGTTAAATAACATAAACTATCAAACTATAACACAACAATTAAACCACTCACTGTACCCATGAAAATGAAAGCAAAGAAAAAACTATTTTGAGTACAATCTACGAACTATTAATTAGAATTATAGACCATCAAATTTTGTTTTTACTTTCATTTCAAAATCAATAACCACTTAGCAAATATTGATGTAAATTGTGTTTATATTGAATAAGAATAGCTTATTTGCATATGCAACATAAACTATCAAACCCACTTGTATAAACTTACATCAAAATCCACTACCATGAAGCAAAAATTAGAGAGATCACAAATTATACAAATGTTGAACATACATAAAATTAGAGAGCTTCATTACCCCTAAATTGTATGGATTTGGCTACTCATATGTGTTATCAAATCAACATCTATAAGTTTCAACATAAACATAAACAAAACAAAAGAAAAAAATCTAATTAACAACAACAAAATAAAAAAAACTACATGTATAAAATTAAACTATACTAATGCATAAAGTAAATAACAAGAATTAAATGAATACGAAATAAAATTGCATTAAAATGAAAATTACATAAGAGGGAAATGGCTAAGAAGCCATGAAAGAAAAGGAGAGCTTCTCCTCTAAACTTGACTAACTCCCAGCCACCATTTACATCAACATAAAGGGGGTATTTATACATGAGTAAAACCCTAATTCAACTTTTAGCATGATACCAAAAATTCCCCTTCATGAAGCTTTAATTGGTCTTTAGCTACTAATGATTCATTAAAATTGTATGAAGCCTTTTTTGTCTCCACTTGCCAGTATATTAGCCTTTGATTGTTCCATTAAAGAAAGAAAGAGAGTGAGTGGACCCTCCACCAATCTTCTATGTGAATTAATTCCTTCTACACTGGTTGATATCCTCTTTGTCCATGCATATCTCTCATTAAAAAACTTGTATTTGTAGCCAAATTACTACAAAACAACATGAAAAATGAACAAGTAAATTGTAACGACTCAGATTTCACTCGGACCTAATCGATTGCTAAATCAACCAAGACCGTTCAAAAACCCGGATACGCTAACTTTGGGCATACAACAACATCAGAACAACAACATAAAACTTTATAAACATTATAATAATGTTATATCAGAGTACAGAATATATCAGAGTACATCGAATAAAATACAACGGAAGATTAATTTACAATAAACTTGATACAATGCAGTGGAAGACTATCAATGCTCTGGACACAGCTTTAAGTTTCGATCCAGAATCCTGCTCAAAATATCTGCAAAATAAGCTGCTCGACTGCCCGTGTGGAAAAGAGGGCACCCAAGTTTGCAAATGCAGCAAACTACAGGTCAGTCATGGGACTGGTATGAGAATTCTTACTTAACTTATCAAATAATAAGGCTAATCACAGGACCACTCCGCTAACGCGGAACGGGTTTACTCCATTGGATTGCCAGTGCATAAATAACGTAAATCGTTAAACAACGCAATGCTTTTTAGAAAAATGAAACCATTATAAGACTCAAGTCCTATCACACAATGCAACGCAAAAAAGAGGATAGAGTTTTACCTTATAATGGTCCAAAAATGCTTGATACGATAAAACAGATTTGATATTATTATTAGTGTATATATGTTTCAAAAACATTTAAATCATAATGTATCAATTATAGACGACATAACTACCATATACTATGTCGCCATACTAGTTATACAATCAAAACCGTAAGGTGTCGTATTGGAAGTTGGATTTCCATCATGAACCAGATAAAAATGACTATTCTTACTCGTACACAAATTTAATGTTTAACTCAACAAATAAAATGAATATCTTTATTTGTTTACAAATTCAATGTTTAATTTGACAAATAAAAATGACTACTTGAATTTGTCCACAAATTCAATGTTTAATTTGATAAATAAAAATGAATACTTTAATTTGTCGACAAATCTAATTCAACATAACTAAATAAAATGATACATTTGTTTGTCGACAATTCTAATTACTCATAAAAATGATATTTTTATGTTGACGCTTCCAACTCAACATAACAAATAAAAATGATAATTTTATGTTGACAATTTCTATTTCAACTTAACAAATAAAAATGATGATTTTAATTGTTAACAATTTCTATTTAACAAAAATGGTATTTTTGTTTTTAACTATTTCATTTCAACAAAACATGATATTTTGGTTTCAACTCTTTTATTTCAACCAAAATATAAATTTTACATCAATTCTAATTTCAACAAAAATGACAAATTTTATTCTAACATGACATATTTTATTTACAAAATATGATTTCTACATGAATGACATATTTGTTGACCAAATATGATTTCTACATAAATGACATTTATTCTGATATAACATTCCTAACAAAAATGACATTTTTAACATGACATGACATTATTCTAACATAAATGACATTATAACATGACATTATTCCAACATAAATGATGTTATAAGATGATATTATTCTAACATAAATGATGTTTTTAATTAACATGACATACAATAACAAAAATGATGTTTTTCTAACTAAATGACCTATTTATTTACAAAATAGGTTTTAATCTAAATGACAAATTTATTTGGCAAATATGTTCTAATCTAGATGACATATTTTTGTGTAACATAATATGATTCTAAATAAAATGATATTTTTATTTTCGACATAACCTGACGTTATCTAGATAAATGACATTTTTAATCCAATATAACATTTCTAATAAAAGTGATATTTTTAATCCAATATAACATTTTTAACAAAAGTGATATTTTAATAATGCTAACATTTTATACAACAAAAATGGTATTTTTATATTGACCATAATCTAATTCAACAAAATTGAAATTTTGTCCTAATGTAACATCTTATAACAAAAGTGTTATTTTTATTCTCATGCAACATTTTATAACAAAAATGTTATTTTTTCTAACATGACAATTTCTAACAAAAATGTTATTTTTATCTAACATGACAATTTCTGACAAAAATGTTATTTTTATCTAACATGACAGTTTCTAATAAAAATGTTATTTTTATCTAACATGACATTTTCTAATAAAAATGTTTATTTTATCTAACATGAAGACTTCTAACAAAAATGTTTATTTTATCTAACATGAAGATTTCTAAAAAATGTTTATTTTATTTAACATGAAGATTTTTAACAAAAATGTTTATTTTTTTCTAACATGAAGATTTCTAACAGAAATGTTTATTTTATCTAACATGAAGATTTCTAACAAAAATGTTTATTTGTATTCTAAACTAAAATGGTAAAGGCAATATTTTGACGAACAACATATATTTTGATCTAACCATACATCACATCCAAAAATCAATCAATCTCAAATTTTTATACAGCGTATAATAATAACATAATCACAATCAATTCAAATATATATTTACTTATTTAATTATTTAAATTTTAAAATGAGAAATCTCACATTGATTTTTATTCTGACAAAAATTGTAGATAGCTCTGTTTCTGTCCCTGTCAGTTTCATCACGTAGATCTCCTCTCCACGATTCTAGCGGATCTGAAATCATTTGATTTCATTTTCGTTTTCATAAGTTATGACACTTCAAATATTAAACAATTAAATAGAATAATTAGTTTAATAATTAATTACTTTGAACCTTAATCATATAAAATTAGTTCGTTCTTCTTCCTCTGTTACGCACTCTTCAGGTTGAAGGACCCATCGCGCTTGACATCCTCTCGTCCCTATCGCACCAACCACAAACCGCCGGACCCACATCCAGACCTCCCACTCCGACCGCCTATACCCGCTCCACCTCCGCCACGAGTTCTGGCGAACTACCCTGACCACGGCGACTGGAAAACGGTCGCGAAAACTACGACTTTAAGGCAATAATTCATGCAAATTACTCAATGGAAAATGAACACGTCCGTACAGAATTGAAGAACAGAAAATTCTCGTCAGTTTTCGATTTGGAATCATGGATTAATTCGAAGAGGAGCGACGGTCGGTGGAGCGGGTTTGGGGATCGCCCCCCCCCCCCTTTTTTTTTTTTTTTTTTGAAACAGCGTTGACTGAATGAGGGGAGAGAGAAGACAAGGGGGTTTACATAAATATTTATATATTTTATTATTTTTAAAATTTAAAAAGTAACTTTTTCATTCGAACTCGGAACGAGACCCACCGCCTGTCGTCCATAGCTAATTACCCCCATTCCGAACACAATGGAATATGTATCGTAAGCTGATTTGATCGTTTCGATCAGTTTTCGTCAAAATCAACATATAACTCTATATATTGAATTTGAACGTGCATTTCAATTTACCGGGGCCACATACGAACTCTAAAAATTCCCGAAAAATATTTTCTAGCTTTGTATTGACGATACGGTCCTAACAAAACTAATTTCGTCAAATTCCGAGACCGTTTGAAAAATGGCCATTTTCCAGTCGATTAAATTCAACTGAAACAGGTCAAACCCATTTTCCTTTGCCATGCTCACATATTGATTCGAAAAATTATGAAATTTGAAACCTAGCAATAACTTGACATCGCGGATCCAACAAAAGTGGTTTCATCGAAATCTGAGGTCGTTTGCAAAATGGCTATTTTCAATGGCCCGAATTCCATAGCGACTATTCTGAAATTTCAACTGGACATAACTTTTTATCCCCGTTATGAAATTTCGATTTTTCGGATTCGTTGGAAAGATATTCCCAATTAGATTCAAATATTTTTGGTTTCACTAAAATCCGGTTTATTTTGCACCCAATATATTCATTTGAAATTTGAAATCGAATTATCGAACTACCGCGCCATTTTCAATTCCTTTTATAATTTAAAATAAATATTTATATTCTAACGACGATCTATATAATATATACGTTTGAATTCTATTCAAAATAAATTTCTCGTCGTTATTATTTAAAATAATTCATTTTAAATAATCAAAATTCGCTAAAATTGCCAAAATAATTTTTTTAAATTGGCTCGGATTTCCGGGTTATTACATGGCGGCTAGGTTATGATATTAATGTTTCAGTATGATCATATATTTATAATATTATAATGTTTAATTCTTTGATTTTCATAAAAGCCCATTAACTTATACTAGCTCCAAATTCAGCCCAACCAATGTTGCCCCTAGCCAAATACCCACCTTCCGGACACAATGGACAAAGTCCCGTCAGCCCGTTTGATCGTCTCAGCCCACTTTTCTTTATTTTAAAATATAAAACATTTAATTATTTAATCTAAATGTACATTTAAATTTACCGGGGCCACATACTGACTCTGAAAATTACAAAAAAATTATTTCTAGTTATGTTTTAGCGATACGGTCCTAACAAAACTAATTTCGTCGAATTTTAAGATCGTTTGAAAAATGGCCATTTTCTGGTTGATTAATTTTGACTGAAATTGACAAAACACATTTATGTTTACTATGCTCACATGTTAATTCCAAAAATTATGAAAATTTAAACCTGGCAATAATTTGACATTCCGAATCCAAAAAAAGAAGTTTCGTTGAAAACGAAGGTCATTTGCAAAATGGCCATTTTTAATATTAAAATATATATATAAATTCTATAGCGACTATTCTAAATATTCAACTGACCATAACTTTTTGTTCCCGCTATGAAATTTAATTTTTCAGATTCGTTGGAAAAATATTTTTAAATGGAATTTAATATTTTTGGTTTTACCACTGTCCGGTTTATTTTGCATCCTGTACAGTCAGTCAAAGTTCAAATTCAAATTTTCAAACTACCGCGCTATTTCTAGCTCGTTTTAAAATAAAAATAAATATATTCGTTCTATCTTCGATTAAAATAAATTTTTGATCATTATTATATTTAAAAATCCATAAAAAATTAAATTGGCTCCCAAAATTCTGGGTTGTTACATAAATGTTAACAAAAATAAATACGTGCACAAATGACTATTTTTCCTTAATATGAAGACATATGCATGATAATTTGAGAATTTTGGGTTTTTTGTTAAAACATGTAAAAATAGGTCACTTATGTTATTTATTTAACTAAAACAAGAATAAATGTTCATATTTACGTGCACATCAAATACCCTCACACATATCTTTTTATTCGTCCTCGAATAAAGTAAAATAACTAAGATAAATCCATTTTCGTAGGGAGTACGATTGCATTGAGCGTATGCAACAAGCCGTTAAACCTTTGTGCGTCCCCAGTAGGACGAGTATTGTCTCGTGAGGGTTTTCAGCTGATACTACCCACAAAATCCATATGTTAAATACAGAAAATATTTACAAAATGCACGATTAGAAAATATTTACAAGATGAATGCAAGTTTTCAAAAGAATATTTACAAATGGGTAATCTACTTTCAAATTTGACGTGAATGAGTGTAATGTCCCATATTTCTAGTGGTCAGATATTTAAATTATTTAAATATTATATTTGGAGTACTAATGGATTTTTAATATTTAATTAGTTTGTTTAAAACGAAGTTTTAACTTTAATTTATATATAATTTAAAACGAGCTCGAAATGGAGCGGTAGTTCATAATATTGAGTTTTTAACTTCAATTGAATATACAGAATCCATTTTAAGTCGTATTTCTATGAAATAAGAAGGATTAGAAACTTGTTGATTATAATTCTCTAACGAAAGAGAAAAATCCAGATTTCGGTTTTGTTTGCTCCAAATTTGGGACCAAACACCAAAGGTGTAAATACTACACTTCACCTATTCAGTAAGAATATGGAACCATGAAATCGCAAAATAAACGAATAAAAGCAAGTAAGAACACAAAGGAATTTTTATAGTGGTTCGATTCTCTATGAATCTACATCCACTTTCATCAAATCTCATTATAATATCCAAGCTTACAACATATGAATTTTCCCTCATTACAATCATTTCTCTCTCCTAACTCTATTTATGACTTAACTTCTCTTAAATTTGGTGAAGAAAGGGGAAGAAATTTAGCTTTGTAATGAATCTTCAATCACTTGTGTGCTTTGATCCTTTCTCATAATCTTTATAGATTTCATAATGAATTAGAATTCAATTTAGGCTTTAAAGAGGATTAGAGATCTTTTGAATGATGTTTGAGAGATTTATCTTATAGCTTGAATGAGATTGAAGGTGCTTAGATCCAATTGTAGAAAGCTCTCATGATCATTGACTTGGATTTGATCTTCATGAAGTTAGAAAAGTGTTAATGAATTCATAGAAGCCATTAGAGAAGTTGTAGAAGAGCTTTGAATTTGACGGAGTCTCCTCGTGAGAATGAATTTTCGGTCCCCCTTCCAAATGAATTATGAGGGGTATTTATAGGTGATCTACAGACCAGATGGCAGTTTCGTAATTATACAGACAAACAACATAACTCATGTCGCCACCGACATAACTCATCTCAGCGACGACATGACTCATGTCGCATGGCGGGTTGGTTTCTCTATCCACTCATCAGAGCGGCATAGCTTCTAGTGCGGCACGTCTAACGACTTGACTCCTTATAATACCAAGCGAAATGGCGTTGTGGCGGCATGACTTTATTCTGTTGTGGTCCCTGCGGTATGAACGACATGACGCCTCGACTTAGGCATGATTTAGTTCCATGTGACATTATCTTATGATGCGGATTGACACAGCTTTACACAGTGAAATGCTTTTAATACCATGCCGCGGAGCGGCATGGTACATCTGTTATGAACGTGTAACGGCTTGATGTTGTGCAACGACCTGACTTCAGAAGGGTGGCACGTTGTGTGACCCACTTAATGTCGTTCACGACATGGTGAATAATGTGATGATCATTGCGGCTTTTCTTCATGTCGCAACACTGGTTTAACACCATATACAAGGCCGACATGACTTGACTCCGACTTATGTAGCTTGGAGCGACTTGGTGTGGTACGACACAGTAGTATGATCGAACTCTCTTCCTTATGACTCGGTTTTAACGACTTGGTCCCTTTTGTCTTGATATGCCTTTCAACGACTTGGCTAACTCGACATGGTTTAAGGTCGACATGAATAACATATGAGATAATAACTTGTGATATGACTTGAGGTTGACCTGGTTTTTGTGGATTGACATGGCGAGGTACGACTTATCTTGGTTACGGTATAACGTTAACCTCATTTCAATATCATATTTCATTCATGACTTGCACATCATGTTGCTGAACGTCATTGATAATAATAGCATAATGTCATGTCGCTATCTTTCATGAATCCCAAGTTTATTTTACGTCATTACATTAGAGCAGACTGTCTGTTGAATGCCTTAGCTTTCCTTAACGCCATAAAGTAAGTACCACATAGCTTGGAACGACTTAACCTTCTAGGATCACCTTGACGAACTACGACATGATTCAGAAGAGTCATGGTTGCGACATGGAGGTATATGATTTAGCTTTTATGATTTGATACGGATTGTGATGACCTGGCTGATATGTTATAACTGGAGACGGCATGTGTAACACCCCGTAATTCTGTAACATTATGTTTCACAAATTAAAGAATAATTAATTTGAAAAAGAAGAATTAGGTAAAACATGTTGCGCCATTGCGTTCGTCTTGGAATTCTGCTTGAGATAGAGTCCGAGTTTGCGAAAACGAACTCTATATGAAGGAGATATCTTTAAATTAAATATTGCAGCAAAACATGAAAAAGAGGAATGACAAAAGAATAATGTTTAGCATTTTTCTAAGGTTTGTAAGTGAAATACTTAGTAGCTCATTTGGTTAGAACATGTGACTTGCATACAGGAGGTACAGAATTCGATCCCCGCCAGCGCCATATTTTTGTTTCAGGGGAATGGCTTAAAAGTGGCTTAGTGTGAACGCAGTTCAAAAAGTGGTTTAGTGTGAAAATGGTTAATTAGGAAGATAGATAAAAATAAATAAATATATATAATATATATATATATATATATAATATAAGACGTGTACGTATCATGTGGCGTACGTTGCGCATTTTTGGTTGTCAAGGATTGTTTTTTTTACGTGGCCTTCTCTAATTGGATTTATGACAAATTAAAAGTAAGAAAGATTTATTCATGTATAAATAAATATTTATATATTGGTAGTTAATGTATAAAGTAAAGTGAAAAAAATAATATTAAGTGGGTATTTATGTTCGGTTGATTGACAATAAATAATAAAAAAGAAAAGATGTACATTTGGTACATTAACATTAAAGTAGAAAGTTATTAATACAAATGCTGAGTCATTACTGAGTCATTCCTGACCTATTGCTGAGTCACTGGGATAACTCTATCTTGTCTAGATGGCCTTGATTGATTCTATGATGACCTAATGGCTCTAAAACACTCTGTGCGCCTATAAAAGAATGCCTAGAACTACGGTTTCTCCACACAAATTCTTTGAGCCGTCTACATGTTGTTTCTCTCTATTCTAAGCCTCCACCATTAAAATAAATCTTATTCTCCACTAAAACAAGTTATGGTTCTTCAAATTGAAGATTCAAATCAAGTTAAAGCTTCAAGGAGTGAAGCAGAGGCTAGTTCAACGGCTTCGAGCAACGTCACACGAATCACAACAAATCACCACAACGCTATCTTATTATCCTTTTCTAAAATCGATCAATGTAAGTTAGTTACTTTTTAGATTTGAACGCCTAGATCTATTTATGACATGAAATCAAATGGATATGAGAATATGCCTGATCCTTTCATTCGAATCTGTGTTTGTACTTGCCTTTGGATCGGATTCAGGACTATTGTGATTAATTACCAAGGAGACTATGCCTATGCCTATGACTATGAACATAAGACTATGCCTATTACTACGAACATAAGACCGTTAACTATGACTATGATTATGATTCATAAATTTGGGACTATTGCATATGATCCATGACTATGAGACTACTACCTATGACTATGATTGGGAAACTATCATGGTTAGTCGTACATGACTATTGTGGTTAATTGCCTATAACTATTGTAGTTAGTGGCTTATGCCTATTCCCATTAACTTATTAAGTTGTACTTAGAACTGGCATTAAGTTGGGCCAAATCACCTATGCTTATTCCCTTAATTATGTTGGATCTCATATTTAGGGTGTAACTTGTCTAGTTTATTCCTATTTACTGTTATATACATCGAACCTATTGGAACCATTATTTTTGTATTTGGTTCATTCTTGCATGTCTATTCTTTTATGTCAATTCTCGTGCTTATCCCTATTCCTTTTGTTAGTTTCAATTCATGAGTACTCAGAAACTTGTTAAATCATGTTATACGTACGATTACGACACGGGAATTTGGGCGTAGCTTAATTAAGATAATTTGGCATAACAAATATGATGGCATAATCTGAATTGGTTATAATCGTACATAATTTACATGCATATTAGACTTGGGCGTAAATGGTAAAATTGTTAATTGGCCGCAAAGTATGTAATTGGCTTGTAAACCAAGTTTTGGGCACAAGCTGTAAACTAGAATATTAAATCTAGTTTTAACATGAATTGTAAGTTTGGATATTTAATCTAGATTGGGTGTAAAATGTAAATAGGAACATTAAACTAGATTAGGCTTAACTATTGATTTGGAACGCCAAATATATGACATAGTGATTTTGGGCATGACTATTATGGCGAGTTTGGGAAGGTGGGGTATAGCCTATTCTGATTAATAACTTGAAATTACATGTAATTGTCATGTTTAACATAATCACGGTTAACGACACTTAATTTGGTATAATTTACATACCAAAAATTATAAACATAATTTAGAGGGAAAGTGGGCCATAATAATAAATATTGATAATTTACATTAAAAGAGTAATTATGGCATAAGTAAATTGGGAATAATTTACATATAGAATTTGCCATAAATGAGAAATGTGTACATTATAGAAAATATGAATAGGCTTAACCCGAGGTTAGATTGAGTTGTGGTGTAAAACTGCCCGGACCCGCCCAGTTGTCCAGTAACCACAACAATACCTATCTAATGTGAGAGGTTAAGGCATTGAGCCTAATAAGAACCCGAGGTTAGACTGAGTTGCGGTGTAAAGCTGCCCGGAACCGACCGGCACATCCAGTGACTGCAACAATACCTGTCTAATGTGAGTGGTTGGTGCTTTGATAAATGAATTAAAGCTAAGACAAAATTTGGTAGGGTTAAGTTAATTTTAGAACACTTAACTAATTTAACATGTTAATTAGACAAGTGGGTAAGGTTAAGTAAATTTAGAACGCTTAACCATTATAACATGTTAATTAAACAAGTGGGTGAGGTTAAGTACATTTAGGACACTTAACCGATATAACATGTTAGTTAAACAGACAGTAGGGTTAAGTTAACTAACGTAACACTTAACCAATATATATATATATATATAACATGATATGTGGTAGGGTTAAGTAACACAAGAGGATACACTTAACCAGCATAACATGATTTGTGGTAGGATTAAGTTTATACAAGAGGGCAACACTTAACCATAGTAACATGACAAGTACATGGGTTAAGTTAACTTGAATTGATTGATGACACTTAACCAATATAACATGGTAAACGGGTGGGGTTAAGTTAATATGAACACTTAACCAACATAACATGACGAGTAGGAGGGTTAAGTACATATCGGGTTGGTGGGTTATATCAGTAAATATAGGTCCACGCACTTAACCATTAAATACACGTGCTTGGATCTGTAGAAGGGTTAAGTACACGTCAGGGTTGGTGGGTAATTTTAGTAAATATAGCCCACAAACTTAACCATTAAGAAACCCTAGTAACGGTGACCCATTTCAGCAGTAACCCACATAAATGTATCATGGTACCCTGAAACTAGGCAGGGTGGGGCACGATTACTGGGCTGATTATAAGCGGTCAAAGCGACGGCGGTTGGTGCAGCAGTGTAGGTTCTAACGAAGTGCGGGCGTGCACACACTCCTTAAGCAGAAAAAAGCAGGCACTGAGCATCAGTAGTATACACTATGCACTCTAGAGTTGTGTCGGGTCGCTACCATGGAACTTGATACACCCCATGGTGGGACCAGCATAGGTATCTACAATCAAGTGGGGGCCGTATGACACATGTGAATATGCGAGTAGGGAGCCGATCGATAGGGTAGTAAGGGTACATCGAACATATTCATGGCAATTGGGCTGATTGAGGTGAAATCCTCATAATCGATGTACACCTGAAGGCTACCATAATTGCGGGGATTGGTATCACGTTGTAATTGTTATCATTGAATACAGATTACTAGTTGGGACACTAGTTAGGCGGTACAGAGACATAGAAATCCGAATAACAGGGTAGTGGCGAGGTAGAGAAAGAGTAGAAGCGCATCCAGTTTATCTTGCCTTATCATATCTTATGCTTATCCTTTGTTATCTTGTTATCCTTATTATTATGGTTATGTCTTGTATCCAGTTAATTCATGTTATGTTGTTTTTACCTGTTCACATGCTGAAAGTAACTGAACTTACCAGGCTTTATGTCTGACTCTGTTTTCTTTCGTCTTCTTTTCTTCTGTTTCCCTCCCCCCTGGGAGTCAGGGAGGAAACACTTCTTCTTAGCTTGGATTCTTGTTGCTTCAAGATCATCATGTGTTGCTTTGGACTCAGTCCCATTTCAGCTATGGCTTGCTTTGCTCTATTGGGGAATATTATTGTCATTTATGCTTCTTTATTTTATTAAACAAGATAGATACTTTGGTATTGTAAACAATATTTGTACAAGCTGTTTTATAATAAAGTAAAGTTTCATTTTCCGCTGTTTTATTTGTCTGTCTTGTAATTGATCTGCATTTTTTACCCAAAGCGCTCCACCAAAGTTAAGGCATTCCCTTAGTGAGTGACCTTGACGGAGGCGGGATGTTTCACTTGGTATCAGAGCGAGGATACCGGATTAGATAAAAGATTTGAAAAATTACCTCTAAAACAGTTTTAAAAGAAGCATTTTTCAAAAGAAAATTTTGTTTTAAAGCCATATTCCCCAAAGCCATATGCATTATCTTTTGATCCTCTGTTTGAATCCTTGTTTCCTTCTTTCTTGAGTCTTTGGGGCTCCTGGCTTTCTTGGAGGTCACCTCATCGTGACATGGTTCTGTAGGCTTGACGAGACTACGACACTTGTCAAAGGACAAATAAGTGTCCGACTTCCATCTATAGCCGCAGTAGTTTCACCTACAGTTAATTTTCTTTCGAGCTTTGTAGGATTTTCCGTGTGATGGAGGCAGCTTTCGAGAGACTTGTCAACATGATTACACAAGGATGGTAAAGATGAGAATGAGGGAGACAGCCCAAGGATGAGAAATTCATGGATATGGACTTGGCCCATGAAGGAGGAAAGAATAGTAAAACACTAAGACAAGAGGAGGTATCTTTACGGTATAACGTCAAGGGCAAGTGCATGCTCTCACCGCCAGTGTACTTGAGAGAGAGGTAGTAAAGTTTCTGTTGGGAGTTTAGCTTTTCTTTTTGATCAGCCTGTTAGCACCCTTTTTATTTTAGCACTTCATATTCGTTTATACCCACTACCACAGTTGAGTCTCTACACCTTAGTACTTGTATAGTAGAAGATCCCATTTTAGTCTCAAATCCAATTGGTGGTTCGACCCATTTATCTTTGGTTTGTAAGGATATGAGAATAGCTAAAATTAAGTATTGGGTTTAAGCGTAATGCTTATGTTTTTGGGTTTCATGGGCTATGGGTTGATGCTAGGCATGAGTTGGTTAGCTAGTAATTGTGAAGGGAGGGTAGTTAGACTTTTGATTCGCCTCGGAAATACCCTCGAGATTCTGTGCGATCCTAAAGGATCAGTCAGGCCTAGCTACCTAGAATCACTTGATACATCTATCAACGGTTTGCGATCCGTTAGAGTAGTCCATGAGCAGCAGATGTTTTTGGTTAGGTTAGGGGTTTGTCCCCTAAAATGCGAGATAGACTTCCGCATATATCCAGTTAACAATGTTAAGCCAGTTATCCGATCAACAACAGTTTTGGAAATGGAGATCAAGAAGCTTCGCAATCGTGAAGGTTAATTAGTTAAGGTACAGTGGAGTGAAGCTCAAGAAGACGCGGCGTGGGAGACTGAAGATAAGACACACGTATCATACCCTTTTTCCTAAGGATATATCCTTGATCTTTTTGTAGGAATCTTATGCATACTTGTTTCTATCTTTTTAGGTATATCCTGTAGGTCATATCTTCGATCCTTAGGTAGGTATAAACCTATGGTTGAAACATGTGTTTGAGATATTTTATGTTTGGTGGATGCTAGTGTTTGCTAGTGGTTGCTCATGGATGCATTTACACACATTAGGCATTAGATCGGCTCAGTCACCTTTTCATATTGCATATGGATCCAAGTGCATATGTTTGTATATGGATTAAAACTTGATGTGTTATCATATGGATGTTGCATATGGATGAATGAATATGCACGCATATATTATTTACATGGCTAGGGATGCTTGCATACATATTGGACGCATGACACCCTCATAGTTCGCATTAAGGAGGTCAACTGAATCAGTAGACCACCTGATTTTGCATGAGATAAGAACATATACACACACCATGCATATGAACATGAAAGCATTAGAAATCTTTTTAAGGACAATGAATGCTTGTGATTGAATGATTGAGTAGATGGATGATTGGATGGTAGGACACATTCTTCCTAACTTGAAGATTTCGGGGACGAAATCCTTTAAGGGAGGATGAATGTAACACCCCGTAATTCTGTGACATTAAGTTTCACAAATTAAAGAATAATTAATTTGAAAAAGAAGAATTAGGTAAAACTGGTTGCGCCATTGCATTCGTCTCGGAATTCTGCTTGAGATAGAGTCCGAGTTTGTGAAAATCGGACTCCATATGAAGGAGATATCTTTTAATTAAATATTGCTGCAAAACATGAAAAAGAGGAACGAGAAAAGAATAATTTTTAGCATTGTTCTAAGGTTTGTAAGCAAAAGACTTAGTAGCTCGTTTGGTTAGAACATGTGACTTGCATAAAAGAGGTACAGAGTTCGATCCCCGCCAGTGCCATATTTTTGTTTTAGGGGAATGGCATAAATGTGGCTTAGTGTGAACGCAGTTCAAAAAGTGGTTTAGTGTGAAAATAATGGTTAATTAGGAAGGTAGATAAATATATATATATATATATATAAATATATATATGACGTGTACGCATCATGTGGTGTACGTTGCGCATTTTTGGTTGTCAAGGATTGTTTTTTTTACATGGCCTTCTCTAATTGGATTTATGACAAATTAAAAGTAAGAAAGATTTATTCAAGTATAAATAAATATTTATATATGGGTAGTTAATGTATACAGTAAACGGAAAATATATATATCTATTAAGTGGGTATTTATGTTCAGTTGATTGAAAATAAATAATAAAAAAAGAAAATATGTACATTTGGTACATTAACATTAAAGTAGAAAGTTATTAGTACAAATGCTTAGTCATTCCTGACCTATTGCTGAGTCACTGGGATTACTCTATCTTGTCTAGATGGCCTTGATTGATTCTATGATGATCTAATGGATCTAAAACACTCTCTGCACCTACAAAAGAATGCCTAGACCTAAGGATTCTCCACACAAATTCTTTGAGCCGTCTACATGTTGTTTCTCTCTATTCTAAGCCTCCACCATTAAAATAAATCTTATTCTCCACTAAAACAAGTTATGTTTCTTTTTCAAATTGGAGATTCAAATCAAGTTAAAGCTTCAAGGAGGGAAGCAGAGGCTAGTTCAATGGCTTCAAGCAACGTCACGCGAATCATAACAAATCACCACAACGCTATCTTATTATCCTTTCCTAAAACTGATCAATGTAAGTCAGTTACTTTTTAGTTTTGAATGACTAGATCTATTTGTGACATGAAATCAAATGGATATGAGAATATGCCTGATCCTTTCATTTGAATCTGTGTTTGTACTTGCTTTTGGACCGGATTGAGGACTATTGTGATTAATTACCAAGGAGACTATGCCCATGCCTATGACTATGAATATAAGATTATGCCTATGACTATGAACACAAGACTATGCCTATGACTATGAAAATAAGACTGTTGCCGATGACTATGACTATGATTCATAAATTTGGGACTATTGCCTATGATCCATGACAATGAGACTACTACCTATGACTATGATTGAGAAACTATTGTGGTTAGTCGTACATGACTATTGTGGTTAATTGCCTATAACTATTGTAATTAGTGGCTTATGCCTATTCCCATTAACCTATTAAGTTGTACTTAGAACTGACATTAAGTTGGGCCAAATCACCTATGCTTATTCCCTTAATTATGTTGGATGTCATATTTAGGGTGTAACTTGTCTAGTTTATTCCTGTTTACTGTTATGTACATCGAACCTATTGGAACCATTATTTTTGTATTTGGTTCATTCTTGCATGTCTATTCTTTTATGTCAATTCTCTTGCTTATCCCCTATTCCTTTTGTTAGTTTCATTTCATGAGTACTCAAAAACTTGTGAAATCATGTTACACATACGATTACATCGCGGGAATTCGGGTGTAGCTTAATTAAGATAATTTGGCATAACAAATATGATGGCATAATCTGAATTGGCTATAATCGTAACTAATTTACATACATATTAGACTTGGGCGTAAATGGTAAAATTGTTAATTGGCTGCTAAGTATGTAATTGGCTTGTAAACCAAGTTTTAGGCATAAACTGTAAACTAGAATACTAAATCTAGTTTTAACATGAATTGTAAGTTTGGATGTTTAATCTAGATTGAGTGTAAAATGTAAATAGTAACATTAAATCTAGATTAGGCTTAACTATTGATTTGGAACGCCAAATATATGACATAGTGATTTTGGGCATGACTATTAGGGCGAGTTTGGGAAGGTGGGCTATAGCCTATTCTGATTAATAACTTGAAATTACATGTAATTGTCATGTTTAGCATAATCATGGTTAGTGACACTTAATTTGGTATAATTTACATACCAAAAATTATAAACATGATTTAGAGGGAAAGTGGGCCGTAATAACAAATGTTGATAATTTATATTAAAAGAGTAATTATGGCATAAGTAAATTAGGAATAATTTACATATAGAATTTGTCCTAAATGAGAAATGTGTACATTGTAAAAAATATGAATAAGCCTAACCCGAGGTTAGATTGAGTTGTGGTGTAAAACTGCCCGGACCTGTCCGGCTGTCCAGTAACCACAACAATACCTACCTAATGTGAGAGGTTAAGGCATTGAGCCCAATAAGAACCCGAGGTTAGACTGAGTTGCGGTGTAAAGCTGCCCGGAACCGACCGGCACATCCAGTGACCGCAACAATACCTGTCTAATGTGAGTGGTTGGTGCTTTAATAAATGAATTAAAGCTAAGACAAGATTTGGTAGGGTTAAGTTAATTTTAGAACACTTAACCCATTTAACATGTTAATTAGACAAGTGGGTAAGGTTAAGTAAATTTAGAATGCGTAACCATTATAACATGTTATCTAGACAAGTGGGTGAGGTTAAGTACATTTAGGACACTTAACCAATATAACATGTTAGTTAAAAAGACAGTAGGGTTAAGTTAACTAAGGTAACACTTAACCAATATATATATATATATATATATATATATATATAACATGACGTGTGGTAGGTTTATGTAACACAAGAGGATACACTTAACCAGCATAACATGATTTGTGGCAGGATTAAGTTAATACAAGAGGGCAACACTTAACCATATTAACATGACAAGTAGATGGGTTAAGTTAACTTGAATTGACTGATGACACTTAACCAACATAACATGGTAAACGGGTGGGGTTAAGTTAATATGAACACTTAACCAACATAACATGAGGAGTAGGAGGGTTAATTACATATCGGGTTGGTGGGTAATATCAGTAAATATAGGCCCACACACTTAACCATTAAATACACGTGCTTGGATCTGTAGATGGGTTAAGTACACGTCAGGGTTGGTGGGTAATATCAGTAAATATAGGCCCACAAAGTTAACCATTAGGAAACCCTAGTAACGGGGACCCATTTCAGCAGTAACCCACATAGATGTATCATGGTACCCTGAAACTAGGCAGGGTGGGGCACGATTACTGGGCTGATTATAAGCGGTCAAAGCGACGACGGTTGGTGCAGCAGTGTAGGTTCTAACGGAGTGCGGGCGTGCACACACTCCGAAGCAGAAAAAGCAGGCACTGGGCATCAGTAGTATACACTTTGCACTCTAGTGTTGTGTCGGGTCGCTACCATGGGACTTGATACACCCCATGGTGGGACCATCATAGGTATCTACAATCAAGTGGGGGCTATATGACACATGTGAATGTGCGAGTAGGGAGCCGATCGATAGGGTAGTAAGGGTACATCGAACATATTCATGGCAATTGGGCTGATTGAGGTGGAATCCTCATAATCGATGTACACCTGAAGGCTACCATAATTGCGGGGATTGGGATCATATTGTAATTATTATCATTGTATACAGATTACTAGTTGGGACACTAGTTAGGTGGTACAGAGACATAGAAATCCAAATAATAGGGTAGTGGCGAGGCAGAGAAAGAGTAGAAGCGCATCCAGTTTATCTTGCCTTATCATATCTTATACTTATCCTTTGTTATCTTGTTATCCTTATTATTATGGTTATGTCTTGTATCCAGTTAATTCATGTCATGTTGTTTTTACCTATTCACATGCTGAAAGTAACTGAACTTACCAGGCTTTATGTCTGACTCTGTTTTCTTTCGTCTTCTTTTCTTCCGTCCCCCCCCCCCCCCCCAGGTAGTCAGGGAGGAAACTCTTCTGCTTAGCTTGGATTCTTGTTGCTTCAAGATCATCATGTGTTGCTTTGGACTCAGTCCCATTTCAGCTATGGCTTGCTTTGCTCTATAAGGGAATATTATTGTCATTTATGCTTCTTTATTTTATTAAACAAGATAGATAATTTAGTATTGTAAACAATATTTGTACAAGCTGTTTTATAATAAAGTAAAGTTTCATTTTATGCTGCTTTATTTGTCTGTCTTGTAATTGATCTGCATCTTTTACTCAAAGCGCTCCACCAAAGTTAAGGCATTCCCTTAGTGAGTGACCTTAACAGAGGCGGGGTATTTCAGCATGGTTCCTTTATTTCCCTACGACATGGCTTCAGAAACGACTTGGCATTTCACGTATCGAGCCCTACGAATTAACAAACAATGACATGACTTTGACAACACATTGAACATGTATTTTCATGGGTTAACATTTGCCCCTCGAAGTTCATGTTATTAGAAATTGCATGGGCTTCGAATCCTTATATTTTATGACATTTTTTCCATGTTTTTTAGTTAAGTCGTTAGGGTACTCTTGGGTTTATGTTGCAAGTCATCACCACGTCCCAACTCGTGCTGTCCTCTCCATGTTGCGTGAGACCCCCTAAGCCGTTTTGGGCTTTAATCTGAGCTGACCTTGGCCCAATTATTTCAGCACCCCGTATATTACTCCTGTAACGACAACGCATTTTGCCCGACCTTAATCGATCGCTAGATCGATCAAAGTCGTTCAAAACCCGCATACGTTAACTTTCGGAATACAATACATTAGAATAATAACAGTAGACTTTTATAAACACTACAATAATGTTACATTAGAGTACATAATATTAGAGTACATCGATAAATACAGCGGAAAATAATATTTACAATGAGTTTAATACATTGCAGAGGAAGACTTAATCTAATACAGCGGAAGGCTATCAATGCTCTGGACATAGCTTTAAGCTTCGATCCAGGATCCTGCTAAAGAGATAAATATCTGCAAAAAGCTACTCGACTGCCCGTGTGGAAAATATGGACACCCGAGTTTGCCAATGAAACAAACTACAGGTCAGTCATGGGACTGGTATGAGAAATCTAACTTAACTAATCTAATAATAATAAGGCTAATCACAGGACCACACCGCTAACGCGGAACGGGTTTACTCCATTAGATTGCTAGTGCATAGAATAAAGTAAATCGTTAAACAACGCAATGCTTTTTAGAAAAATGAAACCATTATAAGACTCAAGTCCCATCACACAATACAACGCAAACCGGAGGATAAAGTTTTACCTTATAATGGTAAAAAATGCTTGATACGGTAAAAACCGGATTTGATATTATTATTAGTGTATATATGTTTTTGATAAAAACATTTCAATCATAGTGTATCAATTATAGACAGCATAGCTACCATATACTATGTCACCGTACTAGTTCTGCAATCAAAACCGCATGGTGTTGTATTGGAAATTAGGTTTCCATCATGAATCGAGGCTAGGGATCGTCGTCTCCGATTTGAGACACTCTAGCAAATGCCTCAGGATTCCCCGCAGTGAACACTTGGAGCGATAGGGTCGGTCCACACCTATCGAAAGTGGATTAGTTATGCCTAAACACACGCTTCCCGGTCCTTTTGGACCTCCAGTATGACCACTTCCGACCTATAAATTCGAGGTACCTCATAATCCATCATCCACATAAGTAAAAATGTTAGGGCTGGTAGGTCACTTACACCACTCTAGCTAGAAAGAAACGTGTGCACTCCATACGGTCCATATCCCGTTCTTGACTCATACCGAGGTGTGAGGCTCGCGAAGTCACGCTATACACAAAGCTATGCCTAAACAGGCTATGCTTTGATCATCCCACAAGGCCCTGCTTTTCAACAAAAGCCTTGATCCATGCATCTTGGCATGCCACCTTGTCAATCCATACCATACCATTGATTTCTGCCAATATATAACCTCTAAGCTCGTACGTCTCAGAGAAGGGTGTTAACCACCAAATAGATATATATTTGGCAGAGATCAACGAATAAAATATAAAGGAATACAATGTCAGACATACGATCCATTTACAAGTCCGTTCTGGGTCTGAACGAAACCAGAGTCGCCTTATTCCGCCCGCCATATGTCCAAGGTGCTCGCATATCCGACAATCAACAAGTACGGCCGGATAGCTACCGCTGAAGCCGCTTCAAGGTAGCTACTCCCATCATGGGTCTCAGTAGCAACACATCCATTTGATGTGAAGATCGCAGGTCTTCAATCACCGTCTTCAAATCTTCGACTTTCATTGGTCGTATAACCATTTGAAATGAGATTGAACTCGGACTTTTCAAATGATCCTCAAATATATATATATATATATATATATTAAAATCATTCCATATCGTTATTAGTATTTAAGAACGATCTTTCGCTATTTTTAGATATAAAAATAGCTCAATTAATCTAACGACGCTTTGGGTCGATCAGTGGCCCTAGCGTTGTTTTTATCGAAATTTGATTTACACTTATCTCGAAATCTAACCATCGGATTTTGACGAAATTTATATCGTTGGAAAGCTCTTCCCAAAGCGGTCCTAACGGTTCCAGTTTTGAGAAAATCCAACGGTCAGATCTTTCGGTATAATCGTTTAATGTTACGATTGCCGAAACGCGAACTACCGCGCGTGTTTCATTTATTTTTAATTTATATTTATATATATAAATCTAAATCATTTGGTGATTTCAACTATAAAAATCCATTCTATTTATCGCATCTAAAATGATGATAAAAATATCACTTTTAATTTCTACTCTTTTTATCGCATCTACCATGATGATAAAAATGTCACTTTTATATCTCTGTTTTTATTTATATCTAAATTATAAATATAATTCACTTTTTAAAATTCATGTTTTTATTCACATCTAAAATGTGAATAAAATACTCCTTTTAATTTCATATTTTTATTCACATCTAAAATGTGAATTAAAAATATATTTTTCAATGTCATATTTTTATTCGTAACTAAATTACAAATAAAAATGTGCTTTATAAATTCATGTTTTTATTTGCAACTAGTTTGCAAATAAAAATTCACTTTTTAAAACGGTGTTTTTATTTACATATGAAATGCAAATAAAATGTACTTTTTATTTTCATATTTTTATTCACATTTAAAAAGTGAATAAAAATGTTCTTTTTATTTTTATATCTTTCATTCACATCTAGAAGTGAATAAAAATGTGCTTTACATATTTGCAACTAATTTGCAAATAAAAAGTGTAATTCCTTCCTATGTTTTATTTGCATCTAAAAATGCAAATAAAAAGTATAATTCTTTTTCTATGTCCTATTTTCATTTACACTAAATAGTTAATAAAAATGTCTCTTTTCTTATATCATGTTTTATTTACCTATATGTAAATAAAATATTCTTTTCTTTATCTCGTGCTTTATTTACCGTAAATTGTAAATAAATGTATTCTTTTCTTTTTCATGTTTATTTACACTAAATGTAAATAAAATAATCTTTTTCTTTAACTCATGTTTATTTACACTAAATGTAAATAAAATAATATTTTTATCTAACTCATGTTTATTTATTTGTAATTAATTTGTAATTAAAAAGGTGAAACTTCTTTCTCTATTTTGTTTGCATCTAAAAATGCAAACAAAAATATGTAAATCCTTTTTCTATGTTTTGTTTGCATTTAAAATGCAAACAAAAATATGTAATTCTTTTCTATGTTATATTTTATTTACACTAAATATAAATAAAATGTCCCTTTTCTGAATTTATGTTTTATTTACTCTGAATGTAAATAGATGTGATCTTTTCCCTTTTTCTTATTTATTTACCTAAACGTAAATAAATGTTTCTTTTACTTATTTTTATTTATTTACACCACATGTAAATAAATGTTCCCTTCTTTTTCTTATTATTTACACTACATGTAAATAAATGTGTCATCAGATTTTTTTCTTCTTTATATTCACATAGATAAAAATGTAAATAAAGGTGTTCCCATAATTTGTTATTTTTATTTACATAAGAAAATGAACATAAAATGTCATCGCAAAATTTGTTCTTTTTATTTGCATAGAAAATGTAAATAAAGGTCATCGCAAAGTTTGTTCTTATTGTCTACATAAAAAAATGTAAATAAAGGTCATCTTATATTTTGTTCTTTTTATTTTGCTCTTTTATTTACATAAGAAAATATAAATAAATCCTATTCACAAAATTGGTTCTTTTATTTACATAAGAAAATGTAAATAAACCCTATTCACAAAATTGGTTCTTTTATTTACATAAGAAAATGTAAATAAATCCTATTCACAAAATTGGTTCATTTATTTACATAAGAAAATGTAAATATATCCTATTCAGAAAATTGGTTCTTTTATTTACATAAGAAAATGTAAATAAATCCTATTCACAAAATTTGTTCTTTTATTTACATAAGAAAATGTAAATAAATGTATCTCATGTTTTCTAACATGTTTATTCACATAAAAAAATAAAAATAAAGTTTTCTTCATTTCTAACATGTTTAATATGTTAACAATTTTCTATGAATCTTAATGTCATATAAAAATGATGTTTTGTATGTTAACAATTTTCTATGAATTCTAATGTCATATAAAAATGATGTTTTATATGTTAACAATTTCTATGGTTTCTAATGTCATATAAAAATGATATTTTATATGTTAACATTTTTCTATGAATTCTAATGTCATATAAAAATGATATTTTATATGTTAACAATTTCTATGATTTCTATTTCATTCTTTACATTTGACAAAATGAATATTTTTGTCATCCAATCTTTTTGTCAACAACAAAATGATATATTCCTTTTACTTATTTTATTTTAACCATAATGAGATATTGGTTTACAACAATTTTATAATAACCAAAATGATATATTTGTTTTTCAACAATTTTATAATCACAACAAGACATATTTGTTTTCAATTATTCTATCTTAACAAACAAGATAAATTTTTTCAACAAAACAAACACGAACTGTTTATTTTCAACTATCCTATAACAATCAATATAATTCAATCAAGCAACAGATTGGTATAAGGGAATTCATCATTCCACATCAAATCACGAATAACACAAAATATTACTGCGCATGTGTAACACTAAGATTATAATTAACAAATTTAAATTATATAATTAAAGAAATAAAATTTCTCACATCGATTTGTCTGAACAGTTTATATCTGAATTTGCTCTGAATTTTGATTTGCTCCATTTCAGATCTAGTTTGATTCATTATGTAGATCTTGTTTCAAGGATTCCAACGCACTTCGTTTTTTTCAATTCTGAATTTCCAGTAAAAAGTTATAGAGATTCAAACATTTTATACTTTGATTATATAATTAATAAAATTAATTAACAATTAGGTTTCAAACCTTCTTCCCAATCATATGCTTATGTAACCCACGAGACTGTGAAACCCAAACTTCAATGCCCTAGGGCTTCCGACCGTTCGAACTAGAAGCCGTCGGACTTCCATCAGACTTCACCACAACGAGCGTCGTCGCCTTAGCTTCCACTTCCCCCAATCATGGCCAGCTCGCACTCGTCCTCGGCCCGCAGTTCTGCTCCAAGCGTCGGCGGTCTACAGCAAGAAATTGACCCCGACCCTCATCAGAATTCGATCTTAGCCGTACCAATGGAAAGAGCAAGGAAGACACTTTGATTTTTTTGCTTTGAATTTCTGAAATTAATTGAGGGATTGGGAGTAAGAATCGAATTAAAATCAGTGTTTCTTGGTCATTGAAATTTGATGATGGCAGCTGTGTATTGTAGAGGGAGGATTAGGGTTGAGGATTAGTGAATATATTTATATTATTTAATTAGTTAATTAGCCCGGTAAGGCTCGTTTAGCAACTTTGTCCAATTTCAGCCCAACGACTATCGTTCATACCTATTAACCTCTATTCCGGACTCATCTGGCTATGTCTCACAAGCCCAAACAACTGTTTTGACCCAGTTTTCTTTAATTTGAAATTTAAGTCTTTTATTTTAATTCAACCGTACAAATAAATTCACTAGGGCCACAAATTAACTTCAAAAATTTCAAAAAAATGTATTTTTGGCTTTCTTTTGACGATACGGTCCTAACAAAACTAATTTTGTTGAATTCTGAGACTGTTTGAAAAATGGCTATTTTCCAGTCGATAAAAATTAACTAAAGTTGACAAAACACAAATCTTTCCGCCACGGTCACATATTAATTCTAAAAATTATGAAAATTTAAACTTAACCATATTTTGACAATTTGGATCCAACAAAAGTGGTTTCATCGAAAACAGAGGCTGCTTGCAAAATTACTATTTCTAAGGCCAATATATTATATTAAAATATGTATAAATTCTACAGCGACTTTTCTAAATTTTAAACTGGACATAACTTTCTGTTTATAAAGTGAAATTTCAATTCCTTACATCCGTTAGAAAGATGTGATTAAACAGATTTAAATATTTTTGGTTTTTACTGAAATCCGATTTATTTTGAGTCCTGTACATTCAGTTAAAGTTTAAAATCAAAATTTCAAATTGCAGCGCTATTTTAAACTCCTTTTATAATTAAATTAAATTTATTCGTTTTAACTTCGATTGAAATAAATTTTTAGTCGTTATTATTTAAAATAAATCATTTTAAATATCCAAAATCCCTTAAAATTTCTATAATAAAAAATTTGAATTGGCCCCAAAATTCTGGGTTGTTACAATCTCTCCCACTTAAAATCTTTTCGTCCTCGAAAAGGAACGAAGCTAAAAATTGTTTAACTAACCAACTCAGTTTTATTTTTTTTATTAATTTCAATAATTTTATTAGCTAAACTAATATTCACACATCACAACCATCAATCAATTAGTTGATTAGCTTCTCAAATATATATAACTTTTATATATTTAAAAATCATATTTTCTAAGAATGGATTATATATATATATAATCACAAATACGTTAATTATAACTTGTCACTCTCAACTCATTCTAGGGCATTACTAACCCTATCTCTAATGAGTTTTCTCATTCTAGGATACTACTGATCCTATCTCTAATGAGTATTCTTATTGGATATTACTAATCCAATCTCTGATGAGTCTTTTATTCAGTTCTAACGAGTTGTACCCCAAAGATTTGAGCCAACCAGAGCTCTGATATCAACTGTAACGACAACACATTTTGCCCGACCTTAATCGATCACTAGATCGATCAAAATCGTTCAAAACCCGCATACGTTAACTTTGAGAATACAATACACTAGAACAATAACAATATACTTTTATAAACATTACAATAATGTCACATCAGAGTACAGAATATCAGAGTACATCGATAAATACAGCGGAAAATAATATTTTCAATGAATTTAATACATTGTAGCGGAAGACTTAAACTGATACAGCGGAAGGCAATCAATACTCTGGCAAAGCTTTAAGCTTCGATCCAGGATCCTGCTAAAGAGATAAATATCTGCAAAAAGCTACTCGACTACCCGTGTGGAAAATATGGGCACCCGAGTTTGCAAGTGAAACAAACTACAGGTCAGTCATGGGACTGGTATGAGAAACCTAATTTAAATAATCTAATAATAAGCTAATTACAGGACCACGCATCTAACGCGGAACGGGTTTACTCCATAGGATTGCCAATGCATAAAATAAATAAATCGTTAAACAACGCAATGCTTTTTAGAAAAATGAAATCATTATAAGACTCAAGTCTTACCACACAATGCAACGCAAACTGGAGGATAGAGTTTTACCTTATAATGGTTAAAAATACTTGATACGATAAAAACCGGAATTGATATTATTATTTGTGTATATTTGTTTTTAATAAATACATTTCAATCATAATGTATCAATCCTAGACGGCATAGCTACCATATACTATGTCGCCATACTAGTTCTACAATCAAAACCGCATGGTGTCGTATTGTAAATTGGGTTTCCATCATGAATCGAGGCTAGGGATCGTCCTCTCCGATTCGAGACACTCTAGCAAATGCCTCAGGATTCCCCGCAGTGAACCCTTGGAGCGATAGGGCCGGTCCACACATGTCGAAAGTGGATTAGTTATGCCTGAACACACGCTTCCCGGTCCTTTTGGACATCCAGTATGACCACTTCCAGCCTATAAATCCGAGATACCTCATAATCCATCATCCACGTAAGTAAAATTGTCAGGGATGGTAGGTCACTGACACCACTCTAGCTAGAAAGAAACGTGTGCACTCCCTATGGTCCATATCCCTTTTTGACTCATACCGGGGTGTGAGGCTCGCGAAGTCACGCTATACCCAAAGCTATGCCTAAACAGGCTATGCTTTGCTTATCCCACAAGGCCCTGCTTTTCAAAAAAAAGCCTTGATTCATGCATCTTGGCATGCCACCTTGTCAATCCATACCATACCATTGATTTCTGCCAATATATAACCTCTAAGCTCGTACGTCTTAGAGAAGGGTGTTAACCACCAAACAGATATATATTTGGCAGAGATCAACAAATACAGTATAAAGGAATACAACGTCAGACATACGATTAATTTACAAGTCCGTTCTGGGTCTGAATGAAACCGGAGTTGCCTTATTCCGCCCCCCATATGTCCAATACAGAGGTGAGGTGCTCGCATATCCGACAATCAACAAGTATGGTCGGATGGCTATCACTGAAGCCCCTTCAAGGTAGCTACTCCCATCATGGATCTCAGTAGCAACACATCCATTCGACGTGAAGATCGGCGATCTTCAATCACCGTCTTCAAATCTTCGACTTTCAATCGTCGTATAATCATTTGAAATGAGATTAAACTCGGACTTTTCAAATGATCCTCGAATATATATATATATATATATATATATATATTAAAATCATCCCATATCGTTATTAGTATTTAAGAACGATCTATCGCTATTTTTAGATATAAAAATAGCTCAATTAATCTAACGACGCTTTGGGTCGATCGGCGGCCCTGGCGCTATTTTTATCGAAATTTGATTTACAGTTATCTCGAAATCTAACCGTCGGATTTTGACGAAATTTATATCATTGGAAAGCTCTTCCCAAAGCGGTCCTAACGGTTCAAGTTTTGGGAAAATCCAACGGTCGGATCTTTCGGTATAATCGTTTAAAGTTACGATTGCCGAAACGCGAACTGCCGCGTGTGTTTCGTTTATTTTTAATTTATATTTATATATATAAATCTAAATCATTTGGTGATTTCAACTATAAAAATTCATTCTTTTTATCACATCTAAAAAGATGATAAAAATATCACTTTTAATTTCTACTCATTTTATCGCATCTACCATGATGATAAAAATGTCACTTTTATATCTCAGTTTTTATTTATATCTAAATTATAAATAAAATCCACTTTTTAAAATTCATGTTTTTATTCACATCTAAAATATGAATAAAATACTCCTTTTAATTTCATGGTTTTATTCACATCTAAAACGTGAATAAAAATATATTTTTCAATGTCATATTTTTATTCGTAACTTAATTACAAATAAAAATGTGCTTTATAAATTCATGTTTTTATTTGTAACTAGTTTGCAAATAAAAATTCACTTTTGAAAACGGTGTTTTTATTTACATATGAAATGCAAATAAAATGTACTTTTTATTTTCATATTTTTATTTACATCTAAAAAGTGAATAAAAATGTTCTTTTAATTTGTATATCTTTCATTCACATCTAGAAAGTGAATAAAAATGTGCTTTACATATTTGCAACTAATTTGCAAATAAAAAGTGTAATTCCTTCCTATGTTTTATTTGCATCTAAAAATGCAAATAAAAAGTATAGTTCTTTTTCTATGTCCTATTTTCATTTACACTAAATAGTAAATAAAAATGTCTCTTTTCTTACATCATGTTTTATTTACCTATATGTAAATAAAATATTCTTTTCTTTATCTCGTACTTTATTTACCGTAAATTGTAAATAAATGTATTCTTTTTCTTTTTCATGTTTATTTACCTAAATGTAAATAAAATAATCTTTTTCTTTAACTCATGTTTATTTACACTAAATGTAAATAAAATAATCTTTTTATCTAACTCATGTTTATTTACACTAAATGTAAATAAAATAATCTTTTTCTTTAACATGTTTATTTATTTGTAATTAATTTGCAATTAAAAAGGTGTAATTTCTTTCTCTATTTTGTTTGCATCTAAAATTGCAAACAAAAATATGTAATTCCTTTTTCTATGTTTTGTTTGCATCTAAAAATGCAAACAAAAATATGTAATTCTTTTCTATGTTATATTTCATTTACACTAATTATAAATAAAATGTCCCTTTTCTGAATTTATGTTTTATTTACTCTAAATGTAAATAGATGTGATCTTTTCCCTTTTTCTTATTTATTTACCTAAACATAAATAAATGTTTCTTTTACTTATTTTTATTTATTTACACTACATGTAAATAAATGTTCCCTTCTTTTTCTTATTATTTACACTACATGTAAATAAATGTGTCTTCAGATTTTCTTCTTCTTTATATTCACATAGATAAAAATGTAAATAAAGGTGTTCACATAATTTGTTCTTTTCATTTACATAAGAAAATGCAAATAAAATGTCATCGCAAAATTTGTTCTTTTTATTTACATAGAAAATGTAAATAAAGGTCATCGCAATGTTTGTTCTTTTTATTTACATAAGAAAATGTAAATAAAGGTCATCTTATATTTTGTTCTTTTTTTTTTTCGTTTATTTACATAAGAAAATGTAAATAAATCCTATTCACAAAATTGGTTCTTTTATTTACATAAGAAAATGTAAATAAATCCTAGTCACAAAATTGGTTCTTTTATTTACATAAGAAAATGTAAATAAATCCTATTCACAAAATTGGTTCTTTTATTTACATAAGAAAATGTAAATAAATCCTATTCACAAAATTGGTTCTTTTATTTACATAAGAAAATGTATATAAATCCTATTCACAAAATTGGTTCTTTTATTTACATAAGAAAATTTAAATAAATCCTATTCACAAAATTGGTTCTTTTATCTACATAAGAAAATGTAAATAAATCCTATTCACAAAATTGGTTCTTTTATTTACGTAAGAAAATGTAAATAAATCCTATCCACAAAATTCGTTCATTTATTTACATAAAAAATGTAAATAAATCCTATTCACAAAATTGGTTCATTTATTTACATAACAAAATGTAAATAAATCCTATTCACAAAATTGGTTTATTTATTTACATAAGAAAATGTAAATCCTATTCACAAAATTGGTTCATTTATTTACATAAGAAAATGTAAATAAATCCTATTCACTAAATTGGTTCTTTTATTTACATAAGAAAATGTAAATAAATCCTATTCACAAAATTGGTTCTTTTATTCACATAAGAAAATGTAAATAAATGTATCTCATGTTTTCTAACATGTTTATTCACATAAAAATAAAATAAAGTTTTCTTCTTTTCTAACATGTTTAATATGTTAACAATTTTCTATGAATTCTAGTGTCATATAAAAATGATGTTTTATATGTTAACAATTTCTATGCTTTCTAATGTCATATAAAAATGATATTTTATATGTTAATAATTTTCTATGAATTCTAATGTCATATAAAAATGATATTTTATATGTTAACAATTTATATGATTTCTATTTCATTCTTTACATTTGACAAAATGAATATTTTGTCATTTAATCTTTTTGTCAACAACAAAATGATATAATCCTTTTACTTATTTTATTTTAACCATAATGAGATATTGGTTTACAACAATTTTATAATAACCAAAATGACATATTTGTTTTTCAACAATTTTATAATCACAACAAGACATATTTGTTTTCAATTATTCTATCTTAACAAACAAGATATATTTGTTTCAACAAAACAAACACGAATTATTTATTTTCAACTATCCTATAACAATCAAAATAATTCAATTAAGCAACAGATCGGTATAAGGGAATTCATCAATCCACATCAAATCATGAATAACACAAAATATTGCAGCGCATGTGTAACATTAAGATTATAATTAACAAATTTAAATTATATAATTAAAGAAATAGAATTTCTCACATCGATTTGTCTGAACAGTTCATATCCGAATTTGCTTTGAATTTTGATTTGCTCCATTTCAGATCTAGTTTGATTCATTGTGTAGATCTTGTTTCAAGGATTCCAACACACTTCGTTTTTTTCAATTCTGAATTTCCAGTAAAAATTTATAGAGATTTAAACATTTTATACTTTGATTATATAATTAATAAAATTAATTAACAATTAGGTTTCAAACCTTCTTCCCAATCATATGCTTATGTAACCCACGAGACTGTGAAACCCAAACTTCAATGCCCTAAGGCTTCCGACCATTCAACCTAGAAGTCGTCGGACTTCCATCAGACTTCACCACAACGAGCGTCGCCGCCTTAGCTTCCACCTCCCCCAATCGTGGCCAGCTCGCACT
Source organism: Allium sativum (assembly GCA_030737875.1). Classification (NCBI taxonomy): domain Eukaryota; kingdom Viridiplantae; phylum Streptophyta; class Magnoliopsida; order Asparagales; family Amaryllidaceae; genus Allium; species Allium sativum. The sequence continues at coordinate 102,436,697 of CM060909.1, forward strand.
CATCCTCGGCCCCCAGTTTTGCTCCAAACGTCGTCGGTCTACAGCAAGAAATCGGCCCCAACCCTCATCAGAATTCGATCTTAGTCGTACCAATGGAAAGAGCAAGGAAGACACTTTGATTTTTGTGCTTTCAATTTCCGAAATTAATTGAGGGATTGGGAGTAAGAATCGAATTAAAATTGGTGTTTCTTGCCCATTGAAATTTGATGATGGTGGTTGTGTATTGTAGAGGGAGGATTAGGGTTGAGGATTAGTGAATATATTTATATTATTTAATTAGTTAATTAGCCCATTAAGGCCCGTTTACCAACTTTGTCCAATTTCAGCCCAACGACTATCGTATTTACCTATTAACCCCTATTCTGGACTCATCTGGATATGTCCCGCAAGCCCAAATGACTGTTTTGACCTAGTTTTCTTTAATTTAAAATTTAAGTCTTTTATTTTTAATTCAACCGTACAAATAAATTCACCGGGGCAACAAATTAACTTCAAAATTTTCAAAAAAAATTATTTTTGGCTTTCTTTTGACGATACGGTCCTAACAAAACTAATTTTGTCAAATTTTGAGACTGTTTGAAAAATGGCTATTTTCCTATCGATTAAAATTAGTGAATATTAGGCACACATCCCTAAAACGAAACTTAATTAGGCTCACATCCGGTCCTAAACTTATTGTAAATTAGGTCCCTATTTTTCAAAAACATATAAAAAATATAAAAAATATATTAAAAAACCATGTAAATTCGTATTTAATTAAAACAATTAATCGTGAAAAAAATCAGATCAAAAAAAATTAAAAACAACGTCAAAATCATGAAATACAGAAAATCAACGAAATGCAGTAAATTGCATCAAAACATGCATATAAATCGATTAGTTGCATACATGTATGCATTTATTTCAAATCTGCGTCAAAACTGCAGTATAAATGCATACATGTATGCACATATTGTTAAAACATGCATCTGCTGATGCATTTATTTAAAAACTGCATACCTACGTGCAACTTATTCACGTTTGCATATATTTTGACATATATGCACACATGTATGCAGTTATATAGAAAAATTGCATACATGTATGCAATTTTTCAAACAGGCGTGCATAAATATATGCATGTGTATTCGAATAGTTGCATAAATGTATGCAACTATTCGTAAAAGTTGCATACATTTATGCAACTTTTTTTTTTAATTTCTGTGGACTTCCGAGAATATTTATAGATTTTAGATTTTTTTTTTTTTTTTAAGTTATAGCGCCTGAAAATTTGGACAGAAAACGAAAGAGGCGGAGGTATGGAAAGTGGCAGGCGGAAGATTCCATGCGGCAGCTAAAATAGGGGGCGGGTTTACAGAGAAAACATTACAGGGATGTGGTGTGAATTTAAAACTTGCAAATAGTTGCATACATGTATGCAACTTTTGCCAATAGTTGCATACATGTATGCAAGTATTTCTGAAGCTGTTTTAGTTGAAAATGTATGCAGAAACTTGCATACATGTGTGCAACTATTTGAAATACTTGCACACATGTATGCAAGTATTTACATGTGAAAATAAAATGTGTGCAGAAACTTGCATACATGTATGCAACTATTTTAAATACTTGCACACATGTATGCAAGTATTGCATGTAAAAATATAACAGAGAAATACTTGCACAGATGAATGCAAGTATTCCAAATATGTGCATGATTTGATGCAAATTACTGCATTTTTCGTTGTTTTCTGTATTTTTTTGATTTTGATGCATGTTTTGATTTTATTATGATCTGAATTTTTGGGCGAGTACATGTTTAATTTAAATACGAATTATCGTGATTTTTTTATAATTTTTTTATATTTTTTTATGAATTTTCGAAAAATAGGGACTAAATTTACAATAAGTTTATGACCGGGTTTTTTTTTATATTTTGAAACTTAATAGGGACCTCTAAAAAACGCACCCTTAAAATTAACTAAAATTGACAAAACACAAATCTTTCTGCCACGGTCACATATTAATTCTAAAAATTATGAAAAATTAAACTAAACCATATTTTGACATTCTGGATCCAACAAAAGTGGTTTCGTCGAAAACAGAGGTCGTTTGCAAAATGACTATTTTTAAGGCCAATATATTATATTAAGTGAAAATTAGGCACACATCCCTAAAACGAAACTTAATTAGGCTCACATCCGGTCTAACTTTTCATGTAAATTAGGTCCCTATTTTTAAAAACATATAAAATAATATAAAAAAATCATGAAAATTCATTATTAAATAAAACACGTTCACGCCAAAAAAATCAGGTGGAAAAACAATCGATAATCATGTCAAAATCAAAAAATACACAAAATAGCGGAAAATGCAGTAAAATGCATGAAAACATGCACATATTTCAAATATTTGCATACATGTATGCACATATTGCCATGCCCATGGTCTTTCGACGCATTACCGTATACAAGTATGCAGCTATTCTGAATAATTGCATACTTATATATGCAACTATGCAGCAGGCATGCAGATTTTTTTTGCATGTGTATTTAAATAGTTGCATACATGTATGCAACTATTAGTAATAGTTGCGTACATGTATGCAACTATTAGTAATAGTTGCATACATGTATGCAACTTTTTTTTTTGATTTGTGTGGATTGAGGGGAATATTTCCAAATTTTAGAATTTTTTTTAATGCAAGAGCGCATTTTTTGGGTGCAAAAATGGAAAAGGCGAAGTGGAAGGCACAGGAAGTTGGAAGGAACAAAAAAAATTGGGCGGCAGCTCAAAAGGAGGGGGCAAAAACGAATGGTAAACTTTGTCCCTTTCTTTTATTTCGCCTTTTTGATTTTTTGAAAAAAAATGCGCTACAATGTAAAAAAAATCTAAAATCTGGAAATATTAGCAAAAGTTCACGGAAATTAAAAAAAAAAACTTGTATACATGTATATAACTATTTGACATACTTGCACACATGTATGCAAGTTTTGCATGTAAAAATATGAAGTGAAAATTTTTCCTGAAGATTGTTGCACACTTGTATGCAAGAATCTGTTTACCTTGCATACATGTATGCAAAAAAACAAACGCACATTCAACATTTGAAAATACTTGCACAGATGAATGCAAGTACTGCAAATATGTGCATGATTTGATGCAAATTACTGCATTTTTTGCTGTTTTATTGTATTTTTTGATTTTGATGCATTTTTGGATTTTTTTACGAGCTGGTTTTTTGGGTGAGTACATGTTTGAATTAAATGCGAATTTTCGTGATTTTTTATATTTTTTTAGTGTACTTTCATAAAATAGGGACTAAGTTTACATGAAAAGTTGGACCGGATGTGAGCCTAATTTTAAAACTTAATAGGGACCTATGAAAAACGGACCTTTATATTAAAATATATATAAATTCTACAGCAGCTTTTCTAAATTTTAAACTGGACATAACTTTCTATTTATAAAGTGAAATTTCAATTTCTTATATCCATTAGAAAGATATGATTAAACAGATTTAAATATCTTTGGTTTTACTGAAATCCGATTTATTTTGAGTCCTGTACATTCAGTTAAAGTTTAAAATCAAAATTTCAAACTACAGCGCTATTTTAAACTCCTTTTATAGTTAAATTAAATTTATTCATTTTAACTTCGATTGAAATAAATTTTAGTCGTTATTATTTAAAATAAATCATTTTAAATATCCAAAATCCCTTAAATTTTGTAAAATAAAAAATTTAAATTGGCCCCAAAATTCCGGGTTGTTACAACTTCTAACCCGTATGTTCATTCCTACTCCTCTTTTTATTCTAAGGTTTTATCTCGTTAATGGCGGATTGAGTTAGAGATATCATCGCCTTTCTCACAAGTGATCTATTCAACCAAGTCGACGTCTTCTTCTTAATTATCGCGACCAAATTCTAAATGACTTCGACGAACTCCATCAGCCCGATTCAATACCTAGGCTATCGATTTTTGGAGAATTCTTCCTTCAACAAATACTCCCAGAACTTATCGTAAGTAACTTTTGGATTTGAATTCTTCTTTGTTCTTCTGAATGATTAGATTTGTACAGGATTCCAGGATTTTTACTTATTTATATAAGATTCCAGGATTTTGGCTGTTTTGTGTTATTAAGATGCTTGCGAATCAAAAACGAGTTGAACCATAATGAGTGTACTTGTGTATGAGGGTTCTGAAATTTTTTAATTCTCCTTAAACCCCTAATTTTATGTAATACATACGATTTGCATTTTATGTCGTTCCAACGACATGAGTTCCAGACCATGCTTAGCTGACTTAAGTTTCCTTAATGACTTGGTTTTCCTTTTAATCTATCCCCATTGTTGTCATGGTTTGTTCATGCCGCTTATACGATTTTGATAACCATGCCCAAATCATGAGTTTTATTGTTTTATCTTAGATATTGTATGATTCTTCTTAAAGCCAGAACCTTCGTACCGTCGTTGAATTGCTTTTCAAATTGCAAGTTATGAGTTGACATGGGTCTCAGGTCATGGATCGACATGAATTTCATGTCGTGAACCGACATGAATCCCATACCGTGGGAGCGTCTTGAGCATGTCGTCGTGTCGCTATTACGGTATGGTAATCATGTCAGTTTGACTTACCCCTAATGCCGTTGAACGACTCAATTCAAAGTCTATCACCTTTGTCTTTATGCTTTTACGTGTTTTGGTGAGTTTAAGCTTGAATAGGACCACTTAGCGCTTTGAAAATCTTAGAACGACCTAAAGCCTTGATTGCTTCTAACAACCCAAAACCCTGATTGGTTTCAAAGAACCACATTGTCTTAACAGGGTTGAACACTTTTGCACATGCTCTTCCTCTTTTTTTTCTTTATGAGTGCAGTTGCTTATGCAGGATGTCTTCTAGCCATAACAAGATGAAGGGTCCTTTGAAGGAGGATGATTCTCGGAAACGTCGTAAATCAAATGAGCCAACAGATGCTTACTCTACTTCGAACCCTCCTGCTTATAATGCTCCATCTCTTGAAGACCTGCGAGCCATCATGGATAGACCTCGCTATGCTTCCGAACCATGTCATCCTGAACTTGCTAGTCGATTCAAAGGATGGTGCTTACAGGGTGCTCGTGTGGAGGTAGACATATACCCATCTGACAAACAAGCTGTTCCTGATGATATAGATGTCATACAACGTAGTGCACTTGTCTAGCTTGATAATACCAGAGATTGGTTTGAGAAGCACACCAATCTCCTTGAGAATTATATTGCAAAGAAGATGATTGGTTGGAACATGCTCGCCTGTGACCCCCAGAGACTGAACAGAGAAAATCTTGGATGATAAAGCCATGCTTATCCGAGCTTTGAAGTCTAGGGATAGAGTCATTGTCGAGCTTCTGGGCCAGGAGGGAAAGATTGATCCGCCTCCCTCTCCTTCTGCTTAGGGGGTGGTTTCATGATGGGAAGGAATCGTGACTTTCATGACTTTCTTTTTCTGCTTTTTGGGTTGTCACCTTATGCGTGTAAATTATTAGACTAGATTGTATTATGCGAGTACCAGTCCTCGCTTATGACTTTAGCTTATGCGCTTGATCCTGCGTTTTACTTGCTTGGTGGATGATGTACTTTTGGTTGTGTGTATGTTATGTTATCCGATGAGGTCAGAATGAAGTTGTGTTCTACTTCGTACTTAAGCTTTTACTTTTAGCTTCGTTGTATCTTCTTGTTTTGCCGTCAAGAAATTGTATCCTGCTTTTCACGCTTTAAGTTTTTTCTCTTAATGTCGCTGTACTTCTTTACTTTGCATTTCCTGCTTGTTTTATATTTGCAATATAGGTTCTACATCACAAATTGTTTGTTATGTCAGGCTGAGCAAATCCAACCAACTTTACTGGATTTTATTGGGTCTTAGTCATTCCATAAAATCCAGTTTTGTTGGTTGGAACGATCTAATGTCGGGTTTTCCTAAAATTGTGGCCGGATTGTGGTATGTTTAAGAGAGTGTTATTAAATTTCATTAATGTGATGGTAATGCCCCCATACCACAATTGGCTTCAAAATTTTGAAAATCAGGCATGATATTTATAGTCAAAATAGAGAAATCTGTTATTCCTGGTAACTGAGCGGGTTAGTTACTTGTAGGATTTATCAGATTTCTTTGAGGAAAGTATTTAGTTCAGTCACTAACCGAATTTGGAAGATTCGGCTTATGATCGGATTCCCTCGAATGGGTCTTTGATCCGTTGTTCGTTGAGTCTGAAAAACTCAAACACTTGTTGAACTTATCGGATGCCTCCGGAGAGGTTTTTGGGTCCGTCAGTAACTGGGTTTGGAAGACCCAGAATCAATAGCTGGATTTGGAAGATCTAACATCTAAATGAATGCCTCCAAAGAGGTCTCTAAAAACCCTGTGTTTGTACCGCTATCCAGCCATATCTTTATGGCATTGGCGATGAACCGGGTGCCCCTCGGGGAGGTCTTTGGTTTAGAAGCCCGGTGTTTGTATCGCTGTCCAGAAGTATCTTAATGGCATCGGTGATGAACCGGGTGCCCCTCGGGGAGGTCTTTGGTTTAGAAGCCCGGTGTTTGTATCGCCATCCAGCCATATCTTAATGGCATCGGCGATGAACCGGGTGCCCCTCGGGGAGGTCTTTGGTTTAGAAGCCCGATGTTTGTATCGCTATCCGGCCATATCTTAATTGCGTCGGCGATGAACCGGGTGCCCCTCGGGGAGGTCTTTGGTTTAGAAGCTCGATGTATGTATCGCTATCCGACCATATCTTAATAGCGTCGGCGATGAACCGGGTGCCCCTCGGGGTGGTCTTTGGTTTAGATGCCCGGTGTTTGTATCGCTATCCGGCCATATCTTAATGGCGTCGGCGATGAATCGGGTGCCCCTCGGGGAGGTCTTTGGTTTAGAAGCCCGGTGTTTGTATCGCTATTCGGTCATATCTTAATGGCATCGGCGATGAACCGGGTGCCCGTCAGGGAGGTCTTAGGTTTAGAGTTCTTGGTGCCCCTTATCTATGGTTTTGCACTTCACACCCTCTGTAGTAAAAGTGTATAGATGTTTGAGCATTAAGCAACAGGTGCTTGAATTTCTCCTTGTCGGGGGATGTGCTATAGCATTCCTCAAGCCCTATTTGGTTCTCAATGTGTTTTCGTTTGCTTAAAAAGCAATTCATGATGTATGTATGATGCGAAATATGTGAAAGAAACTTCAAACAAAGTAACTGCGAAGATGAATGCTATTCCATGCTCGAGGGAGCGCGATTCCGTCCTTTGTTTTTAACTCGAAAGTGCCATCTGCAAATTTCTGGCTTATCATGTATGGTTCCTCCTAATTGGGTTCGAATACCCTGGTTCCTGTCATAATTCTCTTCAGGATGAGGTCCCCGACTTGAAAAGTTCTTTTTTGACTTTTGCATTGAAATATCTGGCTACTTTCCGTTGATGGGCTGCTATCCTAAGCTCTGCTTCTTTTTGCTTTTCCTCGAGTAAATCAAGTGCTTCCAATTGCAGTTCTTCATTCTACTTCTGGTTGAAGTAGATTCTGCGATGAGTTGGTACTTCCAGTTCCACTGGGATCATAGCTTCCGATCCGAATGCAAGTGAGAACGGGGTGTGCCCTGTGGCAGTTTATGTGTTGTCTGGTACGCCCATAATGCAAAAGGTAGTTCATCGACCCAGTTGCCTTTGGCATTTTCGAGATACTTCTTGATGGTTGACTTTAGTATTTTGTTGATGGCTTCCACTAGCCTGTTTGCTTGCAGATGAGCCACGGATGTAAAGCTATTTTTGATCTTATATTTAGCATAGAAGTCGAGGAATTCGTTGCTTTCAAACTGGGTTCCATTATCGATGTTGATCTTTTGTGGCACTCCGAACCTACAAATGATGTTTTTTGAAACAAAATTGATCACTTTCTTTGATGTGATAGTGGCCAAAGGTTCTGCTTCAGCCCATTTGGTGAAGTAGTCGACAAATACCATAGCGTATCTCATATTTGCTTTTGCGGCGGGTAATATCCCAATCAAATCCATGCCCCAGACTGCAAATGGCCATGGGCTGACCATTTGAGCTAGTTCTGTGGGAGGAGCTCTTGGAATCTTAGCGAATCTTTGGCATCTGTCACACTTCTTTACATAGGTCATGACATCTAGATTGACATCAGGCCAGAAATAGCCATATCGCAGAATCTTCTTGGCTAACGTTTGACCACCGGTGTGTCCTCCGCATTCACCCTTGTGCAACTCTGCCATAATTGCTTTATATTCTTTCTTGGTCACACATCGCAACAATGGCATGGAGAATCCTTGCCGGTACAGCCTTCCGTCTTGGACGAGGTACAAAGGGGCCTTGCGTAATATCTTCCTTTTGGTTTTCCTCTCTTCAGGTAGTGTCCCATTGAGGATATATTCTTTGATTGGAGTCATCCATGATGTAGGTTCTTCAACGGTTTCCATTATCCAGTCAACGCTCGCTTCCTCAATGGTTCGGGTAGAAAGGACTTCGATGGGATTAAACCCAGCAGCTGAGCGTCTGATGAACTAGCATACTTGGCAAGAGAATCCGGTTTTAAGTTTTGGTCTCTTGGGATGTGAGATATAACATAGTAGTCAAGGTCATTTAGAAGTTCCATAGCTTTGATTAGATAAGAAGGGAGGTTTCCTGTTTTGGTTTGGAACTCCTTGCATACTTGACCTACCACCAACCGAGAGTCACTGAGAATCTATAAAGTTTTTAGGTTTAGCTCTTTTGCCAGCTTTAACCGTGTTTTTAATGCTTCATATCCGGCCTCATTATTGGTTGATGGAAATTCCAATCTCAAGGCATAGTATAAAGAGTAACTTTATGGGGTTTCTAAGATGATTCCAGCCCCTGAACAGTGGTCGTTTCTGGATCCATCAAAGTATAGTTTCTAGGCAATCTCTGTTTCTGCTGGTTCCTTAACCTCTTCTCCTCTGTTTGTAAACCCAGCAACAAAATCCGCTAGGGCTTGGCCATTGATGGCTCTTCGAGGATGGTAAGTGATGTCATATTGACTTAGCTCAATGTTCCATTTCAGTAGCCTTCCTGAAGTTTCTGGGCGAAAGAGGATTTGCCTTAACGGTTGATCGGTGAGGACCTTGATAGAATGAGATTGGAAATATGGTCTCAGCTTTTTTGAGGCAACAAGGAGGCAATGTGCGAGCTTCTCTAGTTTAGGGTAATTTAGCTCTGCCCCGGCAAGCCTCTTACTAATGTAATATACCGGCAATTGCACTCCTGCTTCTTTTCGGATTAGTGCTGCACTCAAGGCGTGTGATGAAACTGCTAGATATAAAAATATATCCTCCCCATCCTTAGGTTTCGATAACATTGGTGGTGATTCCATATGTCTTATCAATTCCTCGAAAGCCTCCTGGCACTCTAAGGTCCACTGGAAGTCTTCTTCCCTTTTTTCAAAGCATCGAAAAGCGGAATACATCGATCCGTTGCTTTGGAAACGAACCAGTTCAGTGCTGCTACCTTTCCATTTAAGCTTTGGAGCTCCTTTTTTGTCCTCGGGGCCCGCATTTCCCTTAAAGCCGCAATTTGAGAGGGATTCGCTTCGATGCCCCTAGCATTGACGATAAACCCGAGAAATTTCCCCGAAGAGACTCCGAATGAACATTTTAATGGGTTTAGTTTCATCCCGTACTTCCTGAGTATGTGAAACATTTCTGCCAGATCCTCGAGATGGTCTTCGACCTTCTTTGATTTGACTAGCATATCGTCTACATATACTTCCATTGTATTCCCTATCTGAGATTTAAACATGGAGTTTACAAGACGTTGGTAAGTCGCCCCTGCGTTTTTCAGTCCAAATGGCATGACTTTATAGCAGTATAGTCCTCAATCCGTTATGAAACTTGTGTTCTCTTCGTCTGGCTTATGCATCATAATTTGATTATATCTGGAATATGCATCCATGAAAGATAGTAACCCGTGCCCCGCTGTTGCATCTACGAGTTGGTCAATTCGGGGCAAAGGAAAACTGTCTTTTGGGCACGCTTTATTAAGATTTGATTAATTTATACACACTCTCCACTTTACATTAGACTTTTTGACAAGCATTAGGTTAGAAACCCAATCTGGATACGCAGATTCTCGTATGAAATTATTTTTGAGCAGCCTATCTACTTCTTCTTTTAGAGCCTCAGATCTTTCAAATCCCAGCATTCGTCTTTTTTTGTTTCACAGGAGTTAACTTTTGATTTATATTCAACTTGTGAACAATTACATTTGGTGGGATCCCACACATATCTAAGTGTTCCCAGGCAAATACATCTAAGTTTGCTTTCAAAAACAAGATTAATTCCTTTTGCAGCTTCATACCTAGCTGAGATCCTATCTTTAAAACCTGGTTAGGGTTCTTGTCGAATATTGGAATGGAGATAGTATCTTCCGCCGGTGATGCTCTATTTTCCCCCATACTGTTTTTCCATGGATCAATTGCCTTCCAAGCACCACTGTGCTCACCAGTATAGGGGTTTTTCTTTAATTGCTATAAGAGGGGTTTTTGGATTCGGAGCGGCGGCTCTACATCCTTCTTTAATTCCTTCTTCCTTGCCTCTGCCAATTCGACCAAATAACACTCTCTTGCTGCTTGTTGATCACCTATAATTGTGCCAACACCATTCTCCATTGGAAATTTCATACTGAGGCACCATAGAGCCATAGTTATTCTGAATGCTGCGAGAGTAGGTCTTCCTAGGAAGGCATTGTAAGCAGAGGGTTCATCAATTATAACAGAGTCCTGTACTAGTGCGACTTTTGCGGCTTTCTGCTCTCCTTCTCCAAGCTCCACCAGTAGACTGATGACACCAATTGGTTGAACAGCTTGACCAGTGAATCCATGGACCTTGTTCTGATAGGCTTTTACGTCGCCTATGGAAAGCTTCATCCTATGGAATGCGCTAAAGAAGAGGATATTAACTGATGCTCCGCTATCGACTAACACCCTTATAACTATAGCTGGGCCCAAACCAACGGTTATCACCATTGGATCCTCTGTAGGTGTTATGATCCCAGTCGGATCTTCATCTTTAAATGTGATGTCATCTCGCAGGATTCTTGGTACTTTTGCCGATAAAACTTCGTCTATGGTCATGAGTTCACCTTTTTTTGAAAAGTTCTTCACCTCATGAGCGTACTTCACCATATCCTCCCAGCTTTTCCCAACCGGGTAGGGGCCTCCTGAAATGGTGTTTATGATCATCCTTGGTATAGCAGCAATTGAAGCGTTCTCATTCTGTTTAGGCTGTCCTGTAGAGGTTCCTTGGTCTTGAGTTCCCTGAGCATTCTGGGAGTTCTTTGTGTACTGTTGAAGCCCATTTTTTCTTATCAGATCTTCAATTAGGCTTTTCAAATGTCTATATTCGTTCGTGCTATGCCCCGGCTGGTTGTGAAATCGGCAGAAGCTACCGGACTTTATTGCATTGTCAGTGACTCTTAACTTCCCGGGCTCTGGGTACTCTTCAGTGTCTTTGGTCGCCATATAAATGTTCTCTATGGTATCGTTAAGAGGAGTCATTTCGGAGTTCTTGAAGAAACGAAGCTTTTTGTTGTTTCAACCATCTTTCCCTTCATTCCCCCTTTTCTGATTTCCTCCGGTGTTTTTCTGTCCTCCTTGCACGTTTACGTCTCTCTTTTCTGATGGCTCCTTATTTTCTGTAGCTTCCATTGTTTAGGCCGGATCCTCATCCACGCCTATATACTCCTCTGCCTTGTCAAATAGCTCTTCGAGAGTGGCAGGCTTCTTCTTCTTGATCCACTGGCCGAGTTTGGTCTTTTTACTTATACCTCCTTTTAGAGCCATCAAAGCCAAACGTGGCTCGTAGTTTCCAACTTTGGCCACAGCTGTGTTAAAACGAGAAAGGAAGGTTTTAAGGGACTCCCCTGGCCCTTGCTCCAACTCATTCAGTTCCATCACATCACGCACCTTAGTCGCTTAAAGCCTGAATTGCTATCTGAACAGCTTGGCAAAGGTCACAAAGTCATCTACAGACTTTGGCGGGAGTTTTGTGAACCAGAGTAAAGCTACTCCCTCCAAGTAAGTAGGGAAGTATAGACATTTGAGCTCGTCAGTAACACGTGCCCCCATCCATGTGCTGATCGTATTTGAATAGGAACACGTTGGGATCGCCAGTTCCATTATAGGCTTGTACAACTGGGGGTTTGAATTTATTTGGATATGACGCCATTTTTATTCTTTCTGTAAGTGGGCCTTTTGTAGGAGAAAATACCCATTCCTTTTCATCGTCCACCTTTTTCTGGCTCTCATTCATGATCTTCCGTACCATTCCGAATATTCTCTCCTCCTCATTGAGTTGGTCCACGGGGCGTATGCTTTCCTCTTTACCGGATGTTTGCCTACGCAAACGACCGCGGTTCAGATTCTGGGGCCCTGGACCTCCCGCATGGGGAAGTGCCCCTTTGGTGGACCCAAACGGTTGTCGAGGAGTCGCTTTTCCAAAGTGGTTATGAGTAGGTGGCTTCATTCCCTTAGGACTAGGATTTGCAACTCCTGGATAGAATTTCCTTTATTCGGGCTTGAGGAAGAAGATCCAGTATCTTCCGTTCCAGTGGTTTTAGCAATTTTGAGACGACTTGCACTCATGGTGACTTTGGCCGTTGCGGCTTGCATGGAGAACATGATTTCAAGCTTCTTCATCATGGCCTCGTTCGCAATATCAATTCGATTCGTCAGTCCTGCTGTCACTTCATCCAATTCCTTCCTTGTTACGGCAATTTCGGCTTTAGATCTTTCACCGACTTCAAACTGATTGGGGGTATTTTCTGTGTTAGTGGCATTATCGACATCTTCGACGCTTTTACTTGTAACTTTCTTTGATGGTCTACCTTGCTTACCCATGACTTTAGAGGTAAGTATCTCAATTCGGACAAATTAGTTGATTGGAGTGTATTCAGAAATCCAATGCAAGGCCTTCTACCTTGTGAGAGAGCGAGAAATTGATTGGCAATCCGGGCCCCATGGTGGGCGCCAATGTTTGCTCTAAATTTTGGATCAAACACCAAAGGCGTAAATACTACATTCCACCTATTCCGTAAGAATATGGAACCACGAAATCACAAAATAAATGAATAAAAGCAAGTAAGAACAAAAAGGAATTTTTATAATGGTTCGATTCTCTATGAATCTACATCCACTTCCAATCAAATCTCATTATAATATCCAAGCTTACAACATATGAATTTTCCCTCATTACAATCACTTCTCTCTCCTAAATTTATTTATGACTTAACTTCTCTTAAATTTGGTGAAGAAAGGGGAAGAAATTTAGCTTTGTAATGAATCTTCAATCACTTGTGTGCTTTGATCCTTTCTCATAATCTTCATAGATTTCACAATGAATTAGCATTCGATTTAGGCTTTAAAGAGGATTAGAGAATTTTTGAATGATGTTTGAGAGATTTATCTTATAGCTTGAATGAGATTGAAGGTGCTTAGATCCAATTGTAGAAAGCTCTCATGTTCATTGACTTGGATTTGATCTTCATGAAGTTAGAAAAGTGTTGATGAATTCATAGAAGCCATTAGAGAAGTTGTAGAAGAGCTTTGAATTTGACGGAGTCTCCTAGTGAGAATGAAATTTCGGTCCCCTTTCCAAATGAATTATGAGAGGTATTTATAGGTGATCTTCAGACCAGATGGCAGTTTCGTAGTTATACAGACAAACAACATGACTCATGTCCCCACCGACATAACTCATCTCGGCGACGACATGACTCATGTCGCATGGCGGGTTGGTTTCTCTATCCACTCATCGGAGCGGCATAGCTTCTATTGCGGCACGTCTAGCGACTTGACTCCTTATAATACCAAGCGGAATGGCGTTGTGGCGGCATGACTTCATTCTGTTGTGTTCCCTGCGGTATGAACGACATGACGCCTCGACTTAGGCATGACCTAATTCCATGCGACATGATCTTATGATGCGGATTGGCACAACTTTACATAGTGAAATGCTTTTAATACCATGCCGCAGAGCGGCATGGTACGTCTTTATGAACGTGTAACGACTTGATGTTGTGCAACGACCTGACTTCAGAAGGGTGGCACATTATGTGAACCACTTCATGTCGTTCACAACATGGTGAATAGTGTGATGATCATTGCGGCTTTTCTTCATGTTGCAACACTGGCTTAACACCATATACGAGGCCGACATGACTTGACTCCGACTTATGTAGCTTGGAGCGATTTGGTGTGGTACGGCACAGTAGTATGATTGAACTCTCTTCCTTACGACTCGGTTTTAACGACTTGGCCCCTTTCGTCTTGATATGCCTTTCAATGACTTTGCTAACTCGACATGGTTTAAGGCCGACATGAATAACAGATGAGATAATAACTTGCGATATGACTTGAGGTTGACCTGGTTTTTACGGGACATGGCGAGGTACGACTTATCTTGGTTATGGTATAACGTTAACCTCATTTCAATATCATATTTCATTCACGACTTGCACATCATGTCACTGAACGTCATGGATAATAATAGCATAATGTCATGTCGCTATCTATCATGAATCCCAACCTTATTTTACGTCATTACATTAGAGCGGACTGTCTGTTGAACGCCTTAGCTTTCCTTAACGCCATAAAGCAAGTACGACACAGCTTGGAACGACTTAACCTTCTAGGATCTCCTTGACGAACTACGGCATGATTCAGAAGAGTCATGGTTGCGACATGGAGGTATATGATTTAGCTTTTTTGATTTGATACAGATTGTGATGACCTGGCTGATATGTCATAACTGGAGACGGCATGGTTCCTTTCTTTCCCTACGACATGGCTTTAGAACGGCTTGGCATTTCACGTATCGAGCCCTACGACTTAACAAACAACGACATGACTTTGACGACACATTGAACATGTATTTTCATGGGTTAACAGGGTTGTAGATTGTTAGTTAGGCCGAAATCAAATTTTAAAATAGTCGTTACGGAATTCCTTAATAAACGATAACGTTTGTTTAATAAATTTATAATGGTTAATATATAATTTAAATAAAGGTTAACTCGAAATTGATGATATTAAGTAGTGTAATTTATATTTGAAGTTTTATATATATTCTGTTGGGATATTATGATAAGAAATAATTTATTTTTATTTTATTGAATTATTTGGAAATTTGATTAATATTATATAAGCGTTAAAAATAGCGATTTTGCAAATGGGCTCAGTTTTTGATGAAATTAGTTTCACTGGAACCGTAACATTAAATTATTGTACAGTATTAAATTTCGTGGCAAACCGATGTCGTATATGACAACTACAGCTGTAAACGCGCATTCATTTTCTATAGCGCGTGATTAAATTACTTTAATTTAATCGAGGGTATTTGAGTGTAACTTGAGAAGACGATCGAATTAAGACACGAAACCAATTCCATTGAGTTTGTATCGACGATTAGAATCAGGAAAGGTAGGTGGTTTGTTATTTTTGGACATCAGGTATTTTGGTGTCCAAAATGGCGTTGTTTGACGCATAAAAATAGCGTACCCAAAACAGTCTCGGAATGCGATGAAACTTGTGCCATTGGATTCATATTAATTAATTATTATAACATTTTAATTTTCGTATCAATCGGACTTACCTACTGATCATGGTAACGGTAAACGGCTATATATTTATTTAATCATTTATACTATTTGAGAGGGGTAACTTTAAAGGAAAAAATGACTAGCCAAATGAACTACGATTTTAACAAAACAAATTTCATTGGATCCGTATGGAAGAGGCCTAGTAGAATTTCAAAGTTTCAAGTTAATTTGATTTATTATGTGGTCGTGAGAAATTTAAACGCATGTTTTTAGCCTGTAGTTTACAAAGGACTTTTACTAACTACCTAGGAATTCGACGAAACCTGTCCCATCGGGTCCGGAATATTTATTTATGCTAAGGCTACATTTTTTGTCAAAAACGGAGGTCGTATGGGAGTGTTTTGAGGTGATACTTTAACTGTAAGTTATATAATAATATAATAATATTCAAATTAGTCCGTTCTTTATATATACCATCGTTAACCTAAATTCTGTGAGTCAAACTTATTGTTATGGTCAACTATATTTTTGCCGCCGCTGCAACTAAATCAACGAATAAAACATGGGATATTCATCCCATTCGATCTCCATTTCCCTTGATCTTCATCCAAACATTCCAACTAAAAGTTTGTAGAAGGAAACACGATGTTTCACCTGACCGGTGTAGATGAGATTTATGGGGTAGTTTGGCCGGAGTTGGCTCTGAAGTAGCTGGAGTTCAAAGGCAATTGGGGAGGGATAGGCGACGTGGGTCGAGGCCAAACTCATGGCGTTACAGGAGGTGTGTAGGCGCGCATGGGGTTGGTTGCTGATTTGATTCCGGTGGCCTCAGGAGTGGTCGGCGGTGAGAGGATTGAGGCGACTGAGGGTTTGTGAAGATGTAGGCATCGAGGACAAGAACAGGATGAGGGAAAAGAATGTGAAGATCGACCTGTATTGGTTGTAATTAAAACTTAATTAGAATTAATAAATTAGTTGATTAAAGAATTATTATTTAATCATTTAAAACGTAAATATTTTGTACATGTCCAACAGGATGTTCAACGAATGCTGAAGATAGTGTAGGACAGAAGAACGAAGGAATTGGTCGACCTGCGTGTACTATCAAGAGTAATTAACGTTAAATAGGTCTTAATTAAGGAATTTTATTTTTAATTTTAACCATAAATAAATAATAAGTCATATTCTAATTTATTTATTGGTTGTTCAATAATAGGGTTAGGGAAACATGGATTTTGACAGAACAACGAACAGGGAGTAAGACGATCGACCCTAATGTAATAAACATTATTATATCATAATCAAGGATATTAATTACAAACGTTATAATATTTGCAGAAAGTTTTGCAGAAGTAAAGTTTTAAGCACAGCATGCATCACGTTTCTTATAGAAGAGGAAAGGGTCGACCGTGTGTTCAACCAATGTAATGATCGTCTATTTTATATAATCATAATTAAGTCAATTATAAAACGTTAATTAATAAATTAATTAGTTAATATAATCGTACATTGATTATATGATGCAGGGATGTTGAAACGGGTAGTCTAAACGTAAAAGAGAAACAGAAATTGATCGGCCCAATCATATTGCGACAACCCCATTCCCGATAACACGGTGGCTACTACTTCAACCCCATCAAGGTAGCTACTCCTATCATGAGCATCAGTAGCACCCCTCCATTCGACGTGAAGATCATCGGTCTTGCACCGTCTTCATATCTTCGACTTTGACTCGTCAATCAATTATTTGAAATGAGAATTAACTTGGCCTTTTCAAATAATTCACGTATATTTAGAATTTCAAATCAATTTATTTCAATGGTTAAATTATTCAATGTCACTAATTCTGTTCTTTAGTGTAATTTTCACGCCAAACACATTCAACCATCAAATATCACATAAACCGAGCAAATTCAGTTTATTTCCATTCCATATCGTTTATAATATTTTATCACGATTTATCGCTATTTTTATTTATTTAAAAATAGCCAATATATTCAAACTATGCTTCAGGCCCTAACGCGGCCGTGGCGCTATTTTTCTCCAGATTTGATTTACACATATCTGAAAATCTAACCGTTGGATCTTTACAAAATTTATATCATTAGAAAGATCTTTTCAAAACGAATCCAACGAAATCCGACGGTCGGATCTCCCGCACTAATCGTTTGAAATCACGGTTTCAAAATACGAACTGCAGCGTCGTTATTCGATTTAATTTAATTATATATATAAATATAATTGATTCTGGCGCTGTTTTTCTTCAGATTTGAATTAAACATTCCAGACAATCCAACCGTTGGATCTTTACAAAGTTGGTGCCCTTGGAAAGATATTTCCAAGGCGAACCCAATGGTTGCGGTTTTGGGAAAATCCGATGGTCGGATCTCCCGCACTAATCGTTTGAAATCACGGTTTCAAAACACGAACTACAACCTTTTTATTCACTATATTTTGATTATATATATATATATATATATATAATTCTTTCATCGATTTCAAAACACTATCCACTTTATAGATTTGATAAAAATGATATTTTTATCTAACAGACATTTATTTCAACACTTCACTATTTTCAACAATTCATGTATATAATAAAAATGTGATTTTTATTGTACAACAATTTATTTCGAAACACGACTATTTTATATAGTTCATATAGATGATAAAAATATGATTTTTATTATAAAACAATTTATTTCAAAACATGACTATTTTATATAGTTCATATAGATGATAAAAATATGATTTTTATTATAAAACAATTTATTTCAAAACACGAATATCGTTCAACACATGAATTTCTATTCAACACATGAATATAGTTTCAACAAATGAAAATAATTCTAACGCATGAATATTATTGAAAATTTCGGCAGTATAAAGGCAGGGTAGTTAAAACCGGGGTCGTCCCTAGTACGGCTCCTCGCTCTACCTTAAAGCCTTGCAGCTTTTGACAATAGGGATTCATGCATCTAGTTCGCACGCAGGCGGCATGTTTTATTTTCATTTCCATAATCTATTCTAATTTTGTTTCAATCACCAATGGGTATTTTTCAACCACAACCAATCAATTTCAACCACAAACAATTCTAATCAACCAATTTTCACACCAATCACAAACAATAAATATCGTCCATTGTCTATGGACGAGGGGAGTATATATATATATGTATATTCATATATAATATATTTCGATTCACTTCAATTCATTTCAACGCACATACAATTTTTACGACGCATATATAACTTATACATCGAACATACAACTTATACAACGCTTATACATGAGGTGTACAACGCTGATATAATTCATACATCGACTATATAATTTATACATCGTTGTTTTCCATATCGTTTATAAATTAGAAATCTCACATTGGGTTCCACTCCACCAAAAATAGCAGAAGGCTCAGAAAAATATGTGGTCTCTTTTAGAAGGTAGAAGACATCCACGCGAGTCCATTGTCTCTTGTTTCACTGAATTTCGTCAAGAAATGAAAAAGATATGATTTTTAGAGTAAAATCATAAACGATAGCGCTTAGAAGTGCTATTAAAACAGTTTAATATATACACCCGTACCTCTGCCCTTTTAATTCGAAACTAGGTTTCGAATTATCTTCAAATCCGTTGCTTGTTGTTTCGATCAGCTGGCTTGACGTTGTCGAGGGTGGAGAGGGCTCCACGGCGCCACCACTAGTGGTTAACTCGTCGGTGGCAGGAGGGATTTCTGGCGGCTCGAACGTCGACACTTTGGGGGGCCAGAGCTCTCGATTTACTCAACGAAAAAATCCCTAACTGCTATGGATTTGAAGAGAGTGGTGAGCACTTCAAAAACCTTAACTGCAGCAGTAGCTATCGGTGCGTGTGGAGGGAGTTAGAGAGGAGAGAAGGGAGGAAGAACGGTCGTCATCGATTTCAGGGGGTATCGAGGAAGACGAATAATGATGGGCCAATGAGAATTTTCCTTTAATTTATATATTTTTTAATTTCGAAAATACCCCCCTTTCACACACGAACCCCAAACCAAACCCAACGACTTTCGTCCCTAGCGTTTTACCCCCATTCTGAACACATTGGGATATGTTTCGTAGGCCCATTCGACTGTTTCAGTCAGTTTTCTTTCAAATTAAAATATAAAACATTCAATATTTAATTTGAACGTACATTTCAATTTGCCGGGGCCACATACTGATTCGAAAAATTACATAAAAATAAATCTAGCTATGTTTTGATGATACGGTCCCAACAAAACTAGTTTCGTCGAATTCTGAGACCGTTTGAAAAATGGCCATATTCTGGTCGATCCAATTTAACTGTAATTGACCAAAACACATTTTCCTTTGCCACGCTCACATACTAGCTTGAAAAATTATGAAATTTGAAACCTAGCAATAACTTCACATCCCGGATCCAACAAAAGTGGTTTCGTCGAATTCCGAGGTCGTACGCAAAATGTCTATTTTCAAAGTCGATATATTCTCTATAGCGACCTTCCTGAAAATTCATTTGGCCATAACTTTTGATTCCCGCAATGAAACTTCGATTTTTCAGATTCGTTGAAAAGATATTTACTAACAGATTTAAATATTTTTAGTTTCACTCAAATCCGTTTGTTTTCCACCCGGTACAATCAGTCAAAGTTTGAATTCAAAATTTGAAACTGTCGCGCCATTTCAGGCCTTGTTTATATTTTTTTGAAGCAAAAGGTAGTGAATCTAATGATTCACGCCTAGAGATATCATATATAATTTCAGGCCTTGTTTATAATTAGGATTAATTATATTCGTTTTCAAATGTCGATCCAAACTTACTTGTCCTCCTTGTTATTTAAAATATTTATTTTAAATATTTAAAATTCACTAAAATAGCCAATTTAAAAATTTTAAACTGGTTCAGATTTTACGTGTTGTTACAATCTCCCCCACTTAAAACTTTTCGTCCCCGAAAAGGAACAAAGTCGAAAGTGGTTTGATTAATCAACTCTACTTTCATTCTGGCTTCCATCCTCCAACTTTTCAGTTTCTAAGAATTTTCAAATTCTTCAAAAATTTGGCTAACACCGGGAATTTTCGAAAAATTTCGCCATAACCTCCTTTGTATGGGGAGGTGTTTGGAAATTTATTGGGTCGTATTAGGTACCCAATAATTCCTATAATGCTTACACATATTTATAGTGATATAATCTGGTGTTTACAGGGGAGCGTGTATTGATAATAACTCCAGAGAATAAATTCTTGTCACCCTGTCAAGCCTGAGGGAGTGTGTATTTTCAATTACTCCAGAGGATAAATCCTCGTCACCTCGTCCCGTGTGGGAAATAAATAGTCCATGTGCCGTATCTAATGACTAGAGAGACGTGATTATTGCCAACTCTAGACCCGTGTGGTTTTTTTTATTAATCTGGCAAATTACCTTTATATTTTATATGGTCCATATCAGTCATCAGTTCAACCTGTAAAATATAGTCATTACCATACAAGCCTCTCGCTCGTACGGTAATCTTCAACCTCGTCACACAAGCTCCAAATGCTTATGTGGTGTATGATGAAGTATGCCTATCTTAAGAAGTATGCCATGTAATGTAGTTCAAAATCAACTGTTACTATCCTATGGCGACATTTATTATTTCACACAGAATAACCAGCACTCCGCATCCAATGTTATTCACATGAGTTGATATAATAATATTTCACATCCAACTCATTAAGGTTTACCTATTTGTCGGGCACGCAAATAATTTTTTTACTCAACAGCTAATCCATTTACCTGTTCAAACATATATAATGCACATGTATATAGTTCTATCTATTTTTAACTCAGTTCAATGTGTGATTTAATCGAATAAATTCTACCATTCATTCTCTTATTGATTAAATTAACTATCGTTCTAATAATTTAACTAATCAAATCTACTATCACACAACACAAACAATAAGCAATTTGTTTTTAACTTTTCAAAACCATCCAAATTAATTCAAACATTATGTTTCTAAAACCTGACTATCTATATAATCACAAATACGTTATTTAAAAACATATAACTCTCAACTCGTTCTAGGGCACTTCTGACCCCATCTCTAACGAGTCACTCATTCTAGAATGCTACTGATTCTATCTCTAATGAGGATTCTTCTATAGGATATTACTAATCTTACCTCTGATGAGTCTTTTGTTCAGTTCTAACGAGTTGTACCCCAAAGATTTGAGTTAGCCAAAGCTCTGATACCACGTTTGCGACAACCCCATTCCCGATAAGACGGTGATAAGGGTAATCTTTGGAATATAACACATAAACAGAGAATAACAGAACAGAAATAAATAGATACACAGGATAATGTACAAATAATACACTGGATAAACATAATCATCAGAGTTACACAGTATACAGGATCATACTTAGTACAAATACAGTTCAGCTATACATAAATGTCTACAGTGGAAAACAAACATAATATGTACAATAGGAGCTGAACAGCATAAAAAGAGATAAATGATAGAATCCATCTTCAGCTCCAGCTATCCAGAAAGAGCCTGCTAAAACCTGAATACAAGGCTGCCCGTGTAGAAAAAGGGGCACCCGAGTTTGCAAGTGAAACAAACTACGAGTCAGTCATGGGACTGGTATGAGAAATCTACTTAAAACACTTTCAAATATGGCCAATCACAGGACCACGCCACTTTCGCGGAACGGGTTTACTCCATTGGATTGCCAGTGCTTTAAAACAAATAAATCTTTTAAACATCGCAATGCTTTTTATAAAAATGAAGCCATTATAAGACTCAGTTCCCATCACACATTGCAACACACACCAGAGGATAGAGTGTTGCCTTATAATGGCCAAAATATGCTTGATACGAGCAAAACAAATCATTTGATATTATTGCTAGTGCATATATGTTTCAAAAACAATTTCAATCATAACTATCAATCATAGGCGACATTAATGCCCCATACCACTATGTCGCAATATATAGGTATACAATCGAAACCGCACGATGTCATATTTGGAAATTGGATTTCCGTCATGAACCAAGGCAAAAGATAGTCCTTACCGATTCGAGATGCTCTAGCCTGTGTCTCAGGATCAGAGCTCGAGTGACCCTTAGGAGCCGCAGGGCCGGTCCAACGATGTGGATTAAAATGCCTAAACACTGCGTTTCCCCACCCTTTGGGGCGTTACTGAGCCCAATGACTCCATCGGTCCCGGATAGACCGATATATCCGAGGCGCCTCACAACAGCAACAACCACACAGGTGAAAAGTATATAAATGTCAGGGCTGATAGGTCACTGACACCACCCTAGCTAGAAAGAAACGCATGTCCTCCCTGGATCGTTCTCCCGTTTCTGGTCCATCCTAGGGTGTGAGGCTCGCGAATTCACGTTATACACAAAGCTATGCCACACAGGCTATGCTTTTATCATCAACCACAAGACTTTGCTTTTCAACAGAAGCCTTGATCATCTATCACTTAGGCGTCCCACACAGGTAATTCACCCCGTGCAACTGATTTCTATCGATATATAACCTCTGGGCTCGTACGTCTCAGAGAAGGGCGTTAAGCAATAGAATAAATTCTCCACCGCCAAACAGATATATATTTAATAGAGATCAATCAGCACAGAACAAAATCCAATGTCAGACACCCAGTCCATTTACACGTTCGTTCTGGGTTTGAACGAAACCGGAGGCACTCAATACCTCACATATCCGTACAATCAACAAGTACATCTGGGTGGCTACAACTTCAACCCCGTCAAGGTAGATACTCCTATCATGAGCATCAGTAGCACCCCTCCATTCGACGTGAAGATCATCGGTCTTGCACCGTCTTCATATCTTCGACTTTGACTGGTCGATCAATTATTTTAAATGAGAGTTAACTCGGCCTTTTCAAATAATTCACGTATATTTAGAATTTCAAATCAATTTATTTCAATGGTTAAATTATTCAATGTCACTAATTCTGTTCTTTAATGTAATTTTCACGCCAAACACATTCAACCATCAAATATCACATAAACCGAGCAAATTCAGTTTATTTCCCTTCCATATCGTTTATAATATTTTATCACGATTTATCGCTATTTTTATTTATTTAAAAATAGCCAATATATTCAAACTACGCTTCAGGCCATAACGCGGCCATGGCGCTGTTTTTCTCCAGATTTGATTTACACATATCTGAAAATCTAACCGTTGGATTTTCACAAAATTTATATCATTAGAAAGATCTTTTCAAAATGAATCCAACGGTTTCAGTTTTGGGAAAATCCGACGGTCGGATCTCCCGCACTAATCGTTTGAAATCACGGTTTCAAAATACGAACTGCAGCGTCGTTATTCGATTTAATTTAATTATATTTATATATATATATAATTGATTCTGGCGCTGTTTTTCTTCAGATTTGAATTAAACATTCCAGACAATCCAACCGTTGGATCTTTACAAGTTGGTTCCCTTGGAAAGATATTTCCAAGGCGAGCCCAACGGTTGCGGTTTCGGGAAAATCCGATGTTCGGATCTCCCGCACTAATCGTTTGAAATCACGGTTTCAAAACACGAACAATAGCCTCTTTATTCACTATATTTTGATTATATTTATGTAAATATATATAAATATAATTCTTTCATCGATTTTAAAACACTATCCACTTTATAAATTTGATAAAAATGATATTTTTATCTAACAGACATTTATTTCAACACTTCACTATTTTCAACAATTCATGTATATAATAAAAATGTGATTTTTATTGTACAACAGTTTATTTCAAAACACGACTATTTTATATAGTTCATATAGATGATAAAAATATGATTTTTATTATAAAACAATTTCAAAACACGACTATTTTATATAGTTCATACAGATGATAAAAATATGATTTTTATTATAAAAAATTTATTTCAAAACACGAATATCGTTCAACACATGAATTTCTATTCAACACATGAGTATAGTTTCAACATATGAAAATAATTCTAACGCATGAATATTATTGAAAATTTCGGCAGCATAACGGCAGGGTAGTTAAAACCGGGGTCGTCCCTAGTACGGCTCCTCGCTCTACCTTAAAGCCTCGCAGCTTTTGACAATGGGGATTCATGCATCTAGTTCGCACGCAGGCGGCATGTTTTATTTTCATTTCCACAATCTATTCTAATTTTGTTTCAATCACCAATGGGTATTTTTCAACCACAACCAATCAATTTCAACCACAAACAATTCTAATCAACCATTCGCTATCAACCAGTTTTCAAACCAATCACAAACAATAAATATCGTCCATGGTCTGTAGACGAGGGGAGTATATATATGTATATTCGTATATAATATATTTTGATTCACTTCAATTCATTTCAACGCACATACAATTTTTACAACGCATATATAACTTATACATTGAACATACAACTTATACAACGCTTATAAATGAGGTGTACAACGCTGATATAATTCATACATCGACTATATAATTTATACATCGTTGTTTTCCATATCGTTTATAAATTAGAAATCTCACATTGGGTTCCACTCCACCAAAAATAGCAGAAGGCTCAGAAAAA
This sequence comes from Allium sativum, assembly GCA_030737875.1. NCBI lineage: Eukaryota > Viridiplantae > Streptophyta > Magnoliopsida > Asparagales > Amaryllidaceae > Allium > Allium sativum. Next base: position 102,461,843 of record CM060909.1, read on the forward strand.
TATGTGGTCTCTTCTAGAAGGTAGAAGACGTCCACGCGAGTCCATTGTCTCTTGTTTCACTGAATTTCGTCAAGAAATGAAAAAGATATGATTTTTACTGTAAAATCATAATCGATAGCACTTAGAAGTGCTACTAAAACAGTTTAATATATGCACCCGTACCACTGCCCTTTTAATTCGAAACTAGGTTTCGAATTATCTTCAAATCCGTTGCTTGTTGTTTCGATCAGCTGGCTTGACGTTGTCGAGGGTGGGGAGGGCTCCACGGCGCCACCACTGGTGGTCAACTCGTCGGCAGCAGGAGGGATTTCTGGCGACTCGAACGTCGACACTTTGGGGGGCCAGAGCTCTCGATTTACTCAACGAAAAAATCCCTAACTGCTATGGATTTGAAGAGAGTGATGAGCACTTCAAAAACCTTAACTGCGGCAGTGGCTATCGGTGCATGTGGAGGGAGTTAGAGAGGAGAGAAGGGAGGAAGAACGGTCGTCGTCGATTTCAGGGGGTATCGGGGAAGACGAATAATGATGGGCCAATGAGAATTTTCCTTTAATTTATATATTTTTAAATTTCAAAAATACCCCCTTTCACACACGAACCCCAATCCAAACCCAACGACTGTCGTCCCCAGCGTTTTACCCCCATTCCGTACACAATGGGATATGTTTCGTAGGCCCATTCAACTGTTTCAGTCAGTTTTCTTTCAAATTAAAATATAAAACATTCAATATTTAATTTGAACGTACATTTCAGTTTGCCGGGGCCACATACTGATTCGAAAAATTCCAGAAAAATAAATCTTTCTATGTTTTGATGATACGGTCCCAACAAAACTAGTTTCGTCGAATTCTGAGACCGTTTGAAAAATGGCTATATTCTGGTCGATCCAATTTAATTGTAATTGACCAAAACACATTTTCCTTTTCCACGCTCACATACTAGCTTCAAAAATTATGAAATTTGAAACCTAGCAATAACTTCACATCCCGGATCCAACAAAAGTGGTTTCGTCGAATTCCGAGGTCGTATGCAAAATGTCTATTTTCAAAGTCGATATATTCTCTACAGCGACCTTCCTGAAAATTCATTTGGCCATAACTTTTGATTCCCGCTATGAAACTTCGATTTTTCAGATTCCTTGGAAAGATATTTACTAACAGATTTAAATATTTTTGGTTTCAATCAAATCCGTTTTGTTTTGCACCCGGTACAGTCAGTCAAAGTTTGAATTCAAATTTTGAAACTACCGCGCCATTTCAGGCCTTGTTTATAATTAGGATTAATTATTTTCGTTTTCAAATGTCGATCCAAACTTACTTTTCCTCCTTGTTATTTAAAATATTTATTTAAAATATTTAAAATTCACTAAAATAGCCAATTTAAAATTTTTAAACTGGTTCAGATTTTTACGGGTTGTTACACATATATTAATAAAGTAATTAAATTTGTTTAAACTATAATTAAGTATTATTTTATTTAATGATAATAACCTATAATCTTAATATCGAGTGCGTGTATTGTCAGAATTCAACAAACAAGGTGTCACTGGAATCGTCCTGACAAGTACTACGTTCTGGAATTGTTTTGAACAGGATAGAGACAACCAGGAATTTGCAGCTAAAATTAAACAACTATTTAATTTAAGTGTAACCAACGAATAAAATTAACTCAAGGTGAGTTAAACTCACTCATTTTTTCACACTTATATTTTATATAAGTTAGGTTTTTATTTTGTGTGCTATGGTTGCTAATAGTTGACTGTTTGTTGTTTGTTAAATATATTCATATATTAATTGAATAGATGAAATTAAACGTTGTTTAATTTCAGTGAAATACTAAATTGTTATTTTAACGATTGGTACCAAAGATGGTAACTTACCTTGTTGGTCGCGTTTATTAAATAAACGTGTTTAATTGTTTGAATTGTTTTGATGTTAATTAATTGTTATTTACTGTTATAGAAATTATCAGTTAAATCAAATTGAAATGAATTTATTTGATATAATCTATTTTAATGTAGGGAAGAACAGGGTGGAGGGATCCAATGGGATTCCTTTAATATATTTAATGATATTTATTTTTATATTATCATTATATGAACTGTTCTGATTAGATGATTGATTTGGTTGTTGACCGTTGACCTGAAATTCAACATTTGTTTGGTTTAAACCAATGGGTAATATTGGTTGAGCAATTGACAGTATATGGCCCGTAAATCAATCATTTTCTACGTATTGATTTACCATTAGGTAAATCGATAAAAGTGAAGTTAAAAAAATTATTTTATAACTGAAGATAGTTTTTGAAATATATTATTTCGAATAAAAATTATTAAAAGGAAATAAATGATTATTAATTATTATTTAAATTCATAAGTGATTATTAAATGATTTTATGAAGTAAATTCTGATGTTAATCAGATTTATAAGTAAGAGAGTATAAAATTAACATAACGGTTAAGAATTTGATAATTGTTTTCAAGAAACAAATAAATGGAATTATTTAAATTAATTATATTATTAATTAATTTAAAATTGGAACTAATTGGAATCGGTTAGCGAGATAACTGTGTTTTGAGTTGACTAAGTCGACGGTTTTATCTGGGATGAATTATTAAATTTTTTTAGAACTAATCTAATGAAATAATTCAATGAATATTTGTTTTAATTTTTAATAAGATTTTAAAAGGGAATTAACTATTTATTTTAGTTAATAAAGGAATTAACTACGTTTACAGTAGTTAATGATGAAGTAAATTATTATTTTAATTAATAATAATTTAGGAGATTTCTTTTTTATTGGAACTCATTAAAAAGTAATCGAAGTTGAAGTAAAATCTAATTGAATTGTGAAAGCGGTTTATAAAAGGATTTTATATTAAAACTCGAGTTTTCATAACAAAGTTATAAAAGGGATTTAAGTGAGTATGATAGCTTCAATTATGTTGACTTAATATTTTAATTAATTTAAAAGGAAATTGAGATGAAAATGGTTTATATTAAACCAGAATTTATTAAACAAGGTTTATAAAAAGCGATGAGGTGTTACGTTATTAATTTTAAAAATTAACGTTACTTAATAATGGAATTAAGTAAAATTAGGAAAACTGAAATAAGATTTTCAAACAGGAAATAGTCGAATGGAATAGAAAAAGAGAGGGTTAAAAGTGAATTTAGTAAAGGAGCGAGTAATAGGGTTTTGTAACAAAAATATGAGTTATTAAATGAATTGTTTAAAGAAGTAGACGGGAAAGTGATATTTTAGTAATTCATTTCTTAATCAATATATTAAGAAATAATAGTTATATTAGAGAAAAAGATTTTCAAAAGTAAGAAGGTTTTATAAAACCATATTTTAAATAAAATAGTTGAGTGAGATTTGTTTTTGATATTAAAATGAAAAATGGATTTTAATTACAACTCATATCTATCTTAAGATAATAACGTTTAGATCAAGGTCTGAGAGGTAAATAAATACCCCAACTTGAATGACTTCCAGATTATCTGAGAATGATGATTAGTTTGGAATGGGAAAGCATTAAGAATAATTTATTATTTCCATATGATAAATAATAAAAGCAATGTTAATCGTAAGATTTGAGAATATATATTGAGATTTCCAAAGTAACGGAAATAAAAAGGATTTGAGAATATTCATAACGATATTTCCAAAAGTAAAAGGAAATTAAAAGGTTAAGTTTTTGGAATGAGTTATTCTAAAAGAATAGAATTGGATATTGTTTTCAAGTAACAATGTTTTACGTGAAATCTGTTAAAACCAAGTTTGAGGGAATATACATACATATATATATATATATATATATATACATAATTTAATTCTAATATATTCGAAATAGTTTTGAAAATAAATCTTAGTTAAACAAGAAGTAAATAGTGTGTTAAACATATTGAGATATTTAGAAGTTTAATTAACTATTTGTTAATTATTTTTATTTAAATTGCCAAGTAATGCTAAATACTGAATCAGTAAACTCGTTTTGTTCTCATGATTATTTATTTGTAGTTAAATAACTGACTATCAAATCTGGCCAAGATGATTGTTGGTATGGAAAGACCGAGGTCGAATTTATATTCGAAAACCGTTCTGAACCAGCAAATACGTTGAGATGCAGATTTAAGATGGAGCAATTGAGGACCTTTGATCTTCATGAGCGGAAGGACTACTTGATGAATTTCTCTGGATACCTTCTGGAGATATTTTGACAGTAATTCTGTCGTGATTGGAATCTGTGGATTGCAAGGACTACTCGCTATTGATCTATAGGGTGATACCTAGGATGTGGTAGGAGGGTGCCTTCAGTTCATCCTGTTCCTGGATGACTCGTATAGACGAGTGTTTGATAGAGTATTTCCAAAGGAATCAGGTATGTTAATTTCTTCAAACGTACCAAGTTGTTGGCATAGAAGGGAAACTTCTTTTGCTTAACGACCAGAGTATTTTTATGGAAATCAATTAGTGATTTTCTGGAGGATCTGACGATGTGGCATTCAAAGTGAATGGTGACCAGATGTTCTAAAAGAAGATTCCAACCTCAAGCCTCACCAACCGAGAAATGGAACAAAATGGGGTAGGTCGCATGGCTATGTGGGTCGAACCCATCAAAATGGTATATCATTACCTGATTTAGAGAACTTAAATGCCTTCGGTTGCCCCTTTTTATTTATTTATGTATGCTATCGATTCGGTTGGCTATCCCACAACCGTGGTAATGATATATTCGGTACTCTCAAGAGAAGTGAGGGGCCAATTATCTTTAGCCTGGGTTGCAAGATGTTCTTGTTGAACCCCAATGTATTCATCTCCGGAGGTACATTGTCGGGAAGGTGGTTCCATACCTTGTCAGAAAATCCATTCTCCAATAAAAGCCCGCGGTTTTGATTGTATACTATGTATATAGAGCGTGAGATGCAAGCGTTTTGTTAGATTTATCTTTATTTGTATTTAGACCCTATTATAGTATCAGAAAAGATATTGATTTCAAACATGTTTTGGTTTATCGTGAGGTAAAAACAGTCTGTATTTATGTGTGGATTTGGTCTTACGATTATATTTTTCTTTCGAAAGGATTTTGACTTTAAAATCAAGATGGATGATGTTTTTAAACTTATTTTGTTTTTCTCACTCTGGTTCACCAGACTGATCCGACATTTGTAATGGTCGGGTTAGCCCGGGTTGTACAGTTCAATTATCGAATGCTGTGAAGAGACGATGTGAATACCCGTAACTTCCCCGTGAAGGAAAGCCCGGATTGCATTGAGGACAAGCCACATCGGGACGCAAACAAAAGAACATTGCATTATGAATTACAATAATTCCATCAGAATACAAGAATATACAGAGTATGAATTAATAAAATACATTCAATAAATATCAGAGATTACAATACATTACATAACAGCGGAAAAACAATACAATACACAACTGAAGGAGATATACGGATACAGAGCTTTCCGGATATCGTTCTAGTTGTAAACTAGGATCCTATGAATATAATTCTGCAAAACCAAAACTACTAGTTGCCCGTGCGGAAAATAAGGGCACCCAGAGTTTAGGTTTAAACAATGAACTCCAGGTCAGTCATGTGATTTGTGTGAGAACTAAAACAGTTATTTAAAACTTTACTTTAAAATAAATTAAATCAAGGGACCACGCCGTATAGCACGGAACGGGTTCCCTCCTAAGAATACCAGTGCATATAACAAAACAACGCAATGTTTTTTGGAAAAATGAAGCTCTTATAAGACCCAGGTCCCATCACATAATGCAACACAAGCCGGAGGATAGGGTTTTCCCTTATAATAGCCAAACATGCTTGGTACGTTAAAAATAAATCATTTGATATTATAAGTGTATAGTGTCAAAACAATTTCAATCATAGATGGCATGGGTACCATATATCATGTCGCCATACTAGGCTCTACAATCAAAACCGCAAATGTCACGTATTGGAAGTTGGGTTTCCATCTGTGAACCGAGGCAAAAGATAGTCCTCTACCAATTCGAGACGCTCTAGCCCGCCCCTTAGGATCAGAGCTCGAGTGACCCTTGGATCGTCAGGGCCGGTCTACCAATGTGGATTAAAATGCCTGAACACTGCATTTCCCCACCCTATGGGGTGTCAATGAGTCCACGACTCCATCGGCTCCACATAGTCACCGATATATCTGAGGTGCCTCTCAATCCAACAACCACATAAGTCAAACTCGTCAGGGCATGTAAAACCACTGACGCCACTTTTAGCTAGAAGGAAATGCATGTCCTCCCTGAGGTCCTTCTCCCGTTTCTGGTTCACAACCGGGGTGCGAGGCTCGCGAATCAACGTTATACAAAGTTATGCCACACAGGCGTTGCTTTGATCATCAACCCCAAGACTTTGCTTTTCAACATAAGCCTTGATCATTTGCCACTTAGGCATGCCACACAAGCAGTTCACTCCATGCGATTGATATCCATCAATATATAACCTCTGAGCTCGTACGTCTCAGAGAAGGGCGTTAAGCAAGAGAATAAATTCTCTGCCGCCAAAAAGATATGCATTTAATAGAAACCAATAACATAGAATAAAATCCAATGTCAGACACACAGTCCATCTACAAGTTCGTTCTGGGTCTGAACGAAACCGGAGGCACCTTGTACCTCGCATATCCATCGATCTCCAAATACGTCTGGACGATCACCAACTGATTCCCTCCTCTTGGGTGCACAGCCCAATCAAGATCATTAGAAATTATCCAAATGATGTGAAGACCTCCGGTCTTCGACCACCGTCTTCATCCTCGACTCATAGTCGAATCAGTTATTAAGAATGGGATAAACCCGGTCTTTCTGAATAACCCACGTATATAATAAACAAGTGTTACACAAACACAACATATGCCTCATTCCAATTCAGAATATTCTTTTATTCAAATATTCTTATACTTTGGGAAAGGTTCCCATTAATTTTATCAAAGATAAATTGTAACGACCCAGATTTTTGAACAATAAATTTTTAATATTTAATATGGTTTTGAATATTAAATTGATAATATGAATGAATTTTTCTTTTAATGTTATCGAAAAAAAAATTATTTCGATCGAATATATCAAATTATCGTAATACGAAGTATAATTGAAGTCGCAGTTAAAATCTGAATTTAAACAGTTCAGTCTATTAATATAAATTTCATTTGAATTGGAAAAATAGTTAATTATTTAATTTCGATGAATTTAATTGTTTGAAATCTATTTATAATTCAAGCAATTGAATTTAAATTAAAAAGATATCTTTTCCAGACAATCAAATTAGGCCATGGAATCTGTTCTAGTGTTTCCAGAATAATAGTATAACCCTATGGGTGTCAGTTACTACGCTAAAAACAGAGTTCGAAATCAACGGGAATTTTACATCAAATAAATTCATATTAATTATAATTAAATAAAAATAAAAATGTAGGGCAACTAAGTGTTGGATATCAAGCCAACCAAAGTACCACAGCCACCCTAAGCATTTCATTTCGCAGAACTATAGCTTCCTCGAGACAACAACTTTGTCTCCAAGTTTCAGAATCCAGGAAACAGAAAATTAATGGCCAGTACTTTCTGCTCCCTGTTCTTCCCTATAAAACAACGACTACTTCACTGCTTTTACCATTTGTTCCTCAGTTAAAACCGAAAGCTTCAATGAAAATAAAAATGGCCGAGCTCCATGATTCCAATCAAAAATCCAAAAGCAATCGCGAGTTCCACTCAGCGCGATGCCGAACCGTGGCAGATCCTGGAGCTCGATGATGTAAGGGAGATGCTCGCGAGTTCAACAAGGAAGCAAGCGATGACTTGGAGGCTCAATTTCTTCTCTGTTGAGCGAGCTCGAAGTGCGATTCAACGATGGGAGCAGTCGATGTTGATTTTGGGTGCTTTTGAAGACCGCGATGGGTCAACGCTGATCTAGGCCGAAGCCGCAGGTGAAGAGAAGGGTGTGATGTTGGTTCAGGCGGTTGCGATGGCAGTTTGATGGAAAGAAGTGCTGCTCGTGAAGTGAACTTGGTCTTCGACAATCAGGAAGAGGGTGCGAGGCTTGTTATCACGATTTGGGTTTTTTCTGGAGTTCGTGAATTTGGTCAGTGACGTGAACAGTAGCGTGGAGCATCGGAGTGGTATAGGAGGGGTTGCAATGACGTTGAGGATCAACTACAGCAGTTGGCGATTGGGCTGATTTTCTATTAGGAAAGGATCAATGATTTCTGTTCGAGATTTGTTCCGCCATTAGTCGAGATAGGAAGGTATACGTTTGTTTTACGCAATTTATATACATAGATTAATTTATTTATTTACTTAGTTGTTAATTAAATTGAATAAATGTTTAATCAATAAGTAAAATTAAACAATTATAGGTACGAAATAAGTTGATTCGAGATAAATCCAGTAGAGACGATTCAAGTAGATTCGTAGATGCAAAAATGGGAAATTTATCTGATATTTGGCAAACGAAAAATCATGGTGAGTAAATCTCACTCACCTTTAGAATTATTTTTATTTCGTTAAAAATAATTGTCTGTTGCTTGTGTGAATGTTTTCTGGTTGTTTTATATATATTAGTTACTTAGGCTATTATATATATTGGGTTGATTGATTGGTTGGATTCCCGCAATCTCATTAGCGGATGCCCGCAGTTTCATAGCGGATGATTACCCTATACGCCCCACGCTATGATTAGTGGATGACCTTCTATACCGCGATATTTTGCCACGAAGCAGAATGGGTATTATTTCTGTTGACTAACATCTGTGGATGCAGGGAAACAGGTTGGAGGAATCCAACTGGATTCCTCAAAAAAAAAATTATTTGTTTGTTTGTTGGTTGTTTGATTTCATATATATTCATATATGATGTGTTAAAAACCAAATGATTGAAAATTGGGTGATTTGATTGTTTTAAATATCACTGGGCCAATTAAAAGGATATTTGAGATTTTAAAAGGGGAAATTCTATTTTTAAATAGAATTTGAATTTTAAATGGAAATAAAAATATAAACTTGTTTTTTGAAAAATAAAACAAGTAGTTCCTTTATAAACGAAATTTATAAATAGTTCTTTTATAACGAAGTTATAAATGAAGTGAAAAGAATTATCATTTGATAATTCAGAAATAGAAATACAAGCATGGAATTGGAATTTGAAATGGAATTTCAAAACAGGATGTGAAATGAAATTTTTAAATATATAACTCAAATGAAATTTGAGTATAACATTTGAATTTTAAAAGGAGTATAAATATTTGAATTTTAAAAGGAGATTGAATATTAGAAATTCAAATAGAAGTTCAAATAGAATTTGAATAGAAGAAATTAGAATGAAAAATAGAATTTGAATTCAAGGAATTAAAGTAAAATTTGAATTCAAAGGAATTCGAATAAAGAAATTCAAATAGAGATTTGAATGTAGAATTTCAAAACAGACTTTGAAATATAGAATTTCAAAGAAAAATTGAATAGAATTTGAAATATAGTATTTCAAAGAAGAATTCAAATGTGAAATTTGAATAGAGATTTGAATGGAATTTAAATATGAAATTTGAATTGAGATTTGAAATAGAAATTCAAGTGTTGAATTTGAACATGGAATTGAATATAGAAATTCAAGTAGAAATTTGAATATGAGATTTCAAAATAGAATTTGAAATAAACTTTGAAAGTAGGATTTCAAAGTAGGATTGAAATAGGAATTCAAAATAGGAAATCCAAATAGTTTTGAAATGGAATTTGAATTCAAGGGAATTCAAATGAATTTGAATAATAGAAATTCAAATGGTGTTGAAAATGAATTTGAATAATAGAAATTCAAATGGTGTTGAAAATGAATTTGAATACTAGAAATTCAAATGGTGTTGAAAATGAATTTGAATAGTAGAAATTCAAATGGTGTTGAAAATGAATTTGAATATTAGAAATTCAAATGGGGTCGGAAATGAAAAATGAAATTTGAATATAAGAGATTCAAATTGAATTCAAATAGGATTTGATCTATGGGATTTGAATATGAAATTCAAATGGGTTTTAAACTATGGAATTTTGAATATAGAATTTAAAAGGAGTTTGAATATTTGAATTCCAATAGAATTCAAATATAGAAATTGGAATATAGAAAGTTCAAATGGAATTTAAATATAGAGTTTGAATAAGGGAATTCAAATAGAAATTCAAATATTGAATTTGAATATCAAATAGAAAAGGAATTGGAATTTGAATTTGAATTTAGAATTCAAATAAAAGTGAGATTTGAATTTGAATCAAGCAGAGTTAAATGGAGTTGAATTCATTTTAAAGAAGTTTAGAAGTTTAAAAGTTTTTATATATATAAATATAATTAAAACGAATTCGCCGCAGCGCTGCAGTTCGTAAAATAGCGATTCGAACTTCAATTGAATATACAAGACTTAATTGAAGTCGAAATTCTTTGAAACAAGAAACGTCAGGACCGATTTGATAATAGTTTTCTAATGAGAGAGAAAAATCTGAATTTCGTCATATAGATTTTGAGTTATGTTAAAATCAAATTTTCAGAAAAGCAGCGCCAGAATCGTTTTGAAACCATAACGGGTTATTTAATATTTATAAAAGGATTTTTAAGCAATAAAAATCCAAATTTTCTATTTAGAAAATTTCAGAGTTGAGTTGTAAAATGTATGCGAATTCAAGTTGTGTAAATGAATATGATTTTTGAAACAGAAACCAAATTTTGATTTATTGAATAGAATTAACTAAATTGAATAGAAATTAGTTAAGGAGATTTCGAAGGGATATTGGGGTTTGAATAAGCGATTTCGATTTGCAGATTTATATTCGAAATCAAAAAGGAAACTGGAACTGAAATTGAAATTCAATTTGGTTGGGAGCAAGTTAAACATTTTATTTGAACATGTTATGTTCAACAAAGAAGTGAAATAGGCAAAAATGGCTAATTAAAGAATAATTGAGCGAAACTGAATTCAAACGATTCAAATTTGAATTCAAACAAATGGATTGAGTTGAATTGAATTGAAAACAGGTGAACCTGTGTAAGCAGGTTTGATATGGAGTATATGAAGATTTTTATTTAGGTGCCCGACCAAAAAGGTACATGTTTAAATTCATATATGGGTTTTATGCGCCGTATCGGCAAGCCGCTTGGTTTTTTCTTTTCCTTTTTGAGATTAGAAGGACCGGGAAAGCTATTTGAAATTTCCCGATGCTCCCGATACAGGGGAGGTTATGGCGAAATTTTCCGGAAATTTAAGGAGTTAGAATATTTTTAAGATATTTTGATAATTAGAAATCATTGTATCGACGTATTGAATTCGATAGGAAAGTGAATATAAAAATCGAATGTTGTAAAAGGGACAGAGATAAGTAATTGAAATTGTTTTCAATTGCAAATAGAGACATTTTCTAATATATAGAAAATAAAAGAAGTTAATATTTGGAAACATTTTCCAAATGGCATAAGAGGCCGAGATGATTATTGAAAATATTTGGTTAACAAATATTGATAAAGGAAATGGAGAAGTGATTTAATTAATGAAATATTAATTAAAGAGCCCAGTGATTTGTTTGATATGTTGATTGAACACTTGTTTTTATTCGATAGTTAAATCATAGACTATCGAAGTTTTTGACCATCGTTGTCAATATGGAGAGACCGGTTGGATTATTATCCGAAGAACCACTCCGTATCGGCATAAGCGTTGCGAACCAAGTATGCTGATTATATTGAAGACGGAGTAAAGTGCAAGGGCTTTTCTATTTATAGAAATAGTGCCTTCGGTTTCGTTCAATCCCAGAACGAACGTAAATGGACGAATGTCTGACAGAGTATTTCCAATGATCAAATGGGTTGGTCTGTATGAATGTATATGGTTGCAACGGATTTATCCCTTAGCATAATATCCAGAATATTCGTGCAAACTCAACTAGTGATTAACGGATCTGACAATGTGGCATTCAAAGTGATTGTGCTATCAATGAATGGTAAGTATTCGTAGCCTCAGGCCTCAACAACCGGGAAAGGACAAAAATCGGGCAGGCAGCATGGCTATGTGGGTCGCACCCATTAGGGTGTATAATCACCTATCTAGAGAAATTCCTTTTGTTTCTAAATCTATCGATTCTGCCCATTCGGGAAACGGTGGTTTGAGTCCAACCGTTGGTGATATACATTCGATACACTCAAGCGAAATGAGTGGTCGGTCATGTGTGGGCCGGGTTGCAAGACGTTCTTGTTGAACCCAGGTGTATTCGCCTCTAGAGATACATCATCGGAAGGTGGTTCCATACCTTGTCATGTTGGAAATCCAATCTCCAATAAGCACCATGCGGGTTTTGATTTTATACTATGTATGTGGAGCGTGAGATGCAAGCGTTCTGCTATTTGGACATTTACTTGATGTAGACATTATTATAATATCACTGGATTTTCGTATCAAAGTGTTTTGGGTTATAGTAAGGTAAAAACCGTCCGTGTTTATGTGTGGGCTGGTCTTACTATTACCTTTTCTTTTGAAAGGATTTTTAAAAGTTAAACAAGTGGTTGGAGTTTACTCACACCAGTCCCATGACTGACCCAGAGTTTATTTTGTTTTGTTTTCCCTAAACTCTTGGGTGCCCAAATTTGTACGGGCAGTCAAGTGGTTCAGGTGTTTACAGATACCATTGGAGGAGCTTGGAGCAGGAGGCTTCAGCGTTAGTTACCTAGTGTTATTTTCCGCTGTATTGTAAGTGTTGAACTCTGATTCTGAATGTACATGTATACAGAAATTTTGTATTACAAAAGTATATGATATATTATATTTTATTCATTCCGCTGTGAGGTTCATGTTTTACCCTGATGTTGTGTATTCTTCTTCTTCTATTATAATATTTCTTTCTTCCTATTTCTCATCTTCTAACTTCTTTCTATTAATGGTTCGTATTTCTGTGTTATTTGGGTTGGACGTGTGGTGTATTTAGTCAACTCAGATAGTACGGATTTGCGGGTCGTTACAGTTGGTATCAGAGCTTAGGTTGAGCGAATACCTAGGCTTGTGTGGCATGTGCTCATTAGAGATAAGGTCAGTAGTACCCTAGAATGAGTTGAGTGTATATATACGAGTGAGCGTATTTGTAAATTGATATAAAAATTGTTTTATATTGTGTTGGCTTGTCTGTTGAGTGGTTTATGAATTCTGGTCGAATCGTGGGACGCCACGAAGTCGATAGGGATTTCTAAACACTTGAACAGAGAAATTCGACACAGTATTGTTTTAAAATGGGTAAATGAAATCATTTACCCAAATTTCTATTTTGATATAGAAAGAATAATTTTCTGGAATTATTATATTATATGGATGTGTTGATTGATATCATTATAATCAGATAAGATAAAAAAAAAATTGAAATGGTTATTTATAACCAAACTGAATTTGTATATGAATGAAACATATACAAATGAAATGAATTGAAATTGAATTCAAACCAGAATTAAGAATTCAAAATCCTGGGAAGTTGAAAAATATTTTTCAAAGGTATTAAAATAATATAGATTTGTTTTAAAGGATTTGAAAGAAAATCATGGATTTTGAAATAATAAGGCACTGAACACACTTCAGTGGCTGGGAAATTATTCTGATGATGATTGCAACATCATCAGTGTTCATTTCCGAGTTTCTAAGTGATGAATTGCTACCTTAGAAAAAAGTTTTGATGGAAATTTGTTTGAAAGAAAACAAGTGGTTTAAAAATTCAAATGTTTTGAATTTGAGATGGAAATAAATATATGTATATATTTATGGGATTTCAAAGGAATTTGAAAAGAAAACCCAGGGATTTGAATTCTGGAATTGGAATTTAACTTAAGCTAGTTAAATGGGTCGAAGTGAATGAATTGATTTAAATCAATTTGAATTGGTTTAATAGAACATAGAGTGGATATAAATGGATTGATCGTAGATCATTCGAATTTAATGTGTGAAGACCAAAAGTTTTGGTTGGAGCTAATTTGTTGAAATATGAGGAGTGGAGTTTCAACATAGGTGAGATTTTGAAAAGTAATGGATTTATACCATTTTCCTATCTTAGCAATTTCGGGGACGAAATTACTTTAAGGGGGAAAGAATGTAACGACCCAGATTTTTGAACAATAAATTTTTAATATTTAATATGGTTTTAAATATTAAATTGATAATATGAATGAATTTTTCTTTTAATGTTATCGAAAAAAATTTTATTTCGATCGAATATATCAAATTATCGTAATACGAAGTATAATTGAAGTCGCAGTTAAAATCTGAATTTAAACAGTTCAGTCTATTAATATAAATTTCATTTGAATTGGAACAATAGTTAATTATTTAATTTCGATGAATTTAATTGTTTGAAATCTATTTATAATTCAAGCAATTGAATTTAAATTAAAAAGATATCTTTTCCAGACAATCAAATTAGGCCATGGAATCTGTTCTAGTGTTTCCAGAATAATAGTATAACCCTATGGGTGTCAGTTACTACGCTAAAAACAGAGTTCGAAATCAACGGGAATTTTAAATCAAATAAATTCATATTAATTATAATTAAATAAAAATAAAAATATAGGGCAGCTAAGTGTTGGATATCAAGCCAACCAAAGTACCACAGCCACCCTAAGCATTTCATTTCGCAGAACTATAGCTTCCTCGAGACAACAACTTTGTCTCCAAGTTTCAGAATCCAGGAAACAGAAAATTAATGGCCAGTACTTTCTGCTCCCTGTTCTTCCCTATAAAACAACGACTACTTCACTGCTTTTACCATTTGTTCCTCAGTTAAAACCGAAAGCTTCAATGAAAATAAAAATGGCCAAGCTCCATGATTCCAATCAAAAATCCAAAAGCAATCGCGAGTTCCACTCAGCGCGATGCCGAACCGTGGCAGATCCTGGAGCTCGATGATGTAAGGGAGACGCTCGCGAGTTCAACAAGGAAGCAAGCGATGACTTGGAGGCTCGATTTCTTCTCTGTTGAGCGAGCTCGAAGTGCGATTCAACGATGGGAGCAGTTGATTTTGGGTGCTTTTGAAGACCGCGATGGGTCAACGCTGATCTAGGCCGAAGCCGCAGGTGAAGAGAAGGGTGCGATGTTGGTTTAGGCGGTTGCGATGGCAGTTTGATGGAAAGAAGTGCTGCTCGTGAAGTGAACTTGGTCTTCGACAATCAGGAAGGGGGTGCGAGGCTTGTTATCACGATTTGGGTTTTTTCTGGAGTTCGTGAATTTGGTCAGTGACGTGAACAGTAGCGTGGAGCATCGGAGTGGTAAAGGAGGGGTTGCAGTGACGTTGAGGATCAACTACAGCAGTTGGCGATTGGGCTGATTTTCTATTAGGAAAGGATCAATGATTTCTATTCGAGATTTGTTCCGCCATTAGTCGAGATAGGAAGGTATACGTTTGTTTTACGCAATTTATATACATAGATTAATTTATTTATTTACTTAGTTGTTAATTAAATTGAATAAATGTTTAATCAATAAGTAAAATTAAACAATCATAGGTACGAAATAAGTTGATTCGAGATAAATCCAGTAGAGACGATTCAAGTAGATTCATAGATGCAAAAATGGGAAATTTATCTGATATTTGGCAAACGAAAAATCATGGTGAGTAAATCTCACTCACCTTTAGAATTATTTTTATTTCGTTAAAAATAATTGTCTGTTGCTTGTGTGAATGTTTTCTGGTTGTTTTATATATATTAGTTATTTAGGCTATTATATATATATTGGGTTGATTGATTGGTTGGATTCCCGCAGTCTCATTAGCGGATGCCCGCAGTTTCATAGCGGATGATTACCCTATACGCCCCACGCTATGATTAGTGGATGACCTTCTATACCGCGATATTCTGCCACGAAGCAGAATGGGTATTATTTCTGTTGACTAACATCTGTGGATGTAGGGAAACAGGTTGGAGGAATCCAACTGGATTCCTCAAAAAAAAATATTATTTGTTTGTTTGTTGGTTGTTTGATTTCATATATATTCATATATGATGTGTTAAAAACCAAATGATTGAAAATTGGGTGATTTGATTGTTTTAAATATCACTGGGCCAATTAAAAGGATATTTGAGATTTTAAAAGGGGAAATTCTATTTTTAAATAGAATTTGAATTTTAAATGGAAATAAAAATATAAACTTGTTTTTTGAAAAATAAAACAAGTAGTTCCTTTATAAACGAAATTTATAAATAGTTATTTTATAACGAAGTTATAAATGAAGTGAAAAGAATTATCATTTGATAATTCAGAAATAGAAATACAAGCATGGAATTGGAATTTGAAATGGAATTTCAAAACAGGATGTGAAATGAAATTTTTAAATATATAACTCAAATGAAATTTGAGTATAACATTTGAATTTTTAAAGGAGTTTAAATATTTGAATTTTAAAAGGAGATTGAATATTAGAAATTCAAATAGAAGTTCAAATAGAATTTGAATAGAAGAAATTAGAATGAAAAATAGAATTTGAATTCAAGGAATTAAAGTAAAATTTGAATTCAAAGGAATTCGAATAAAGAAATTCAAATAGAGATTTGAATGTAGAATTTCAAAACAGACTTTGAAATATAGAATTTCAAAGAAAAATTGAATAGAATTTGAAATATAGTATTTCAAAGAAGAATTCAAATGTGAAATTTGAATAGAGATTTGAATGGAATTTAAATATGAAATTTGAATTGAGATTTGAAATAGGAATTCAAGTGTTGAATTTGAACATGGAATTGAATATAGAAATTCAAGTAGAAATTTGAATATGAGATTTCAAAATAGAATTTGAAATAAACTTTGAAAGTAGGATTTCAAAGTAGGATTGAAATAGGATTTCAAAATAGGAAATCCAAATAGTTTTGAAATGGAATTTGAATTCAAGGGAATTCAAATGAATTTGAATAATAGAAATTCAAATGGTGTTGAAAATGAATTTGAATAATAGAAATTCAAATGGTGTTGAAAATGAATTTGAATACTAGAAATTCAAATGGTGTTGAAAATGAATTTGAATATTAGAAATTCAAATGGTGTTGAAAATGAATTTGAATATTAGAAATTCAAATGGGGTCGGAAATGAAAAATGAAATTTGAATATAAGAGATTCAAATTGAATTCAAATAGGATTTGATCTATGGGATTTGAATATGAAATTCAAATGGGTTTTAAACTATGGAATTTTGAATATAGAATTTAAAAGGAGTTTGAATATTTGAATTCCAATAGAATTCAAATATAGAAATTGGAATATAGAAAGTTCAAATGGAATTTAAATATAGAGTTTGAATAAGGGAATTCAAATAGAAATTCAAATATTGAATTTGAATATCAAATAGAAAAGGAATTGGAATTTGAATTTAGAATTCAAATAAAAGTGAGATTTGAATTTGAATCAAGCAGAGTTAAATGGAGTTGAATTCATTTTAAAGAAGTTTAGAAGTTTAAAAGTTTATATATATATATAAATATAATTAAAACGAATTCGCCGCAGCGCTGAAGTTCGTAAAATAGCGATTCGAACTTCAATTGAATATACAGGACTCAATTGAAGTCGAAATTCTTTGAAACAAGAAACGTCAGGACCGATTTGATAATAGTTTTCTAATGAGAGAGAAAAATCTGAATTTTGTCATATAGATTTTAAGTTATGTTAAAATCAAATTTTCAGAAAAGCAGCGCCAGAATCGTTTTGAAACCATAACGGGTTATTTAATATTTATAAAAGGATTTTTAAGCAATAAAAATCCGAATTTTCTATTTAGAAAATTTCAGAGTTGAGTTGTAAAATATATGCGAATTCAAGTTGTGTAAATGAATATGATTTTTGAAACAGAAACCAGATTTTGATTTATTGAATAGAATTAACTAAATTGAATAGAAATTAGTTAAGGAGATTTCGAAGGGATATTGGGGTTTGAATAAGCGATTTCGATTTGCAGATTTATATTCGAAATCAAAAAGGAAACTGGAACTGAAATTGAAATTCAATTTGGTTGGGAGCAAGTTAAACATTTTATTGAACATGTTATGTTCAACAAAGAAGTGAAATAGGCAAAAATGGCTAATTAAAGAATAATTGAGCGAAACTGAATTCAAACGATTCAAATTTGAATTCAAACAAATGGATTGAGTTGAATTGAAAACAGGTGAACCTGTGTAAGCAGGTTTGATATGGAGTATATGAAGATTTTTATTTAGGTGCCCGACCAAAAAGGTACTTGTTTAAATTCATATATGGGTTTTATGCGCCGTATCGGCAAGCCGCTTGGTTTTTTCTTTTCCTTTTTGAGATTAGAAGGACCGGGAAAGCTATTTGAAATTTCCCGATGCTCCCGATACAGGGGAGGTTATGGCGAAATTTTCCGGAAATTTAAGGAGTTAGAATATTTTTAAGATATTTTGATAATTAGAAATCATTGTATCGACGTATTGAATTCGATAGGAAAGTGAATATAAAAATCGAATGTTGTAAAAGGGATAGAGATAAGTAATTGAAATTGTTTTCAATTGCAAATAGAGACATTTTCTAATATATAGAAAATAAAAGAAGTTAATATTTGGAAACATTTTCCAAATGGCATAAGAGGCCGAGATGATTATTGAAAATATTTGGTTAACAAATATTGATAAAGGAAATGGAGAAGTGATTTAATTAATGAAATATTAATTAAAGAGCCCAGTGATTTGTTTGATATGTTGATTGAACACTTGTTTTTATTCGATAGTTAAATCACAGACTATCGAAGTTTTTGACCATCGTTGTCAATATGGAGAGACCGGTTGGATTATTATCCGAAGAACCACTCCGTATCGGCATAAGCGTTGCGAACCAAGTATGCTGATTATATTGAAGACGGAGTAAAGTGCAAGGGCTTTTCTATTTATAGAAATAGTGCCTTCGGTTTCGTTCAATCCCAGAACGAACGTAAATGGACGAATGTCTGACAGAGTATTTCCAATGATCAAATGGGTTGGTCTGTATGAATGTATATGGTTGCAACGGATTTATCCCTTAGCATAATATCCAGAATATTCGTGCAAACTCAACTAGTGATTAACGGATCTGACAATGTGGCATTCAAAGTGATTGTGCTATCAATGAATGGTAAGTATTCGTAGCCTCAGGCCTCAACAACCGGGAAAGGACAAAAATCGGGCAGGCAGCATGGCTATGTGGGTCGCACCCATTAGGGTGTATAATCACCTATCTAGAGAAATTCCTTTTGTTTCTAAATCTATCGATTCTGCCCATTCGGGAAACGGTGGTTTGAGTCCAACCGTTGGTGATATACATTCGATACACTCAAGCGAAATGAGTGGTCGGTCATGTGTGGGCCGGGTTGCAAGACGTTCTTGTTGAACCCAGGTGTATTCGCCTCTAGAGATACATCATCGGAAGGTGGTTCCATACCTTGTCATGTTGGAAATCCAATCTCCAATAAGCACCATGCGGGTTTTGATTTTATACTATGTATGTGGAGCGTGAGATGCAAGCGTTCTGCTATTTGGATAATTACTTGATGTAGACATTATTATAATATCACTGGATTTTCGTATCAAAGTGTTTTGGGTTATAGTAAGGTAAAAACCGTCCGTGTTTATGTGTGGGCTGGTCTTACTATTACCTTTTCTTTTGAAAGGATTTTTAAAAGTTAAACAAGTGGTTGGAGTTTACTCACACCAGTCCCATGACTGACCCAGAGTTTATTTTGTTTTGTTTTCCCTAAACTCTTGGGTGCCCAAATTTGTACGGGTAGTCAAGTGGTTCAGGTGTTTACAGATACCATTGGAGGAGCTTGGAGCAGGAGGCTTCAGCGTTAGTTACCTAGTGTTATTTTCCGCTGTATTGTAAGTGTTGAACTCTGATTCTGAATGTACATGTATACAGAAATTTTGTATTACAAAAGTATATGATATATTATATTTTATTCATTCCGCTGTGAGGTTCATGTTTTACCCTGATGTTGTGTATTCTTCTTCTTCTATTATAATATTTCTTTCTTCCTATTTCTCATCTTCTAACTTCTTTCTATTAATGGTTCGTATTTCTGTGTTATTTGGGTTGGACGTGTGGTGTATTTAGTCAACTCAGATAGTACGGATTTGCGGGTCGTTACATAAATTCCCTAAATTTATTCTTTAATCTTCTTTTGAATATCAATTCAAACAAAATTATGGTTTATCCAAACTAGTCGGGATTAACGAACCTTACCAAAGTAATCATTTGTTTTAATTTCCCAATCCCAACCTATTCATCTCATAAAGTAAAACTGGTAATACTTCATATCTAACACCATGGTGTTATCGGTAAATTCAATTACCATTTCACGTTCAAATCTAATTAAAGATTTAACTATTGCCTAGAGCAAAACTGGTGATACTCCATTCTCGATCTTTTCAATCTAATTAAAGATTCATTAAAACTCCACCTGGTTTTAATCTTCCCAAAAATCAATATTAATGATTGTTTAACTTGGGAAATCATATCCTGTCTTTAACTGGGTTAAAGAACAAGTGTCATTTAAAACACGGTTCACGATAACCCCGAAATCACATTCCCTTCCATTCCAATTTATTTTACTAAATTGGAAAACTTTACTTTGGAAAACTTCCTTTAAATCTTAACAAAAGATATATAATTCCAAATCACATTTCACTGTAAATCGGGTCAAAGAACAAATGTCATTAAAACACAGTTCACGATAAACCCGAAATCACATTCCATTCCATTCCAATTTATTTTATTAATTTGGAAAACTTTACTTAGGAAAGCTTCCTTTAAATCTAACAAAAGATTTATGAATTCCAAATCACAGTTCATTGTAAATCGGGTTAAAGAACAAATGTCGTAAAAACACAGTTCACGATAAACCCAATTCCCATTTGATATTAAATACAAGGCTCTAAATAGAAAATATATCGGCTTATATTCGATATCAAATTCTACGACCAATAAATATCGTATTGGAAATAAAGATATAAATATATCTTTTAAATTTCCATAACAATATCTGTATAATCACGAAATCCAACATCGAAATATTCTAAAGACAATTTCGATTCAAATCCATTCTTATTCAATTATTGGAAATTCTAGTAACTTTTAAAACCCTTTCAAATCCAATTTATTTATTTCAAAAATAAATGAATTATAATTCTAGTTCAAAACTAGTTATTTTTGATAAAAATCTATTTTTATCTTTTCAAATATGGAGTTTTTCATCCCAATCCATTCCAAATCATTTCTTATGATTTTACAAAAATTATTACTATTTTTAATAATTTTATCAAGGCACGTACAGTCGATTTCCATCAACGGCCATCAAACTGTACTAACAACGACCTTTTCCAAATTTGATTTGGACGTAATTCCAAATCCAACCGTTAGATTTCAAATCTCTAATATTCGTTAGAAAGCTCTTTTCGATACGAACCCAACTGTTCCGTTTTTAGGAGAATCCGACGGTCGGATCTCCCATAATGTCCATTCGAAGTCAATGGTCGAAATACACGAACTGCCGCAGCGCGGCGCGTTCCATTCAGGCCATTATATATATAATATATATTATATATATTTCGTCAATTTCCTTTCAAAACGTATTTTATAAATCGTTTTAAATTCGTTTTCAAAACGATTTCAACTTCATATTCAATTTCTAATCAAAATTGAATATTCCATATCATCGATATATATATATATATATATATGATAATATTTTCAAAACGTTATATTTTGAAATCACTTCCTTTACTATATTCATTATAAAAACAAATATAATCGATATAAATATCGTTCGCGTCAAAATGGCACATATCTAACCAATACGGCTTTATATATTTCAATAACTTCATTATTCTATTCAACAAATGAATATTTTCCTCAACACATGAATATATATTTTTATTCAACACATGAATATATATTTTATTCAACACATGAATTTATATTTTTGTTCAACACATGAATATTATATTTTTATTCAACACATGAATTTTTTTTATTCAACACATGAATATTTATTCTTATTCAACACATGAATATTTATTCTTATTCAACACATGAATATTTATTCTTATTCAACACATGAATATATATTTTATAATATTCCTTATTTTTCAAATTGGATTGAGGCTCAATCAATTACCATATAACGTTAATTATATGGATTCCCTACAACTCATGTATATAATAGCAACGATAAATTATCAACCATCATCCAGAGTGCACCACACAACTGCATAAGCATTAAATATAAATAATTAACGCTTACACAGTTTGTCAACCCATCGATTGACATACAACTAAACAATCGGGATTAGTGTACGTCAAATATCATCCCAATACCCGTATGGGGTTTCAAATCAATAAACACAAATTTTTATTTATGCCGTTGGGCGATGTGTAAAATTTATCGTCCCAATCAATATCAGTAAAGTGGGTGTACATAAATAAATTGTCCGATTTGTTTATAAATATTTATTTTATATACACGTTAAAAATTATATTTTTAACTATAAAATATTTATAATGATAAAATATTTTATTTCATTCCACATCACACAATCAAATTTCACAACACAGCAATCAAACAAACAAATCATCCATGGTCTGTGGACGACGGGTGTCAGGTGCTACTAAGCACCTCTGCATCCTAGTATATATTTCAACTAGAAAATAAATTAAAAGTGAGAAGTTCTCACATGTGGGATCCACTCCTTCATTCTTTATTTCTGAATGGTATGGATTCCATTTTGCTTTCAGTCAATTCCATCGCACTCTTTTCCACGCTGTTCACATTAAAAATCACATTTTTACCTCATTGTATATATAATAAAAAATCAGATTTTTTTTCGCTAATCATATAAAAATTATATTTTTATATTCTCTATTATATAAAAAATCTATTTTCAATCCGTTACTCATATAAAAATTGAATTTTTATTTCACCACAACACATAGAAAAATCATATTTTTATATTGTCTATCTTATAAAAATCATATTTTTATTTTCTCTACTATATGAAAATCGAATTTTTACTACTCTACATAAATAAAAATCATATTTTTATATCTTCTATATAACAAAAATTATATTTTTATTATCTCTAAAATATAAAAATCATATTTTTATCCGCTAAACATATATGTAAAAATCCAATTCTTCATATCGCTTTCATGAGAATAAAAAAAATCTCTTTCAAAAAAAGAAAAATCTAATCTTTTTGGTTCTAAAAATCAAATCTTTCCCCTGCTACTTCACACGTAAAAATCATATTTTTACCTCATGATATAAAAGTCATGATTTTACCTCATTAAAAATCATATTTTTATATCGTTATTATATTATAAAAATCGAATCTTGTAAATGGTTTCATTCGTATAAAAATCACATCTTTATTTTAACGATACACATATAAAGATCGTATTTTTG
This sequence comes from Allium sativum, assembly GCA_030737875.1. NCBI lineage: Eukaryota > Viridiplantae > Streptophyta > Magnoliopsida > Asparagales > Amaryllidaceae > Allium > Allium sativum. The sequence goes on from CM060909.1 coordinate 102,485,309, forward strand.
GACAATGTTATACAAATTAATAATCAACTTTTTAATACTATTTTCTATAAATAAAAACTGATTTAACGGTGTTATATAAAAAAACATAATCAGAAAAAGAAAAACTCACTTTGCATTTGATTTCGGAGGGAAGGAGGGTGTTCACGTCTTATTTGGGTGGCGGGGAAGGCAATGGCCGGCCTGAGGTGGACGGTGGGGTCGACGGCAAGGTCGGGGGGGAGGCTGTGGGGCTTGTGGTGGCACTAGGTTTCGTGGTGGTGACGGCGTGGGGTTTCACGACTTTATTGAGGGAAGGGGGAAGAAGGATGGGGCTTGGGTGGTGCGGCGACGGGCCAGGGTGCGGGGCGACGGTGCACAGGCAGCGACAATGCTGCATGAGGAGGGGGCGACTAGAAAGTGGGGAGCGGCGGTTTTCTTTTGGTTGACCGCGGGTTTAATTTTCATTTAGGGTTTGACTCTATGAGATAAAAGAGGGCATATTATATTATATAATATTTAATTTATTTTAATCCACCAAAAAGTAACTTTAAATTTCGAACACCAAATCACGCCCACCGAGTGTCGTCCATAGCTAGCTACCCCCATTCCGAACACAATGGGATATGTATCGTAAGATGATACGATCGTTTCAATCAGTTTTCATCAAAATCAAAATATAAATCTATATACTGAATTTGAACGCACATTTCAATTTACCGGGGCCACCTACTAACTCTAAAAATTCCAGAAAAATTATTTCTAGTTTCGTATTGATGATACGGTCCTAACAAAACCAGTTTCGTCAAGTTCTGAGACCATTTGAAAATTGGCCATTTTCTGGTCGTTCCAAATTGACTGAAACTGTTAAAACACGTTTTACTTCGCCACGCTCACATATTGATTCAAAAAATTATGAATTTTAAAACCTAGCAATATATCGACATCCCGGATCCAACAAAAGTGGTTTCGTCGAAAACATAGGTCGTTTGCAAAATTTCCATTTTTTTAGGGCCAAGATTCCAAAGTGATTATTCAGAATTTTCGATTGGACATAACTTTTTATTCCCGCTATGAAATTTCAATTTTTCAGATTCGTTAGAAAGATATTCTCAAATAGATTCAAATATTTTTGGTTTCACTAAAATCCGGTTTATTTTGAATCCTGTACATTCATTTGAACTTTGAAATCGAATTTTTGAACTACCACGCACCTTTTATATTTAAAATAAAATATTTATATTCTAATGTCGATCTATATAAATATATACGTTCTAATTCTATTCAAAATAAATTTTTCGTCATTATTTGTTAAAATAATTCATATTAAATATTCAAAATTCACTAAAATCGCCAAAATAAATTTTTTAAATTGGTGATCGACGCTAGTCTATGAATTAGAAAAGCGCGACATTTGTAATAAATTCTGCAAGCATACAGGTGTGTAGCATACAGGTCGAACACAGGGAGGAAAGTTAAATTTTATTATTTATATGTTTCGTGGGCGTGTTAGACGAACTTTGGAGGTTGATTTTGCAAAACAAAACAAAATTAAAACTGTAATTTGATTCAGAACAGATCTAACTGAATCGACGATCAAATCACAATTTCAATGGGAAGCAAATGAAACTATGAATTAGATTTGAATCTAATCAAACCTAAATTTGACCTAAGAAAATAATAAAAGCAGAAATTGAAATTGCAGAAATTGAAATAACAAACAAAAATTAAAATTAGGATTTCCGCTGAATCTAATCAGACGGTAAATCACCAATGCAAACAAGTGCAAAATACAAATAGTGTTCTACCGAATCTAATCGTATAGACAACACTAGTTGCTAAAAAAATGCAGAAAATAAAAGAGAAAGAAGAACTTTTATTAGAACAATGGAATAAGAGATGAGATATAGGATAGGATGGTGGCTACAATGCCATTACAAGGGTATATATAGGGTAGATAGCCAAACCCTAACCCTAACCCTAATGGTAAATGGGCCTGGTCATTACACCACTAATTAGTTTACAATGAGAAACATAAATGGGCCTTAGATAAATAAAGCAAATTTGGGCCTTTTCTCTTTTTCCTCTTGCTTCCTTGACATTTCTTCATTGATTTGTGATGTTCAAAGCCTTTTTATCAATCCTTTTCTTGTCCAACAGCAACTAGATGTGAGATCTTCATCTACAATTCTTCAAAATGTAAATATATATCAATTTCATCTCTATTTCGCTACTTTTCTGGTTGCATGCGGGCTGGGTTGGAATATCTGTAAAAGTAACAAAATAATACCCAAGTAATATTTATTTATATACAAAAGATAAGATATAAGAGCATAAAATAAACACATTTCTATGTCAATCAAATACCCCCACACTTATCTTTTACTCGTCCTCGAGTAAAAAGAAAATGAAAAACTAACTAGATAGGTCGCACTTTCGTAGGAAACACGATTGCATTGAGCGTATGCAACAAGCCGTTAAACCTCTAGGTGTCCCTAGTAGGACGAGTGGTGTCTCGTGAGGGTTTTCAGCGGATACTACCCACAAAATCCAAATGCAGTATGCAATGATTCTAATGAAACTACATGAATGCAATGGACATATGCAAAAAATAAAAAATGAAAACACGACTTATTTCAGGAAAGTGGTACAACAAATTAAGTTAACAATTTCTGGTCAGTTGATTTTATTTTAGATACCTCGACTTGTCACAAATTTTCAATATAAATCAAGTTTTCAAATGTTAAATTCCAGTTTGGCCAGTTAGTTCGGTTGATAACATAGTGCAGCCATGAAATAAATTCCTAGTTTGCTTGGCACAGTTTGCAAAGTGGTATTCTAATTTTCTCATGTATGGCTAGTCAAATCAATAAGGTCAAGAAGTGTTTGGGTATCATCGCTTATTCTTTATTCTATAAAATTTTAAGATTTATGATTAAGTACATACACCTAACTAAAAAGACCAAGGTTTACCACCCATGCACTGCCTCGCGGACTAACGGAGAGTGGGTAAAGAGCTTGGCGGATTGTGCAGGCCGACTTTGACTTTGTCAACAACGTGTCGGTAATCCTTAGGTGTCCAATCTCATAAAATGAGACCAAGATATTCCAACTTTGACTTTGTCAACAACGTGTCGGATAGAGCTTGGCGGGTTTGCACACCAACGCTCGATATACAAGCAATGTTGGATACCCTTGGAATACTATTATTATTGTTATCGAAAATATAAGCACAAAAGAAAGTTACGCGAATTCAACTTAACACAACTTAGTTTTAAAGATTTGAAAAGCCAATATAAGTCTTTTAAGTCCTCCACTTATTTAAACAAAGTCTACAATATAGAATAGATTTCATGTCCATCACCTAAGAATCTCCCTATGTACCGGTTACACTATTATCCCTCAAAATTAAACTTTTCATTATATTTCCTATTCAATCTAAGTTGAGAGAGAAAAATACTATCAACTGGCTAAAAATTGTAAACTTATTTTGTTGTATCAAACTAAAATGAGTCATGTTTCAAAAAAAAAAATGGCATGTTACTATAGTCTAAAATGCATGATGGTCCTATTTAAATGATGAAAATGAAAAGAAATAAAAACAAAGAAAAATGAAAATGGAAAATGGATGAAATGCAGACTCCCCCCCCCCCCCCCCACACTTGATTCAGACAGTGTCCCAACTGTCTAAGGCAGAAAAACAAAGAAAAAAAAATGAAAAATAAAAGAAAAAGAACGTGTACCACCTGATTTCATGGTGGATGATCATGCAGATCGATAGAGTCGTCTTCGTCATATTGCTCGAATTCCAAAAATGGTTTCAGTCGTTGACCGTTTACTTTGAAGACTTTTCCATCTCTAGGATTTTCAATTTCAACCGCTCCATGAGGGTATACTGTTTTCACGACATAAGGTCCAGTCCATCGAGATCTGAGTTTTCCTGGAAACAAGTGAAGTCTAGAGTCGTATAAAAGAACTTTTTGACCTACGTTGAATTCCTTACGAAGTATGTTTTTGTCGTGTTGGGCTTTGGTTCTTTCTTTGTAGATTTTCGCATTTTCATACGCCTCATTTCTTAATTCCTCCAATTCAGAAATTTGTAACTTCCTATGTGAGCCGGCCTTTTCTAAGTCAAAGTTCAAAAATTTTATGGCCCAAAGAGCACGATGCTCTAATTCAAGAGGTAAGTGACAGGCCTTTCCAAAGACTAATCGATATGGTGACATCCCTAGATTGGTTTTATAAGCAGTGCGAAAAGCCCAAAGTGCCTCAATCAGTTTTACGGACCAATCTTTTCTGTTGGAATTCACGGTTTTCTCAAGAATTTGTTTGATTTGTCTATTGGAAACTTCTACTTGCCCACTCGTTTGTGGATGGTAGGGGGTCGACAGCTTGTGTGTGATTGAGTATTTCTTGAGCAAGGACTCAAAAGCACGATTACAGAAGTGAGTGCCATTATCGCTAATGATAGCTCGAGGTGTACCAAAGCGTGAAAAGATGTTTTCTTTGAGGAATTTGACAACAACCTTGTTGTCGTTGGTTTTGGTCGGAATGGCTTCAACCCATTTTGAGACATAATCTACCGCAAGTAAGATGTAAAGATTCCCAAATGAATTAGGGAATGGTCCTATGAAATCGATGCCCCAAACATCGAATAACTCAATCACTAAAATGGGGTTGAGAGGCATCATGTTTCGCTTAGAGATTCGACCCGTTCTTTGACATCGCTCACATTTAGAGCAAAATTCGAAAGCGTCACGGAAGAGTGTGGGCCAATAAAAACCGCTTTGCAAAACTTTTGCCGCAGTTTTTCTTGCTCCAAAATGACCGCCACAAGCATGGTCATGTGAGAAAGATAGAATACTTTGGTGTTCATGATCGGGAACACACCTTCGAATGATTTGGTCTGTACAGTATTTGAAAAGATACGGGTCGTCCCAATAGAAGTTTCGAACTTTCGAGAGAAATTTTTGTTTATCTTGTTTCGACCATTCAGCGGGCATTTGCTGTGTGACAAGATAATTCACAATGTCAGCGTACCAAGGGGTGTTAGAGATCGAAAGGAGTTGTTCGTCAGGAAAATAGTCATCGATTTGGGTGTCGTTACCATTTTCGTGCACAATTCGAGAGAGATGATCAGCTACGACATTTTCAGAACCCTTTTTATCTCGTATTTCTATGTCAAACTCCTGAAGAAGAAGGATCCAACGGATCAAGCGGGCCTTGGCATCCTTCTTAGAAAGCAAATATCGTAAGGCAGCATGGTCAGTGTAAACTATGACTTTGGATCCTATGAGATATGGTCTGAATTTCTCAAGAGCGAAGACAACTGCCAAAAATTCCTTTTCAGTAGTTGAGTAATTCAATTGGGCCTCGTTCAAGGTTTTGCTAGCGTAGTAAATGACTCGAGGGAGTTTATCGATACGCTGACCCAAGATGGCTCCAATTGCAAAGTCAGAAGCGTCGCACATAAGTTCAAAGGGTTGAGTCCAATCAGGAGGTTGAATGATGGGAGTTGTGGTCAAGAGTGATTTAAGAGTTTCAAAAGATGTTTTGCAATCATTGGAAAATTCAAACTTTACATCTTTGGCAAGTAAATTCGAGAGAGGTTTTGAAATTTTTGAGAAATCCTTAATGAATCTTCTATAGAATCCTGCATGGCCAAGAAATGAACGAACATCTTTGACAGACTTAGGAGGAGGTAAATTAGCAATCAAATCGATTTTGGATTTATCGACTTCTAGGCCATCTTTGGAGACGACATGACCTAGAACTATCCCCCTTTTTACCATAAAGTGGCATTTCTCCCAATTAAGCACGAGTGATTTCTCCTTACAACGCTTAAGGACGAGTTCTAGATGAGCGAGACATTGGGAAAAAGATGATCCATATATTGAAAAATCGTCCATGAATATTTCCAAGAATTCTTCCACCATATCAGAGAAAATACTCATCATACACCTTTGGAAAGTCGTGGGGGCATTACAAAGACCGAAAGGCATGCGACGATAAGCAAAGGTTCCAAAGGGACAAGTAAAGGTGGTCTTATGTTGATCTTCTAAAGCAACAGGGATTTGGTTATAGCCAGAGTATCCATCGAGAAAACAGTAGTACTCATGTCCCGCTAAGCGTTCGAGCATTTGGTCAATAAAAGGCAAGGGAAAATGGTCTTTTCGTGTGGCTGAGTTAAGCTTTCGATAATCGATGCACACACGCCATTTGGTTTTGATTTTTGTTGGGACGAGTTCATTACTGTCGTTTTTTATCACTGTGACTCCCGACTTCTTTGGTACAACTTGTACCGGACTTACCCAAGTACTATCAGAGATGGGATAGATGATGTTATTGTCTAGACATTTGATTATCTCCTCCTTGACCACTTCTCTCATGTTTGGGTTTAATCGCCTTTGAACTTCACGGGTGGGTTTGGCCTCATCAACTAAGTGTATGCGATGTTCCACGATTGATGGGCTAATTCCTTTTATATCGCTAATTTCCCACCCCAAGGCGTCCTTATTTTCCCGTAAAGTTTCCAAAACTTTTTCTTCTTGGTCTTCGGTAAGATCAGAGGCCAAGATTACAGGGAAAGTTTCTGAGGAATCTAGGTAGGCATACTTAAGGTCTGGTGGCAAGGGTTTGAGGTCTAACTTAGGAAGTTCTTGTGTATCAACTTTGGTCAACATTCCTTGATTAGATTCAGGTGACGAAGTGTCGGAGTCAAGAATTTTGTTTAGTTCAGAAATGTATTCGAGTTCATCGAAATCGGAGTCGAAATGGTCAAGACACATTTTCAAGGCTTCAGAAGTGTCACTAGAGGTTTCATCAACTGTGGTTTGAATCATGTCAATTTCATCGATCTCAAAATCCCTAGGTTGTTTGTTGAGATTAAAGATGTTTAGCTCAATGGTTAGGTGCCCGAAGGAAAGTCGAAGTTGACCATTCCTACAATTAATGACAGCATTAGAGGTTGCTAAGAAGGGGCGTCCTAAGATCAATGGTATTTGAACGTTGGGATTTGAGACAGGCTCTGTTTCTAGAACTATAAAATCGACAGGGAAGTAAAACTGTTCAATCTGTATCAAGACGTCTTCGATAACTCCCAATGGCTTTTTGACAGATCGATCAGCTAGTTGAAGAGTGATGTTTGTTGGTTTAATCTCCCCTAGTCCAAGTTGACGATAAACAGTATAAGGAAGAAGATTGACACTGGCACCAAGGTCGAGTAGGGCACGAGAGATGTGAGTGTTTCCTATTTTACAATCAATCGTAGGGCAGCCAGGGTCTTTATACTTGACTGGGGCAAGATTCGAAAGAACAGAGCTTGTATTTGCAGTTAGAAAGGCAGTTTTTGGGACATTGGTCGCACGTTTTTGTGTGCACAATTCCTTCAAACATTTAGCATATTGAGGAATTTGTTCTATGGTGTCTAAAAGAGGAATGTTCACACGGACTTGTTTGAAAATTTCCAAGATTTTATCGAAATTTGCAGCTTTCTTCTTATTATTGAGTCTATGAGGAAAAGGAGCTACTGGTTTTTCGATTCTAGGATGAGTTTCATCATTCGAAGAAGAAGGTGGTAGGGGTGTAGAAGATGAAATGTTGGGATTGCCAACATTAATTTTCGAAGGTGGGTCGGGTTTGCCGACGCTGGGAGAAGGATTGCCAACATTTAAGGGAACTGGAGGTTTAGAAGAATTGGCATTCGAAGCCAATGGGTGGTCATCAAGATTAGGGGTTGGGGTCGAGTTAGAAAGTTCGTCAGGGTCGTCCACGTTATTATCAATCCTCTTTCCAGATCGAAGGGTTGTGACAGCATTGACTGGATTATGGTTTTCGTCCTCACAAGAATTTACAGCACGAGAGTTATACTTTGGATTCACCTCAGGTTGACTAGGCAATTTTCCTTTCTCATTATTTTTCGCCATTTCCTTTATCATATGCATTAGTTGGTCGATTTTAGCGTCTTGATTATTTATTTGTTTTTCCAATCGAACAATATCTTGTGATGGTTGAGAGGATTGAGAGGATTGGTTTGATGATTGAAAATTGGGGTGCCTATACGGTTGTTTGGATTGAGGTGCAGCTTGAGAGGTTTGAGAATTGGGGGGTGGAGCTTGGTAATTCGGATTGGGAATAAAGGGTTGCATGTGAGATGGGTTTGCCGAATTATTGGGGTTTGACCAAGAAAAGTTTGGGTGGTTCCTCCAACCAGGATTGTACGTGGCTGAGTAAGGGTTATTTTGAGCTATAGCATTGGCTTGGTCCTGAGAGTAGTAGTGGGGTAACCCTTCTCCGGCTTGAGGAGTTTGATTTTCTACGGGAATTTGATTTGGGTCCACGACATGCACTCCTCTAGTAGAAGTACGATTGGGAACGCGAATTGATTCCCATTGCATGTCCTTTTCAGAATAATCTTCTAAGAACCGCCAAGCTTCATCGGCTGTTTTAGACATAAAATCTCCTCCACACATTGATTCTAGTTGAGTTTTAGATTGATAGTTAAGCCCTTCATATACAATTTGACACAAGTTGTCTTTTAGAATTCCATGATGAGGACAACTATACAGTAGTTGGTTGAATCTCTCAAAATATTTTGAAAAAGTTTCCCCCTCATTTTGACAAAATTGATTTATCTCAGTTCGGATTTTGAGAGTTTTATGGAAAGGGAAAAACTTTTTCAAAAATGCAGTGACAAATTCATCCCAACTTCTTATGGAATGTTTTGGAAGAGAATTTAGCCATCTTTTAGCGCTTTCAAGTAGTGCAAATGGGATTAGCCTTAGCTTGATCGATTCGTTAGACAATTGTTGCATTTTTGTTGTGGACGAATACAATTCAAATTCACTCAGAAATTCATAAGCATTTTCAGACCCAGTAAATTTTGGTACCCCTTGAATAAAGGAATGTTTCAACTCAAAATTGTTTCCTTCAGCTGGTGGAAAAACGATGACAGAGGGTTGGACGGTCCTAGTTGGATAACATCGTTCACGAAGAGACAGGGGTCTATCCATTTGGATATTGAGGTTCTGAAAATTTTGATTTATTTGGTTTTGATCCCCAAAGTTTGGAAAGTTTTGATTCACTCGATTTTGATCCAATTCGGTTGGAAAATTTTGGTTGATTCGAGAACCCCTAGGAGAATTTTGTTGGCTAACACTTTTTTCACTCATTGTTGTTAATTGCAAGCACAGAAAGTAGCTACAATGAAGTTTCCTGTCCTTATTGGCTCTTAACCCAAAATTATAAAGTGATGCCTTTGATTACTTAGATCAAAAGATTTCTTAGCCAGTTAACGGACAGGAGTTATCGGTGCACCAGGAATCACCCTAGCAATGCAGCCGAAGGTTTAAGTACCTTCAGAGTAACAACCGATATAATATTTACGAATCACCGTAATATTTATAAACGGTTATTTCTCTGCCGTAGTCTAGACACCAAGAAATAATTCGTTCCAAATGAATCAACTATCACAATATAATTAAGCCCTAGATGAGCCCGTGACTCCCTTAAGTCCAATGTCTAACTGTTATTATTAGTCAGATTCTACGATGAAATGCAATTTGTGGGCCAAGGAAAGGGTGATGAAATCCCTCACCTTATGTGAATTTGGGTATTGCCCTTAACAGAATGAATACGGAAATGCAAAAATCACACAAAATAATTGCAAGAATTAAAAATTGTACATTCAAAGCCGCTGCCCCTGCAGAAAATTTTTACAACAATTGTCTATATATTTTTTTCTTTGCAGCAGAGCACCTGTAGAGTTTTAAAAGTTTTCACCTTGATCGGCAGTCCTCCAGTGAATTTGGGAAGCGCTAGCGCGTTCACACCCCACTTGGTGTGCAACCGCTCCAACCCATTTGAATCGTCCGCTGTACCTGTTTTTGAAATTTCAGCTGTACCTGTTTTTGAAATTATTTTTTTTTCACAAGAAAAGAATGCAAAACTGCAAAACTAAACGGGATTTTTATAAACAAATAAACAAGCGAAACGCAACTTAAAAGCTTAAAGGAAAAAAAAAACTAGACTTGCTAAAAATAGAAAATTAACCTAACAAAAAAAGTAAAAGATCACTTTTTTTTTTTGAGTCAAATAGAACAAACAAAAATAAAAATCAAAACTAAATTTAAATAACTATGAGACAAACGTGACTCAACAGAATTAAGGACCCACGGAAACAAAGCTGGACTCAACTTCGAACTCCCACAATAAGAAAAAATGACTCATGCACTTAAAACAAAAGAACTAATGCCACAAAATAAACTTCTCAACACCCCTCGAGAAGAAAAAAAAAAAAAAAGAAGTCCTAACTTTCTACGCCCAAACCAAAAGTAAATCTCGGCCCCTTTTTTTTAATTTCAGAAGCAAATCGCCCCCCGCAGAATACAATTAAAAATCGATCTTTTTTTTTTCTTTTTTTTTCTTTGTGAAAACCGTTTATGGTTTCGGTTGTGGTGGATCAAAATCAGTGGATTGCGAATTGGGTATTGCAAGGTTGGCAGCTACGGTTGCTTGAAGATGGGATGATCGATGGACGGAGTATGAATGTTGAGCGTTGATCGGAATTTGGGACTCAGATGCGTGAGGGTGGCCAGGATGTTGATTGAGGGTTGCGGTTTTTGTTGAGGACGGTGAAGCTTTGGGTGGTGAACGTGGTGAGATGTATTGGCAAGATGATGGCAGAATTGTAGTGTTTTGGGAAGGAATATGGGATTGGTGTTAGTGGGCTGATGACGATGGGTGTGATTAGTTGGGCGAAGCTTTGTGGATTTGATGGTGTTTACAAGTTGGGTGTTATGATGGAGTTGAATTGTAGGTGTGGTGATGCTTGTACGGGAATGAAGGTCAGGAGATAAATTGCGTGGAGATTGTAATTGGATGGTAACGTGAAGATGAGGGTGGTTTACTGGGTTATATGGTCGGTGATGGGCGTGGGTGATTTTCGGTGAAAAGGAAAGGTATGGTTTTTTTTCTGAACGGTGATGTTATGGCAGATGGAGATTTGATGATGGTGGTTAATGCAGAGGAGAAATTTTGAAAAGGATTTTTTTATTGTTATTTGTTAGAAACTTGTAAAAGAAGAAGAGACGAGAGATGTTAGGAAGCAAATATATAAAGAGAAAGAAATCGAAGAAAAAAAAAGGAATTGATTTTTTTTATTATTAATTGTTGTATTGTTGTAAAAGAAGAGAGAGAGAAAAAAAAACAATGAAAAAAGAAAATTTTTTTAAAAAAAAAAGGGAAAGAAATAATGACGGAAAGGAAGATTTGGTGGGAAGGGAAAGAGAGCGGTAATTGGAAAGAAATCAACAAATCACTACAAAGTTTTTTTTTTTTAAGTGGAAGAGGAAAAAGAAATATAAAAGGAAAAAATTGAAAAGTGGAAGGAAATATGAAAATAAGAAGCAAGTTTTTTTTTTCTCTTGTATAGAAGATTATAGTATCATTCAGAAATACCAAATCAGCTACTCAAGATTTTTTTTTTATATATATACACGAAAACAAAAGAAACATATAAACAAAAACTAACACGAATCGAAAATTAAATAAATAATAAAATTTAATCGTTACCTACCTGGCAACGGCGCCAAAAACTTGATCGTCGCTAATCTATAAAGTAGAAAAGCGCGACATTTGTAATAAATTCTGCAAGCATACAGGTGTGTAGCATACAGGTCGAACACAGGGAGGAAAGTTAAATTTTTATTATTTATATGTTTCGTGGGCGTGTTAGACAGAACTTTGGGGGTTGTTTTCAATGTTGTTGAAATAATGTTATTGAAACTGCTACAAATCTGAATCTAATCAGACGTATATCAAATTCAACAACAGGAAAGAAAATAACAAGTACTAGCAAAAACAACAAAAGTAAATAATAACTGGAACAATAACAGAGAATTAAAAATAGAGTTGCTGTTGAAACTAATCAAACAGTCAACACTAGTATGCAGTAACAAAGACAATAACAATATGTGTTCTACCGAATCTAATCGTGTAGATACACAAATTGTTTTAAAAGAAAAGTAAATAACTAGAACAAGAAAATTTTATTAAACTAATGGCAGTACAGAATTATGAGATGCCTTTTACAATGGTTACGATCACATATTTATAGATGAGAAGGGGAAAACCCTAACTAGCTCTATGAATAAATGGCCCTCCTCATTCATGAATATTTCTTGCCTTCCTTGACTACCTGATTGGAGAAAATCTGGGCATATTATGGTAATTATTTTCCATATCTTTCAATTTCCCCATGTGGCTTGATTGATAGAAGATTGCACCTAATTAATTCTTCCAAACAAGGACGCTTATCAGACTCCAAAGGCATTATAAGATAAAATCTTCAAAATTGGTTTTTCTTCTTGGTAACAATTCAATCAGAAATTCTTCTAATTGGAATTGAATGATTTGAATTTACTTCCATGATGAGAATATGGCTATTGCTGAGATGTTAATTGGTGCACATCATAAATACATACACATGAATATGTGTATGTATATATATAACATAACAATAATCCAGATATTTCTCAAAGCAAAGGGGCCAGTGTGAACGCGCTCCGTTTCTTTGGCAAAAAAGTGAGCTTGACGGGGTTCGAACTCAGGTCTCTCAGCACCAATTCCTATGCCTTTACCAGTGAGCTACTACTTCTTTTGCAATTGAAATGAATTTGATGTGAGGAAGTAGCTCTTTCTTGTAGTTGGCCTTTGATTTGAATTGAAGGAGGCATTTCTTCACATCCTGTAAAAACATGTAAAAGTAACCAAAGTATCATTTATTTATTTACAAAAGATAAAGCATAAGAGTAATAAAATAAACACTTTTCAGTGTTAATCAATTGGCTTGGATTTCCGGGTTATTACACTCTCCCCCACTTAAAACTTTTCGTCCCCGAAAAGGAACAAAGCCGAAAGTTGTCTTACAAACCAGCTCAACTTTCAGTATTTTCATTATGGCTTAAGTTCTTCAACTTTTCACTTTCTAAGAACTTTTTGAATTTTTCAAAAATTTGGCTAACACCCTAAATTTTCGAAAAATTTCGCCATAACCTCCCCTGCACCGGGAGCTTCGGGATATTTCAAATAGCCTCCTATGGCCCTCAACAATCCAAGAAGAAAAAGAAACAGCCAAGCGGCTAGCCAATTGGCTCATAAAATCATCAAAACCCCAAGAAATACAATAAACATGTACCTATTTGTTGGGCAAACAATTTTATTCCTCTTCTCTAGCCTCCTTTCTATGACCTGTTCAATGTAAGTACATGTACATGCATGCACATGTGATAAAATTTCAATACAATCCACTATTTGGTTCAATTTGGCTAAAGGTTCAACATTAATTAATCAACCAATAATCAACCAACACAATCATCAATCAATTAGTTGATTATCATTCCAGACACATAATTTTGATACATATAAAGAAAATCATATTTTTGGTGCTAATTCACAACAATAAGCCCTATCTAGTTTTGGTTCTCACACCAGTCAATAGGAAATATATAGACGTCCCACCTTCAAAACTCGAATATGAATACTGATGATGCAATCGCTATAGCGATCATCAGAACCATCTTCAGGCGACTAGAGTTGATTCTATATCTATCCAGTATATTAAAACTTCGAATACACGTGGATCAGACATATACGCAAAATCTTTATATACTGGATTGTACAATTTCAATATAAAATAAATAATCAAATACGAATAATTGATTTAAATTTTCAAAACAAAAATTGTTTTAAATTTTATTTTTCAAAACAACACTTTTTACACTCGTTCTAGGATACTACTGATCCTATCTCTAACAAGTCATTCTCATTGGATATTACTAATCCAATCTCTGATGAATTCTTTCGTTTGGTTCTAACGTGTCTTGTTCTCGGGCTTTGTAAACCAAAGCTCTGATACCAAATGTGAGAACCCATAACTTCACTGTGAAGGAAAGCCCCGATTGCATTGAGGATAAGCCACATCGAGACGCAAACAGAAGAACGTTGCATTATTAATTACAACACTTCCATCAGAATACAAGAATATACAGAGTATGAATGAATAAAATACATTCAATAAATATCAGAGATTACAATACATTACATAGCAGCGGAAAAATAATACAATACACAACTGAAGGAGACATACGGATACAGAGCTTTCCGGATATCGTTCCAATTGTAAACCAGGATCTTATGAATATAAATTTGCAAAACCAAAACTACTAGCTGCTCGTGTGGAAAATAAGGGCACCCAGAGTTTAGGTTAAAACATTAAACTCCAGGTCAGTCATGTGACTGGTGTGAGAACTAAAACAGTTATTTAAAACTTTACTTTAAAATAAAGTAAATCAAGGGACCACGCCGTATAACACGGAACGGGTTTCTTCCCACGAATACCAGTGCATATAACAAAGCAGCGCAAGGCTTTTTAGAAAAATGAAGCTATTATAAGACCCAGGTCCCATCACACAATGCAACACAAGCCAGAGGATAGGGTTTTCCCTTATAATAGCCAAACATGCTTGGTACGTTAAAAACAAATCATTTGATACTATTATAAGTGTATAGTGTCAAAACAATTTCAATCATAAATATCAATCATAGACGGCATGGGTACCATATATCATGTCGCCATACTAGGCTCTACAATCAAAACCGCAAATGTCACATATTGGAAATTGGGTTTCCATCTGTGAACCAAGACAAAAGATAGTCCTCTACCGATTCGAGACACTCCAGCCCGCCCCTCAGGATCAGAGCTCAAGTGACCCTTGGATCGTTAGGGCCGGTCCGCGATGTGTATTAAAATGCCTGAACACTGCGTTTCCCCACCCTATGGGGTGTCAATGAGTCCACTGACCCCATCGGCTCCACATAGTCACCGATATATCCGAGACGCCTCGCAATCCAACAACCATATAAGTCAAACTCGTCAGGGCGTGTAAAACCACTGACGCCACTTTTAGCTAGAAGGAAACGCATGTCCTCCCTGAGGTCCTTCTCCCATTTCTGGTTCACAGCCGGTGTGAGGCTCGCGAATCAATGTTACACAGAGCTATGCCACACAGGCGGTGCTTTGATCATCAACCACAAGACTTTGCTTTACAACAAAAGCCTTGATCATTTGCCACTTAGGCATGCCATACAAGCAGTTCAATCCATGCGATTGATATCCATCAATATATAACCTCTGAGCTTGTACGTCTCAGAGAAGGGCGTTAAGCAAAAGAATAAATTCTCCGCCGCCAAACAGATATGTATTTAATAGAAATCAATCACACAGAATAAAATCCAATGTCAGACACACAGTCTGTAACAACCCGGAATTTAGGGCCAATTTAAAATTTTCATTTTAGAGATTTTAGAGGTGTTTAAATAGTTGAAATGAATTATTTTAAATAAAAATGACTAGAAATTTATTTTGACTGAATTTAATGCGAATATATTTAATTTAATTATAAAAGGAATTAGAAAAGGACGGTAGTTTGAAAAGTTAAACCTGAACTTAGACTGACCACACAGGATGCAGAATAAACCGGATTTTGGTGAAACCTAAAATATTTAAATCTGTTAATGAATATCTTTCTAACGAATCTGAAAAATCGAAGTTTCATAGCGGGAATCAAAAGTTATGGCCAAATGAAGTTTCAGAAAGGTCGCTATAGAGAATATATCGCCCTTGAAAATCGACATTTTGCATACGACCTCGGAATTCGACGAAACCACTTTCGTTGGATCCGGGATGTAAAATTATTGCTAGGTTTCAAATTTCATGATTTTTGAAGCTAGTATGTGAGCGTGGCAAAAGAAACTGTGTTTTGTCAATTTCGGTCAAAATTAATTGAATGGAAAATAGCCATTTTTCAAACAGTCTCAGAATTCGACGAAATAAATTTTGTTAGGACCGTATCGTCATAAGAAAGCCAAAAATAATTTTTCTGGATTTTTCTGACTTCGTATGTGACCCCGGTAAAATTAGAAAGTACGTTCGAATTTAATATAATAGAATTAATTTGAAAATAAAGAAAACATACTGTAAACTTCAGAAGTGGACTTCGGCAATAGCACCATCGCGTTCAAAAGACGTCAAAACATATTATTCGACAGTCGTTGGGGTCCGTTTGGAGATCGGATGGAAAAACCCTAATTTTGGATTTAATTAAAAAAAATATAAAGAAAATACCCTAGTATACCGTATAAATACGGTGCTACAGTCCTTCCTCTTCGTATTATCAGCCGCCGAACCCATTATACATCAAATCTTTGAGCTTTGATTTCTCCCAATCCATGGCGAATTGACATATGCCCCTTTGGACTTTGTTGAAGATCTTTAAACGCTCTTCGATCTCAGACAAACCCCGCCCCTCCTCGTGCCCCGAATCTCGAGAACCGCGCCTCCAAAGGCACGGCCTTTGAAACGCCGCCGCCCGCTCCCTCCACCGTGCTAGGCGCACGTGCGCCTCTCCGAGGCCGACCACCTACAACAAACCACACCCCAAACCGACCTTCCTACCTCACAAAAATCGGATTCAAAGATTGGAACCAAGTCTGAAAACCACGACCTTTACTTTAAAGGTATATTTTCAGAAATTGTGACGCTTATATGTGTTAAAATTTAGATTTAATAATTAAAATTTGATAATTAATTCGTATGAACTCCAATTCTGAAAATTTCAAATCTGATGGAACCGTGAGGACGTATAGTGGTCGCTGAGATTGATTGCGGCCATTTCTGAATTTGTTTGGATTTGTGATTTCGCTTAAATCGAGGTGAGAATTTATTTTTAATTTAATTAATTTAATTATTATTCTTGCGTTGTGTGAAATTGAAAGTTAAATATAAATGGATCTGCGATGGATGTTACCATAAGTTATGGATCTGAATTGTTTGTGATGTTATGATTTTAGATCCGTTATTTTAAATCATAGATCTGTCAATTAAAGTTATAGATCTGTTATTTTAAATCGTAGATCTGTTAGTTAGATTATAAACCTTAAGCTAAAAGTTCAGATCTGTTAATTAAAATTATAGATCGGTAGGAGGAAAAAAAATTAGATTTTTACCTTGTTTAAATTTGTTGAAGTATGCCTTGTGGATATGAATCATGTATAAAAATATATCATCTTGTGCTTGTTATGGAATACATTACCTCGTATAATGACTTGTGTAAATAGAATAACCATTCGGGTTAATCAAAGACATGAGTTGAAATTGACATCTTATATGTAATTGGAAATGACAATTTACATCGTATGAAATTTACATTATTTTTAATGTGAATAAAAGTAAAAATTTACATCGTGTGAAATTTACATTATTTTTAATGTGAATAAAAGTGGAAATTTACATCGTGTGAAATTTACATTATTTTTAATGTGAATAAAAGTAGAAATTTACATCGTATGAAATTACTTTTTTTTTTATGTAATTAAGAAGTAGGAAATTTACATTGACTAAAAATTACATTTTTCATATGTAATTGTAGTTAAGAATTCATATGTAAATAAAAGTTACATTTTTATAATGTAAATAAGAAGTAAGAAATGGGCATGTAAATAAAAACTACATTTTTATAATGTAAATAAAAAGTAGGATTTGCATTGAAATAAAAAGTAGGAATTTGCATCGTAAATGAAAAATTACTTTTTTTGTAGCTTGGAAATGAGAAATTACATAGTAAATAAAAACATACATTTATATGTAAATAAAGAATGAGAATTAGCATGTATAAAAAAAATTACATTTTTATGTGTGGATAAAAAGGAGAATTGGCATCGCAAATAAAATTACATTTTTCTTTGTAATTAAAAGGTGAATTTATACTGTATGTATAAAATTACATTTTTCTTTGTAATTAAAAGGTGAATTTATACTATACATATAAAATTACATTTTTCTTTGTAATTAAAATGTGAATTTACACGGTATGTTAAAAATTACATTTTTCTTTGTAATTAAAATGTGAATTTACATGGTATGTTAAAAATTACATTTTTCTTTGTAATTAAAAGGTGAATTTACAATGTATGTTAAAAATTACATTTTTCTATGTAATTAGAATGTGAATTTACATCGTATGTTAAAATTTACATTTTTATATGTAAATTATATAGGAAATTACACGGTGTGTTAAAAATTACATTTTTCTTTGTAATTAAAAGGTGAATTTATACTGTATGTATAAAATTACATTTTTCTTTGTAATTAAAATGTGAATTTACACGGTATGTTAAAAATTACATTTTTCTTTGTAATTAAAAGGTGAATTTACACTGTATGTTAAAAATTACATTTTTCTATGTAATTAGAATGTGAATTTACATCGTATGTTGAAATTTACATTTTTATATGTAAATTATATAGGAAATTACACGGTATGTTAAAAATTACATTTTTTTTGTAATTAAAAGGTGAATTTATACTGTATGTATAAAATTACATTTTTCTTTGTAATTAAAATAAGAATCTACACTGTAGGATTAAAATTACATTTTTCTATGTAATTAGAATGAGGGTCTGCATTGAAATTAAAAATTTACATTTTTTTATAATGTAACATATGATGAGAGTTTGCATTGTAATTAAAAATCATATTTTTACAATGTAAATAAGGAGTAGCATTTGCATTGAAATTAAAAATCATATTTTTATAATGTAAATAGAAAGTAGAATTTGCATTGTAATTAAATTTACATTTTTATATGTAAATTTAGAATAGTATTCACACAGCAAATAAAAGTTACATTTTTTTTATTATGTAATTAAGATGAGAATGTACATTGAAGTTAAAATTTACATTTTATACGTAATTTAAAAGTAGGATTTTGCAATGTATCAAAATTTACATTTTTACATGTAAATAGAAAATAGAAATTAAATTTACATGTAAATGAAAAGGACGGAATTTACATTTTTAATGTAAGTAAAGAATGAATTTAGGATGTTGTGATATGATCTTCATTTTCAAATGAATTAAAATTTAATAAGGATTGGTAGTTGTTAGAGCGTTGTTTAAATCAAACGATGTTATTACGATTAAACGATGATATATATATATATATATATGTATGTATATGTATATATATAATTAAAATTAAACGAATGGAGCGCGGTAGTTCGCGTTTTGAAATCGTACCTTTAAATGACTATACAAGAAGATCCGACCATCGGATTTTCTTGAAACTGAAACCGTTAGAACCGCCTTGGAAAAATCTTTCCAACGATATATATTACGTTAAGATACAACAGTTAGATTCTGAGAAATGTAAAAATCAAAATTGATTGAATGCAGCGCCATAGTCGCCCATTGACTTAAGGCGTCGTTATATATAAATTTAATTATTTTAAATAATTAAAATAAGAAGTAATCATTATAAAGTGAAACAAAGGATTTTAAATATATATATATATATACGAGGATTATTTAGAAAGTACGAGTTCTCTCATTCCAAATAATCAAACGACGTTAATGGAAGTATGAAGATGGCGTATGAAGACTGTAAATCTTCCCTCGAATGGACAACGATCGAGGCCCTGATTTGACTTGCTCCCAATTCAAGGGTCATGGTCATTGCCCAAACATACGTGTTGATTTCACGGGTTTGGTTTTCGCTCAGACCTAGAGCATAAGCTAATAAATGGATTGTGTGTCTGACATCGTACTCCATTAAATATCATGTTATTAATCTTCTGTCGAATGTATGGATGTTTGGTGGCGGAGAATTTATTCTCTTGCTTAACACCCATTCATATATTTCGGCAAAGGATTGGTAGTGCGATATGGAGTGATGATGTGGCATACTAAGATGCATATGATCAAGGCTTTGTTGAAAAGCAGGCCTTGTGGGATGATCAAAGCATAGCCTGTTTAGGCATAGCTTTGTGTATAGCGTGACTTCGCGAGCCTCACACACCGGCGGAGTCTAAAACAGGAGAAGGGAACGCAGGGAGAGCAGCACGTTTCTTTCTAGCTAGAAGTGGTGATTGGGCTTTAACACGGCCCGACATTTTACTTATGTGGATGATGGAATGAGGCGCCTCGGATGATAGGTCCTATAGGACTGGGAAACGTGTGTTCAGGAATAACTAATCCGCAACTCGTATGGTGGACCGGCCCTGCAGGATCCAAGGGTTCAATGCGGGGGACCTTGAGGCACTGGCTAGAGTGTCTCGAATCGGTAAGGAGCTCCTCCCTAGCCTTGACTCATGATGGATATCCAAATTTCCAATACAAACCAACGAATTTGATTGTATTACTAGTATGGAAGCATAGTATTATGGTATCTATGTGTCCTAGGATTGATACATTTATTTTGAAATGTTTTGATATATACTAATAATAATATTAAGCTCGTATTTGCCGTATTTAGCATGTTTAATCACCATAAGGTAAAACCCTATCCTCTGGTTTGTGTTGCATTGTGTGATGGGACCTGGGTCTTATGGTGATTCCATTTTTCTCAAAAGCATGGCGTTGTTTTACGGTTCACTTATTATCTATTCTGCCACTTTAGATTATGCACGGCAATCCATTAGAGAAAACCCGTTCCGCGTTAGCGACGTGGTCCTTGGATTTGCCTTATTACTAGTAGTTAAATTAGTTAAGAATTCTCACACCAGTCCCACGACTGACCCGTTCTTTGTTTACACCTTTTTGCAAACTCGGGTGCCCTCCTTTCTACACGGACAGCCAAGTAAACAGGTTCATTCTTTGCTTGGAGTCCTTTCTTTGGAGCTGCTTATTATCTTTCTTGGATTTACTTTCGTGGAGAGGTGATGACTTGGAGCTTGAAGACATCTATCATTTGCTGCTATTGCATCTTTCTCTTTTTAATTCCAGACATTAAACTTGTTTCATTTCACGTTGTTTAAGTTGGAGTTGGAACTTATTTCTTTTTCTGCAAGCTTGATGTAATAATTTAGAATTCTGTGACTGTGGACTTTCTGTGGTTGATGACATTATATTTCCGTTGCTATGATGTTGTTACTCTATGAATTTCCTATGCTATGTTGTATCTGTGATATGTATTATTGTATTTATGTTGTATTCCAAATGATTATTCCTTACTTTCATCCCGTGGAAGTTTGGGGTTCTCACAGTTGGTATCATAGCTTTGGTTAAACTTAGCTTTGGAATATAACATATTAATGATAATTCGTTTACATAGAATCACAAAATTCTATGGCGAACATTTCATGTGAATACATAATAGTCAGTCATTCTATCATTATGTTTTTATCCGTCCTTTTATCTTTATCAATTCTTCAAATTACCATTATAGTTGTTCTGACTCTTTCCTTGATCGTACAGAACTAAATAGAAATGAGTACCGCTGCCGCTAGAGCTAGAGCAAGGAGGCAAAATATTGCGGAAACTGAGGAGGCCACAGTTCAACAGCCACCACCGCAGCCCTTTGATTTGGATAAGGTGGCAAAGAAGTACAAAAGCCTGGTAGGAGTGCCATTCAAGGGTACTGAAACTGTGACACAAGCTCAAGCTTGGCTGAGGAACTGCGAAAAGATTTTTGGAGGATTAGAGCTGGAGGATCATAGGAAAAGATTAGTGGATTCATGGCTGCTACAAGAGGAAGCTCAAAACTGGTGGGACACAGTCACGGTTGGAGGGGTTGCAGACAATATGACTTGGACAAGGTTTAAGGAGCTTTTCAATGACAAATACATTCCAAGGCAGGAGGTAGAAAGACTACATGATGAGTTCGCCAATCTGAAGCAAGGCGACAAGACCATCTTAGAATATGTACGAAGATTTGAAGACCTCTCCCGCTATGCTCCTGAATTGATTCATGATGACTTTCAGAAGAACAAGAGGTTCATAAATGGGCTTGCGAGGAAGTATATTAATAGAGCCACTGCCCACATCGACCTTTCTTTCAATGGGCTGGTGGAGTTTGCTTGTCGATATGAGGAGAATGATAAGAAGAATTCCCAACAAGACAGGGAAATGAGCTTGGTCAACAATAAGAGGAAACAATCCGAGAAAAAGACTGAAGGAAGCAGTTCTAGGGCTGCTAAAACCTACGTTAAGTCAAAGGTGCAATGCTACAACTGCCAGAAGTTTGGACACTACAGCAAGGACTGCAGAAATCCAAAGAAGGCCCGAAGCGACGACACCAAGGAATGCTATAATTGCCACAAGAAGGGTCATATTAAGCCTAATTGTCCGCTGCTGAAAGGAGTGCAGGTTGCACATGTGTATGAGGGGGCAAGTGCACCATCTTCTTCTGCTCCTACTTCTTCCGAAGGAGCAGGTAAGCCTGATGTTTTAGATGGTACCATTTCTGTTAAAAACATTCCTGTCACTGCCTTGTTTGATACGGGTGCATCAAGAAGTTTTATTTCTAGCAATACGGTCCAGAAATTGAAACTAAAACAAAGGAGTCTTAAAGAGCCAATTAATGTTCATAATCCTGTAGGAGGTTCTACCACTCTAGATTTATTTTGTAAGGTGCATGTATCCTACTTCTACTTCCAGTTTCCATTTAACTTGATCATTATGAATTTTTCTGAGTTTGATATCATACTTGGTCTGGATTGGCTAACCAAATTTGATGCCAAGGTAAGGTGTGCGGATGGAGTAGTTGAAATCAAAACAAAGTTTGGAGATATTATTTCCATACCTTGCCATGGTTCAAAATCGGATAGGAAGGCATTTTGGTCTTCCCAGGAGATCACTCCTATTTCTTTAGAAAACATTCCCGTGGTCAAAAATTACGCGGATGTATTTGAAGAAATAGACAGCCTACCCCCGCGAAGGGAAATCGATTTCAGGATTGATCTCGTTCCAAATGCAAGACCTGCAGTTCATGCTATCAGAAGGATGACTCCTAAAGAAAAGGAAGAATTGCAAAACCAAACTAAGCAGCTCTTGTGGAAAGGACTCATCCGACCTAGCTTTTCTAATTGGAGAGCAGCTGTGGTGTTTGTCCCCAAATCCGACGGTACTCTAAGGCTCTGTGTTGATTACCGCGATCTTAACAAACAAACATTGAAGAACAAATACCCCTTGCCCCGCATAGATGATTTGATGGACCAATTGAATGGAGCCAAGGTGTTTTCGAAGATAGACCTAGCCACAGGTTTCCACCAACTCCGCATAGCCGAAGAATGCATACCTTTGACCGCCTTCAGAGGTCCTGACATATTCTACGAATGGTTAGTGATGCCGTTCGGTCTATGCAATGCTCCAGCCTACTTTGTTGACTTGATGAATAGGGTCTTCCGTGAGGTCCTAAATAAATTCGTCCTAGTCTTCATTGATGATATTCTAATCTATTCTAAAAGTAAGGAGGAGCATGAAGGGCATTTAAGGAAAGTGTTGGAAATTCTGTGAAGAAATGTTTTAAAAGTAAAGTTTTCCAAATACACATTTTAGCAAGAAGAAGTAAAATTCTTGGGCCATGTTGTGTCAAAAGAAGGAATTGCAGTTGACCCAAGTAAAATTGTCGCCACTCGAGATTGGAAGCAGCCCCGTACACCCACTGAAGTAAGAAGCTTCCTAGGATTGGCTGGATATTACATGAAATTTGTCAAATATTTCGCCAAGCTGTCTAGCCCATTAACAAAGCTCACCAAGAAGCATACCAAGTTCAATTGGACATCGGATTGTGAGGAGGCATTCCAAAAGCTAAAAGTGAGCTTGACCACTGCTCCCGTACTTACCATCATCGATGGCAACCAAGACTTAAAAGTTTATACGGATGCTTCTCAAAGTGGTGGTCTTGGAGCAGTACTGATGCAAAAGGGCAAGGTTGTTGCCTATGAAAGTCGTCAATTAAAGCCGCATGAGAAAAACTATCGCGTCCACGACTTAGAGCTGTTGGTCGTAGTCTTTGCTTTAAAAATTTGGAGACATTATCTTTTGGGCGAAAAATTTGAATTATTCACAGACCATCAATCCTTGAAATATCTCTTCGATCAAAAGGATCTGAATTTAAGGCAGCAACGATGGCTAGAATTTCTGGCGACATACGATCTTGACATCTTATATACGTCGGGGAAAGCCAATGTTGTGGCAGACGCGCTCAGTAGAAAGGACGTCATTGTCGCAAGCCTCATCGTTACCCCTTCCTTGATTGATAAAATTTCTGCTCTTCAAAAGGATAATAAATTCATTCAAATAATGGTCAAGATAATTGAAGCAGGTGAAAACACGAACTTCCAAATAGATGGCAAGGGAATTCTTAGATTTCAAGGGCGGATTTGTGTTCCATATATCAAACACCTAATAAAGGAAGTTTTGGATGAAGGTCACAAATCAAAGCTTTGCATCCATCCCGGTGTGAGCAAAATGTATCAAGACTTAAAGTGCACATTTTGGTGGAGATCTATGAAGAGGGATATATCCATTTATGTGAGTAGATGTCCCACATGCCAACAAGTAAAAAGTGATCAACAAAAGCTTGCGGGGTTGTTGCAGCCATTAGAAGTTCCAGATTGGAAGTGGGACCAAATCTCCATGGATTTTATAGATGGTCTGCCTCGTACCAGGAAAGGAAATGATAGCATATGGGTGATCGTGGATCGCTTCACAAAATCCGCTCATTTCATACCTGTCAAGTCCACTAGAACTGCTCAAAGTCTGGCGCAAATCTATTTCAAAGAAATCGTCAGGCTACATGGGTAATAAAACTAAATCTTTCCTTTTCATCATAATCTGAATGAAAATTTTCTTTTCCAAATAAAATAATAGTCTTTTGTTGTAAACAGAGTTCCTAGTAGCATTATTAGCGATCGTGATCCTATCTTTGCTAGCAAATTTTGGGAAGCATTCCAAAATGAGTTGGGAGCGAAGTTAAATCTCAGTACCGCATATCACCCTCATACTGACGGCCAGACCGAGCGAGTGAATCGCATTCTTGAAGATCTATTGCGAGCTTGCATACTCAATTTTGGAGGTTCTTGGGAGGATTACTTGCATTTAGTTGAATTCTCGTATAACAATAGCTATCAAGCAAGTTTGAAAATGTCTCCATTTGAAGCCTTATATGGTAGGTTGTGTAGATCGCCCGCGTGTTGGGTTGAAATAGGAAATCGGCTTGTGCTGGGTCCAGACATGATCCGGGAAGCTTCGGACAAAGTTGACTTTATTAAGAAGCAACTATTGGCTGCCCAAAGTAGACAAAAGAGCTATGCAGATGTAAGAAGGAGAGAGTTAGCTTTTGAAGTGGGTGACTATGTCTATCTGAAAGTTGCTCCAATGTGAGGTGTAATCCGTTTTGGAAAGACAGGAAAACTAGCACCTAGATTGATCGGCCCCTTCCCTATTCTTGAAAAGATTGGCACCCTAGCCTACAGAATTCAGATGCCCGACTGGTTGCCTGGAGTGCACGATGTATTCCATGTATCTCAACTTCGAAGGCATGTCCATGATCCAGATCTGATTGTGGAAGAAGCAGCACAACAAGATTTGGAGATTACCCCAAGCCTTGCAGTGAGAAGGGAACCACTGAAAATTATTGGCAAGGAGACTAGGAAGCTGAGAAATAAAAGTATCAACCTAGTCAAGGTGCAATGGAGCGGTGATCCTAGAGACTGCACTTGGGAAACCGAGGAGAGTATCAAACAAGCCTATCCCAAATGCAGAGTGGATATCTCCGATTAGTTTTTATTTTGAGGTACGCTTAAAATATTTTCCATTCTTTATGTTGGTTCCTACCCTTCTATTCTTCCCTTTTCCTTTTCGAGGACAAAAAGTTCTTAAGCGGGGGAGATTGTAACAACCTGGAATTTGGGGCCAATTTAAAATTTTCATTTTAGAGATTTAAGAGGTGTTTAAATAGTTGAAATGAATTATTTTAAATAAAAATGACTAGAAATTTATTTTGACTGAATTTAATGCGAATATATTTAATTTAATTATAAAAGGAATTAGAAAAGGACGGTAGTTTGAAAAGTTAAACCTGAACTTTGACTGACCACACAGGATGCAGAATAAACCGGATTTTGGTGAAACCAAAAATATTTAAATCTTTTAATGAATATCTTTCTAACGAATCTGAAAAATCGAAGTTTCATAGCGGGAATCAAAAGTTATGGCCAAATGAATTTTCAGAAAGGTCGCTATAGAGAATACATCGCCCTTGAAAATCGACATTTTGCATACGACCTCGGAATTTGACGAAACCACTTTTGTTGGATCCGGGATGTAAAATTATTGCTAGGTTTCAAATTTCATGATTTTTGAAGCTAGTATGTGAGCATGGCAAAAGAAACTGTGTTTTGTCAATTTCGATCAAAATTAATTGACTGGAAAATAGCCATTTTTCAAAAAGTCTCAGAATTCGATGAAATAAATTTTGTTAGGACCGTATCTTCATAAGAAAGCCAAAAATAATTTTTCCGGATTTTTCTGGCTTCGTATGTGACCCTGGTAAAATTAGAAAGTACGTTCGAATTTAATATAATAGAATTAATTTGAAAATAAAGAAAACATACTGTAAACTTCAGAATTGGACTTCGGCAATAGCACCGTCACGTTCAGAAGACGTCAAAACATATTGTTCGACAGTCGTTGGGGTCCGTTTGGAGATCGGATGGAAAAACCCTAATTTTGGATTTAATTAAAAAATATATAAAGAAAATACCCTAGTATACCGTATAAATACGGTGCTACAGTCCTTCTTCCTCTTCGTATTATCAGTCACCGAACCCATTATACATCAAATCTTTGAGCTCCGATTTCTCCCAATCCATGGCGAATTGACATATGCCCCTTTGGACCTTTTTGAAGATCTTTGAACGCTCTTCGATCTCAGACAAACCCCGCCCCTCCTCGTGCCCCGAATCTCAAGAACCGCGCCTCCAAAGGCACGGCTTTGAACCGCCGCCGCCCCCACCTATCGCCGCTGCACCCTCCACCGTGCTAGGCGCACGTGCGCCTCTCCGAGGCCGACCACCTCCAATAAAACACACCCCAAACCGACCTTCCTACCTCATGAAAATCAGATTCAAAGATTGGAACCAAGTCTGAAAACCACGGTTTTTACTTTAAAGGTATATTTTCAGAAATTGTGACGCTTATAAGTGTTACAAATTTAGATTTAATAATTAAAAATTGATAATTAATTCGTACGAACTCCGATTCTGAAAATTTCAGATCCGACGGAACCGTGAGGACGTATAGTGGTTGCTGAGATTGATTGCGGCCATTTTTGAATTTATTTGGATTTGTGATTTTGCTTAAATCGAGGTGAGAATTTATTTTTAATTTAATTAATTTAATTATTATTCTTGCGTTATGTGAAATTGAAAGTCAAATATAAATGGATCTACGATGGATGTTACCATAAGTTATGGATCTGAATTGTTTGTGATGTTATGATTTTAGATCCATTATTTTAAATCATAAATCTGTCAATTAAAGTTATAGATCTGTTATTTTAAATCGTAGATCTGTTAGTTAGATTATAAACCTGTAGCTAAAAGTTCAGATCTGTTAATTAAAATTATAGATCGGTAGGAGGGGAAAAAATTAGGTAGCGTTTGGTTTGTTTCGAGTTTTAAGTTTTTAGTTTTCAACGTTAATTATGAAATTGGGAAGATTTGAAGTGTAGCGGAGGTGATGGATCAAAGACCGAGGGAGTGACGGAGGGGACCACGAGATTGTGGATACATAAATTTTTTATCATCTTTCCGTCGTTTCTAAAAATATTGAAAATAATAAAAAGTTGTTTTTTGTTTTGTGTGTTAACTTCGTTTTGTAAAACGATCGTTTTTCACAAAATGTGTGCATCATCGGTGCTTTTGTATGTGCGAAAACTCAAAACTGAAAATTATAAACCAAACGCACCCTTAGATTTTTACCTTGTTTAAATTTGTTGAAGTATGCCTTGTGGATATGAATCATGTATAAAAATATATCATCTTGCGCTTGTTATGGAATACATTACCTTGTATAATGACTTGTGTAAATAGAATAACCATTCGGGTTAATCAAAGACATGAGTTGAAATTGACATCGTATATGTAATTGGAAATGACAATTTACATCGTATGAAATTCACATTATTTTTAATGTGAATAAAAGTAGAAATTTACATCGTGTGAAATTTACATTATTTTTAATGTGAATAAAAGTGGAAATTTACATCGTGTGAAATTTACATTATTTTTAATGTGAATAAAAGTAGAAATTTACATCGTATGAAATTACTTTTTTTTATGTAATTAAGAAGTAGGAAATTTACATTGATTAAAATTACATTTTTCATATGTAATTGAAGTTAAGAATTCGTATGTAAATAAAAGTTACATTTTTGTAATGTAAATAAGAAGTAAGAAATGGGCATGTAAATGAAAACTACATTTTTATAATGTAAATAAAAAGTAGGATTTACATTGAAATAAAAAGTAGGAATTTGCATCGTAAATGAAAAATTACTTTTTTTGTAGCTTGGAAATGAGAAATTACATAGTAAATAAAAACATACATTTTATATGTAAATAAAGAATGAGAATTAGCATGTATAAATTTTTTTACATTTTTATGTGTGGATAAAAAGGAGAATTGGCATCGCAAATAAAATTACATTTTTCTTTGTAATTAAAAGGTGAATTTATACTGTATGTATAAAATTACATTTTTCTTTGTAATTAAAAGGTGAATTTATACTGTACGTATAAAATTACATTTTTCTTTGTAATTAAAATGTGAATTTACACGGTATGTTAAAAATTACATTTTTCTTTGTAATTGAAATGTGAATTTACATGGTATGTTAAAAATTACATTTTTCTTTGTAATTAAAAGGTGAATTTACACTGTATGTTAAAAATTACATTTTTCTATGTAATTA
This sequence comes from Allium sativum, assembly GCA_030737875.1. NCBI lineage: Eukaryota > Viridiplantae > Streptophyta > Magnoliopsida > Asparagales > Amaryllidaceae > Allium > Allium sativum. The sequence goes on from CM060909.1 coordinate 102,514,100, forward strand.
GAATGTGAATTTACATCGTATGTTAAAATTTACATTTTATATGTAAATTATATAGGAAATTGCACGGTATGTTAAAAAATACATTTTTCTTTGTAATTAAAAGGTGAATTTATACTATGTATAAAATTACTTTTTTCTTTGTAATTAAAATGTGAATTTACTCGGTATGTAGCGCCATAGTCGCCCGTTGACTTAAGGCGTCGTTATATATAAATTTAATTGTTTTAAATAATTAAAATAAGAAGTAATCATTATAAAGCGATATGAAGGATTTTAAATATATATATACGAGGATTATTTGGAAAGTCTGAGTTCTCTCATTCCAAATAATCAAACGACGTTAATGGAAGTATGAAGATGGCGTATGAAGACCGTAAATCTTCCCTCGAATGGACAACGATCGAGGCCCTGATTTGACTTGCTCCCAATTCAAGGGTCATGGTCATTGCCCAAACGTACGTGTTGATTTCACGGGTTTGATTTTCACTCAGACCTAGAGCATAAGCTAATAAATGGATTGTGTGTCTGACATTGTACTCCATTAAATATCATGTTATTAATCTTCTGTCGAATGCATGGATGTCTGGTGGCGGAGAATTTATTCTCTTGCTTAACACCCGTTCATATATTTCGACAAAGGATTGGTAGTGCGATATGGAGTGATGATGTGGCATACTAAGATGCATATGATCAAGGCTTTGTTGAAAAGCAGGCCTTGTGGGATGATTAAAGCATAGCCTGTTTAGGCATAGCTTTGTGTATAGCGTGACTTCGCGAGCCTCACACACCGGCGGAGTCTAAAACAGGAGAAGGGAACGCAGGGAGAGCAGCACGTTTCTTTCTAGCTAGAAGTGGTGATTGGGCTTTAACATGGCCCGACATTTTACTTATGTGCATGATGGAATGAGGCGCCTCGGATGATAGGTCCTATAGGACTGGGAAATGTGTGTAGGAATAACTAATCCGCAACTCGTATGGTGGACCGGCCCTGCAGGATCCAAGGGTTCACTGCGGGGGACCCTGAGGCATTAGCTAGAGTGTCTCGAATCGGTAAGGAGCTCCTCTCTAGCCTTGACTCATGATGGATATACAAACTTCCAATACGAACCTACAGATTTGATTGTATTACTAGTATGGAAGCATAGTATTATGGTATCTATGTGTCCTAGGATTGATACATTTATTTTGAAATGTTTTGATATATACTAATAATAATATTAAGCTCGTATTTGCCGTATTTAGCATGTTTAATCACCATAAGGTAAAACCCTATCCTCTGGTTTGTGTTGCATTGTGTGATGGGACCTGGGTCTTATGGTGATTCCATTTTTCTCAAAAGCATAGCGTTGTTTTACGATTCACTTATTATTTATTCTGTCACTTTAGATTATGTACGACAAACCATTAGAGAAAACCCGTTTCGCGTTAGCGGCGTGGTCCTTGGATTTGCCTTATTACTAGTAGTTAAATTAGTTAAGAATTCTCACACCAGTCCCACGACTGACCCGTTGTTTGTTTACACCTTTTTGCAAACTCGGGTGCCCTCCTTTCTACACGGGCAGCCAAGTAAACAGGTTCATTCTTTGCTTGGAGTCTTTTCTTTGGAGCTGCTTATTATCTTTCTTGGATTTGCTTTCGTGGAGAGGTGATGACTTGGAGCTTGAAGACATCTATCATTTGCTGCTATTGCATCTTTCTCTTTTTAATTCCAGACATTAAACTTGTTTCATTTCACGTTGTTTAAGTTGGAGTTGGAACTTATTTCTTTTTCTGCAAGCTTGATGTAATAATTTAGAATTCTGTGACTGTGGACTTTCTGTGGTTGATGACATTATATTTCCGCTGCTATGATGTTGTTACTCTATGAATTTCCTATGCTATGTTGTATCTGTTATACATATTATTGTATTTATGCTGTATTCCAAATGATTATTCCTTACTTTCATCCCATGGAAGTTTGGGGTTCTCACACAGTCCATATACAAGTTCGTTCTGGGTTTGAACGAAACCGGAGGCACCTTGTACCTCGCATATCAATCGATCTCCAAATACGTCTGGATGATCACCAACTGATTCCCTCCTCTTGGGTGTACAACCCAATCAAGATCATCAGTAATTATCCAAACGATGTGAAGACCTCCGGTCTTCGACCACCAACTTCATCCTCGACACATCGTCGAATCAGTTATTCAGAATGGGATAAACCTGGTCTTTCTGAATAACCCGCGAATATAATAAATAAATGTTACACAAACACAACATACGCCTCATTCCAATTCAAAATATTCTTTTATTCAAATATTCTTATACTTTGGGAAAGGTTCCTATTTATTTTATCAAAGATAAATTCCCTAAATTTATTCTTTAATCTTCTTCTGAATATCAATTCATACCAAATTATGGTTTATCCAAACTAGTCGGGATTAACGAACCTTACCGAAGTAATCATTCGTTTTAATTTCCCAATCTCAACCTATTCATCCCATGAAGTAAAACCGGTAATACTTTATATCTAACACCACGGTGTTATCGGTAAATTCAGTTACCATTTCACGTTCAAATCTAATTAAAGATTTAACTATCGCCTAGAACAAAACCGGTGATACTCCATTCTAGATCTTTTCAATCTAATTAAAGATTCATTAAAACTTCACTTGGTTTTAATCTTCCCAAAAATCAATATTAATGATTGTTTAACTTGGGAAATCGTATCCTGTCTTTAACTGGGTTAAAGAACAAGTGTCAAATAAAACACGGTTCACGATAAACTCGAAATCACATTCCATTCCATTCCAATTTATTTTATTAAATTGGAAAACTTTACTTTGGAAAATTTCCTTTAAATCTTAACAAAAGATTTATAAATTCCAAATCACATTTCACTGTAAATCGGGTTAAAGAACAAATGTCGTTAAAACACAGTTCACGATAAACCCGAAATCACATTCCATTCCATTCCAATTTATTTTATTAAATTGGAAAACTTTACTTTGGAAAGCTTCCTTTAAATCCTAACGGAAGATTTATAAATTCCAAATCACATTTCACTGTAAATCGGGATAAAGAACAAATGTCGTTAAAACACAGTTCACGATAAACCCAATTCCCATTTGATATTAAATACAAGGCTCTGAATAGAAAATATATCGGCTTATATTCAATATCAAATTCTACGACCAACAAATATCATATTGGAAATAACGATATAAATATATCTTTCAAATTTCCATAACAGTATATGTATAATCACGAAATCCAACATCGAAATATTCCAAAGACAATTTCGATTCAAATCCATTCCAGTTCAATTATTGGAAATTCTGGTTACTTTTAAAACCCTTTAAAATCCAACTTATTTATTTCAAAAATAAATGGATTATAATTCTAGCTCAAAACTAGTTCATTTTGATAAAAATCTATTTTTATCTTTTCAAATATGGAGTTTTTCATACCAATCCTTTCCAAATCATTTCTTATGATTTTACACAAATTATTACTATTTTTAATAATTTTATCAAGGCCCGTACAGTCGATTTCCATCAATGGCCATCGAACTGCACTTACAGCGACCTTTTCCAAATTTGATTTGGATGTAATTCCAAATCCAACCGTTAGATTTCAAATATCTAATATTCATTAGAAATCTGTTTTCAATACGAACCCAACGGTTCCAGTTTTAGGAGAATCCGACGGTCGGATCTCCCGTAATGTCCATTCGAAGTCAATGGTCGAAATTCGCGAACTACCGCAGCGCGACGCGTTCTATTCAGGCCATTATATATATAATATATATATTATATATATTTCGTTTATTTCCTTTCAAAACGTATTTTATAAATCATTTTAAATTCGTTTTCAAAACAATTTTAACTTCATATTAAATTTCTAATCAAAATTGAATATTCCATCTCATCGATTTATATTTATATGATAATATTTTCAAAATGTTATATTTTGAAATCATTTACTTTACTATATTCATTATAAAAACGAATATAATCGATATAAATATCGTTCGCATCAAAATGGCGCATATCTAACCAGTATGGCTTTATATATTTCAAAAACTTCGTTATTCTATTCAACAAATGAATATTTTCCTCAACACATGAATATATATTTTTATTCAACACATGAATATATATTTTATTCAACACATGAATTTATATTTTTATTCAACACATGAATATTATATTTTTATTCAACACATGAATATTTATTTTATTCAACACATGAATATTTATTCTTATTCAACACATGGATATTTATTCTTATTCAACACATGAATATTTATTCTTATTCAACACATGAATATATATATTTTTATTCAACACATGAATTTATATTTTATAATATTCCTTATTTTCCAAATTGGAATGAGGCCCAATCAATTACCATATAACGTTAATTATATGGATTCCTTACAGCACATGTATATAATAGCAACGATAAATTATCAACCATCATCCAGAGTGCACAACATGACTGCATAAGCATTAAATATAAATAATTAACGCTTACATAGTCCGTCAACCCATCGAATGACATACAACTAAACAATTGGGATTAGTGTACATCAAATATCATCCCAGTACCCGTGTAGGGTTTCAAATCAACAAACATGGATTTTTATTTGTGTAGTTGGGTGATGTGTAAAATTTATCGTCCCAATCAATATCAGTCAAGTGGGTGTACATAAACAAATCGTCCGATTTGTTTATAAATATTTATTTTATATACACGTTAAAAATTATATTTTTAACTATAAAATATTTATAGCCATAAAATATTTTATTTCATTCCACATCACACAATCAAATTTCACAACACAACAATCAAAAAAACAAGTCATCCATGGTCTGTGGACGACGGATGTCAGGTGCTACTAAGCACCGTCTGCATCCTAGTATATATTTCAACTAGAAAATAAATTACAAGTGAGAAGTTCTCACACTTGGGATCCACTCCTTCATTCTTTATTTCTGAATGGTCTGGATTCCATTTTGCTTTCAGTCAATTCCATCGCACTCTTTTCCACGCTGTTCACATTAAAAATCACATTTTTACCTCATTGTATATATAATAAAAATCAAAATTTTATTTCGCTAATCATATAAAAATTATATTTTTATATTCTCTATTATATAAAAATTCTATTTTCAATCCGCTACTCATATAAAAATCGAATTTTTATTTCACCACAACACATAGAAAAATCGTATTTTTATATTCTCTATCTTATAAAGATCATATTTAAAAATTGAATTTTTACTACTCTACATAAATATAAATCATATTTTTATATATTCTATATAATAAAAATTATATTTTTATTATCTCTAAAATATTAAAATCATATTTTTATTCGCTAAACATATATGTAAAAATCCAATTCTTCATATCGCTTTCATGAGAATAAAAAAAAATCTCTTTCAAAAAAAGAAAAATCTACTCTTTTTGGTTCTAAAAATAAAATCTTTCCCCCGCTACTTCAGACGTAAAAATCATATTTTTACCTCGTTATTATATATAAAAGTCATGTTTTTACATCGTTAAAAACCATATTTTTATATCGTTATTATATTATAAAAATCGAATCTTGTAAATGGTTTCATTCATATAAAAATCACATCTTTATTTTAATGATACACATATAAAGATCATATTTTTAGACAAGGTTATACATATTAAAAATCAACTTTTTAATACTATTTTCTATAAATAAAAACTGATTTAACAATGTTATATAAAAAACATAATTAGAAAAAGAAAAACTCACCTTGCATTTAATTTCGGAGGGAAGGAGGGTGTTCACGTCTTATTTGGGTGGCGGGGAAGGCAATGGTCAGCGTGAGGTGGACCGTGGGGTCGGCAGGTGAGGTCAGGGGGTGTTGTGGGGCTTGCGGCAGCGCTAGGGTTTCGCGGTGGTGACGGCGTGGGGTTTCACGGCTTTATTAAGGGAATGGGGAAGAAGGAGGGGGCTTGGGTGGGGAGCGGTGGTTTTCTTTTGGTTGACCGCGGGTCTAAATTTCATTTAGGGTTTGACTCTATGAGATAAAAGATGGCCTATTATATTATATAATATTTAATTTATTTTAATCAACCAAAAAGTAACTTTAAAATTCGAACACCAAATCACGCCCACCGACCGTCGTCCATTGCTAATTACCCCCATTCCGAACACAATGGGATATGTATCGTAAGCTGATACGATCGTTTCGATCAGTTTTCGTCAAAATCAAAATATAAATCTATATATTGAATTTGAACGCACATTTCAATTTACCGGGGCCACCTACTAACTCTAAAAATTCCAAAAAAATTGTTTCTAGCTTTGTATTGATGATACGGTCCTAACAAAACCAGTTTCATCAAATTCTGAGACCGTTTGAAAAATGGCCATTTTCTGGTCGTTTCAAATTGACTTAAACTATTAAAACACGTTTTACTTTGCCACGCTCATATATTGATTCAAAAAATTATGAATTTTGAAACCTAGCAATAACTCGACATCCCGAATCCAACAAAAGTGGTTTCGTCGAAAACAGAGGTCGTTTGCAAAATTTCCATTTTTTTAGGGCCAAGATTTCATAGCGACTATTCTGAATTTTCGATTGGACATAACTTTTTATTCCCACTATGAAATTTCAATTTTTTGGATTCGTTGGAAATATATTCTCAAATAGATTCAAATATTTTTGGTTTCACTAAAATTCGGTTTATTTTGAATCCTGTACATTCATTTGAACTTTGAAATCGAATTTTCGAACTACTGCGCCATTTTTAATTCCTTTTATATTTAAAATAAAATATTTAAATTCTAACGTCGATCTATATAAATATATACATTTTAATTCTATTCAAAATAAATTTTTTGTCGGTATTATTTAAAATAATTCATTTTAAATATTCAAAATTCACTAAAATCGCCAAAATAATTTTTTAAAATTGGCTCGGATTTCCGGGTTATTACAAACGAGCTGGAGGTGTTTAGACGTATGATATCTAGTATTTATCCCGCTATGTGATTGCATATAAGGATAGGTTATTATAATTGTCCAGATGTATTGATGTACTCTGTTGATTGTAAGTATTTTTCAAGCTCTCGGTAAAGATTCATTTCTATATTATACTTTGTTCCGTTACGATGTGAGACTCTGTGTTATGTTAATTCTTCTTTTTCTTCTTCTAATCTGATATTTCTTTCTTTCTTATTTCACCCTCTAATTTCTTTCTAATGACGTTCTCTAATTTCTTTCTAATAATGTTCATGTGTTTTCTGTGCTTGGAAGGTCGGCATGTCATACGGTAAATGTATTTATGTTGATTTTCCGGGTCGAAAATCTTATGGGCTGTTACAGTGGTATCAGAGGTTGGTTTAGTAATAACCTTGGTTCTGTGGTATAACAAGATAGAGATGGAGTTAGTAATACCCTAGATTGAGTTAAGTGTTTATATATGAGAGCGTATTTGTAGATTTCATATACAAATGTTTTGTATTGTATTATTGTTTGATCGGTTCAAGTGTTGAGCAGCATTGAACTGGTAATGGATACAATATTGTTTCGTAAAGAGGGTAAATGAAATAATTTTACCCAAATTATATTTTTGTATAGAAAGGAAATAATTTTGTCAATTTATTGAGATATTAGTGTGTTTGATTAATTTGAATGATATTCAAATTGGATTGAAAATTTGAATTGAACTTAACTTGGTTAAGTGTAATTAAATAAATATTGATATTGAAATTAAGTTAAATAAATTTGAAATTTGAATAAATAATTATTAAATAGAAATCAATCGGATATTAATTGATTGATGTTCAAATATGTGAAACCAAAGTAAAATATTAATGCTGAATGTAAATTCAATTGATTTGGTTGTATATTGGTTGTTGATTGTGAATTGTTTGTTATTGGATGATAAACAGTTTGAATAGAAATAATCAACAATTTAATAGAGCTAAACGAATTATAAACTAAAGAATAAATTCCTGTATAATTAAACTGGAATGAAACTGCATATGAATTAGAATTTGCAATTCAACCCTGTATTTGATAATGAATTCATGCTACATGTTGATTTTGGAATTGATGTAGCTATATTTGATGATTAGTGAAATATTACTTAAGAATTTCATATATTTATTACTTATATATGAATTGAGTTAAGTACAGGTGCCAGATGGCTATGAGATTTGAGTTTTGTTGCGTAGATGGCAGGTAAATTGAGCAAGTATGCTCAATAGTGCTCGTAAAAAGTATGCCTACACGAATATAAAATTTTTGATTTTTAATTTTGTTTTCCAACCATGTGGGTCGATGTATATATATTATTTGTTTCTGCGATATCGTAGATGTCTCTCCGTACAGGGGAGACTCTGCCGAAATTTTCCAGGAATATAAATTGTTAGAAAATTTTCAATATTTTTGAAAATTTATATTGATCATAATAAATTGGTTTTTGATTTATACTATATTGAATTTTTAAAATTAATGGGTTTATAACATTCTTTCCACCTTATAAATTTCGGGGACGAAATTCTTTTAAGGGGGAGAAATGTAATGTCCCATATTTTTAATGGTTAGATATTTAAATTGTTTTATTATTTAAATATTATATTTGGAATACAAATGGATTTCTAATATTCAACTTGTTTATTTTAAATAAAGTTTTAACGTTAATTTATATATAATTTAAAACGAGCTCGAAATGGCGTGATAGTTCATAATATTGAGTTTTTAACTTCAATTGAACATAGGAAATCCGTTTTAAGTCGGATTTCTGTGAAATAAGAAACGTTGGAATCTTATTGATAATAATTTTCTAACGAAAGGGAAAAATCCAAATTTCGGTTACAGATTGTTAGTTATGTCGAAATTAAATTTTAAAATAGTCGTTATGAAATTCCTTCATAAACGATAATGTTTATTTAATAATTTATAATGGTTATTACACAATTTGAATAATGGTTAACTCGAAATTGATGACATTAAGATGTATAATTTATATTTGAAGTTGTACATATATTCTGTTGGGATATATATGATAAGAATAATTTTTTATATTTTATTGAATTATTTGGAAATTTAATTAATATTTCATTAATATTATATAAGCGGTAAAAATAGCGATTTTGCAAACTATTGTACGGATGTATCATTGGAGCCATAGCGTTAAATTATTGTACGGTATTAAATTTTGTGGCAAACCCATGTCGTTTGTGCCAACGACAGCCGTAAATGTGCAGTCATTTTCTATAGTGCGTAATTAAATTAAATTATTTGATAGAGGGGTATTTGAGTGTAACTTGAGCAGATGATCGAATTAAGCCACAAAACCAATTCCGCTGAGTTCATATTGACGATTAGAGTTAGAATAAGCAGTAGTTTGTTATTTTTTGACATCGGTATTTTGGTATCCAAAATAGCGTTGTTTGGTGCATAAAATTAGCGTACTGGAAAATAGTCTCGGAATTCGACAAAACTTGTGCCATTGGATTTGTATTAATTAACTATTGTAAGATTTCAATTTTCGTATCAATCGGACTTACCGTTTGATCGTGGCAATGGTAAACGCCTCTGTTTTTATTTAATTGTTTTTATTATTTGATAGGGGTAACTTTAAAGGAATAAACAACTAGCCAAATGAACTTCGATTTTAACAAAATAAATTTCATTGGATCCATACGGAAGAGGTCTAGTAGAATTTCAAAGTTTCAATTTAATTTGATTTATTTTGTGATCATGGGAAATTTAAATACGTGTTTTTTAGCTTGTGATTTATGAAGGACTTTTTACAAACGACCTCGGAATTCGACGAAACCTGTCCCATCGACTCCGGAATATATTTTTTATGCTAAGTTACATTTTTTGTCAAAAACAGAGGTCGCATGGGAGTGTTTTGAGGTGATACCTCACCGGTAAGTTATATAATAATATAATAATATTTAAATCAATCCATTCTCTATATATACCGTCATTAACCTAAATTATACGAGTCAAATTGATAGTTTTGGTCAACTGTATTTTTGTCGTCGCTGTAACTAAATCAATGAACAAAAACATGGGATCTTCTTCCCATTCGATCTCCATTCTCTTGACCTTCATCCAAAAACTCCAACTAAAAGTTGGTAGAAGGCAACACGACGCTTCATCTAAACGGTGTAGATCAAATTTAATGTGTAATAACCCGGAAATCCGAACCAATTTAAAATTTTTATTTTGGCAATTTTTATAAATTTTGAATATTTAAAAATGAATTATTTTAAATAATAAAGATGAGAAATTTATTTTGAATAGAATTAGAATGTATATATTTATTTGAATCGTTGTTAGAATATAAATATTTATTTTTAATTATAAAAGGAATTGAAAATGGCACAGTAGTTTGAAAATTCGATTTCAAATTTCAAATTTCAAATGAATGTACAGGATTCAAAATAAATCGAATTTTAGCGAAACCAAAAATATTAGAATCTATTTGAGAATATCTTTCCAACGAATGTGAAAAATCAAAATTTCATAGTGGGAATAAAAAGTTATGCCCAGTTGAAAATTCAGAATAGTCGTTACGGAATTTTGGCCCTTAAAAATGGAAATTTTGCAAACGAACTCTGTTTTCGACGAAATCACTTTTGTTGGATCTGGAATGTCAAGTTATTGCTAGGTCCCAAAATTCATAATTTTCTGAATCAATATGTGAGCATGGCGAAGGAAAACGTGTTTTGATAGTTTCAGTCAATTTCGATCGACCAGAAAATGGCCATTTTTCTAACGATCTCAGAATTTGATGAAATTAGTTTTGTTAGGACTGTATCGTCAATACGAAGCTAGAAAATATTTTTCAATAATTTTTAAAGTCCGTATGTGGCCCCAGTAAATTGAAATGTGCGTTCAAATTCAATATATTGATTTATATTTTGATTTTACGAAAACTGATCAAAATGATAGAATTGGTTAACGATACACATCCCATTGTGTTCAGAATGAGGGTAATTAGCTAGGTTCGATAGTCGGTGGGTTCGATTTCGAGTTTGAAATAAAAAGTTGCTCTTTGAAATAAAAATAATAATATATATAATTATATTTCCCCTCTCTCTCCTATTTCCCACCTCTCTCAGATCTAAACCCGAAAAGAAAAAAAGGGGAACGAACGATGGGGGAGGGAACCGCCGCCGCTGCCACCAGGGTCGCCGCGTCGCGGCGCCGCCATCCCAGGAGTCCCTATCCCCTTTGTCCTCTGACCATCCATAGCCCCGCACTCCCCCCCTCCCCCCCGAGCCCCAAAACCCATCGCGAACCCTAGCCACCCTCCCCACAAACTGACAGCCGCCAGACCCGCCTGCAGCCACGCCTCGACCAGCAGCAACCCCTGGCCATCCTCCCTCTTGCCGAACGACTTCCCCAACCCCCTTCCATCCAAAAACAGTGAGTTTTGTTTACTCTTTTCCTCTTTTCTCATATGATTTTAATGTGATTAAAGTTTTGATTTTTAATGTGATAAAAGAATTAGATTTCTAAACAAAAAGGTTTGATTTTTATAAATAGAAAAGATTGGATTTTCAAAATGTAAAAGAAATGATTTTTTTTATTCGTAGAAAGATAAGATTTTTATTATAAAAGCTAAGATTTTTAATAATAAATGGAATGGTTTTGTGCTAATCAAAATATGATTTTGTTCATAGAAATGATGGAATTTTTACTATGAAGTGAGCGCTGTAAAGATTAATTTATATATATATGAATTCGCTATAAAGGTATAATTTTTATATATATAGTGAGGTAAAAATATAATTTTTATATATATAGTAAAGTAAAATTATAATTTTTATTATATTACTAGCAAGATAAAAATATAATTTTTATCATGGAAGTAGCGGTGTAAAGGAGTGATTTTTACATATGTAGTAGAGATATAAAAATACGATCTTTATATATAAAAATGTGATTTGTATATATAGAATGACGAGAGAAAAATGTGATTTTTTTTATATGTATGAAGTGGAAATAAAAATACGATTTTTATGTACATCTAGTGATAATAAAAATGTGATTTTTACTGTGAACAACACGTAAAGGATTGTGTTGAATTTCGGGCAAATCCAAGCCATTCAGAAGTTTAGAAGTAATAATGGAGGAGTGGAACCCTCGGTGAGAACTCCTCACTTTTATTTTAATTTCTAGTTTGAAGTATATACTAGGATGCAGATGGTGCTTAGCAGCACCCGACACCCGTCGTCCACAGACCATGGATGACTTGTTTGTTTAATTGATGTGTTGTGAAAGTTGATTGTGTGATGTGGAATGGAATAAAATATTTTATAGTTAAAAATAAAATTTTTAGCGTGTATATAAAATAAATAATTATAAACAAATCGGACGGTTTGTTTATGTACACCCATTTGACTGATATTGATTGGGACGATAAATTTTACACATTGCCCAACTACACAAACAAAAATCTGTATTTGTTGATTTAAAACCCCCCACGGCTATTGGGATGATATTTGGCATACACTAATCCCAATTATTTAGCTGTATGTCGATCAATTGGTTGACAGGCTGTGTAAGCATTAATTATTTATATTTAATGCTTATGCAGTTGTGTGGTGCACTCTGGATGATGGTTGATTATTTATCGTTGCTATTATATACATGTGCTATAGGGAATCCATATAATTAACATTATATGGTAACTGATTGGGACTCATTCCAATTTGGAAAATAAATAATATTATAAAATGAAAATTCATGTGTTGAATAAAAAGAATATTCATGTGTTGAATAAATGAAAATTCATGTGTTGAATAAAAAGAATATTCATGTGTTGAATAAAAGAAAATTCATGTATTGAATAAAAGAATATTCATGTGTTGAATAGGAGAAAATTCATGTGTTGAATAAAAAATATATTTATGTGTTGAATAAAAGAAAATTCATGTGTTGAACGAAATATTTATACAATAAAGTTCACATTTTTATTGTAAGCGAGAATTAATAAATATTCATGTGTTGAATAAAATATATATTCATATGTTGAAGAAAATATTCATTTGTTGAATAGAATAACAAAGTTATTGAAATATATAAAGCCGTGTTGATTAGATATGCGCCATTTTGATGCGAACGATATTTATATCGATTATATTTGTTTTTATAATGAATATAGAAAAGGAAGTGATTTCAAAATATAACGTTTTGAAAACATTATCATTTATATATTAATGATATGGAATATTCAATTTATATCAGAAATTGAATATGAAGCTGAAATCGTTTTGAAAACGAATTTAAAACAATTTATAATATACGTTTTAAAAGGAAATCGACGAAATATAATATATATATATATATATATTATATAATGGCCTGAATAGAATGCGCCGCACTTTGGCAGTTCGCGAATTTCGAACATTGACTTCGAATGGACATTACGGGAGATCCGACTGTTGGATTCTCCTAAATCCAGAACTGTTGGGTTTGTATCGAAAAGAGCTTTCTAACGAATATTAGAGATTTGAAATCTAATGGTTGAATTTGGAATTATGTCCAAATCAAATTTGGAAAAGGTCGTTGTAAGTCTAGTTCAATGGCCGTTGATGGAAATCGAATGTACGGGCCTTGATAAAATTATTAAAAATAGTAATAATTTGTGTAAAATCATAAGAAATGATTTGGAAAGAATTGGGATGAAAAATTCCATATTTGAAAAGATAAAAATAGATTTTTATCGAAATGAACTAGTTTTGAACTAGAATTATAATCCATTTATTTTTGAAATAAATGAATTGGATTTGAAAGGGTTTTAAAAGTAACCAGAATTTCCAATAATTCAATTGGAATGGGTTTGAATCGAAATTTTCTTTGGAATATTTCGATGTTGGGTTTCGTGATTATACAGATATTATTATGGAAATTTGAAAGATATATTTATATCGTTATTTCCAATATGATATTTGTTGGTCTTAGAATTTGATATTGAATATAAGCCGATATATTTTCTATTCAGAGCCTTGTATTAAATATCAAATGGGATTTGGGTTTGTCGTGAATGGTGTCTTCATTAACACTGTTCTTAAACCCAGTTGAGAAAAATATTAAATCTTTTTATTTAGATTTAATAAAGTATACCAATTAAATGGTATTTAATTGGAATTGAATTTGAATTGATTTTTGGGTTTATCGTGAATGGTGTTTTAAATAACACTTGTTCTTTAACCCGATAAATAACGGAATGTGAATTGGGTTTATTGTGAACTGTGTTTTAACGACATTCGTTCTTTAACCGGATTTACAGTGAAATGTGATTTGGAATTTATAAATATTTTATTAAGATTTAAAGGATATTTTCCAAAGTAAAGTTTTCCAATTTAATAAAATAAATTGGAATGGAATGGAATTCGATTTGGTAATAATCGAAGTGATTTTCTGTGGAGGAAGACAACTAATATATCTGGAATTTAAAAGGCTTTGCCGTTATTCCATTTATATTATTAGTCGGAAATGTAAGTTTATATCGATTATATATATCGATTTGTTTTCCATGAAGATTCCATTGTAAATGGAATGTGATTTTGGGTTGTCGTGAACGGTATTTTAATAAAACTGTTCTTAGACCCAACGAAGTTGAGAAAATCATAAACTAACTGAAGATTAGTTAAGTTGAATGGTTTCCTGGGCATTGATCTATTGTTGGTTTCGGCCTTCGGGGTTATTACTTAGGGAATTGTTCACTTGCTAATTTATGGTTAAAGGCTGATGGAATGGAATGTGATTTTGGGTCTATTGTGAACCGTGTTTTAAATGACATCGGTTCTTTAACCTAGTTAAAGACAGGATATGATTTCCCCAGTTAAACAATCATTAATATTGATTTTCGGGAAGATTAAAACCAAGTGGAGTTTTAATGAATCTTTAATTAGATTGAAATGATCGAGAATGGAGTATCACCAGTTTTGCTCCAGGCAATAGTTAAATCTTTAATTAGATTTGAACGTGAAATGGTAATTGAATTTACCCATAACACTGTGGTGTTAGATATGAAGTATTACCAGTTTTACTTCATGGGAAGAATAGGTTGGGATTGGGAAATTTAAAAACAAATGATTACTTCGGTAAGGTTCGTTAATCCCGACTAGTTTGGATAAACCATAATTTGGTTTGAATTGAAATCCAAAAGAAGATTAAAGAATAAATTTAAAAGAATTTATCTTTGATAAAATTAATATGAACCTTTCCCTATAGATGTGAATATTTGAATAAAAGAATATTCTGAATTGGAATGAGACGTATGTTGTGTTTGTGTAATACTTGTTTATTATATACGCGAGTTATTCAGAAAGACCGGGTTTATCCCATTCTGAATAACTAATTTGACGAGGTGTCGAGGATGAAGACGGTGGTCGAAGACCGGAGGTCTTCACGTCGTTTGGATAATTACTGATGATCTTGATTGGCCTGTACACCCAAGAGGAGGGAAACAGTTGGTGATCGTCCAGACGTACTTGGAGATCGATGGATATGCGAGGTACAAGGTGCCTCCGGTTTCGTTCAGACCCAGAACGGACTTGTGAATGGACTGTGTGTCTGACATTGGATATCATTCTGTGTGATTGATGGATATCGGTTGCATAGAGTGGTTTGCCTGTGTGGCATGCTAAGATGCAAATGATCAAGGCTTTTGTTGAAAAAGCAAAGTCTTGTGGTTGATGATCAAATCACCGCCTGTGTGGCATAGCTTTGTGTAACGTTAATTCGCGAGCCTCACACCCCGGTATGAACCAGAAATGGGAGAGGACCTCAGGGAGGGCATGCATTTCCTTCTAGCTAGGGTGGTGTCAGTGACCTACCAGCCCTGACGTTTATATTATTTTCACCTGTGTGGTTGTTGGATTGCGAGGCTCCTTGAATATATTAGTGACTATGTGGAGCCGATGGAGTCATAGTACTCATTTACGCCTTAAAGGGTGGGGAAACGCAGTGTTCAGGCATTATAATCCACATCAGGTGTACCGGCCCTGACGATCCAAGGCTTGCCAGCGCGCTTGCCAGAGGCTCGGGCTAGAGAGTCTCGAATTCGGTGAGGACGATCCCTTGCCTCGGTTCACAGATGGAAATCCAACTTCCGGTACGTGACATTTGCGGTTTTGATTGTAGAGCCTAGTGTTGACGACATGATATATGATACCCATGCCGTCTAGGATTGATACATTTATATTTGAAGTTGTTTTATACACTATGCACTTATAATAGTATCAAATGATTTATTTTAACGTACCAAGCATGTTTGGCTATTATAAGGGAAAACCCTATCCTCCGGCTTGTGTTGCATTGTGTGAAGGGACCTGGGTCTTATAATAGCTTCATTTTTCCAAAAAGCAATGTGCTGTTTTGTTATATGCACTGGTATTCTTGGGAGGAAACCCATTCCGTGTTATACGGCGTGGTCCCTTGATATATCTGATTTAAAGTAAAGTTTTAAACAACTGTTATAGTTCTCACACCAGTCACATGACTGACCTGGGGTTTATTGTTTTAACCTAAACTCTGAGTGCCCCCATTTTCCACATGGAAAGCTAGTAGTTTTGGTTTTGCAGATTTATATTCACAGGATCCTGATTTGCAGCAGGAATGATATTCGGAAAGCTCTGTATCCGTATATTCTTTTTAGTTGTGTCTTGTATTATTTTCCGCTACTATGTAATGTATTGTAAATCTCTGATATTTATTGAATGTATTTTATTCTTTCATACTCTGTATATTCTTGTATTCTGATGGAATTGTTGTAATAAGCAATGAAATGTTCTTCTGTTTGTGTCCCGATGTGGCTTGTTCTCAAGCAATCCGGGCTTTCCTTCACGGGGAAGTTCAGGTCGTTTCACCTGGTATCAAAGCTTTGGTTTACAAAGCTCGAGAACAAGACACGTTAGAACCAAACGAAAGAATTCATCAGAGATTGGATTAGTAATATCCAATGAGAATGACTCATTAAAGATAGGATCAGTAGTATCCTAGAACGAGCGTGAAGAGTGATATTTTGAAAATAAAATTGAAAGCAATTTTTGTTTTGAAAATTTAAATCAGTTATTCATATTTGAATATTTTATTTTAAATTGATTTGGACAATCGGGTATATAAAGATTTTACATATACATCTGATCCATGTGTATATGAAGTCTCAAATATACTGGGTAGATATAAAATCACACTCTTGTCGCCCCGACATGGTCCTAATGATGAAGTATACCATCGCCAGTATTTATTTTCGAGTGATGAAAGTGGTATTTCTATATATTTCCAATTGACTGGTGTGAGAACCAAAATTAGATAGGGTCTATTGTTGTGATTTGGCATCAAAAATGTGATTTTGACTATATATCAAAATTATGAATTTGAAACGGTAATCAACTAATTGATTGTTGATTGTTGATTGGGTTATGCGATTATTCAGTTAAACCAACATATGTAAGAAAAGTAAATTTGGGTCAAATTGAACCAAATACTGAACTGTATTGAAAATTGTTAGAAATTGCATACATGTAAATGTATATACTTTGAACAGGTCATTGTAAGGAGCCTAGGGAAGAGGAATAAAAATGTTTGCCCGACAAATAGGTACATGTTTATTGTATTTCTTTGGGTTTGGATGATTTTATGAGCCAATTGGCTGTTTCTTTTTCTTTTTGGATTGGAGAGGCCTGTATGGAAATTTTGGGATTTTCCTGGTGCTCCCATGCAGGGGAGGTTATGGCAAAAAAATTTGAAAATTTAGGGTGTTAGCCAAATTTTTGAAAAGTTGAAAAGTTCTTAGAAACTGAAAAGTTGAAGAACTTAAGCCAATGTGAAAATAATGAAAGTTGAGTTGATTAGTTAAACAACTTTCAACTTCATTCCTTTTCGAGGACGAAAAATTTTAAGTGGGGGAGATTGCAATAACCCGGAAATCCGAACGAATTTAAAATTTTTATTTTGGCAATTTTAATGAATTTTGAATATTTAAAATGAATTATTTTAAATAATAACAATGATAAATTTATTTTGAATAGAATTAGAACGTATATATTTATTTGAATCGTTGTTAGAATATAAATATTTATTTTTAATTATAAAAGGAAATGAAAATGGCGCGGTAGTTTGAAAATTCGATTTCAAATTTCAAATGAATGTACAGGATGCAAAATGAATCAGATTTTAGCGAAATCAAAAATATTAGAATCTATTTGAGAATATCTTTCCAACGAATCTGAAAAATCAAAATTTCATAGCGGGAATAAAAAGTTATGCCCAGTTGAAAGTTCAGAATAGTCGCTATGGAATTTTGGCCCTTAAAAATGGAAATTTTGCAAATGACCTCTGTTTTTGACGAAACCACTTTTGCTTGATCCGGGATGTCGAGTTATTGCTAGGTCCCAAAATTCATAATTTTCTGAATCAATATGTGAGCATGGCGAAGGAAAACGTGTTTTGACAGTTTCAGTTAATTTCGATCGACCAGAAAATAGCCATTTTTCTAACGATCTCAGAATTTGATGAAATTAGTTTTGTTAGGACCGTATCGTCAATACGAAGCTAGAAAATATTTTTCGGGAATTTTTAAAGTCCGTATGTGGCCCCGGTAAATTGAAATGTGCGTTCAAATTCAATATATTAATTTATATTTTGATTTTGACGAAAACTGATCGAAATGATAGAACTGGCTAACGACACATATCCCAATGTGTTCAGAATGGGGGTAATTAGCTAGGGCCGACAGTCGGTGGGTTTGATTTCGAGTTCAAAATAAAAAGTTGCTTTTTGAAATAAAAACAATAATATATATATATAATTATATTTTCCCTCTCTCTCCTATTTCCCATCTCTCTCAGATCTAAACCCTAAATAAAAAATAAAAAAGGGGGAACAAACGATGGGGGGAATCACCGCCGCCATCCCAGGAGTCCGCCGCCCTCTCCCTTTCGTCCTCCGAAGATCCGTAGAACCGCACCAACCCCCCCCCCCGAGCCCCAAAACCCATCACTAACCCTAGCCTTCCCTCCCCCCCTCCCCCAAATCGACAGCTGCCGGACCCGCTTGCAGCCACGCGTCGACCAGCAGCAACCCCTGGCCATCCTCCCTCCCGCCGAACGACTCCCCCAACTCCCTTCCATCCAAAAACAGTGAGTTTTGTTTACTCTTTTCTCATATGATTTTAATGTGATTAAAGTTTAGATTTTTAATGTGATAAAAGAATTAGATTTCTAAAAAAAAAGATTTGATTTTTATAAATAGAAAAGTTGGATTTTCAAAATGTGAAAGGAATGATTTTTTTTATACATAGAAAGATAAGATTTTTATTATAAAAGCTAAGATTTTTAATAATAAAAGGATATGGTTTTTGTGCTAATCAAAATATGATTTTGTTCAAAGAAATGATGGTATTTTTACTATGAAGTGAGCGCTGCAAAGATTAATTTTTATATATATGAATTCGCTATAAACGTATAATTTTTATATATATAGTGTGGTAAAAATATAATTTTTATATATATAGTGAAGTAGAAATATAATTATTATATTACTAGTAAGATAAAAATATAATTTTTATCATGGAAGTAGTGGTGTAAAGGAGTTATTTTTAACTATGTAGTAGAGATATAAAAATACGATCTTTATATATAAAAATGTGATTTTATATAGAGAATGGCAAGAGAAAAATATGATTTTTATTATATGAACATCGAGGTAAAAATTCGATTTATATATATATGAAGTGGAAATAAAAATATGATTTTTATGTACATCTAGTGATAATAAAAATGTGATTTTTACTATGGACAACATGTAAAGGATTGTGTTGAATTTCGGGCAAATCCAAGCCATTCAGAAGTTCAGAAGTAAAAATGGAGGAGTGGAACCCTCGGTGAGAACTCCTCACTTTTATTTTAATTTCTAGTTTGAAGTATATACTAGGATGCAGACAGTGCTTAGCAGTACCCGACACCCGTCATCCACTGACCATGGATGACTTGTTTGTTTAATTGATGTGTTGTGAAAGTTGATTGTGTGATGTGGAACGAAATAAAATATTTTATAGTTAAAAATATAATTTTAACGTGTATATAAAATAAATAATTATAAACAAATCGGACGGTTTGTTTATGTACACCCATTTGACTGATATTGATTGGGACGATAAATTTTACACATCGCCCAACTGCACAAATAAAAATCTGTGTTTGTTGATTTGAAACCCCACACGTGGTGTTGGGATGATATTTGGCGTACGCTAATCCCAATTATTTAGCTGTATGTCGATCATTTGGTTGATAGACTGTGTAAGCGTTTATTATTTATATTTAATGCTTATGCAGTTGTGTGGTGCACTCTGGATGATGGCTGATTATTTATCGTTGCTATTATATACATGTGTTGTAGGGAATCCATATAATTAACATTATATGGTAACTGATTGGGCCTCATTCCAATTTGGAAATAAAGAATATTATAAAATGAAAATTCATGTGTTGAATAAAAAGAATATTCATGTGTTGAATAAAAGAAAATTCATGTGTTGAATAAAAGAATATTCATGTGTTGAATAAAAGAAAAATCATGTGTTGAATAAAATATATATTCATGTGTTAAATAAAAGAAAATTCATGTGTTGAACGAAATATTTATAAAATTCATGTGTTGAACGAAATATTTATACAATAAAGTTCACATTTTTTATTGTAAGTGAGAATTAATAAATATTCATGTGTTGAATAAAATATATATTCATGTGTTGAAGAAAATATTCATTTGTTGAATAGAATAACGATGTTATTGATATATAAAGTTGTGTTGATTAGATATGCGCCATTTTGACGTGAACGATATTTATATCGATTATATTCGTTTTTATAATGAATATAAAAAAGTAAGTGATTTCAGAATATAATGTTTTGAAAACATTATCATTTATATATTAATGATATGGAATATTCAGTTTTGATCTGAAATTGAATATGAAGTTGAAATCGTTTTGAAAACGAATTTAAAACGATTTATAAAATACGTATTAAAAGGAAATCGACGAAATATATAATATATATATTATATATATAATGGTCTGAATAGAATGTGTCGCGCTGTGGCAGTTTGCGAATTTCGACCATTGACTTCGAATGGACATTACGGGAGATCCGACCATCGGATTCTCCTAAAACCAGAACCATTGGGTTCGTATCGAAAAAAGCTTTCTAACGAGTATTAGAGATTTGAAATCTAACGGTTGGATTTGGAATTATGTCCAAATCAAATTTGGAAAAGGTTGCTGTAAGTGCAGTTCGATGGCCGTTGTTGGAAATCGGTTGTACGGGCCTTGATAAAATTATTAAAAATAGCGATAATTTGTGTAAAATCATAAGAAATGATTTGGAAAGAATTAGGATGAAAAATTCCATATTTGAAAAGATAAAAATAGATTTTTTATCAAATTGAACTAGTTTTGAACTAGAATTATAATCCATTTATTTTTGAAATAAATAAATTGGATTTGAAAGTGTTTTAAAAGTAACCAGAATTTCCAATAATTGAATTGGAATGGATTTAAATCGAAATTGTCTTTGGAATATTTCGATGTTGGATTTAATGATTATATAGATATTGTTATGGAAATTTGAAAGGTATATTTATATCGTTATTTCCAATACGATATTTGTTGGTCGTAGAATTTGATACTGAATATAAGCCGATATATTTTCTATTCCGAGCCTTGTATTTAATATCAAATGGGATTTGGGTTTGTCTTGAATGGTGTCTTCATTAACACTGTTCTTAAACCCAGTTGAGAAAAAGATTAAATCTTTTTATTTAGATTTAATGAAGTATACCAATTAAATGGTATTTAATTGGAATTGAATTTGAATTGATTTTTGGGTTTATCGTGAACGGTGTTTTAAATAACACTTGTTCTTTAACCCGATAATTAATGGAATATGAATTGGGTTTATCGTGAACTGTGTTTTAATGACATTCGTTCTTTAACCGGATTTACAGTGAAATGTGATTTGGAATTTATAAATCTTTTGTTAAGATTTAAAGGAGATTTTCCAAAGTAAAGTTTTCTAATTTAATAAAATAAATTGGAATGGAATGGAATTCGATTTGGTAATAATCGAAGTGATTTTCTGTAGAGGAGGACAACTAATATATCTGGAATTTAAAAGGCTTTGCCGTTATTCCATTTATATTATTAGTCGGATATGGAAGTTTATATCTGTTATATATATCGATTTGTTTTCCATGAAGATTCCATTGTAAATGGAATGTGATTTTGGGTTGTCGTGAACGGTATCTTTAATAATACTATTCTTAGACCCAATGGAGTTAAGAAAATCAGAAACTAACTGAAGATTAGTTAAGTTGAATGGTTTCCTGGGCATTGATCTGATGTTGATTTCGGCCTTCGGGGTTATTACTTAGGGAATTGTTCACTTGCTAATTTACGGTTAAAGGCTAATGGAATGGAATGTGATTTTGGGTTTATCGTGAACCGTGTTTTAATTGACATTGGTTCTTTAACGTAGTTAAAGACAGGATATGATTTCCCAAGTTAAACAATCATTAATATTGATTTTTAGGAAGATTAAAACCAAGTGGAGTTTTAATGAATCTTTAATCAGATTGAAATGTTCGAGAATGGAGTATCACTAGTTTTGCTCCATGCGATAGTTAAATCTTTAATTATATTTGAACGTGAAATGGTAATTGAATTTACCTATAACACCGTGGTGTTAGATATGAAGTATTACCAGTTTTACTTCATAGGATGAGTAGGTTGGGATTGGGAAATTAAAAAACAAATGATTACTTTGGTAAGGTTCGTTAATCCCGACTAGTTTGGATAAACCATAATTTGGTTTGAATTGAAATCCAAAAGAAGATTAAAGAATAAATTTAAAAGAATTTATATTTGATAAAATTAATGGGAACCTTTCCCTATAGATGTGAATATTTGAATAAAATAATATTCTGAATTGGAATGAGGCGTATGTTGTGTTTGTTAACACTTGTTTATTATATACGTGAGTTATTCAGAAAGACCGGGTTTATCCTGTTCTGAATAACTGATTCGATGAGGTGTCGAGGATGAAGACGGTGGTCGAAGACCTGAGGTCTTCACGTCGTTTGGATAATTACTGATGATCTTGATTGGGTTGTACACCTAAGAGGAGGGAATCAGTTGGTGATCATCCAGACGTACTTGGAGATCGATGGAAATGCGAGGTACAAGGTGCCTCCGGTTTCGTTCAGACCCAGAACGAACTTGTGAATGGATTGTGTGTCTGACATTGGATATCATTCTGTGTGATTGATAGATATCGGTTGCATGTAGTGGTTTGCCTATGTGGCATGCTAAGATGCAAATGATCAAGGCTTTTGTTGAAAAGCAAAGTCTTGTGGTTGATGATCAAAGCACCGCCTGTGTGGCATATAGCTTTGTGTAACGTTAATTCGCGAGCCTCACACCCCGGTATGAACTAGTAACGGGAGAGGACCTCGGGGAGGGTATGCGTTTCCTTCTAGCTAAGGTAGTGTCAGTGAACTACCAGCCCTGACATTTTTATTATTTTCGCCTGTTTGGTTGTTGGATTGCGAGGCGCCTCGGATATATCGGTGACTATATGGAGCCGATCGAGACATAGGACTCATTTACGCCCCAAAGGGCGGGGAAACGCAGTGTTTAGGCATTATAATCCACATCGGGTGGACCAGCCATGACGATCCAAGGCTTGCCTGCGCTCTTGCCTGAGGCTCGGGCTAGAGAGTCTTGAATTCGGTGAGGACGATCCCTTGCCTCGGTTCACAGATAGAAATCCAACTTCTGATACGTGACATTTGCGGTTTTGATTGTAGATCCTAGTATTGGCGACATGATATATGGTACCCATGCCGTCTAGGATTGATACATTTATATTTGAAGTTGTTTTATACACTATGCACTTATAATAATATCAAATGATTTGTTTTAACGTACCAAGCTTATTTGGCTATTATAAGGGAAAACCCTATCCTCCGGCTTGCGTTGCGTTATATGATGGGACCTGGGTCTTATAATAGCTTCATTTTTCCAAAAAGCATTGCGCTGTTTTGTTATATGCACTGGTATTCTTGGAAGGAAACCCGTTCCGTGTTATACGGCGTGGTCCCTTGATATATCTGGTTTAAAGTAAAGTTTTAAATAACTTTTTTAGTTCTCACACCAATCACATGACTGATCTGGGGTTTATTGTTTTAACCTAAACTCTGGGTGCCCCTATTTTCCGCACGCTCAGCCAGTAGTTTTGGTTTTGCATATTTATATTCACAGGATCTTGATTTGCAGCTGGAATGATATTCAGAAAGCTTTGTATCCGTATATTCTTTTCAGTTGTGTCTTGTATTATTTTCTGCTGCTATGTAATGTATTGTAAATCTCTAATATTTATTGAATGTATTTTATTCTTTCATACTCTGTATATTCTTGTATTCTGATGGAATTGTTGTAATAAGCAATGAAATGTTCTTCTGTTTGTATCCCGATGTGGCTTGTTCTCAAAGCAATCTGGGCTTTCCTTCTCGGAGAAGTTCGGGTCGTTTCATAATGAGTTAGTTTGGCCGGAATTGGCTCTGAAATGGCCGGAGTTCGAAGGCAATTGGGGAGGGACTGGTGAAGTGGCATGAGTCTAAACTCATGGCGTTAGGGGAGGATTGTAGGCGCGCACGAGGATGGTTTCTGATCTGATTTTGGTGGCCTCAGGAGTGGTCGGCGGTGTGAGGATTGACGCGGCTAAGGGTTTGTGAAGGTGTACGCATCGAAGACGAGAACAACATGAGGGAAAAGAATGTGAATATCAGCCTGTATTGACTGTAATTAAAACTTAGATAGAACTAATAAATAAGTTGATTAAAGAATTATTATTTAATCATTTAAAATGTGAATGTTTTGTATATGTACGATAGGGTGTTCAACGAATGCTGAAGATAGTGGAGGACAGAAGAACGAAGGAATTGGTCGGCCCATGTGTACTGTCAAGAGTAATTAACGTTAACTAGGTCTTAATTAAGGAACTTTATTTTTAATTTTAACCGTAAATTAATAATAAATCATATTCTAATTTATTTAGTGGTTGTTTAATAACAAGGTTAGGGCAGCATGGATATTTCGACAGAACAACGAATGGGAAGTAAGACGATCGACCCTAATGTAATAAACATTATTATATCCTAATTAAGGATATTAATTACAAACGTTATAACAATTGCAGAAAGTTTTGCAATAGTAAAATTTTAAGCGCAGCATGCATCGCGTTTCTAATGGAAGAGGAAAGAGTCGACCGTGTGTTCAACCAATGTAATGATTGTCTATTTTATATAATCATAATTAAGTTAATTATAAAACGTTAATTAAGAAATTAATTAGTTAATATAATCATATATTAATTATATGATACAGGGATGTAGAAACGGGCAGTCTAAACGCAAAAAGAGAAACAGAAATTGATCGGCCCAGTCATATATTAATAAAGTAATTAAATTTGTTTAAACTAATTAGGAATTATTTTATTTAATGATATTAACTTATAATATTAATAACGAGTGCATGTATTGTCAGAATTCAACAAACAAGGTGTTGTTAGAATTAAACGACTGTTTAATTTAATTATAACCAACGAATAAAATCAACTCAAGGTGAGTTAAACTCACTCAGTTTTTTCCACTTATATTTTATATAAGTCGAGTTTTTATTCTGTGTGCTATGGTTGCAAATGGTTAACTGTTTATTGTTTGTTGTATATAATATATATTCATATATTGATTGAACCGATGAAATTAAACGTTGTTTAATTTCAGCGAAACACCAAATCGTTATTTTAACGATTGGAACCAATGAAGGTAACTTACCTTGTAGGTCGCATTTATTAAATAAACGTGTTTAATTATTTGAATTGTTTTTATGTTAATTAATCGTTATTTACTGTTATATAAATTATCAGTTAAATTGAATTGAAATGAGTTTATTTGAGATGACCTATTTTAATGTAGGGAAGAACAGGTTGGAGGATCCAACGGGATTCCTCAAATATATTTAATGATATTTATTTCTCTATTATCATTATATGAACTATTCTGATTAGATGATCGATTTGGTTGTTGACCGTTAACCTGAAATTCAATATTTGTTTAGTTAAAACCAATGGGTAATATTGGTTGAGTAATTGGCAGTACATGGCCTATAAATCAATCGTTTTCTACATATTAATTTACCGTCAGGTAAATCGATAGAAGTGAAGTTATAAAATTTATTTCTAAAGATAGTTTTTTAAATATATTATTTCGAATAAAAGTTATTAAAATGAAATAAATGATTATTAATTATTATTTAAATTTATAAGTGATTATGAAATGATTTTATGAAGTAAATTCTGATGTTAATCAGATTTATAAGCAAGAGAGTATAAAATTAAAATAACGATTAAGAATTTGATAATTGTTTTAAAGAAACAATTATATTAATTATATTATTAATTAACTTAAAATGGGAACTAATTGGAATCGGTTAGCGAGATAACCGTGTTTTGAGTTGACTAAGTCCATGGTTTTATCTGGGATGAATTATTAAATTATTTGTTTAGAACTAATCTAATGAAATAATTCAATGAATATTTGTTTTAAATTTTAATAAGATTCTAAAAGGGAATTTACGATTTATTTTAGATAATAAAGAATTAACTACTTCTGCAATAGTTAGTGATGAAGTAAATTGTTATTTTAATTAATAATAATTTAAAAGATTTCTTTTTAATTGGAACTCATTAAAAAGCAGTCGAAGTTGAAGTAAAATCTAAGTGAAAGCAGTTTATAAAAGGGTTTTATATTAAAACCTGAGTTTTTATAACAAAGTTATAAAAGGGATTTATGTGAATAAGATAGCTTAAATTATGTTGACTTAATACTTTAATTAAGTTAAAAGGAAACTGAGATGAAAAGGGTTTATATTAAACTAGAATTTATTAAACAAGGTTTATAAAGAGTGATGAGGTGTTACGTCGTTAATTTTAAAAATTAATGTTACTTAATAATGGAATTAAGTAAAATTGGGAAAATTAAAATAAGATTTTCAAACGGGAAATGGTCGAATGGATTAGAAAAAGAGAGTGTTAATAGTGATTTTAGTAAAGGAGCAAGTAATAAGGTTTTGGAACAAAAATCCGAGTTATTAAACGAATTGTTGAAAGAAGTAGAAGGGAAAGTGATATTTTAGTAATTCATTTCTTAATCAATAAATTAAGAAATAATAGTTATATTAGAGAAGGGGATTTTCAAAAGTAAGAAGGTTTTATAAAACCGTATTTTAAATAAAATAGTTGAGTGAGATTTGTTTTTGATATTAAAATGAAACATGGGTTTTAATTACAACTTATATCTATTTTAAGATAAGAATGTTGTTGATCAAGGTATGAGAGGTAAACAAATACCCCAACTTGAATGATTTTTGGATTATCTGAGAATGATGATTAGTCTGAAATGGGAAAGTAGTAAGAATAATTTATATTTCCATATGAGAAATAATGAATACAATGTTAATCGCAAGATTTGAGAATATATATCGAGATTTCCAAAGTAACGGAAATAAAAAGGTTTTGAGAATATTTATAATGATATTTCCAAAAGTAAAAGGAAATAAAAAGATTAAGTTTTTGGAATGACTTATTCTGAAAGAATAGAAATTGGATATTGTTTTCAAGTAACTATGTTTTACGTGAAATCTGTTAATATCAAGTTTGGGAATATATATATATATATATATATTAATTCTAATATATTTGAAATAGTTTTGAAAATGAATCTTAAGTTAAATAAGAAGTAAATACTGTGTTAAAAATATTGAGATATTTAAAAGTCTAATTAACTATTTGTTAATTATTTTTAATTAAATGGCCAAGTAATGTTGAACACTGAATCAGTGAACTCATTTTGTTCTCTTGATTATTTATTTTATAGTTAAATAACCGACTATCAAATCTAGCTAATATGATTGTTGGTACTGAAAGACCGGGGTCGAATTTATATTCGAAATCCATTCAGAACCAGCAAATACATGAAGATGCAGATTTAAGATGGAGAAATTAAAGACCGTTGATCTTCATGAGCGGAAGGACTACTTGATGAATTTTTCTGGGTAGCTCCTGGAGATATTTTGACAGTAATTCTGTCCTGATTGGAATCTGCGGATTGCAAGGACTACTCGCTACTGATCTATAGGGGGATACCTAGGATGTGGTAGGAGGGTGCCTTCGGTTCATCGTGTTCATGGATGACTTATATGGATGGGTGTCTGACATAGTATTTCCTAAGGAATCACGTATGTTGATTTCTTCAAACGTACCAAGTTGTTGGCATAGAAGGGAAACTTCTTTTTTTTTTAACAGCTAGAGTATTTTTGTGGAAATCAATTAGTAATTTTCTGAAGGATCCGACGATGTGGCATTTAAAGTGAATGGCGACCAGATGTTCTAAAAGAAGATTCTAACCTCAAGCCTCATCAACCGGGAAATGGTACAAAATCGGTAGGTCAAATGGCTATGTGGGTCGCACCCATCAAAATGGTATATCATTACCCGATCTAGAGATATCAAATGCCTTTGGTTGTCCTTTTTAATTTTTGTATGTATGCTATCGGTTCGGTTGGCTAACCCCCATCCGTGGTAATGATATATTCAGCACTCCCAAGAGAAGTGAGGGACCGGTCATGTTTAGCCTGGGTTGCAAGATGTTCTTATTGAACCCCAATGTATACATCTCCGGAGGTACATTGTCGGGAAGGTGGTCCCATACCTTGCTAGGAAATCCATTCTGTAATAAGAGCCCGTGGTTTTGATTGTATACTATGTATGTAGAGCGTGAGATGTATGTAGCCCGTGGTCTTATGATTATCTTTTTTCTTTTGAAAGGATTATGACTTTAAAATCAAGCTGGATGATGTTTTAAACTTAGTGTGTTTTTCTCACTCTGGTTCACTAGTTTGATCTAGCGTTTGAAAAGCTTGAGTTAGCCCGTGTTGTATAGGTTTATGTTATCGAATGCTGTGAAGAGACGAGCTGGAGGTGTTTAGATGTATGATATCTAGTATTTATCCCGTTGTGTGATTTTATATAAGGATAGATTATTATAACTGTCCAGATGTGTTGATTCACTATGATGATTGTAAGTGTTTTTCAAGCTCTCAGTAAAGATTC
The DNA here is from genome assembly GCA_030737875.1 of Allium sativum. Classification (NCBI taxonomy): domain Eukaryota; kingdom Viridiplantae; phylum Streptophyta; class Magnoliopsida; order Asparagales; family Amaryllidaceae; genus Allium; species Allium sativum. The sequence continues at coordinate 102,543,345 of CM060909.1, forward strand.
ATTTCTATATTATATTTTGTTCCGCTGCGATGTGAGACTCTGTGTTGTGTTGATTATTCTTCTTCTTCTATTCTAATATTTCTTTCTTTCTTATCTCACCCTCTAATTTCTTTCTAATAACGTTCCTATGTTTTTGGTGCTTGGAAGGTCGGCATGTTACATGGTAAATGTATTTATGTCGATTTTAGGGGCTGAAAATCTCATGCGCCTTTACAGTGAGTTAACAAAAGTTTGGGTCGTCACTATGAAATTTAATTCTGTTACCAATCAAAACTTCAAATAAAAGTCAGGTTATCGTTACAAATTCCTCCAGCTTGGCCAGTTGTTTTGCTAGAAACATAGTGCAAATATGAAATGAGTTCTATAATCAATATCAACAATCGGTAAATGGCATCTCAATTTCCTTTTGGTTAACAATTTAAGTCAAATAAATGAAGATAGTGATTGGATTTTAAGTGCTTACTCTCTCTTTATTTTGAAAAATATTTACATTATTATTATTTACAAACACCTAGGTATACAACCCCTACACCGCATTACGTTTTACATGAGGGTCGGTAATCCTTAGATGTCCAACTCATGAAATGAGACCAAGATACGTCTTACGTCGGAGTTGGGACAGAGCTGGAGAGTTTGCACACCAACGCTAGATGTAGTAGCAATGCTGGATACCCTTGTATTATTATATATATATATATATTCTTTTTTTCTTTATTTTTCCTTTTTTTACATAAGAGAGAGAGTTAAGCAAGAATATATTCGAACAACTTCACTTAAAAGATCTTAAATGTTATCGCTAGTATTAAAAATCAACCACATTTAATCAGATTACAATTTAGAAAACATTTCATACTCATCACCTACAAATCTCCCTACATACCAGTTACACTAAATTTGCTCATAATTCAAACTCTTCTTTCGTTATCCGTTAAGAAAAGTAAATTTCCAAACATTTTTATCGACCGACCAAAATTGCGAATATTTACTTCATCATACCCATTTAAAAGTGAATTAAAATGCACTTTTTTTTGAAATTTTTTTGATGGAAAAAAAGAAAAAGAAAAGAGAAATCTAAGCAAAACCAAAATAAATATGAAACTCCACCACACTTAATTTCGACAGTTGTCCCACAGTCAACCCAAGTGTCAGGAAGAGGGAAAAAAAGGAAAAGAAAATTTTGAAAATACGCCTTATTTACAAAAAAGATTTTTTTTTTTTTTACAGTACATAAGAAAATGTATTGACAAGAAGTAAATGAAACGATCTTGTAAAGACCGGTTCATTTGTCTCTTCAAATATAAGAGATACAATTCAAGCTCGAAAAACCAAATCGTAAAAGCTTTCGAAGTTGGACATATATTTGGAAAAACAAATGTCATTTTATTAAAAATGAACGAGTTGGTTTATTTTCGATGATTCTTGGGGTAGTTTGAATAATTGATTGAATTTCATGTTTAATTTCACTAATTTGAATTTCAAAATTATTATTGAAGATTTCTTTTGAATTATCAGTTTCAAAATCAAAACGGTGATTCAAATTTACTTGTTTAGAATTCAACTCATCTTCGAAAAGTCCAAAAAATTCATTTTCATCAAATTCGTCTTCCTTTAGTGAATTATCAACAACTTCAATGCATGTATCATTTTCAAAATCTAAAGTTGTTGTTTGAGATTCGTTATTTTCAGAAAAAGGAATATTGAATTTGAGATTTGGTTCCACCCTCTCAAAAGAATTGAAATCCAAATAAATTACCAAATTATTGTAATAAAACTACAAGCGCACGACATACAATTGTTAGTACGGCGGCGAGTACGAGTCGATCCGTAGGAAAAGAAATAATTTCATTCTTAATCAATCAAATTAAACCAAACTTTGGAATGTTTTAACTAACAAAAACTAGAAACTAAGTTGAGAACTAAATATGAGATTCGAGAGAAATTTAGAGGTAAATCCCCTCTCAAATTTATGTAAATTAACTAACATACGATCTATGATCTATATTCTATATTTTTAAGATTATGTGACACAAATGTTGCATTTATCATAAGTATAGTTTATTTGTATTATTAGTTAACATAACATAAACTATCAAACTATAACACAACAATTAAATCACTCATTGTTTTCATGAAAATGAAAGCAAAACAAAAATATTTTAAGTATGATATATGAACTATAAATTAGAACTATAGACCATCAAATTTTGTTCTTACTTTCATTTCAAAATCAATAACCACTTAGCAAATATTGATGTAAATTGTGTTTATATTAAATAAGAATAACTTATTTGCATATGCAACATAAACTATCAAACCCACTTGTATAAACTTACATCAAAACCCACTACCATGAAGCATAAATTAGAGAGATCACAAATTATATAAATGTTGAACTTACATAAAATTAGAGAGCTTCATTACCCCTAAATTTTAGGGATTTAGCTACTCATATGTGTTATCAAATCAACACATGTAAGTTTCAACATAAACATAAATAAAACAAAAGAAAAAAAATTAATTAACAACAACAAAAAAAAAACTAAACTACTTGCATAAAATTAAACTACACTGATGCATAAAGTAAATAACAAGAATTAAATGAACAAGAAATAAAATTGCATTAAAATGAAAATTACATAGGAGGGAAATGGCTAAGAAGCCATGAAAGAAAAAAAAAAGTTTTCCTCTAAACTTGACTAACTTCCAGCCACCATTTACATCAACATAAAGGGGGTATTTATACTGAGTAAAACCCTAATTCAACTTTTAGCATGCTACCAAAAATGCCCCTTCATGAAGCTTGCATTTTTCTTTAGCTACTAGTGATTCAATAAAATTGTATGAAGCCTTTTTTGTCTCTACTTGCCAAATATTAGCCTCTAATTGTTCCATTAAAGAAAGAGGGAGAGTGGGTGGGGTCCTCCACTAATCTTCTATGCGAATTAATTCCTTCTCCATTGATTGATCTCCTCTTTGTGCATGCATATCTCTCATTAAACCACTTGTATTTGTAGTCGAATTCCTACAAAAAAAAACATGAAAATTGAACAAATAAATGTTGTCAAAAATAATTACATGCATAAATGACCATTTTGCCTCAATATGAAGATGTATGCATAATAATTTGAGAATTTTGGATTTTCGGTTAAAGCATGTCAAAATATCTCACTTATGTTATTTATTTAACTAAAACAAGAATAAATATGTGAATAAATGTGCATATTTACATGCACGTCAAAGCAAACAAAGCAATTATTGGAAAGGGAAGCTACAGGAGATTCAAACTACAATGACAGGAGACCCTACTAATGCTATTCACTCTAACATGGAAACTTTTATATGTAAACAATTTCAAGACGCATTGGATATAGAAACTTCTATGGCAAAACAAAAGGCTAGGGTGAAATGGAGAATTGAAGGAGATAACAATAGTGCATATTTTCATGCAACACTCAAAGACAAACAATGCAAGAATAATATGGTAAACATTATAGACAAGAATGGTATTACTACTAGCACTCAGATGGAAGTTGAAAATGCTATTCTTATTGACTTCTCTGAGTTGTTTGGTAAGAAAGAAAATTTTATACCTAACATTTATTTATTTAATCAATACATATTGCCTAAAATTTCTAGCACAAACTATGATTTGCTTTGTCTTAAAGTCACCGATGATTAAGTGAAGCATGCTATGTTTGCTTTAAATAAAAATTCAGCAGGGGGTCCTGATGGCCTAAATTGTAACAACCCGAATTTCCCCGCCCTTCGAATCGGCCGCAAGGCACGATCCGACGGTCGAAAATCCTCGGATTATTAACTTTGGGCGCACAACACATTAGACCAAACAACAGAAGACTTTTATTAACATCATAATAATGTTACATCAGAGTACAGAATATTAGAGTAAATCGAAAATTATACAGCGGAGGATAAATTTACAATAAATGTAATACAATGCACAGTGGAAGACTATCAATGCTCTGGACACAACTTTAAGCTAAAAACCAGAATCCTACTCAATGAAATAACCTGCAAAACAAACTACTCGACTGCCCATGTGGAAATTATGGGCACCCGAGTTTGCATGGGAAAAACAAACTACGAGCCAGTCATGGGACTGGTATGAGAAACTCTACAGTTGTAATTAACTTATGTAAAATAAGGCACACTACAATAAAAAACAATTTTTGCAATAGGTAGGCCTATTGCAGTAGGCAAGCGCCCGTCTGTATAGCCGAAGTTGCAATAGGTCGGTCCCTTTTTGCAATGGTTATTTCTTGTTGCGTAGACTTTTTTGCAACAGGTTTTTGCTGGTGCAACATACCCTTTTGCAACAGTACAAGCCCGTTGCAATAGATTCATAACTCTATAAAAAAAATATTACAGCTTATAGATATTACATATTAAATGTATTCATTTTAGTAATAGTGTATATCACAGAATGAAATAAACAAATAAAATTTTTATTTCAACAAAGTTTTAATAGTACAAACAATTACAACAAAAATTTCTACAATTTTCATACAAAATTCATGTATAACAATTTCTTCTCTCACACAACATTTTTTTCAAATAGAGTATTTTCTAATCATATTTCTACTCTATCATACATATACTATAAAAAGAGAATAAATATCATCAGTTCACTAGAACAAAGTTGCAGTTCATGCTCCAAGTTTGTTGTTGATCATGAACTTCACATGCCTATCCAGGAATATGCATGTCATTAAATTGTTTAGTTATCCCTTTAATTTACAGCTTCTTTCTTTACATCACCAGCAGTCTTCCAAGAACTAAACTTCCTGTACCGCCAACTTACAATATTATATTCACAACATATTCTCTTTAGAACACTACTACAAAAACCAGGATATTACGTGTTGTGAGTGAGATTTGATTCTCTACTTCTGTTGTAATTTGTAAAGTCCATTTTGGTTTGAGATCAGAGCAGTACACATCGTGGACAAGTAGTTTGATACTTGATCATAGCAGAGACCATAACACTTGACCATAATACAGACTATTAAAATGGTACAAACCATACAAGTATCTAGAATATTTTCATAATTGAATCATCTAAGTTTCTTGATAATTAAGTCAATTTATGTAGTTTTTTCTAGTCATGAATTAATGAAAAAAAATTCATTCAAAGCCTTATCCATTTGATCCAGGATTCTAATACCCATCACAGAAACAACTCTCAGTTTTGAAACTAAGGTCTCAGTTTTGCCAAACCGAGTGCATATATGCCAAAATGCAGTAATGTTCACAGAGTTACCCACTTTCCTTGTGGCATTTTAGCAAGAAAAAATAACTTGGAAAATACATCTCTACTTTTAGCTTCTCTTACTTGGTTAAAAAGATAATGAAACTAATCCAATCTAATTAAACAGACCAACAGACGTTATTTGGTTAAAAAGATAAAACTTGACTAATTAAACAGAACATACAATTATGAAACTCATTAGTAACTGGATCTAGATCCTGAACTTTCACAAGTCTAGATTTAACAAAATTTAAAGTAGGAAGAAATCTACAAAAGTAGTGTTGGTCATTGATCTTCAAACATAAATAGAAACTGATTTTTTCATGGAGAAGGCCAGTTAAAACAAAAGCTAAAAACACTTAAATAAAAAAGGTTCAGAACATGAATTATCACCATTTGAATTATGGAACGATGGGAGCAGCGAGCTAAAAACTCTTCATCTTCTTCGTTCGAACTATGAAACCTCATGATGCTTATGAAATATCTCATCACTGTATTCCCTTCCTCCACCATAACTCCATCCATTCCAATGCACTCTAACTTTCATCCTCTCCATAGCCATATAATCACCTTATTAACCAATCAAACAGAGAAAACGCGACATATGCAGCGAAAGCTATAATGAGATAGTCGCTTTCTTCCTTCACGCTCCGCAAATTACCAGTCTTTGCCAATTGAAGTTCATCCCCTCGACAAACCCCTAGAAACTCACGATCCAGATTATGATATAGAAAATGGAAAGAAAACGGAGAAAAGGAAATCAAAGAGGAAATGATAAAAGGGTGAAAAGAAATTGAAGAGAAAACGATGGAGGCAACGGAAAAGAAATGAAAATTTTGGATTATATGAATGATGGGCGGTTAGGGTTTCAAGAGCAAACCAATAGAATGGGCTGGAGCATGATTAGGGCAAGTCTAACCCGTTTTCCCACTAATGCAATCTTAATTTATTGTTGTTGTAATTGAAAAATTAAAATAAACTTAAGTAGTTATATGAAGTAAAAAATGATAAGTAGTTATATGAAGTGAAAAACAATACAGAAAACACTAACTTTATATAGTAAATGACAGAGTTGAGCGTGTCTGCCTATGTATTATTTATTATAAACCTTTGGTATATTAAAAACTAAGTTTAATCAAAATTCATTGGGTACAAGTTATTATTAAATAATTTTTGTGCATAAATGATCAAATATTAAATATATACTATTATCTATACATATTTTTTTATAAACTTTCGGATTGAAACCAAAAATTTCTCTGCTACAACTAGTTGAAGTAGCGCAGTTGAAAAAATATATTTATTGCAACAAACATGAAAGCGCAATTGTAAAAATATGTTTATTGCTAGTGATAATTATAATATTTATTTATTTATTTTATTATTTTTAAAATGTTAATTATTATTATTTTTTAATTTTTAATTATTGTTATGTAACTACCAGTTATAAATATCACTTTATAATACTTAAATTTTATTATTAATTAATAACTATTAAATATTAATCTTAATTATTATATAATTCCTAGTACTTAATCTTTTAATAGTAACTATTTAGAATTAATTGTTAAAAGTAAATCATTAAAATCTAATAATTATTTTTAATAGTATGTTTTTCGCAACTGGCTTTTCCAGTTGTAAAAAATACAGTTATTGCAAGTAGCAAAACAGTTGCTAAAGATATTTATTCGCAATCAACTAAGAAGCGCAGTTGCAAATAATATGTTTGTTGCAACTGTTCTGAAAGCAAAGTTGCTAAAAGTATGCATTTGCAACAGGAAAGGAAGCGCAGTTGTTAAAAATATGTTTTTTGCAACAGAAAGAAAGGGTATGTTGCTAAATCTCATCTATTACAACTGCTACAATAGGTCTGTTGCTAAATATCATTTACTGCAACTGTCATGTGTCGCCTGTTGCAAATAACTAGTTGCAGTAGGGTATTTTTCTTGTAGTGGCATACCACGGGACTACGCCGCATGTCACGGAACGGGTTTACTCCACTAGATTATCAGTGCATAAACAACCACCTGTAACAGACATATGGATCTACAATGCATCATACAACATGCAATTCCTCAATCTACCCATTTAGGCTTAATCCTCAAATTTAGATATTTTTTTTGAACTCCAATTCACTTTACATCAATTATTCCTTTGGACTTTATTTACTGATTTTTTATTTCAAATCATTTGAAATACATATCTAGCTTTTATATCAAAGTAGACTTCACTTCAGGATCTCAAACCAAAATCATTGGAAATATGAATTCCAAAACATCACAATGCATACAAACAAATATGCAACTAAATATCGGGAGGTATTGAGCCCTCAGACAAGGCAAAGGGTAATGCACCTTACCAACTTGAGATATATATATATATATGTGTGTGTGTGTATGTGTGTGTGTGTGTGTGTGCGCGCGCACCTCCTACTATTGAGCAAGCTACACTGACGATGCACCATCCTACACCCTCGGGGAAGACTTACACCGCCCTCTCACCCATACTTTTAGTCGTCCGGGTTTCCCAAATATTTAGCATACTAAATCATTTCATATCCCGAAGTAGGGAAAATCATTTCACAATATAATAATCACAAGTACTTTCAATATATAGTACTTCACAGTAGCAATTCACATATATGATCAGTCACCATTGATCACATAACCTTTGAGCTCGTACGTCTCAAAGAAGGGTGTTATGGAAGAGAATAAATTCTCCGCCACCAAACAGATATATCATCAATAGAAACTAATCGGTTATGTGTTGAACTACAATGTAAAACCATAATGCTTTTCCAAATCATTTTAGAAACATCAGGTTTAGGCATCAAAATTCTTTCTTTTCACTTAAGAAAAATATCATTTCAAAATCATTCATTAAATTTGAAATGAACTCAACAACATCGCTACACATTTCATAGTCAAATCGTGAAGTGTTTCACAAAACGTTAGCGTACACATATTTCTACCAACCCAATGCTAAATGTAAAAGCATATTTTTCTCATAAATTGGTCGAGCACAATCCAAACAATCAATCAGTCACAATCAATATCAACAACCAAGTATATTTGGTTTATACCACATCTCGTATTTTGGTAAATTTAATTACCATTCATTTATTCAAATCTAATTAAAGATTTATTAAAACTCTTCTAAGTTTTAACCTCTAAAATCGTTACTTAATGATTATTCAACTTTCTGGAAATTAATCCTGCTTTTACTTGGGTTAAAGAACCAATGTCATTTAAAGCGCAATTCACGATAAACCCCAAAATCATCTTCCATTTAATATGGAACCTTCATGGAAATCAGATTAATCGTAATCGACATAAATTTCTGTATAAAACTAATACTATAAATCAAATAATGGCAAGGCCTTTTAAATTTCATAAATAGTAGTGGCTTCACTCATAGAAGCTCATCTCGATTATTATTGAATTGAATTCCATTCAATTCCAATTTACTATATTGAATTGGAAAACTTTACTTTGGAAAATTTCCATTAAATCTTATTAAAAATATGTATAGATTCCAAATCATTTCTTCACTGTTAGTTGCTGAAATATGTGAATTAGAGAAACTAATAAGTCACAAACAAAGTCGAAATAGGTCGAAACTCGGCCGAGAAAGAGCCTGGATGGATCTAAAATATTGACCATGGTCTCCACTGGTCAACAGTTCAAAAACAAGATTCAGACGTCTGACCTAAAAATTCAGACATTTGAATTTGCAATTTCCTTAACCAGTAAGGATTTAGTTCATTTTTGTGCTATTTTAGACGTCTGGAATTTTTTGGTCAGACCTGAATTACAATTCAGACTTCTGAGTTAAAAATTTCAGCCGTCTGAATTGCTCTGCTTGTTTTTAGAATTATTTTGAGCAGGTCAGACGTCTGCCCTAAAATATTCAGATGTCTGACTCATGTTCCTAAGCACAATTAGCCTTGAAAACATGTTCAAAATGATATCAACAAATGCCCGAAGGCTATGATGTTATGTACATGCAAATGAGGCTTCAAAGACTTGCCGAAACAACTTATAACACTAAAATGCACATACAAAAACATTCATACAAGAGATTTGCAATGATTTGGCTTATAAATTCATAAGTCAACTAAATCCCAAAAGAAAGCAAATCTAACCCAATATAACGAATTGTGAAGCCCTAGAACTTGCCGGTGCGACAAAGGAGCTCCACAATATCACAATAACAACTCATAGCATATGTATTAGATTGTGTGGACAATCCTAATCATAATTTTCGATTCAATGAAAACATGAACACATGAAATCAACTAAGTTACACTAGCCTACCCAATCACCAACATATTGTCAACCAACAATCATATCATAACTCGAACAATTGACTAGCAAACAATTAATCTTAATCTATCCCATTTAGTGAATATTTTCTCACCTATAGTGGATAAAAATCATATTTTTAACATACTAATCATGATTTAACATCATATTATACTTGTATGATCAATCAATAACATCAATCTAAACTATTATCTAACAAAAATTAACTAACTAGCCCTTTTATAGTTTCAAATTCCTCACCTTTGCTTGCTAGAAGCAAGAAATCAATCCTATGACAAGCTAGAACAATCTCTCTTCCAATACTGCATGCAAATCTCCAATCTAAGCACATATGATTCAATTTCCTAAAAGTTAGGTCATAGGAAATCATGGAAATCAAAGAGGAAACAAGATGAAGAAGATGAAGAGAAGCTCGCTTACCCTTCTTCTTGGATTTACACTTGATTTCAACAAGATTGAAGCTGGGAATCAAGAACCCTAGCTTAGGAATTTCTATTTCCCATTCCACTTTCCATTTTCTAATTTTTCTCTAAGTGTTGGAATGATTGAATGAGAGAGGGATGATTGCGCATGTAAAGGAAGTGAGCTAAGTTGGCTAACCAAGCCCTAACCAAGGTGCCAAAATTCCAAAGCTTGGAATATATCAAAGTTTATACTTTTCGAACTCCTAAACGACATTTTGGACTCAATGGAAGTGGTTTCGAGTCCAAATTCATCCGTATGCAAAATGTGACTTTTAGGGCTGTACGATGAATTAAAAATAGAATTTTTAAATTCTGACTTATTTTCTTATAAAATTATATTAAAAATAAATTTTAAATTTGTTCCAAAATCTCAGGGATGTGACATAAATACTCAATTTTATTACCCTTGCTGGAATTTTATCCAATCTGATGTTTGCAAATCTTTGATTTTTTTTTCAAAAAGGCAAATATGTTACAATCTTGCGACACCACAAATATAGCACTTATTCCTAAACTGAAAAATGCATCCATAGTTTCTGACTTTAGACCAATTACCTGCTGCAATACCATCTACAAATACATTTCAAAGATTATAGCTTCTAGGCTTAAGAGTGTTCTTCCTTCCATCATATCTCCTAATCAAGCTGCTTTCTTACCTAGGAAAAATATCCTAAATAATGCTCTTATGTCTCATGAGCTATTGAATGGTAATGCAAGAAAAAATGCTACCCCCAGAGCTATGTTTAAATTAGACATCATGAAAGCCTTTGACATGTTGCAATGGGAGGCTATTGTCAGAATTTTGGGTTTTATGAATTTTATATCTCATTTTATCACTTGGATTTATTCATGTATCTCCTCTGCGCATTTCTCTATTATTTTAAATGGTGTTACTATTGGTTTTTTTGGAGTAAACAAGGCATTAGACAAGGAGATCCCATCTCTTCTTATATGTTCATCACTGTCATGAAGGTTCTAATGGAAACGCTAAATCAAAACATTGATAGTGGTATGTTTCAATTGCATCCTTTATGCCAGCAACCAAGACTCTTGAAACGACCCGAACTTCCCCGGTCTCTGAAGAGAAGAGAAAGAATGAATTGTTTTGAGAACACGACAAAATAGAAACGCAGATGGAAGAACATTTCATTGTATATTACCACAATGCATCAGATTACAAGAATATACAGAGTATGAATGAATATTACACAGAAATATCAGAGATTTAAATTACATTTAAATACATAGCAGCGGAAAATAATAAAATACACAACTAGAAGAGATATACGGATACAAAGCTTTCTGGATATCATTCCAGCTGTAAACCAGGATCCTGTGAATATAAATCTGCAAAACCAAAACTACTAGCTGCCCATGTCAAAATAAGGGCACCCAGAGTTTAGGCTAAAACAATAAACTCCAGGTCAGTCATGGGACTGGTGTGAGAACTAAAACAGTTATTAATCTTTGTTTTAAAGTTAGGTAAATCAAGGGACCACACCGTATAACACAAACCGGGTTTCCTCCCAAGAATACCAGTGCATAAAACGAACAGCACAATGCTAAATAGAGAAAAATGAAGTTGTTATAAGACCCAGGTCCTATCACACAATGCAACGCAAGCCGGGGGATAGGGTTTTCCCTTATAACAGCCAAAGAATGCTTGATACGTTTTAAAACAAATCATTTGATACTATTATCAGTGTATGGTGTATAAAACAATCTTCGAATCATAAGTATCAATCATAGGCGGCATGGGTACCATATATCATGTCGCCATACTAGTTCTACAATTAAAACCGCAAAATCACGTATTTGGAAATTGGATTTCCGTCTATGAACCGAGGCAAAAGATAGTCCTCAACCGATTCGAGACTGTCTAGCCCGAGTCTCAGGAACAGCCGCAACTGCCCCTTAGATCGTCAGGGCCGGTCCACCGATGTGGATTATAATGCCTGAACACTACGTTTCTCCGCCCTTTGGGGCGTAAATGAGCCAACGAATGACTCAATCGGACCCGGATCGTCCGATCAAACCGAGGCGCCTCGCAACAGCAACAACCACACGGGTGAAAATAATATAAATGTCAGGGCTGGTAGGTCACTGACACCACCCTAGCTAGAAAGAAAACGCATGTCCCCCCTGAGGTCCGTCTCCCGTTTTTGGTTCACCACCGGGGTGTGAGGCTCGCGAATTCACGTTACACAAAGCTGTGCCACACAGGCTGTGTTTTTATCATCACCACAAGACTTTGCTTTTCAACAGAAGCCTTGATCATTTGCCACTTAGGCATGCCACACAGGCAATTCACTCTATGCGTTTGATATCCATCAGTATATAACCCCTGAGCTCGTACGTCTCAGAGAAGGGCGTTAAGCAAGAGAATAAATTCTCCACCGCCAAACTGATATATATTTAATAGAGATCAATCACACAGACTAAAATCCAATGTCAGACACACAGTCCATTTACAAGTTCGTTCTGGGTCTGAACGAAACCAGGGGCACCTAGTACCCCGCATATCCATCGATCTCCAAGTACGTCTGGACGATCACCAACTGTTTCCATCTTCTTGGGTGTACATCCCAATCAAGATCATCAGTAATCACTCAAACGATGTGAAGACCTCCGGTCTTCGACCACCGTCTTCATCTTCGACTTATCGTCGTATCAGTTATTCAGAATGGGATAAACCCAGTCTTTCCGAATAACTCGCGTATATTTTAAATAAGTGTTACACAAACACAATATACGCCTCATTCCAATTCATCAGTCACTAACCGTAAATTAATCAAGAGAATTATTCCCCAAATATTAACCTCGAAGGCCGAAACCAACATCAGATCAATATCCAGAAAACCATTCTGCTTAGCTAACCGACAGTTAGTTTCTAAATTTCACATTCATAGGGAAAGGTTCCCATTAATTTTATTAAAGATAAATTCCTTGAATTTATTCTTTAATCTTCTTTTGAATTTCGATTCAACTAGTCGGATTAACGAACCTTACCGAAGTAATCATTTGTTTTAATTACCCAATCCCAACCTATTCATCCCATGAAGTAAAACTGGTAATACTTCATATCTAACACCACGGTGTTATCGGTAAATTCAATTACCATTTCACGTTCAAATCTAATTAAAGATTTAATTATCGCCTGGAGTAAAACTGGTGATACTCCATTCTCGATTTTTTTCAATCTAATTAAAGATTCATTAAAACTCCACTTAGTTTTAATCGTTAACTGGGTTAAAGAATCAGTGTCATTTAAAACACGGTTCACGATAAACCCAAAACCACATTCCATTAATTATCGGGTTAAAGAACGAGTGTTATTTAAAACACTGTCCACGATAAACCCAAAAATCAATATCAATTCAATTAAATATTATTTAATTGGTACACTTCATTAAATCTAAATAAAAAGATTTAATCTTTTCTCAACTGGGTTCAAGAACAACGTTAATGAAGACGCCATTCACGACAAACCCAAAATCCCATTTGATATTAAATACAAGGTTCTGAATAGAAAATATATCGGCTTATATTCAATATCAAATTCTACGACCAACAAATATCGTATTGGAAATAACGATATAAATATATCTTTCAAATTTCCCATGACAATACCTGTATAATCCCAAAATCCCACATCGAAATATTCCTAAGACAATTTCGATTCAAATCCATTTCCAATCTATATATTGGAAATCCTGGTTATTTTCAAAACCATTTCAAAGTCAATTTATTTATTTAAAAATAAATAGAATTATAATTCTAGTTCAAAACTAGTTCATTTCGATAAAAATCTATTTTTATCTTTTCAAATATGGAGTTTTTCATCCCAATTCTTTCTAAATGATTTCTTACGATTTTACACAAATTATTAATATTTTTAATAATTTTATCAAGGTGCGTACAGTCGATTTCCATCAACGGCCATCGAACTGCACTTACAGCGACCTTTATCAAATTTGATTTGGACATAATTCCAAATCAAACCGTTAGATTTCAAATTTCTAATATTCGTTAGAAAGCTCTTTTCGATACGAACCCAACGGTTCCGGTTTTAGGAGAATCCGACGGTCGAATCTCCCGTAATATCCGTTCGAAGTCAATGGTCGAAATTCGCGAATTGCCGCGGCGCGGCGCATTCTATTCAGGCCATTATATTATATATATAATATATATAATATATACTTCGTCGATTTCCTTTTTCAAAACGTATTTTATAAATTGTTTTAAATTCGTTTTCAAAAACGATTTCAACTTCATTTCTAATTCAAATCAAAATTGAATTTTTCCTTATAAATTCGTTTAAATTCATTTCAAATTGATTTCAATTCAAATTGATTCCTAATTCAATTTCAGTTCGTTTTCAATTCAATTTCAATTCTTTCAATTTCAATTCGAATTCACTTATATTCAATTTCAATTCGAATTCATTTATATTCAATTTCAATTCGAATTCATTTATATTCAATTTCAATTCGAATTCTTTTATATTCAATTTAAATTCGAATTCGTTTATATTCAATTTCAATTCGAATTCGTTTATATTCAATTTCAATTCGAATTCGTTTATATTCAATTTCAATTTGAATTTGTTTATATTCAAATTCAATTCGAATTCATTTCTATTCAATTTCAATTCGAATTCATTTCTATTCAATTTCAATTCGAATTCGTTTCTTTTCAAAAAATCAGATTTTGAAATCACTTTCGATATTCATTATAAAATGAATAAAATAAATATAAATATCGTTCACGTCAAAATGAAGTCAATCTAATCAATACGGCTTCATATATTCCTATTTTCAAATATTCTATTTCAAATATTTCTTTTTCAAATATTTCTACTCAAATATTTCTTTTACAAATATTTCTATTCAAATATTTCTATTCAAAACTGGAATGAGGCCCAGACAATTACCATATAATGTTAATTATATGGATTTTCTACAACACGTATATACAATAACAACGATGAATAATCAACCATCATCCAAAGTGCATTCTACACTGTATAAGCATCGAATATAAATATTTAACGCTCATAACAGTCTGTCAGTCAATCGATCGACATACAACTAACTATTGGGATTAGTGTATGTCATATATCATCCCAATACCCGTGTGGGGTTTCAAACAATCAAACACAGATTTTATTTGTGTAGTTGGGCGATGTGTAAAATTTATCGTCCCAATCGATATCAGTCAAATGTGTGTATATAAACAAATCGTCCGATTTGTTTATTTTTATTTCATTTCATATACACGTTAAAAATTCTATTTTTAACTATAAAATATTTTTAACTATATAAACATTTTATTTCATTTCACATCACATCACATAATCAACTACACATCAAAATCAAACAAACAAGCATACAAGACGTCCATGGTCTGTGGACGACGGGTGTCGGGTGCTACTAAACACCGTCTGCATCCTAGTATATATTTCAACTAGAAAATTAAATTAAAGAGTAAGAAATTCTCACAGAATTGTTAATCCAACGCCACGACTCTTCTTAGGTAGAAATCTTCGTCGTTCTTGCCTCTTGTCACTTTCTTTGCCCGTATTCTCTACATATGTAAAAATCACATTTTTACTTCGCTATTCAATATATAAAAATCACATTTTTACTTCGTTATTCAATATAGAAAAATCGAATTTTTACTTCGTTATTCAATATAGAAAAATCGAATTTTTACTTCGTTATTCAATATAGAAAAATCGAATTTTTACTTCGTTATTCAATATAGAAAAATCGAATTTTTACACGCTATCCTCTACATAAAGATTTCGCCTTTTCAAATATAAAGATTTAATTTTTATTTCCCTACATATATAAAGGTGATATTTTTACTATCTTACCTATATAAAAATTATATTTTTATACTTCTACAATATAAAAGATTATATTTTTATCATCGCCACTATATAAAAATCGTATTTTTATTCTCTACACTGGATAAAAATTATATTTTTCTATAATATAAAAATTATATTTTTAACCTTTAAAAAATCAAACCTTTCTACTTTGCAAAATCAAACCTTTCTACTTTGCAAAATCAAACCTTTCTATGTCATGAAAATTATACCTTTATTCCTTTTCTATATAGATAAAAATCGAATTTTTATTACATTGAAAACTGAAAATTAGTCTAACGCTCCTTATATAAATTAGATTTTTATTTAAAGATTATTACACAAAACAAAAACGAAAACTGAAATAAAAATAATTAAAACAAAGAAAACTTACTGAGGTTGATCGAACGGGGAGGAGAGCGTCGCTGGGAGGGGGGGGGGGGTCTTCGGTCGCGCAGAGGAGGAGGGGGGGTCGATCGACGCGGCAGGCGTCGCTGATGGGGGGCGGTGCGATTAGCTTAGGTTTTTTTTCTTTTTCTTCTTCATTCAGAAATGAATCGGGGGGGGGGGGGCAGAAAGGTAATAGGGAGAGGAAAGAGAAAAGGGTTTTCATTTAATTATTTTATTTTTCCACCCAAAAAGCAACTTTTATTTTCGACCTCAAAACGAGGCCCACCGCCTATCATCCATAGCTAATTACCCCCATTCCGAACACAATGGGATATGTATCGTAAGCTGATTCGATCGTTTCGATCAGTTTTCATCAAAATCAACATATAACTCTATATATTGAACTTGAACGCGTATTTCAATTTACTGGGGTCACATACTAACTCGAAAAATTTCGGAAAAATATTTTCTAGCTTCGTATTGACGATACGGTCCTAACAAAACTAGTTTCGTCGAATTCTGAGACCGTTTGAAAAATGGCCAATTTCCAGTCGATTAAAATCAACTAAAACTGGTCAAACCCGTTTTTCCTTTGCCACGCTCACATATTGATTTGAAAAATTATGAAATTTGAAACCTAGCAATAACTTGACATCGCGGATCCAACAAAAGTGGTTTCGTCGAAATCCGAGGTCGTTTGCAAAATTTCCATTTTTAAGGGCCTGAATTCCATAGCGACTATTCAGAATTTTCAACTGGACATATATTTTGATTCCTGCTATGAAATTTCGATTTTTCGGATTCGTTGGAAATATATTCTCTATTAGATTCCATTATTTTTAGTTTCACTAAAATCCGGTTTGTTTTGCACCCGGTACATTCAATTGAAGTTTGAAATTGAATTATCGAACTGCAGGGCCATTTTCAGTTCCTTTTATAATTATATATAATTATTTATATTCTAATGACGACGTATATAATATATTCGTTCGAATTCTATTCAAAATAAATTTCTCGTCGATATTATTTAAAATAATTCATTTTAAATAATCAAAATTCGCTAAAATTGCCAAAATAAAATTTTTAAACTGGCCCAAATTTTCGGGTTGTTACAATCTCCCCCACTTAAAACTTTTCGTCCCCGAAAAGAAACAAAGCCGAAAGTGGTTTGATCAATCAACACTACGTTCAGTCTGGCTTCCATTCTCCAACTTTTCAGTTTCTGAAAATTTTCAAAAATTTGGCTAACACCCTAAATTTTCGAAAAATTTCGCCATAACCTCCCCTGCACCGGGAGCCACGGGAAAAATCCCGAAATTGCCATATAGGCCTTCGGATCTCAAAAAGAAAAAGCCAAGCGGCTAGCCAATAGGATCATAAAATCATCATCACCCAAACAAAACAGTAAATTATGATAAACATGTACCTATTTGTCGGGCAAACAAATTTTATTCTCTGCTCTAGCCTCCTTGCTATGACCTGTTCAATGTAAGTACATGTATATGCAAGCAAATGCGACAAATTTTCAGTACAATTTAATGTTTGATACAATTAGGCGTAATGGTTCAAAATTATCAATCAAATAAACAAACAACACAAACATCAATCCATTAGTTGATTAGCTTTTGAAATTTATAACTTTGATATATAGTCAAAAATCAGATTTTTGATGCCAAATCACAACAATAGGCCCTATCTAATTTTGGTTCTCACACCAGTCAATAGGAAATATATAGAAAGTCCACTTTCGTCACTTGAACATGAATTCTAATGATGGAGCTCCATCATCAAAATCATCTCCGGGCGATTCGAGTGTAATTCTATATCTATCCAGTATATTAAAACTTCAAATACACGTTTGCAAGGCGTATATGCAAAATCTTTATATACTGGACTGTCCAAATCAATACAAATAAATAATCAAATACGAATAATTGATTTAGATTTTCAAAACAAAATTTGTTTTCACTTTTAAAAAAATATACTCTTCACACTCGTTCTAGGATACTACTGATCCCATCTCTAACGAGTCATTCCCGTTGGATATAACTAATCCAGTTTCTGATGAATTCTTTCGTATGGTTCTAATGTGTCTTATTCTCTGAGCTTTGCAAACCAAAGCTCTGATACCACGCTGAAACGACCTGAACTTCCCCGGTCTCCGAAGAGAAGAGAAAGAACGAATTGTTTTGAGAACACGACAAAATAGAAACGCAGACGGAAGAACATTTCATTGTATATTACCACAATGCATCAGATTACAAGAATATACAGAGTATGAATGAATATTACACAGAAATATCAGAGATTTAAATTACATTTAAATACATAGCAGCGGAAAATAATACAATACACAAATAGAAGAGATATACGGATACAAAGCTTTCCGGATATCATTCCAGCTGTAAACCAGGATCCTGTGAATATAAATCTGCAAAACCAAAACTACTAGCTGCCCGTGTCAAAATAAGGGCACCCAGAGTTTAGGTTAAAACAATAAACTCCAGGTCAGTCATGGGACCGGTGTGAGAACTAAAACAGTTATTAATCTTTGTTTTAAAGTTAGGTAAATCAAGGGACCACGCCGTATAACATGGAACGGGTTTCCTCCCAAGAATACCAGTGCATAAAACGAACATCGCAATGCTAAAAAGAGAAAATTGAAGCTGTTATAAGACCCAGGTCCTATCACACAATGCAACGCAAGCCGGGGGTTAGGGTTTTCCCTTATAACAGCCAAAGAATGCTTGATACGTTTTAAAACAAATCATTTGATACTATTATCAGTGTATGGTGTATAAAACAATCTTCGAATCATAATTATCAATCATAGGCGGCATGGGTACCATATATCATGTCGCCATACTAGTTCTACAATTAAAACCGCAAAATCACGTATTTGGAAATTGGATTTCCGTCTATGAACCGAGGCAAAAGATAGTCCTCAACCGATTCGAGACTGTCTGGCCCGAGTCTCAGGAACAGCCGCAACTGCCCCTTGGATCGTCAGGGCCGGTCCACCGATGTGGATTATAATGCCTGAACACTACGTTTCTCCACCCTTTAGGGCATAAATGAGCCGATGAATTACTCCATCGGACACGGATCGTCCGATCAAACCGAGGCGCCTCGCAACAGCAACAACCACACGGGTGAAAATAATATAAATGTCAGGGCTGGTAGGTCACTGACACCACCCTAGCTAGAAAGAAAACGCATGTCCCCCCTGAGGTCCGTCTCCCGTTTTTGGTTCACCACCGGGGTGTGAGGCTCGCGAATTCACGTTACACAAAGCTGTGCCACACAGGCTGTGCTTTGATCATCACCACAAGACTTTGCTTTTCAACAGAAGCCTTGATCATTTGCCACTTAGGCATGCCACACAGGCAAATCACTCTATGCGTTTGATATCCATCAGTATATAACCCCTGAGCTCGTATGTCTCTGAGAAGGGCGTTAAGCAAGAGAATAAATTCTCCGCCGCCAAACAGATATAAATTTAATAGAGATCAATCACACGGACTAAAATCCAATGTCAGACACACAGTCCATTTACAAGTTCGTTCTGGGTTTGAACGAAACCGGGGGCACCTAGTACCCCGCATATCCATCGATCTCCAAGTACGTCTGGACGATCACCAACTGTTTCCATCTTCTTGGGTGTACATCCCAATCAAGATCATCAGTAATCACTCAAACGATGTGATGACCTCCGGTCTTCGACCACCGTCTTCATCTTCGACTTATCGTCGTATCAGTTATTCAGAATGGGATAAACCCTGTCTTACCGAATAACTCGCGTATATTTTAAATAAGTGTTAAACAAACACAACATTCGCCTCATTCCAATTCATCAGTCACTAACCTTAAATTAATCAAGAGAATAATTCCCCAAATATTAACCTCGAAGGCCGAAACCAACATCAGATCAATATCCAGAAAACCATTCTGCTTAGCTAACCGACAGTTAGTTTCTAAATTTCACATTCATAGGGAAAGGTTCCCTTTAATTTTATTAAAGATAAATTCCTTGAATTTATTCTTTAACCTTCTTTTGAATTTCGATTCAAGTAGTTGGGATTAACGAACCTTACCGAAGTAATCATTTGTTTTAATTTCCCAATCCCAACCTATTCATCCCATGAAGTAAAACTGGTAATACTTCATATCTAACACCACAGTGTTATCGGTAAATTCAATTACCATTTCACGTTCAAATCTAATTAAAGATTTAATTATCGCCTGGAGTAAAACTGGTGATACTCCATTCTCGATTTTTTTCAATCTAATTAAAGATTCATTAAAACTCCACTTAGTTTTAATCGTTAACTGGGTTAAAGAATCAGTGTCATTTAAAACACGGTTCACGATAAACTCAAAACCACATTCCATTAATTATCGGGTTAAAGAACGAGTGTTATTTAAAACACTGTCCACGATAAACCCAAAAATCAATATCAATTCAATTAAATATTATTTAATTGGTACACTTCATTAAATCTAAATAAAAAGATTTAATCTTTTCTCAACTGGGTTCAAGAACAACGTTAATGAAGACGCCATTCACGACAAACCCAAAATCCCATTTGATATTAAATACAAGGTTCTGAATAGAAAATATATCGGCTTATATTCAATATCAAATTCTACGACCAACAAATATCGTATTGGAAATAACGATATAAATATATCTTTCAAATTTCCAATGACAATACCTGTATAATCCCAAAATCCCACATCGAAATATTTCGAAGACAATTTCGATTCAAATCCATTTCCAATCTATATATTGGAAATCCTGGTTATTTTCAAAACCATTTCAAAGTCAATTTATTTATTTAAAAATAAATAGAATTATAATTCTAGTTCAAAACTAGTTCATTTCGATAAAAATCTATTTTTTTCTTTCCAAATATGGAGTTTTTCATCCCAATTCTTTCTAAATCATTTCTTATGATTTTACACAAATTATTTCTATTTTTAATAATTTTATCAAGGCCCGTACAGTCGATTTCCATCAACGGCCATCGAACTGCACTTACAGCGACCTTTTTCAAATTTGATTTGGACATAATTCCAAATCCAACCGTTAGATTTCAAATTTCTAATATTCGTTAGAAATCTCTTTTCGATACGAACCAAACGGTTCCGGTTTAAGGAGAATCCGACGGTCGGATCTCCCGTAATATCCGTTCGAAGTCAATGGTCAAAATTCGCGAACTGCCGCGGTGCAGTGCGTTCTATTCAGGCCATTATATTATATATATAATATATACTTCGTCGATTTCCTTTTTCAAAATGTATTTTATAAATTGTTTTAAATTCGTTTTCAAAAACGATTTCAACTTCATTTCTAATTCAAATCAAAATTGAATTTTTCCTTATAAATTCGTTTAAATTCATTTCAAATTGATTTCAATTCAAATTGATTCCTAATTCAATTTCAGTTCGTTTTCAATTCAATTTCAATTCTTTCAATTTCAATTCGAATTAATTTATATTCAATTTCAATTCGAATTCACTTATATTCAATTTCAATTCGAATTCGTTTATATTCAATTTCAATTCGAATTCGTTTATATTCAATTTCAATTCGAATTCGTTTATATTCAATTTCAATTCGAATTTGTTTATATTCAAATTCAATTCGAATTCATTTATATTCAAATTCAATTCAAATTAATTTATATTTAATTTCAATTCAAATTCATTTATATTCAATTTCAATTCGAATTCATTTCTATTCAATTTCAATTCGAATTCGTTTCTTTTCAAAAAATCAGATTTTGAAATCACTTTCGATATTCATTATAAAATGAATAAAATCAATATAAATATCGTTCACGTCAAAATGTCGTCAATCTAATCAATACGGCTTCATATATTCCTATTTTCAAATATTCTATTTCAAATATTTCTTTTTCAAATATTTCTACCCAAATATTTCTTTTACAAATATTTCTATTCAAATATTTCTATTCAAATATTTCTATTCAAAACTGGAATGAGGCCCAGACAATTACCATATAATGTTAATTATATGGATTTTCTACAACACGTATATACAATAACAACGATGAATAATCAACCATCATCCAAAGTGCATTCTACACTGTATAAGCATTGAATATAAATATTTAACGCTCATAACAGTCTGTCAATCAATCGATCGACATACAACTAACTATTGGGATTAGTGTATGTCATATATCATCCCAATACCCATGTGGGGTTTCAAACAATCAAACACAGATTTTATTTGTGCAGTTGGGCGATGTGTAAAATTTATCGTCTCAATCGATATCAGTCAAATGTGTGTATATAAACAAATCGTCCGATTTGTTTATTTTTATTTCATTTCATATACACGATAAAAATTCTATTTTTAACTATAAAATATTTTTAACTATATAAACATTTTATTTCATTTCACATCACATCACACAATCAACTACACATCAAAATCAAACAAACAAGCATACAAGCCGTCCATGGTCTGTGGACGACGGCTGTCGGGTGCTACTAAACACCGTCTGCATCCTAGTATATATTTCAACTAGAAAATTAAATTAAAGAGTGAGAAATTCTCACAGAATTGTTAATCCAACGCCACGACTCTTCTTAGGTAGAAATCTTCGTCGTTCTTGCCTCTTGTCACTTTCTTTGCCCGTATTCTCTACATATGTAAAAATCACATTTTTACTTCGCTATTCAATATATAAAAATCACATTTTTACTTCGTTATTCAATATAGAAAAATCAAATTTTTACTTCGTTATTCAATATAGAAAAATCGAATTTTTACTTCGTTATTCAATATAGAAAAATCGAATTTTTACTTCATTATTCAATATAGAAAAATCGAATTTTTACACGCTATCCTCTACATAAAGATTTCGCCTTTTCAAATATAAAGATTTAATTTTTATTTCCCTACATATATAAAGGTGATATTTTTACTATCTTACCTATATAAAAATTATATTTTTATACTTCTACAATATAAAAGATTATATTTTTATCATCGCCACTATATAAAAATCGTATTTTTATTCTCTACACTGGATAAAAAATACATTTTTCTATAATATAAAAATTATATTTTTAACCTTTGAAAAATCAAACCTTTCTACTTTGCAAAATCAAACCTTTCTATGTCATGAAAATTATACCTTTATTCCTTTTCTATATAGATAAAAATCGAATTTTTATTACATTAAAAACTGAAAATTAGTCTAACGCTCCTTATATATAAATTAGATTTTTATTTAAAGATTATTACACAAAACAAAAACGAAAACTGAAATAAAAATAATTAAAACAAAGAAAACTTACTGTGGTTGATCGAACGGGGAGGAGAGCGTCGCTGGGGGGGGGGGGGGACATCGGTCGCGCAGCAGGGTAGGGGGCGGTTCTTCGGTCGCGCAACAGGGTAGGGGGGTTCTTCGGTCGCGCAGCAGGGTAGGGGGGGTCTTTATGTCGCGTAGAGGAGGAGGAGGGTCGATCGACGCGGCAGGTGTCGCTGTTGGGGGGGGGGGTGCGATTAGCTTAGGTTTTTTTCTTCTTCGTTCAGAAATGAATCGGGGGGGGGCAGAAAGGTAATAGGGAGAGGAAAGAGAAAAGGGTTTTCATTTAATTGTTTTATTTTTCCACCCAAAAAGCAACTTTTATTTTCGACCTCAAAACGAGGCCCACCGCCTGCCGTTCATAGCTAATTACCCCCATTCCGAACACAATGAGATATGTATCGTAAGCTGATTCGATCGTTTCGATCAGTTTTCGTCAAAATCAACATATAACTCTATATATTGAATTTGAACGCGTATTTCAATTTACTGGGGTCACATACTAACTCGAAAAATTCCGGAAAAATATTTTCTAGCTTCGTATTGACGATACGGTCCTAACAAAACTAGTTTCATCGAATTCTGAGACCGTTTGAAAAATGGCCAATTTCCAGTCGATTAAAATCAACTGAAATTGGTCAAACCCGTTTTTCCTTTGCCACGCTCACATATTGATTCGAAAAATTATGAAATTTGAAACCTAGCAATAACTTGACATCGCGGATCCAACAAAAGTGGTTTCGTCGAAATCCGAGGTCGTTTGCAAAATTTCCATTTTTAAGGGCCTGAATTCCATAGCGACTATTCAGAATTTTCAACTGGACATATCTTTTGATTCCTGCTATGAAATTTCGATTTTTCGGATTCGTTGGAAATATATTCTCTATTAGATTCCATTATTTTTGGTTTCACTAAAATCCGGTTTGTTTTGCACCCGGTACATTCAATTGAAGTTTGAAATTGAATTATCGAACTACAGGGCCATTTTCAGTTCCTTTTATAATTATATATAATTATTTATATTCTAATGACGACGTATATAATATATTCATTCGAATTCTATTCAAAATAAATTTCTCGTCAATATTATTTAAAATAATTCATTTTAAATAATCAAAATTCGCTAAAATTGCCAAAATAAAATTTTTAAACTGGCCCAGATTTTCGGGTTGTTACAACTCTATTCTCTCATGTTTACTGACGACCTTGTTATTTTCTGCAACTCTAATCCTCAAACTATTGAATCCATTTTTGAAACACTTGATGCCTTCTATGTAATGATTGCTCTGAAGGTGAACTTGCTCAAATCTAACATGAAACTAGTTATTCTCTCTGATAATCAAATTCTTGACTTGCAGCTTAAAACTGGTTTTGAACAATAACAATAATTCTACCGACTACATTGGGCTTCCTCTTACTTCTGCTAAGATTATTGTGTCCCAATGCCTGCCTCTCTTCAGCAAAATCGCCGCTAGACTAAACTATCAGACATTTAAGCTTTGGAGTCAAGTTGGTAGGTTAACCCTCATTAAGTCAGTTGCCTTTTCTATGCAAGTGCACTGGTCTAGGACCTTCATACTTCCTTCCAAGTTAATTTCTATGATACAGACTGCTTTTATGAGATATTTATGGAAGGGTAAGGTTGAGGGTAGATATCTTACTCCAACTGTTTTCAAAAACGTTAAAAAACCTTTGTGTAAGGGAGGGTTGTTCTTGTTAATTTGAAAAACTGGAATAGAGATTCTTTTGTTAAACATATTAATGATTTCTTGCTTGATAAATACAATTTATGGGTTTCATGGTCTAAGCATAATGTTGTGAAGGAGAAGAATTTCTGGACCATGCGGCAGCCTCAAAAGATTAGCTGGATCTAGAGAGGAATCTTCAAATTACATCAACAATTCTTCCTTTTCTCAAACATAATGTAAACTCTACGTCAAATGTAATGTTGTCGGATGACCTTTGGTTGCATAGGGGTTTGATTTTAAGAGATGCTCTAATTCACCTTGAATAATTGAGTACTGGTGTTAGCAGTACAAGCAAAGTAAGTGACTATATCCTAGATGATGCTATTTGTCTGCCGTAATCTCCTAGTATTGCTGTCAATAATTTTAGGGGACAAGCTAGATCCATAAGAATTGATAACAAAGACAATGAAATGGTCTTATGGGGTAAAAATGAACAAAACTTCAAGATCGAGATTATGAAGAACTGCCTCACTGGAATTGACGAAATTGTTAATTGTAAATGGAGTAGAAAAGTGTGGATAAAGGACAATTGTGCTAGAGAGAATTTATTTTTGTGACAGGTTTTTAAAAAAAGCAATCCTTACAAAAGAGAAGTTATACCAAAGGGGAATGGTTATTGATCAAGCATGTGTTTTTTGTACTGTTGACATTGAAACGGTACAACATTTATTCTTTGAATGTCCAAGAATATATATTATGTGGAATGAAGTAATGTAGAACATTGGAATACTGAATAGTAGAAGGAATAGTGACGCTAAATGGTCGAAATTGTTGAAACTAACAAATAGAAGGAGAGAAAGAGGTAGAATGTTTAACTATGTGCTAAAGAAGTTTCTTCATGTAACCTGGCAAGAAAGAAATGCATGGATATTTCAACTTAATTACGTAAAATGCCTGGATAAAGTTAGGAAAGGAGTCAGGATGCAAACAAGAGAAGGTCTCAAGTTTTTCAACTTCACCTCCGATCCTGGAATCTTCAATGCTTTGATGTAACTCTGGATCTGTTCATTTATTTTCCTTGGGTTTGTTTTCTTTTGTGCGTGAAGTATCGTGTATCTTTGTACTCTTGTTTTTGTTGTATTTTTATTTTTTTTCTCTGGTACTTTAATAAAAGTGGTAAGGGTCCACTCAACCCCGTTAGCCTTGCAAAAAAAATAAAAAAAATTATTATTATCATATATTTTCAAACATAATTTTTATTAACTTCAATATGAATTTAACTCTATTTTAAACTTGAGATTTTAAATTTTAAGTTAAAACAATATTTGTTTATTTGAAAGTCCATTTTATTTTACATAATAAATCTTTAGGGTTTATATAAGATTCCATAACTACTTTCTAAAAATTTGATTTGGATATAACTCACAACCAACAAGATGAGATTTTGACTTTTCACTTTCATTAGAAAACTAAGTCCAATAGATCTGAAGGTTTCTTGTTTTGAAGAAATTCGACTTATAACAAATCCTGTATATTCATTTAAAGTTCAAATCATAAAACTACTAACTACCATGCTATTGCGAGCTCATTTATAATCATATAAAAATTAATACGTTCAAACATCGTTTATAAATAATAAATTCTACATAAACATCCATTTATATTACCAACTCAACATTTAAAACTAATTTAAATATTCGAAATTTAACGTTAAAATCCGGGTCGTTACATTCCTTCCCCCTTAAAAGAATTTTGCCTTAAGATTGCTAAGCAGTAGAGATGTTATAATTATTCCAACTTCTCTCAACCCACTAGTTGAGATCTTACACTTCATATCTCCTCAACACAGTTCTTTGCAGAACCTTTATCTTCATGCCCATACTTAAATTTTCATAATTCATCTCAATTGACTTATCCACCATTTTTGGATAATCGATCATTACATTCTCATCTTCAATCCATATGATCTCCTGCATATCTCCACATCTATCCAAATTGATTTTAAATAAATTTATCAAATTCATTATTTACGCTAAATTTTATGAATCACGTATGGTTTTAATCTCAATTACAATCGATAAGTCTGTTTTTTATTATCAAAATTTTCTTAGAAAATTTCTAACTCTTTAAATTTTCAGAAAATTTTGCCAGCA
Organism: Allium sativum; assembly: GCA_030737875.1. Lineage (NCBI taxonomy): Eukaryota > Viridiplantae > Streptophyta > Magnoliopsida > Asparagales > Amaryllidaceae > Allium > Allium sativum. Next base: position 102,570,849 of record CM060909.1, read on the forward strand.
TCTCCGTTGTACGGCTTAATTGGTACAACTACATCTCGCCTCTCTAGGCCTTTCCAATTCAAAAAGAAAATAAAAATGCCAAGCGGCTTGCCCAATAGGCTCATTAGAATATCATACTGAATTAAATATGTACCTTAGTCGGGCGTTCAACTCTATCTCTTCTATTAACTACCAAATCAGCATATACCCATGCATTCACAATTGATCTCCTATCAATTCATCCTTAACACTATTATTCGCTTGTACCCAAGCCAAATTCCATCTCAAAGTCAAGTTCCATTCTCGATTTTAAATTCTTAACTCACCAATTTAATTCCATTTCAAATTCCTATCTCGTAAATCCAATTACTTAACCAAGTTGAGATCCATTCCCACATTCCATTAACTAACTAATTTCTCAAATTAGTTTTCTTGATCCCAAAATTCAAAATCTGATTTTTATTATAAAAATCAATCCATTTTACATTCCTCTTAACTTGCCTTAGTTAAATTTCAATTTCTATTTTCTTTCACAAATTTTTATTTAACTTCCTCATGTTAATTTTTATTCCATTACCATACGTTCATCCTGTGTACTCATTTTTTTAATTCAAAGCAACCTCTTCCTGGGAGGTTTTACACAACTTCGTTTTTTTAAAAGAAAACTTTCCCTTTCAAGATTTAAAATAACTTGTTTTCTCAAACAATATCTTTGATAGTAATCATTTACTTAGAAACTCGAAAATGGACATGGATGAAGTCTAGATCATCACCGAAATTATTTTTCAGCGACTGAAGTGAGTTCAGTGCTATATTACTTTTAAAACTTATTTTTAAACACTTCCATTTGGAAGTTACTTCAAAATATCCTTCACAATGCTTGGAAAGTATTTCCAAATTCCATTCGATATTCATTTACAAACCTTTTTCCATACTACCGAGATTTTAATTCCAAATCCGTTTTAAATTTAGATTTAAACCATCTGATTTTATGTATTACATTTATACGAATTCTGATTGGTTATTTATAACCATTTCACATTTACAATCCCATTCGATTATAATAACAACTAACAATCCAATATACTATAACAACTCCAATATAAATCGTTTCTTTATATTAAAATATACCATGGGTAAAATTATTTTGTTTTTTTACGCTCTTTCAAAACATACTGTGTCAGTTCATCGTATTCAAGTACTTTGAAACCCCTATCGACATTGTGGTGCCCCACCATCGATTAGAATTCATAAGCCACTCTACCAAAAAATCTCCATAATATAAAACCATTTTTATACAATCTACAAATACACTCTCTCATATATGTAAACTCAAACTCAATCTAGGGTAATACTAACCCCATCTCTATTGAGTTATGCAACAGAGCCAAGGTTATCACCCAACTTTATGTTCTGATACCAAATGTAGCGACCCGAATTTACGTACCCTTTGAGTCGACCAAATATAACACAAGTCCAACCAAAGGTGCTCAAATTCTAGATGCCAAAGAAAGAAATTAGAGGGTTAGAAGAGATAAGAAATAAAGTTAGAATAGAAGAATAACATAAATATAACAAAATCAAGGTAAATGTGAATCTCATAGCGGAAAAAATAAAATATATTATATAAAACAACTTTTGAAATATTGATCTGCAACTATTTACACATACCATTATCAGAGTACAACACATATAACTAAGTGGAAATAATAATAATAGTTATCTAATGTTGAAGCCTCCTCCTCCAAGCTCTTCCAAGTAATCTCTAAAATCCCGAAAACTTGTCTGCCCATACAAATTTGGGAAACCAAGATTTTGGATAAAAAAAAAATAAACTTGGGTTCAGTCATGGGACTAGTGTGAGTAAACTCCAACCACTTGGTTTAACTTTTAAAAATCCTTCTAAATAAAGGATAATCATAAGACCGATCCACACATAAATACAAATGGTTTTTACTTTACGATAACCCAAGACATTTTTTGAATCAATATTAATCTGATATTATAACCGTGTCTAAATCAAATAAATAGCAATCTAGCGGAACGCTTACATCTCACGCTCTGTATACATAGTATACAATCAAAACCGCATGGCGCTTATTAGAAAATGGATTTCCAACTATAACAAGGCATGTAACCATCTTCTGATAGTGTATCTCTAGAGAGGAATACAATGGGTTCAACAAAAACATCTTACATCCCAGGCCACACATGACCGACCACTCATTCCGCCTGAGTATAAAGAATGTATTATCACCAACGGTTGGGATCAGAAATCTTTACCCAAGCATACAACAACGATAGAATAAAGAAGTGAATGAATTTTTCTCTAAATCAGGTGACAATACACCCCAATCGGAACGACCCACAAAGTCACATTGCATGCCCGATTTTTGTCATTTCCCAGTTGTTAAGCTTAAGGCCATTCTTACCTTTTTATATCACCATAACGTCATTCACTTTGAATTCCCCATCGTCAAACACGCCAAATCATCAATTAATTTCCCCAAAAATATCACGGGCATAAGGCTAAGAGAAACGAGTTCCACCGCCACCAAACGTAAATATGTTTGAAGATATAAATATATATGATCTGTTAGGCATAATTTGTTAGACACCCATCCATACAAGTTGTCCTGGGACTGGACAAACCAAAGGCGTTATCCCATCAATCCATCTTAAGCAATTTCTATCTATGAATAATATAACAACCCTAGCATTTTACTCTGTCTTCAATTATCTTTATCATATTTGATTCACAACACTTGTGCCCATACAAAGTGGTTTTCAATAAACCTGATCCCGATCTCTTCGTATCGACAATGGAAATATAAAATGTGCCAAAACTTTGATAGCCGGTTATGCAACTATTAAAGGAAACACTCATACAACCAACGATCCTATTTCCAAATGGAAATTTCTATTAATCAAGCATCAAACAATACCAAACCCTTTAAATTAATTTCTTATTAATTTATCATTTCCTAATTTCTTATTTTTTTCGTTTTCCATATCTTTTCAAAAACAATATTGGCCTGTCATGATTCTTGTAAACATTTCCATATATCATAAACTATTTATTTTCCATATGCTAGAAAATATATCTTATTAACAGTTGGAAAACATTTCCATATATTCACTAATTCTTATTTTCTATATTTAGAAAATATACGTTATTAATATCGAAAAACATTTCCATACATTCACAATTCTTGTTTTCTCATTAACCAAATCATTTCATTTTCTATGCTTAGAAAACACATTTGATTACATATAGAAAACGTTTCCAAAATTCATTTATATGGACTTAAATGAACGTTTCAACATTGTTACGACAACTCAGCCCATTAATCACTCATTAACTAACCATATTTCTAACTAATCTTCGCCATCGAACCTTAACCATTCCTCAGTCCTTAATTGAATAACATTCGAATACCAACAAAACATCGCTCATTTAACTCTCAGATTCAATTTAAGAATCCACTTCTTTAACGGAAATCACTGATTAAAACAATAGTGCGGTAATCTATGCTTCAAGATATAAAACCTTAAAATATAACTTTTATTCATTAACTTGAATAAATAAATAATCTTTATTAAAAAAGAATGTAAATAGTACTTTCCTAAATTCGATATAGTCGAATTTCAATATATAACTCTCTTTTGAGCCATTTATATTCGATTAACGTTCTTAACTTTGGAATAAATTTACTATTTCAGGTTAATTCAATTTTCATTTTCATTCTAAATTCATCTTTGACTTTATCACTTCCAATCCTTAATAATTTCCCTTTATAACCACTTCAATATGAAAAACATTTGCTTTTAAAACATTTTTTACTTTAAAATGTGAATATTACTCCTTTATAGAAAACCAGACTCGTTATATCAAATCAATCTTGATTTCAATTGTAAATACTATTACAAGTTCAAATTCCATTTATCAAGTCATTTTATGACTTCTTATTCACATTTCAATTCATTATCAAATCTCATTTACACACTAACCTTTAAATCTATTTTATTTAACCAGTTTATAATTCTACATCGATTTTACATTCAATAATAAAATATCGTTTTCAAACTAAATATTTATTGTCTTGTCAGTTTCCAAATTATTTAATATATAATTTCTAAAAATAAATACTTTTATAAACTTCAACATAGTCGAATGCCAATAATAAATCCATATGGATTTATTTCAATTCTACTCACTTCCCGAACATCGAAATAAGTTTTACCGTTTCCTTTTGAAATGATTTCTAATTTTCTTTTTAAATTCGCTTTTGAATTTACATTCTCAAATTATCCAATGATGATTATTTTACGTTATTTATAAACATTGTTTATACATCAAATTACTTTTGTTTTTATTATTAAAAACAAGTTATTATTTTCTAGCCCATTCAAAATTCAATTTCTGTTTTGGAAAATAAAATTTCCTTTTAAAACTCAAATTATTTTCCTTTCATTCGAATATAATTTTATGGTATTTAAATACCAATTGTTTTAGGGCCCGTACCATTCAAGCATGCAAACATAGCAAATCTAACACATCATACATCACAATATATGAAAATAATAGTAATAATTTTGAGGAATCTAGTTGGATCCCTCCAACCTGTTTTTCGTGTATCCATAGATGTTAGACAACATAAGTAATACCGATCCCACTTCAAGGTGGGACATCGTGGTACAGAAAGCCACCCGCTATTATGTAGGGAGCATAGGGTCTCATCCATTAAAAGGGGGGATATTCAACTACTAACCTTAAATATAACTAATGTATATAATTGAAATAATTGGTAATAATATATCAACTCATCCAAACAATCATCATATATCAACATTAAATTAAGTTTACAATAATATAAAAGCAAACAGAGTTAGTGAGTTTATTCACATTGGTCATTTATCATTGAATAACGATAAATGGTCGATTAATCCAATAAGACATTTTATCTCGCCATAAATTCCAGTAAGATCGAAATGATACCAAACCAGTTACATTGCGTAGCTTGCATCCATACGATTCCAACGAATCTTATTTCATTAAATTATGATAAAGTATGAAAGAGATATTAACATTACAAGTTTTATATACTTAAGAGTCATTAGCTAAAATCAATTAACCACTAATTACCGATTTGAAATCACTAATCATTTTTTAAGGCTGCATAAAACTTTCTTCCCCATTTATACCAGGTTTGGAGCTCCCTGATCCCCACCATTGCCACATACGTACATCACCTCCCCTCCCTCTCTTCTCCATTATCTCTAAAACCAAGACCACCATTGTTCACTTCTTCAAAATCTCCTCTTCCCTATATCCACAAATTTGAGCTCGCTACCCCATCATGAAATGCATCTCCAAGCCGGTAATCCCATGCCTCTAAAAGCACCAAACCAAATTTTCACCTAAATTCCCAAAAAATCACAAATGATGCTAAACTACCTCACAAGCATGAATCCAATATCCATACTTCGAACCGCTGCTCCAATTTCGAGAAAAACCCAAACTATAGTTCGTTGCTCAATTTTCTAACGTACAAAAATAGTTGTCAAGCCCCATAAAATTCATACCGTCTTGAAGTTCTTGCAAAAAGGGTTAAAATAAATCAAAGTTTGAGATTTTAGGAGATTTCTTCGATTTGTTATCAAATTTTAAAGATCACATTATAAACTTTTGTGGCGGCTCAAGACAATTTTGACCATGGAACGAATTGGTTAAGGGTTACGGTAAAGGGGTTGTGACAACAAGGAATTTCGCTCGATCCGAATCAGTCGCTAAACTGATCTAGACCTTTCGAAACGCCTGATTGTTTGAGAACACGACAAAATAGAACACAAACAGAAGAACATTTCATTGTTTATTACAACAATTCCATCAGAATACAAGAATATACAGAGTATAAATGAATACATTACATTCGATAAATATCAGAGGTTACAATAAATTACATAGCAGCGGAAAAACAATATAGAACACAACTGAAAATAATGCACGGATACAGAGCTTTCCGAACATCGTTCCAGCTGTACATCAGGATCCTGTGAATATAAATCTGCAAAACCGAAACTACTAGCTGCCCGTGTGGAAAATAGGGGCACCCAGAGTTTAGGTTAAAACAATAAACTCCAGGTCAGTCATGTGACTGGTGTGAGAACTAAAACAGTTATTAATATTTGTTTTTAAAGTTAGGTAAATCAAGGGACCACGCCGTATAACACAGAATGGGTTTCCTCCCAAGAATACCAGTGCAGAAAACAAACAACGCAATGCTAAATAAAGAACAATGAAGCTATTATAAGACCCAGATCCCATCACACAATGCAACGCAAGCCGGAGGATAGGGTTTTCCCTTATAATAGCCAAATATGCTTGATACGCGAAATTTCATCTTATATTATTACTATAAGTGAAGAAAACAACTTCAAATATAAATGTATCAATCATAGACGACATGGGTACCATATATCATGTCGCCAATACTAGGCTCTACAATCAAAACCGCAAAATGACATATTTGGAAATTGGATTTCCATCATGGTGGCTCCTGATTCGAAAGATCGATCGCGTTGTGCCATCTCAACGGCTTACGTCTCGGCTAGAGAAAACACCGTAATGCACATCCGCACTTTTGGGAAATCGAGTATCACTGCGGCTTACGTCCCGGCGAGAGAAAACACTGCTTACCCTATCCCTCTGAGCACTAAGCTCACTCTCGGTCGACCGAATCCACGACACCACGAAGGTGCCCATCCACGAAAAAGCATACTGATCTAACCATCAGTTTACCACCATACCGGGGTGTGAGGCTCGCGAATCAACGCTATACACAAAGCCGTGCTCTATCAAAGCTGCGCTTTGATCATCATCCACCAAACTTTGCTTTTCAACAAAAGTCTGGATCACTGCATCTCAGCATGCCACACTATCAATCCATATCGTACCACTGATTTCTGCCAATATATAACCTCTAAGCTCGTATGTCTCAGAGAAGGGCGTTAAGCAAGAGAATAAATTCTCCGCCGCCAAACAGATATATATTTATCAGAGATCAACGAATACAATATAAAGGAATACAATGTCAGACACACCATCCAATTACAAGTCCGTTCTGGGTTTGAACGAAACCGGAGGCACTTTCCTCGCATATCCGTCGACCTCCAAGCACGTCCGGACGGCTACCACTTAGCCCCCTTCAAGGTAGCTACTCCCATCGTGAGCGTCAGTAGCACCCATCTATTCGATGTGAAGATCGTCGGTCTTGCACCATCTTCAACCTCTTCGACTTATCGTCGAATCGGTTATTCAGAATGGGTATAAACCCGACCTTTCTGAATAACCCACGTATATAATAAACAATTGTTATACAAACACAACATACGCCTCATTCCAATTCAGATATTCACACTCCTAGGGAAAGGTTCCCATTAATTTTATCAAAGATAAATTCTTTTAAATTTATTCTTTAATCTTCCTTTGGATATAATGTAACGACCCGTGTTTTTCGACCATTTGAATATGAATATTTAAAATTAGTTTTAAACATTATGTTGGGAATATAATGAAATTTAATATTTAATTCGTTATTAAAAACGAAGTTGAACGTTATAATTTATATATAATATAAAATCGAGCTCGAAAATGGCGGGCAGTTCGTGAAATGAAGTTTTGAACTTCAACTAAGAATACAGGATTCGATATAAGTCGGATTTCTATGAAACAAGAAACGCTGGAAGCATGTTGGCGATAGTTTTCATATGAAAGAGAAAAATCCAAATTTCGTATTATAGTTTGATGTTTATGGCCAAATCAAATTTTGAAATAGTCGCTATGGAAAATCGTTATTTAATTATAGGCCTTTAAAATGGCCGTTTTGCAAACGGACTCAGATTTCGACAAAACCAGTTTCATTAGAACCGTATCGTTAAATTATTGTTAGAAAATCAAACTACGTGGAAAACTGATGTCGTATGTGGTCACGGTAGCCATAAACGCTCGTTCAGTACAATTAAATTTGTAAAGGGGTATTAGAGTGTCACTTGAGCAGACGATCAAATTAGGCCACGAAACCAGTTCCGTTGAGTTCGTATCGTCGATCAGAGTCAGAATAATTATATAGTTTGTTATTTTTAGAGACCGGAAAATTTGGTGTTAAAAGGGGTATAGCGGTTCGGGGTAAAAATAGCCTACCGGGGCAACAGTCTCAGAATGCGACGAAATTAGTGCCGTTGGGTTCGTATCGAAAAGTTATTGTCATTGTTCGCAGTTTCAAGTGGATTTTATTTATTTGGTGATCGTAAAAAAATTAAACGCGTGTTCATTTCTGGTTTTATAAAGGAAAATTTTTCAAACGACCTCAGATTTCGACGAAACTTGTCTCATTGGATCCGGAATATCGTTTTACATCAAGAACAGCATTTTTATCAGTAAACCGAAATCATTTGTGGTAATTTTTTTCACACTACTTTAGGATGAAGTATTGGGTAATATTATTTGATGAAAACCGTACCCTCTCAACAAAATATCAAACTGAGCTTTCTCTTCTCGTTCATAAAGCAAATAGCACATCAGTCTTTTCATTTGTTCTCACCGACCGTTTACATGCTGGTAACATTAAAAGTGGCACATGCATTTCTGCCACCGACCTGTTATTCTTTTCCCTTGCACATGCTTCCCATCACGCAGACATCACCAAGGCCGACATGTGCATGTTAGAAACCACCCTATTCGTTCAGCTATGTTCCTACCTACATGTACAGTACCCATGGCTTATATCACACAGCAGTGATCTTTCTTTTTCTTTCTTTTCTGTATGCTACCATTCAGACAGGCAGACCTAACCTAATCCCTGTATGGTACGCTGTGAAACAAGACGTTGTTCCTATCCCTTGTTCTTTACCTTATAAATACACAACCAGTTCGCTTCGTTTTGTCTCAGAAAAAAAACAACGAGCTTCCATGGCAACAAGAATAATAATAATAATAATACATGAAAAGAGAGTTGCGTTACTGGGAGGATGAAATGAGAACGGGAGAGTGGGTTGTTGTGTGGTCGAGTGGAAGGTCTATACGGTGGGTTTCGGAGTTAGAGAGAGGCGCAGGCATTTAAAGGGAGAGGAGTGTGAGTTGTTTTGTGGAGTGCTGAAGCAAGAGAGCTGAACGTGGGAAGTTAGAGGGAAATATGGGTGCAAGCGGAGTGCTTGAAGCATCGGTTCCGGCGTTAAAAGGGTGGTTGCGCTCACGATAATATGAGGAAAGAAATGGACAAAGGTGCATGATATAAGGATGGACACGTGAATAAGATGGGAGGGTTTAAGGCGCAGGCTTCAAAAGAAAAGTGGGTGATGGGGGAAGATGAGGACAGCGTTCAACGGTGAGGAGCTGTTTTTGAGTACACTAAGCAGAGTTGAACGAAGCAGCTTTGTTCGAAAGAGTGAGCAGGAGATTTTTCCAGTGTTGAAGTCTGGTCTTGAGGAAACCAAACGATGGTTCGGGGTATTGGCAAATGAAGTCCAACATGGATGAACATGAGTACTACTGTGTACTGTGGACCATCGAACCAGTTTTGTTTGGCAACATTCGAGAACGAAGAAGCAAATAAAGGGGACCCGTGTTCTTTTTGTTCACAACAAACATAAGGGATGCGGAAATCAAGTAGTTTGAGCGTGAGGTGAAGAGATATTACCCGACCTATTTTGCTGTGAACTAAGAAGTAATTAAGAATTTACTAATCATTTAGAATTAAGTAATAATTAAATTTGAGGTTAATTAACATACTTAAGGTTAATTAGCATGGGATGGATGCAGGTATAAAATATGAAGAGTTTCAGAACAATGAAGCTGAATAGGAATGAAGAAAAAGGTTTGGTCAGCAAATGTTAAAACCTTGTCTAATTAAAAACGTTAGTTAAGTAAATGGTTTAACTAATTATTTAATTAAGGAAAATCTTAATTTAATTGATCACGTATACTTATATTTATTTCACTTGTTAGGATTGAAGGCGTGTGGTGAGACCATTCAGAACAAGGCAGAGAAGTAAATTTTGGTCTGTTACTGACAAAAGATAGAAAAGTAATTAATTTAAGTTCTTAACGTATACTTATGATATTAATATTTCGTACATGCGCTGACAGAATGGAACACAACAAGCGGTGCCGGGACTGTATGAATGAGATCTACATCCTGGAACAGAAACGGACGCAGTAGAATGCAACTGGAGATCCCAGTTAAATTAAACACGAGCTTAATTTAATCAAATCAGTTGTTATTATAACAACGCAACTCAAGGTGAGTTAAACTCACTCAGTTACCCTTTTTATATTTTATATAAATTGGGTATTTTTATTTTATGTGCTCTGCTTGCCAATGGTTGATTGCTTTGCTAGTCATCTATTTAACTGTTAATTTAACTGATGAAATTAAACTGTGTTTAATTTCAGTAAAATACCAAATCGTTATATTTTAACGATTGGTTCCAATAAAGGTGACTCACCTTGGTTGGTCACGTTTATTTATAAACGTGTTTAAAATGGTTGCATTGTTCGAATTGCTTGTGGTTGATGTTAAATGGGTGTTATTTAATTTATCAGTTAAACAAAACTGAACCGTCTGATTTGAGATAACCATTTTGTATACAGGGAAGAACAGGTTGGGGGGATCCAACCGGATTCCTCAACTATATTATTTATTTCATATCATCATATATGAACTGCCCTGTTTGTAGTGTTTGATTTGATGGTTGATTATTGAATGTTCAACATCTGTTAATTTAAACCAATGGGTGATATTGGTTGGGTATTTAGCGGCATATGGCCTAGGAAAATCAACCATTTTATAGATATTGATTCACCGTCAGGTGAGGCAATAAAGATGAAGTTATAAAATGTATTTTATAACTGGAGATAGATTTTTGAACATATTATTTTGGATAAAAGTTATTCAAGAGAAAGAAATAAATATTTTATTTATGTAAGACTTTAAATTATTTTTAATTGATTTTATAAAGCAAGTTCCGATGTAAATCAGATTGATAAGTACGAGATAGGAAATAAAATCACATAGTTATTCAGGATGAGTTGCCATTTCATATGACTGCTAGCGTAATTCGCAGGGCTGCAGATAGCCTACGGCGGTCGGATGTTTCCTGAGGGAATCGGGCGTAACCATTGTGATCGCTGTAATCTAGAGTCAAGCGAATGGAGTTAAGACGAATGTTAATTAATCAATTAGAGTTATTCAAATATCGTATTTTTGAATATTAAAAGAGTTTGAAATTTCAACTTAACAAAAAGGAAATTAGATTGTCGAAGGCCAAGTGGTGCTGAATACTGAACCAGTGAACTCAGTGGAGTGTCATGTTTGATACACTGTTTATTTTGATAGTTAAAACACCGACTATCAAATCTGTCCGATACGATTGTTGGTATGGAAAGACCGGGATCGAATTTATATTCGAAAACCATTCCGACCAACAAATACGTGAAGATCTCAGAAGATGTTCGAGATGGAGCATTGAAGACCGTGGACTATCATACGCGGAAGAACCACTAATATTCTCTGCCTGGCAAGCAGAGATAAGCTGTGATTCTGTCGTGGTTGGAATCTATGGGTTGCAAGGACTTCTCGCTACTGATCCATGGGGTGATTCCTATATGGATGTGGTAGGAGAGTGCCTTCGGTTCATCCTGTTCCTGGATGACGTATATGGACGAATGTCTGACAGAGTATTTCCGAAGGGTCACGTACGTTGATTTCTTCAAACGTACGATAGTTGTTGGCAGGGAATTGCCATTCTCTAGCTTTCAGCTAGAGTATTTTTGGGGTCGTCAATTAGTGATATCTGATGGATCTGACGATGTGGCATTCAAAGTGAATGACGACCAGATGTTCAAGAGTTAATTCTGGCCTCAAGCCTCATCAACCGGGAAATGACAAAAATCGGGCAGGCAGCATGGCTATGTGGGTCGCTCCCATTAGGGTGTATGATCACCTATCTAGAGGAAATCCTATTTGTTTCTTTAATCTATGTTTCGATGCTGTCCCTTGTCGGGAGGCGGTTGCTGATCCCAACCGTCGGTGATATACATTCGATACACTCAAGCGAAATGAGTGGTCGGTCATGTGAGGGCCGGGTTGCAAGAAGTTCTTGTTGAACCCAGTGTATTCGTCTCTAGAGATACACTATCAGCAGGTGTCCCATACCTTGTCAAGTTGGAATCCAATCTCCAATAAGCGCCCGCGGTTTTGATTGTATACTATATATGTGGAGCGTGAGATGCAAGCGTTCCACTAAATTGATATTTACTTGTGTTTAGACATTATTATAATATCAGACAAGATATTGATTTCAAAGCTGTTTTGGGTTATCGTAAGGTAAAAACCGTCCGTGTTTATGTGTGGATTTGGTCTTACGATTATCCTTTTCTTCTGAAAAGATTTTGAACTTTAAAATCATGATTGGATGGTTCACCCTTATTACTGTGCGAGTTTATCTCACTCTGGTTCACCAGACTGACCCGGTGTTTTGTAAATGCTCGGGTTAGGCCGGGTTGTACAGGTTCAGGTTATCGACTACTGTGAAGAGACGAGCTGGAAGAGTCCAGATGTATGATATTATTACTATTCCGCTGTGTGTTATATGAGGACAGATTATTATCACTGTCCAGATGTGTACTCTGACCTTGTAAGTATTTCAAAAAGCTTTCAATAAAGATTATTTCTGTATTATATTTTGTTCCGCTGCGATGTGAGACTCTGTGTGGTGTTCTTCTTCTTCTTCTATTCTAATATTTCTATCTTATCTATTCTCACCCTCTAACTTCTTTCTATTAATGATCTGGAATGTTCGATGTCTGAATAGTCAACATGGTAGTTTGATGTTGATTTTCGGAGTCGAAAATCCCGGTTCGCTACAGTGGTATCAGAGCTGAAGGTTAAGTAATTACCTTGGCTCTGTGGCGTGACTCAGTAGAAATGGGGTTAGTAATATCCTAGATTGAGTTTGAGTGTATATATATGAGCGCGTATTTGTAAATTGATATAAAAACTGTTTATATTGTGTTGATTGGTTTGACGAGTAGTTTATGAATTCTGGTCGATACAGTAATGCAAACTGTGTCGATAAGTGTTTCTAAACTCTTGAACAGAATAATTCGACACAGTATGTTTTTGAAAGGGGGTAAATGAAATAATTTTACCCAAATTATATTTTGATATAAAAGAATGATTAATATTGGAATTATAGTATATTGGATGTGTTGGTTGATTATAATTGGAATGGTTATATAAATAACCAATTAAAATTCGTATAATATGGAATCAGATAAATTAAATCTCAATCTAAATCAGAATTGGAATTGAAATTCCTTAAAGTGGGAAAGATGACTGCAAATGAACTTGGATTGAATATATGAGAAATTTAAGATCCTGAGAGATTTTAAATTGTTTACAAGCATCGTGAATTTTATTTTGAAATGGATTTCAAAATGAAAGTGTTTAGAACTGGTTTTGAAAGTGACATAGTATTGAACTCACTTCGATAGCTGGAAAATAGATTCCGAGGATGATCCGGACATCATCGGTGTTCATTTTCGAGTTGTAAGTGACGGATTACTACCAAAGGTTTTGTTTTGAATTGCTTTGAAAAAGACAATTTGTTTGAATCCTGAAAAAAAATTATTTGATTTTTGAAAGGTTTGAACTATTTAAAAACTCCCAGGGAAATTGTTGAACAAAGACAAGATTAAATCGAATTTGTTAAAGCAAATATGAATTGAGTGAAACCAATTAACTAGAAATTGAATTGGGATATAATATATCAAGAAGAATCAGATTTGAATTGTGAGACAGGAATCTAAGATGGTATTGGACTGGTAAGTCAAGAGTTGAAATTGGTGATGAATGGGAATTGAGTTAAGAAGGGTATTTGGCTTGGTTGCGTGAAGGATTTGGTTCTGAGGATAAAGTTGGAATTTTGGGATGCATTTGTATATGCTAACAGGGAAGCAGATGGAGAGGATATAATGATATGTCCGACAAAAAGGTACACGTTTATTTCTATATGGGTCTGGTGATTTATAAGCCTATATGGCAAGCCACTTGGCTGTTTCATTTTCTTTTGGATTGGAGAAGGCCCAGAGAGGCGAGTTGTGGTTGTACCGATTGAGCCGTACAGGGGAGGTGCTGGCGAAATTTTCGAAAATTTAAAGTGTTAGAAAATTTTCGATATTATTGAAAATGTTTATTCACAGTATTGAATTGGTTTCTAATTTAATATAAAATTGGATTTGAAATTAATGAGTTTATAACGCTCTTTCTTAACTTAGCAATTTCGAGGACGAAATTATTTTAAGGGGGGAAGAATGTAACGACCCGTGTTTTTCGACCATTTGAATATGAATATTTAAAATTAGTTTTAAACATTATGTTGGGAATATAATGAAATTTAATATTTAATTCGTTATTAAAAACGAAGTTGAACGTTATAATTTATATATAATATAAAATCGAGCTCGAAAATGGCGGGCAGTTCGTGAAATGAAGTTTTGAACTTCAACTAAGAATACAGGATTCGATATAAGTCGGATTTCTATGAAACAAGAAACGCTGGAAGCATGTTGGCGATAGTTTTCATATGAAAGAGAAAAATCCAAATTTCGTATTATAGTTTGATGTTTATGGCCAAATCAAATTTTGAAATAGTCGCTATGGAAAATCGTTATTTAATTATAGGCCTTTAAAATGGCCGTTTTGCAAACGGACTCAGATTTCGACAAAACCAGTTTCATTAGAACCGTATCGTTAAATTATTGTTAGAAAATCAAACTACGTGGAAAACTGATGTCGTATGTGGTCACGGTAGCCATAAACGCTCGTTCAGTACAATTAAATTTGTAAAGGGGTATTAGAGTGTCACTTGAGCAGACGATCAAATTAGGCCACGAAACCAGTTCCGTTGAGTTCGTATCGTCGATCAGAGTCAGAATAATTATATAGTTTGTTATTTTTAGAGACCGGAAAATTTGGTGTTAAAAGGGGTATAGCGGTTCGGGGTAAAAATAGCCTACCGGGGCAACAGTCTCAGAATGCGACGAAATTAGTGCCGTTGGGTTCGTATCGAAAAGTTATTGTCATTGTTCGCAGTTTCAAGTGGATTTTATTTATTTGGTGATCGTAAAAAAATTAAACGCGTGTTCATTTCTGGTTTTATAAAGGAAAATTTTTCAAACGACCTCAGATTTCGACGAAACTTGTCTCATTGGATCCGGAATATCGTTTTACATCAAGAACAGCATTTTTATCAGTAAACCGAAATCATTTGTGGTAATTTTTTTCACACTACTTTAGGATGAAGTATTGGGTAATATTATTTGATGAAAACCGTACCCTCTCAACAAAATATCAAACTGAGCTTTCTCTTCTCGTTCATAAAGCAAATAGCACATCAGTCTTTTCATTTGTTCTCACCGACCGTTTACATGCTGGTAACATTAAAAGTGGCACATGCATTTCTGCCACCGACCTGTTATTCTTTTCCCTTGCACATGCTTCCCATCACGCAGACATCACCAAGGCCGACATGTGCATGTTAGAAACCACCCTATTCGTTCAGCTATGTTCCTAACTACATGTACAGTACCCATGGCTTATATCACACAGCAGTGATCTTTCTTTTTCTTTCTTTTCTGTATGCTACCATTCAGACAGGCAGACCTAACCTAATCCCTGTATGGTACGCTGTGAAACAAGACGTTGTTCCTATCCCTTGTTCTTTACCTTATAAATACACAACCAGTTCGCTTCGTTTTGTCTCAGAAAAAAAACAACGAGCTTCCATGGCAACAAGAATAATAATAATAATAATAATACATGAAAAGAGAGTTGCGTTACTGGGAGGATGAAATGAGAACGGAAGAGTGGGTTGTTGTGTGGTCGAGTGGAAGGTCTATACGGTGGGTTTCGGAGTTAGAGAGAGGCGCAGGCATTTAAAGGGAGAGGAGTGTGAGTTGTTTTGTGGAGTGCTGAAGCAAGAGAGCTGAACGTGGGAAGTTAGAGGGAAATATGGGTGCAAGCGGAGTGCTTGAAGCATCGGTTCCGGCGTTAAAAGGGTGGTTGCGCTCACGATAATATGAGGAAAGAAATGGACAAAGGTGCATGATATAAGGATGGACACGTGAATAAGATGGGAGGGTTTAAGGCGCAGGCTTCAAAAGAAAAGTGGGTGATGGGGGAAGATGAGGACAGCGTTCAACGGTGAGGAGCTGTTTTTGAGTACACTAAGCAGAGTTGAACGAAGCAGCTTTGTTCGAAAGAGTGAGCAGGAGATTTTTCCAGTGTTGAAGTCTGGTCTTGAGGAAACCAAACGATGGTTCGGGGTATTGGCAAATGAAGTCCAACATGGATGAACATGAGTACTACTGTGTACTGTGGACCATCGAACCAGTTTTGTTTGGCAACATTCGAGAACGAAGAAGCAAATAAAGGGGACCCGTGTTCTTTTTGTTCACAACAAACATAAGGGATGCGGAAATCAAGTAGTTTGAGCGTGAGGTGAAGAGATATTACCCGACCTATTTTGCTGTGAACTAAGAAGTAATTAAGAATTTACTAATCATTTAGAATTAAGTAATAATTAAATTTGAGGTTAATTAACATACTTAAGGTTAATTAGCATGGGATGGATGCAGGTATAAAATATGAAGAGTTTCAGAACAATGAAGCTGAATAGGAATGAAGAAAAAGGTTTGGTCAGCAAATGTTAAAACCTTGTCTAATTAAAAACGTTAGTTAAGTAAATGGTTTAACTAATTATTTAATTAAGGAAAATCTTAATTTAATTGATCACGTATACTTATATTTATTTCACTTGTTAGGATTGAAGGCGTGTGGTGAGACCATTCAGAACAAGGCAGAGAAGTAAATTTTGGTCTGTTACTGACAAAAGATAGAAAAGTAATTAATTTAAGTTCTTAACGTATACTTATGATATTAATATTTCGTACATGCGCTGACAGAATGGAACACAACAAGCGGTGCCGGGACTGTATGAATGAGATCTACATCCTGGAACAGAAACGGACGCAGTAGAATGCAACTGGAGATCCCAGTTAAATTAAACACGAGCTTAATTTAATCAAATCAGTTGTTATTATAACAACGCAACTCAAGGTGATTTAAACTCACTCAGTTACCCTTTTTATATTTTATATAAATTGGGTATTTTTATTTTATGTGCTCTGCTTGCCAATGGTTGATTGCTTTGCTAGTCATCTATTTAACTGTTAATTTAACTGATGAAATTAAACTGTGTTTAATTTCAGTAAAATACCAAATCGTTATATTTTAACGATTGGTTCCAATAAAGGTGACTCACCTTGGTTGGTCACGTTTATTTATAAACGTGTTTAAAATGGTTGCATTGTTCGAATTGCTTGTGGTTGATGTTAAATGGGTGTTATTTAATTTATCAGTTAAACAAAACTGAACCGTCTGATTTGAGATAACCATTTTGTATACAGGGAAGAACAGGTTGGGGGGATCCAACCGGATTCCTCAACTATATTATTTATTTCATATCATCATATATGAACTGCCCTGTTTGTAGTGTTTGATTTGATGGTTGATTATTGAATGTTCAACATCTGTTAATTTAAACCAATGGGTGATATTGGTTGGGTATTTAGCGGCATATGGCCTAGGAAAATCAACCATTTTATAGATATTGATTCACCGTCAGGTGAGGCAATAAAGATGAAGTTATAAAATGTATTTTATAACTGGAGATAGATTTTTGAACATATTATTTTGGATAAAAGTTATTCAAGAGAAAGAAATAAATATTTTATTTATGTAAGACTTTAAATTATTTTTAATTGATTTTATAAAGCAAGTTCCGATGTAAATCAGATTGATAAGTACGAGATAGGAAATAAAATCACATAGTTATTCAGGATGAGTTGCCATTTCATATGACTGCTAGCGTAATTCGCAGGGCTGCAGATAGCCTACGGCGGTCGGATGTTTCCTGAGGGAATCGGGCGTAACCATTGTGATCGCTGTGATCTAGAGTCAAGCGAATGGAGTTAAGACGAATGTTAATTAATCAATTAGAGTTATTCAAATATCGTATTTTTGAATATTAAAAGAGTTTGAAATTTCAACTTAACAAAAAGGAAATTAGATTGTCGAAGGCCAAGTGGTGCTGAATACTGAACCAGTGAACTCAGTGGAGTGTCATGTTTGAAACACTGTTTATTTTGATAGTTAAAACACCGACTATCAAATCTGTCCGATACGATTGTTGGTATGGAAAGACCGGGATCGAATTTATATTCGAAAACCATTCCGACCAACAAATACGTGAAGATCTCAGAAGATGTTCGAGATGGAGCATTGAAGACTGTGGACTATCATACGCGGAAGAACCACTAATATTCTCTGCCTGGCAAGCAGAGATAAGCTGTGATTCTGTCGTGGTTGGAATCTATGGGTTGCAAGGACTTCTCGCTACTGATCCATGGGGTGATTCCTATATGGATGTGGTAGGAGAGTGCCTTCGGTTCATCCTGTTCCTGGATGACGTATATGGACGAATGTCTGACAGAGTATTTCCGAAGGGTCACGTACGTTGATTTCTTCAAACGTACGATAGTTGTTGGCAGGGAATTGCCATTCTCTAGCTTTCAGCTAGAGTATTTCTGGGGTCGTCAATTAGTGATATCTGATGGATCTGACGATGTGGCATTCAAAGTGAATGACGACCAGATGTTCAAGAGTTAATTCTGGCCTCAAGCCTCATCAACCGGGAAATGACAAAAATCGGGCAGGCAGCATGGCTATGTGGGTCGCTCCCATTAGGGTGTATGATCACCTATCTAGAGGAAATCCTATTTGTTTCTTTAATCTATGTTTCGATGCTGTCCCTTGTCGGGAGGCGGTTGCTGATCCCAACCGTCGGTGATATACATTCGATACACTCAAGCGAAATGAGTGGTCGGTCATGTGAGGGCCGGGTTGCAAGAAGTTCTTGTTGAACCCAGTGTATTCGTCTCTAGAGATACACTATCGGCAGGTGTCCCATACCTTGTCAAGTTGGAATCCAATCTCCAATAAGCGCCCGCGGTTTTGATTGTATACTATATATGTGGAGCGTGAGATGCAAGCGTTCCACTAAATTGATATTTACTTGTGTTTAGACATTATTATAATATCAGACAAGATATTGATTTCAAAGCTGTTTTGGGTTATCGTAAGGTAAAAACCGTCCGTGTTTATGTGTGGATTTGGTCTTACGATTATCCTTTTCTTCTGAAAAGATTTTGAACTTTAAAATCATGATTGGATGGTTCACCCTTATTACTGTGCGAGTTTATCTCACTCTGGTTCACCAGACTGACCCGGTGTTTTGTAAATGCTCGGGTTAGGCCGGGTTGTACAGGTTCAGGTTATCGACTACTGTGAAGAGACGAGCTGGAAGAGTCCAGATGTATGATATTATTACTATTCCGCTGTGTGTTATATGAGGACAGATTATTATCACTGTCCAGATGTGTACTCTGACCTTGTAAGTATTTCAAAAAGCTTTCAATAAAGATTATTTCTGTATTATATTTTGTTCCGCTGCGATGTGAGACTCTGTGTGGTGTTCTTCTTCTTCTTCTATTCTAATATTTCTATCTTATCTATTCTCACCCTCTAACTTCTTTCTATTAATGATCTGGAATGTTCGATGTCTGAATAGTCAACATGGTAGTTTGATGTTGATTTTCGGAGTCGAAAATCCCGGTTCGCTACATATAATTTCAAACCATATCATGGTTTTCCAATTTAGTCGGGATTAGCGAGCCGCACCGAAGTAATTATTTATTTTATTTCCCAATCCCAACCTACTTATCCCATGGAGCAAAACTGTTACTACCCCATAACTAACACCACGGTGTTACTGGTAAATTTAATTACCATTTCACGTTCAAATCTAATTAAAGATTTAACTATCGCTTTGGAGCAAAATTAGTAATACTCCATTCTCGCTCAATTTCTAAACTTGATAATTCAGATTATCAATTCACATTTCAATTTAATTGCAGATTCATTAAAACTCCTTTTACTGGGTTAAAGAACTAGGTGTTATTTAAAACACAGTTCACGACAAACCCAAATCACATTCTATTTATTATCGGGTTAAAGAACTAGTGTTATTTAAAACACCGTTCACGGTAAACCCATTTCAAATCCAATCAAATATATTAGAAATTCCGATTATTTAAAACCCCTTTTTAAATCTAATTTCTTTATTTAAAAATAATTGGGTTTTAAATTTAGTTCAAAACTAGTTCATTTCGATAAAAATCTATTTTTATCTTTTCAAATATGGAGTTTTTCATCCCAATTTTTCCCAAATCATTTCTTATGATTTTACACAAATTATCACTATTTTTAATAATTTTATTAAGGCCCGTACAGTCGATTTCCAACAATGGCCATCGAACTGCACTTACAACGACCCTTTTCAAATTTTATTTGGACGTAACTCCAAATCCAACCGTTAGATTTCAAATTTCTAATATTCGTTAGAAAGCTCTTTTCGATATGAACCCAACGGTTCCGGTTTTAGGAGAATCCGACGGTCGGATCTCCCGTAATGTCCGTTTGAAATAAATGGTTGAAATTCACGAACTACCGCGGTGCGGCGCTTTCTATTCAGGCCATTATATTATATATATAATATATATAATATATACTTCGTCGATTTCTATTTAAAACGAATTATATAAATAGTTTTGAATTCGTTTCAAAAACAATTTCAACCTATATTTCAAATTCAAATCAAAATTGAATTTTCTATTATAAATTCTTCTTACTTTCATTTCTATTTGATTTTAATTCAAATCGATTTTAATTCGATTCGAATTCATTTTCTTTTCAATTCAATTCGAATTCGTTTTCAATTCAATTCGAATTCGTTTTCAATTCAATTCATTTCGAAATCGTTTTCAATTCAATTCGAATTCGTTTTTCAATTTGATTCAATTCACATTGGTTTTCAATTTGATTCAAATTCAAATTGGTTTTATATTCAATTCAATTCACATTGGTTTTCAATTTGATTCAAATTCAAATTGGTTTTATATTCAATTCACATTGGTTTTCAATTTGATTCAAATTCAAATTGGTTTTATATTCAATTCATTTCGAAATCGTTTTTATATTCAATTTATTTCGAAATCACTCTCACATTCATTTTATTTCGAAATCACTTTCACATTCATTTTATTTCGAAATCACTTTCACATTCATTTTATTTCGAAATCACATTCACATTCATTTTATTTCGAAATCACTTTCACATTCATTTTATTTTGAAATCACTTTCACATTCATTTTATTTCGAAATGAATAAAATCGATATAAATATCGATCACGTCAAAATGGCGTCAATCTAATCAACATGGCTTCATATATTTCTATTTTCAAATATTTCAAATATTTCTTATTATCAAAATATTTCGTTCAACACATGACTAATCTCAACGGATGAGTACAGTCAACACATGAACTTTTATTTTATAATATTCTTTATTTTCTAAATTGGAATGAGGCCCAATCAATCACCATATAATGTTAATTATATGGATTTTCATACATCACACGTATATAATAGCATTGAAAAATACTCAACCATCAACCAAAGTGCACTACACTGTATAAGCATCAAATATAGATATCTAACGCTTATAACAGCCTGTCAATCAATCGATCGACATATTTAATCAATCAGGATGAGTGAACTTCAAATTTCATCCCAACACCCGTGTGGGGTTTCAAACAATCAAACACATATTTAATTTGTGCAGTTGGGCGATGTGTAAAATTTATCGGCCCAATCAATATCAGTCAAATCAGTGTATATAAACAAATCGGCCGATTTGTTTATAAAAATTTATTTATTCACTTTCACGTTAAAAATTATATTTTTAACGATAAAATATTTTATTTCAACACATGAATTTCTATTCAGTTCATTTATTCAATAAAATGATATTTTTATTTTTCTAACTCATTTTAGAAAATTTCGGCGGCATAACGGCACGATACTAGAAACGGGACGAGGCCTAGCCTTGTCCCCGGTCTAGTGAAGGCCCACGCCATTCACACATCAATCATATCAATTCATTTCACCACACAATTCAATTCAAACCAAATAATCCAACTAATTTTTGCAATCAAACAAACAAGTCCATGGTCTGTGGACGATTGTGTCGGGTGCTACTAAACACCGTCTGCATCCTAGTATATATATATATAACTAGAAAAGAAATTGAAGAGTGAGAAGTTCTCACCAATAGCTATCCAATAACACGACTCTTCCTTTATAGAAATCTTCGCCAATCTCGCCTTTTGTCGCTTCGTTGCCCGTATTCTCTACATATGTAAAAATCGAATTTTTACTATGTTATTCAATATATAAAAATCGAATTTTGACTTCGCTATTCAATATATACAGATTGCATTTCAAAAATATAGATTCCGCCTTTTCAAAAATAAAGATTATATTTTTAATATTTCTATGATGTAAAAATTATATTTTTATTCCTTTAAAAATATAAAAATCATAACTTACTTCTTCTACTTAATAAAAATTCCGTCTTTTCTATTTTAAAAATATGATCTTTATTTTCCTTTTTTTTTCCAAGTTCAAATCCTTTCTATTTTAAAGCTCAAATCTTTTCTATTTAAAGTTCAGATCTTTCCTATTTTAAAGCTCAAATCTTTTCTATTTTAAAGCTCAAATCTTTTCTATTTCAGTTTTAAACTTTTCTAAAAATCAGAATTTAAACGCTTTTGAAAATCAGTTTTAAATCATTTTTAAAATCAGTTTTTAACGCTTTAAAAAATCAGTTTGTAAATCATTTTTAAAATCAGTTTTACATCCCTTTAAAAATCATTTACAAACCTGACTACCGAAACTAAAAATAAAAATAAAACAAAATAAAATGAAGGCTCACCTTGAATCGTGGGAGGGGTCGGAGCAGTGAAGCCCTTTTTAGCTCGCGGAGGGATTGCGGCGCTGGCGGTGCTCGACGATGGCGTCGACTGGAGGTGATGGTCGGAGGGGGTATTGGGGTCAGGCGGAGGCTTAGACGGCGGCGGAGGGTCGGGGTTTGGCCCTAGTGCGGGTGGCGGTGGTTGCTGAGAATCGGAGGGTTCGATTTAGGGATTCCGAGGCTAAAGGGGGGTGCGCTCCGGTCTAGAGGAGAAGTGGGTGGGGGAAGGAGATGGCGGAGCAGTGTCGGAGATGGAGGGGGAAAGCTCCGATGTGGTGGCGGGGTAGAAGACTGGGCGACGGGCTTTTTAATTTGGGTTTTTTTTTCTTTTATTTCTTCAATTTGATAAAGTAACAAAGGGGGGGGGGCCAGAAGATGATAATAAGGGGGAAGAGAGGAATATATATTTATTTTTTTATTATTATTTTTAATTCAAAGAAGTTGACTTTTACATACGACTCCTGAACGAGGCCCACCGCCTGTCGTCCATAGCGTTTTACACCCATTCCGAACACAATGGGATATGTATCGCAAGCTGATTTGATCGTTTCGATTAGTTTCCGTTGAATTTACATTTAAATCATTATATTGAATTTCAAACGTACATTTCGAATTATCGGGGTCGCATACGAACTTTAAAAATTCTAGAAAAATATTTTCTAGCTTCGTATTGACGATACGGTCCTAACAAAACTAGTTTCGTCAAATTCCGAGACCGTTTGAAAAATGGCCATTTTCCAGTCGATTAAAATCAACTGAAACTGGTCAAACGCGTTTTCCTTCGACACGCTCACATATTGATTCGAAAAATTACGAAATTTGAAACCTAGCCATAATTCGACATCGCGGATCCAACAAAAGTGGTTTCGTCGAAATCCGAGGTCGTTTGCAAAATGGCTATTTTTAAGGGCCGAAATTCCATAGCGACTATTCAGAATTTTCAACTGGACATATCTTTTGACCCCCGCTATGAAATCTTGATTTTTCGGATTCGTTGGGAAGATATTCCCAAATAGATCCTATTATTTTTTGTTTCACTAAAATCCGATTTATTTTGCACCCGCTACATTCAATTGAAGTTTGAAATCGAATTATCGAACTACCGCGCCATTTTCAATTCTATTATATAATTATATATAATTATTTACATTCTAACGACGACGTATATAATATATACGTTCGAATTCTATTCAAAATAAAGTTTTCGTCGATATTATTTAAAATAATCTATTTTAAATATTCAAATTCAGTTAAAATTGCTAAAATAAAAATTTCAAACTGGCTCGCATTTTCCGGGTTGTTACAGGGGTGGTGTATTTACAGGGTAGATTTAATCATAAAATATTCAAGCAAAACTTACAGTCGAAGCAACAAGCTTAAACGACCACATACCGACTCTGATCATAATGAAGATTGTAATCCTGCGATAACCTAAAATTTCGGGGACGATGGAACTGATCATCGAATTTCGAGTTCATTTGTTAAACTTCCTTTTTAATTTAAAACGGTTAAATAATACATGTTTATATTACACACGATCACAAAATAAATCCAATTGAAACAAAACTGAAAATCTTATAATAATTAACAATTGTAGATTTAATGAAATTAGTTTCGTTGAAATTTGACATCGTTTGAAAATTGAGTTTCTTAAATTCGATATTAAATCTGTACAATATAATCAATTTAAAAATAGAAAAAACTTATTGATAATAAATTATTATCATATATTTTCAAATAGAATTTCATATAACTTCAGTATAAACTAACTCGATTTTAAACTCGATATTTTAAATTTCAAGTTAAAAAGATATTTGTTTATTTGAAAATCCAATTTATTTTATATAATAAATCATTATGGTTTATAAAACGATTTCATAGAGACTTTCTAAAAAAATTATTTGGACATAAATCATAATCTACAAGACGAAATTCCGATTTTTCACTTTCATTAGAAAATTATATTTCAACAGATTCGAACATTTCTTTTTTCAAAGAGATCCGACTTATAATGAATCATGTATATTCATTTAAAGTTCAAATCATAAAACTATGAACTACCGTGTTGTTGCGAGCTCGTTTATACTTATAAAAGTTAATACATTCAAACTTCATTTATAAACAATAAATTCTATATAAAAATCTGTTTATATTACTAATTCAACATTTAAAACTAATTTAAATATTCAAAATTTATCGTTAAAATCCGGGTAGTTACATATGATGATTGTTGGGGACAGTCTCCAAGTTGTGATGACTCCAAATGTGAGCCTTATGGATAGTCTAGAGATGAATTCCGTTGTGGAGAACATATGCCAAAGAATTGTTGGTTTTTGTGACTTTAGTACACCTATGATACAGTGATACAAGGACGAATCAAAGCCTGCTTTTTTTTAACCGATTGCCCTAGACTAGAGCCTGTTGTTGTTTGTACTAGGTAGGGTTATCTGCTATAGTCCATTGTTGTAAAACATAACAATAGTCTAGCGGATTCCATTGCGGTAGGATCTGTTGGTACCTCGATGGATTTGGCGGTCGGAGTACTGAATGGCATATTCTTTTGAATGCAAGGATGAATAATGAATGTTATGGTTGTTTACTTGTTTATCACTACTCTGTACTTATTCATCTATCACATCCTCTTTGCATGATACTTAGCATAGAGTATAATATATCTATTGTTATGTGCTAACTTTGTGTATTCAAAGGCAGGACACGTATGATTCTCCATACCCACTGTGGCATATATTACTATAACTTTTATATTACTATGAGATTTTTTAATCGCTTATATTAGTCTATTTTCTGGTCCAACATTTTATGTCTCCTTTTATTACCTTGGGTGTTTATCTATAATGTTGATGGGTAGGCCAGGTAATAGGTATGAGTATTGCTAGAGCTGCACAAATGGATTAGAAAACAGTAAAGTCTTCCATATTTATACTTGTATTGACATTGTTTATTCCGTTGTGTTACACTATAGAGCTTTGACAATGTTATGTATTCTTATGGAAACAATTTAACAATTTGAGTTTATTTGTCTCTTATATAAATGGTATTACTATTCTGTATAGATGGATAACTCTGTATACTTTGATTATGTGGTTTATATGGTTATTATTTTCTCTGTTTTATATCCATGATTGTTATTATTATATGTTATTCGATGCACTACGAGGTATACGATAGGTACTTGATAATGTCTGTGATTATGTAGTTTTATCTTGTTTTCTTCTCGTACTTTCTTATTTTCCTTTTCTTTCTCATTTCTATTCTTTTCCCTTATTTCTTTCTTTTGACAACAATTCTATATCAATTGGGTTCTCATACAACATGTTATTAGGTTATATGAGCACCAATGGTGTATGAAATCGTTAAATTTGGTATTAGAGCCAAGGACGCAATGTTTAAGCTAAGAAGAATTGAATTAAAGAGTTAATATAAATGAGAGAATATGTATTTGTATATACATTGGTTTTAAAATTTATATATCATTAATATATATATATATATATATATTGTATAATTTGTTTCAGACACATATGCTATTTAGGTTTTCTCTATTACCGACCGATTGCCTTAGTCACTTGCCATGAACAACCTAGCGAACAAGAAATACTACTAATTAATCCATCCCTACAATTGAGAATTGAGAAGAATCAAGGACAAATAGCGTTGATTTACAGTTTATTTCCAACAATAGCACAAACCTTATATGGGATGTTCTAGTATCTCTAATTAGTTACGACTCTTAAGTGCAACGAGTTGACTATATCACATTATGTGGACCCTTACATGTCTATGTGTCAAACCGTTCCTAGAAAAGAGTTGACTGTTGTGACATGGAAGCGTTTTTTTCTCGCAAGGAGTTCTTCAACTACGTGGAGTTATGTATTTGATGATTTAGGATTTTAATTCTAGGAGACACCAAGTTTGAACTCGAATTGTTTGAGAGTTCTTATTGCTTCAATTTCTGGAAATCAATTTTCTTGAGGCTGATTTGGGGTTCACTTTAAAGGAATTTGTGTTGACTTCTTTTAAGTCGATATCGAGTAAGTAGTTCCCCATTTAGGCGATGTGTCTTTGTTGGAGTATGTGGTCGAATTCAAAGTGTGATCAAAGTGAAATTTCCTTTCTTATTATTACTCCACACATAAAGGGTAAAAGTTTGTAGTTCGGTCGAGCGATCAACTCGAAAGGTGATTAATTCAATTCTTGAAAGGATAATGACTTCGAGGAGATAATCAAGGAAGCTCATGATGTTCAAGCTTGTACTCAAAGTACAAGTTTGTCTTACTGTCTAATATGCAAATTATGAAGACATATGAATTGATCATCGTTCCCATTTCGTTGAGCGGTCCCTCGATTAAAGATAAGGCAAAACACCATCACACTCGAGATATGTTTTCCATTAATAGTGTTTCAATACTTATTTAGTTTGACATTAATGTTTCAGTATTCCATTTGATCTTGCGGGTTGATAGAGGGAATGAGATAGGGACTGTGAAAATTGATTTTTTTTCTTGACTTTGACTTACCATGTTGAGGGCTCAGTTAGACTTTGTATGTGTGTAACATCCTATGTTTTGTCGCCAGAAGTTAATATTATGGATGAGTACAGCATCCGTAGCACTTTGTTTTGGGCCTCAAGGTGGGGAAGTGTTACAGTATAAATTATCTATACTTAGCGGTATACATGATTCATCAAAACTTAAACTCATCAAGTTATGTTTGCTTGTTTGCAAAAAAATTCGCTTGTTGATCATTGCACTTAAATGGACTTAATATTTAGGTTTAGTAATCCACTCTCTAGGAGAATACGAAGTATCACAGTTGTGTGAGGCTACTAATGACAATAGTGGGCTTAGACAATTTGCTCTTCAGTAGCGAGTCATCCTCGATTTAGCGATAGCACAATAAGATTTTGATTTTCAGTGGGCAAGTATCTTATGATTGGATGATAGCGGGCTAAGACACTAAGTCTGTAGTTAGAATCATCGTCTGAGCTTATATCTTAAGAGAGTCTGAATACATTCGTTAAGGTGACAAGATTACCACCATATTTAAGTTGAGTCCAGTATTGATTTGGTCATAGAGGTTGAATCATTAGTTATGCCTTTAAGGCATACAGTTGCTATGGAGTGGGATACAAGCAAGTATCCGTTCTATTTTTAGATAGCTTTGTGGATCAGCTTTAGGGTGTGAGTGTGTTCTCTGGGTTGGACTTTCCAAGGGGATGTTGCCAACTGGGAGTATTTGGACAGTGCGTGTCGATTACGAAGTTTCACACATTGATTTTTGATTAGTTAGTTATGCAGTGAGGGTTAACCGATGAGTTGAAATATTCTATTAATTTTTTGGACCTTGTTCTGAGATATCACTTAGATGAATTATGCTTGTGTTATCCGATTGTATTTTGTTCTTTCTATAGACGAAAGGAGAGCACAAGACAAAAGTTGATTGTGTTGTAGGTGTTGAGAAAACACCATTTGTTTGAGAGCTTGTTGGAGTTTTACTTTGATGATAATCGTGAAGTGCTTAGATCATGTCGTTTAGCATAGGATGTCGGTATAAGTCCTATTAGAACTTCGATGACTTGGAATTTGAAGTTGACCCATAAGTTTATCAGTTACTAGTTTCGAGTAGAAGCGATGAGACGATAGGACACACTTGAGTGTGCGAGTGGCTTAACTGCAGTGTATTTCTGAATAGCAAGTTATCGTGTTCTAGTTGATAACCAAAATTGCATGTGGAGTACCCGACTCTCGGTTCGAAGTCGACGCCAATAGATTTCGATATGGATGGTCGAGGAACTATTTATTTGAAGGAGTAAGAGTCATCTGATGGTGTCACATCACTGGAGTTCTTTTCCCTCGAGAGGTATCTCAACCTTTGCTTGCAACAATTATTGGAATTTTTAGCCTTCTGCGACTTTGCTACTTTCCATACGTGTGCGTGGTAAATACAGTTGTTTGTGTTTGAATTAGAAACATACCAATTTGGAAGTGATATCGCTTTAGGGACGTCGCTTGTGTTTATTGCTGGTTATGATTCCATAACTCCAAGAAATGTTGTACAGACCCATCTGAGGTTGTTGGTTCCGCATGGAAGAGGTGCTGCTTGTACCCAGAATCATTAGAATGTGTTGGTTAGGCATTTATTTCATGATGAATATGACATCAGCTATCTATAGCTGGATAGGATGAATAAATAGTTCTCTATAACTATTTGAAATTCTCAAATGGATGTGTGAATAATTATGGATGGTTCATGTCGATTATTTGCCAATAGAGTTGGGAATAGTATGATACAAAATAACCATACCTAATTCATTGAAGATAAATGCTAGATTCATATTCCTTATTTTTGAAATGGAGACATTACATTAGATATCTTATATTAGTTAGATTTGTATCTTGCATGCTAGGGTAGACATGGATGCTATTTTGATGATTATTATTGTTTTGCCTATGCAATTCTGATTATCGATGTTTGACATGAATATTTGTGCTCATATGATAGTTGGACATAAGTATACTTGTATTGTTGTATAGTCCATTGTTTGAAATAAATTCCATACATGACTTGACATGCTTATATTAAATAAATTCTATTTATTGAACATGCTTATTTCCTTGTTGTTACTTCGATTATCATGTTTAATCCTCTTGGTTAAGTACATGTCCAGGTAAACAAAAGCAAGATTTGATTGTTTGGATGCTTACCCTTTTTATTTCCATCTAAATGATATCCCTTCTTGAAAAAAGGTATGTAGTAGACATAGAGTTGTAGTTTTTTCCCTTGGTTCATTTTTGTTGATTTTATGCCCTAGATATGGGAGGACACTTTTGCGCTTTTGTCTTCTTTTGTTAGAATGAACCATATTTGGAAAATTGTAGTTTTTCCAGATCGATCCACATAAAGGAGGTGCTACCCAAATTTTCCTTGAACTTAACCAAAGTTGGAGGGAAATTCAATATGAGGTGCTCAATTATTTATATTCCAATTAGCGAGTTATCACTTTATTTTCCATTATTTGTTCGTTTGGAAATAAGACAACTTAAATGTTTGTCTTAGCCGCGTCGATCTCGGATTTTGACTGTGACTGAACTTAGAAACGAGAATTATGGCATTATGCCAAATTTTGAGTCTGTTTCGTTAGTTGTGATCATTTTTAATGATTGTTGTTGAGAGAGCTAAGTGACAATTAATTTGTGTCGCCTCTTATTTTGGGAGTGTTGGGTATCGTTGTTCAATCTTTGGGGATTCTGACGACGAAATTCTTTAAAACCAGGAGAATGTAATAAATCGTATTTTAACGATTTGATATTTAAATATTAATTGTTAACTAAGTGATGGATCCAAAGATGACATTCCATATACGGTCGAATCATGACTCGAGACACTTTCATTTAGTCCAGATTATTCGATACACGAATAAAAAGTAAATTGATCGCAAGTTTGAACCATTTGGTAGTCAAAACAATCTCAGAATAAGCATAAATTATCTTTTCAAGCCAGTCTTGGATTGCAGCGAAACTTATACCATCGAAATTGCAACATTAAGATGATACATGCTATCAGGTTTTGTAGCAATTGGATGTGTCGTCTAAAAATAGTGAATTAAAATGCATGATCGTTTATAGTTTGGGATTTGAATTACAAGTGAATATAATATGTATACAGATTATCAAACCCGGGCTACATAAAATGAACCTGAGCCAAGTTATTGTTGCACTGTTTAAATGGTCGCTGTCGCTATCCCCTTAAAGGTTTCAAAAATTATTATTGAACGTGATAATTCATGGAAATGCGAGACTTTCTCCAATGAGACCCCATCAGCGATTGCTTTACACCCGTATTTGTTTTTGGCGCCACGACGCTGCCTAGCTAGATTTGCTTTACAGGCGCCATGATTGCTTTACACCCGTATTAAAAAGGAATTTAAGTAATCTTAACCTAATATCAACTTTTCACCTTTTTGCATGCTATTTACTCAATTACGCACTATTATGTGCTATTTTGACCACACTATTAGATTCAGGTTATTTAAACACTTCTTGCGCCTTGACTGCAAAAAATAGATTCTATTTAATTTGTTAGCATTGTTACGGATGTTTGTATGATATTTTAGATATTAATATAGCT
Source organism: Allium sativum (assembly GCA_030737875.1). Classification (NCBI taxonomy): domain Eukaryota; kingdom Viridiplantae; phylum Streptophyta; class Magnoliopsida; order Asparagales; family Amaryllidaceae; genus Allium; species Allium sativum. The sequence goes on from CM060909.1 coordinate 102,602,032, forward strand.
ATTAGTTGAATGGTCGAATGATTTATTTAGTCAAGCTTAAAAGCGGTCAATAGGCCAATCAGTCAAATGCAAAAGTAATGCATATTGATTTAGCAAACAAGGATGACATACTTGAACGAATGAGATAAATTCACAAAGGAACCTCAGAGAGCACATGGTTGGATTCGATGATAGAGTAACATTGGTACTTAACAATAGGTCTGAAGATGGAGCAACACTGGAGCTTGGTGGTTGATCTAAAAATGAAGGATGAACTAGGCGACGAGTTGTATTTTATAATGAAGGCTAGGCATTTTCTAAGGATGTGTGTTTAACCAGTTCTGGTTAAGTACATGATCAACTTGTTGATATTGACTACTATGGAATTCTCACTATCGACTACAATTGTTGTTGGCCACACTGGCCAATTTGACATAGATAATGGTGCAACTTCGAGGAGTCGGACATGGTGGTTCGTTCGACGGTGGTTTCGATGTGGTGGCTATTTGGTTCGTGGCTTTGGCTTGAGGCAAGGATGTGGTGCTTCTGCATAGTGATTATGCAACAAATAGTGTGAGAGATGGGAGACATAATATGACAACTTACGACAAACGTTAACCATCAGGGACAACCCCTAGATCATTACGACTTTGGATAGGAGCCTAATGGACAGTACAGAGATAGATTTTGCAGCGGAGAACGTATGCAATGAGGTCGATGGTATTCATTACTTTGGTACTATTAGCACCAAAATTTGGACCGGCCAAATTTAAATAAGCAGAAGATCCAAAGCAATAAGAGAAAAGGTTTCGGGTAGCAAAACCTGAACCATGGACAAAAGGACCTTGAAGGAGGCTAGGGCGATAAAAGGAGCAAAGTCCAAAAGCCAAAATCGACAGCAAAAAGGGTCAAGTTGTGGTCAAGCATCAACATCGAGTATTGCTGAAAAAGACATGTCAAAATCATGTCTACATGAAAGGGAAGGCCCGAGATTCATAAATTCGGTACCAAAGCACAAGGGTGTCAGTCCGACACAAACAACAGAAGAATAGAGGAAGAAACAGCAATACCGTTTAAACAGAAGGAGGGGTTTGCCGGCAAGGAGGTACCGTTACCAAAGTAAATTAACAAGGGTACAACTCTGGAAGCATACCACTTAACACTATAAGCAAGTGGAAATTGGCGACCGAAGGCATATAAACTGAAAGCTTAAAGCCACTAAAGGGAAAACGCTATGTCAGGCAAGAGAAATTAGAAGGCTGTCGGTACAATTTAGTTTAGTACAGACACTAATATTCGAAGACAATTCATAAGTCATCCAAAAAGGGTTACGGATGAAGCTATCATAAGATCAAGACCAAAACCATGGGTTGTCGGAAAAATAAAGGATGTATACCCTCTAATATACTTAGTCCCGATACCTAAACCGACAAGTGAAGGCTACAGAACTGAAAGCCAAGAAGAAGCAAAGGGCTATCGAAACCGAGAGCCACCAAAGTCAAGCTCTCAGATTCCGATACCGAGCTACCGAAAATGTCAGTGGAACCACTCCCACAAGCCCGAGATTGATATTCCAAAGGCATGAAGACATCAATGAAGACATTCGATAAGAAGAAAGGTAGCCGAAACGTTTCTGCCAGAACCAAAAGTTACAAGAGAGGCTGAAACCTTAGTTCAACATCCGAAAGAGGCTTCTACTTTGTTCACAACAGAAGGGGGCTCAATTTTCCTTCCCCATGGGTCTCATTTTGGGGGACTTTTTCCTCATTTCCACAATCTTGCTCTCATTTCTAAGAGAGCTAACCCTAATTCGTAAATCAATTTGGAGATTTCTTATGTAACCTCTTCCATAAATAAAATCATCAAAGCCTTTAAAGTGGGCGTATGTTTATTTTGAACTGAACCACTATAAATTGTTGTGTTCTCTACTGTTCTGCATATTATATTGTATATTGTGGTGCTTATGTATATCTACGCTCCTCACCCCAAGCTTTCTAACAATTACCTAAACGCCTTTAACGCGTACTTTAGTGTCGATTAGTGATGGTTGTTGTAACCCTATCCTAGGGTAACAGTTGACCCTTAAGTCTCACAGGCGTGATTGTGCAGTTAAAGCGCTTAATGGTTCTATAGCAGTAGAGGTGTAAAAAGTTGTAGCGGAGATAAAGAGGGGATATCGCGTAGGCACAGAAATGTTATTTAGATGTAAAAATATGTAATTAAAAATTAATTAATTATTATTCTCACATCATTTGTGTATAAGAAACGAATATCAATTTATATTATATAACAAAATTAAAGAATATCATGGTTAGCACACTAGATTCGAGTATTACTGCAGATTTATTTCTTATATAAGGCACTTATGATTTACAATTAGCTCTTTACATTAACTTTTTTGATTTTTAAAAGAGAACTAGTCAACTCATCATTTGTATATTATTATTGCAAAAGCGGGATCAAAATAGCGTTCATTTAGCGAGTGTCACGGAAAATAGCAGGGCTCGAAGCGGAGCTACTGTTCATCAGCACTAAATTGAAATAGCGTAGCGGTTGGAGAGTGTAACGTCATGTATTTTTACGGTCGAATAATTAATTTATTTAATTATTTAAAATATGGTTTGGTAATTTAAAATGGTTTAAATTAAATAAGTTTGAATATTTAATTAAAATAATAATTAAATAATATATTTAATTCTGAAATAATCAGAATTAGCGGAATTCACAATATAATGTGAACTAGACAATTTATAATATATAACTCAGTTTAGAGTGGAATTATATTAACGATATATTATATAAACGACAGTTGAACGTATTAATTATATTATAAATATAATCAAGCTCGAAATGGCGCAGCAGTTCGTAATTTGGCGATTCGAACTTTAAACGAATATACAGAAGCCGTTTTAAATCGGATTTTTATGAAACAAGAAACGTTCAGAGCTGGTGAAGTATATTTTTCTAGTGGAAGAGAAAAATCGAGATTTAGCCGTGTAGATTTTGATTTATGTCCAAATCAAATTTTAGAAAAGTCGCTGTGGAATTCTGATCGACGCTAGTCTATGAATTAGAAAAGCACGACATTTGTAATAAATTCTGCAAGCATACAGGTGTGTAGCATACAGGTCGAACACAGGGAGGAAAGTTAAATTCTATTATTTATATGTTTCGTGGGCGTGTTAGACGAACTTTGGAGGTTGATTTTGAAAATAAAACAAAACAAAATTAAAACTGTGATTTGATTCAGAACAGATCTAACTGAACCGACGATCAGATCGCAATTTCAATTGAAAAGAAATAAAACTATGAATTAGATTTGAATCTAATCAAATCCAATTTGACCTAAGAAAATAATAAAAGCAGAATTGAAATTGCAGAAATTGAAATAACAAACAAGAATTAAAATTAGGATTTCCGCTGAATCTAATCAGACGGTAAATCACTAATGCAAATAAGTGCAAAATACAAATAGTGTTCTACCGAATCTAATCGTATAGACAACACTAGTTGCTAAGAAAACAAAAAAAATGCAGAAAATAAAAGAGAAAGAAGAACTTTTATTAGAACAATGGAATAAGAGATGAGATATAGGATGGTGGCTACAAGGTTATTACAAGGGTATATATAGGGTAGATAGCCAAACCCTAACCCTAACCCTAATGGTAAATGGGCCTGGTCATTACACCACTAATTTGTTTACAATGAGAAACATAAATGGGCCTTAGATAAATAAAGCAAATTTGGGCCTTTTCTCTTTTTCCTCTTGCTTCCTTGATATTTCTTCATTGATTTGTGATGTTCAAAGCCTTTCTATCACTCCTTTTCTTGTCCAACAGCAACTAGATGTGATATCTTCATCTACAATTCTTCAAAATGCAAATGCACAGCAAATTGAACTCTATTTCTCTACATTTCTGGTTGCATGCGGGTTGGGTTGGACTATCTGTAAAAATAACAAAACAATACCCAAGTAATATTTATTTATATACAAAAGATAAGAAATAAGAGCATAAAATAAACACATTTCTATGTCAATCAAATACCCCCACACTTATCTTTTACTCGTCCTCGAGTAAAACAAGAAATTTAAAACTAACTAGATAGGTCACACTTTCGTAGGAAACATAATTGCATTGAGCGTATGCAACAAACCGTTAAACCTCTAGGTGTCCCTAGTAGGACGAGTGGTGTCTCGTGAGGGTTTTCAGCGGATACTACCCACAAAATCCAAATGTTGTATGCTATGATTCTAATGAAACTACATGAATGCAGTGGACATATGCAAATAAAAATGAAAAATGAAAACACGACTTGTTTCAGGAAAGGGGTAAAACAAATTAAGTTAACAATTTCTAATCAGTTGATTTTATTTTAGATACCTCAACTTGTCACAAATTTTCAATATAACTCAAGTTTTCAAATGTTAAATTCCAGTTTGGCCAGTTAGTTCGGTCGATAACATAGTGCAGCCATGAAATAGATTCTTCGTTTGCTTGGCACAGTTTGCAAAGTGGTATTCTAATTTTCTCATGTATGGCTAGTCAAATCAATAAGGTCAAGAAGTGTTTGGGTATCATCGTTTATTCTTTATTCTATAAAATTTTAAGATTTATGATTAAGTACATACACCTAACTAAAAAGACCAAGGTTTACCACCCATGCACTGCCTCGCGGACTAACGGAGAGTGATAAAGAGCTTGGCGGATTGTGCAGGCCGACTTTGACTTTGTCAACAACGTGTCGGTAATCCTTAGGTGTCCAATCCCATAAAATGAGACCAAGATATTCCAACTTTGACTTTGTCAACAACGTGTCGGATAGAGCTTGGCGGGTTTGCACACCAACGCTCGATATACAAGCAATGTTGGATACCCTTGGAATACTATTATTATTATTATCGAAAATATAAGTACAAAAGAGAGTAACGCGAATTCAACTTAACACAACTTAGTTTTAAAGATTTGAAAAGCCAATATAAGTATTTTAAGTCCTCCACTTATTTAAACAAAGTCTACAATATAGAAAAGATTTCATGGCCATCACCTAAGAATCTCCCTATGTACCGGTTACACTATTATCCCTCAAAATTAAACTTTTCATTATATTTCCTATTCGATCTAAGTTGAGAGAGAAAAATACTATCAACTGGCTAAAAATTGTAAACTTATTTTGTTGTATCAATTGAAAATGAGTCGTATTTTCCAAAAAAAAAAAAATTTATGGTATGTTACTACAATCTAAAATGTATGATGGTCCTACTTAAATGGCTGAAAATAAAAAGAAATAAAAACAAAGAAAAATGAAAATGGATGAAATGCAGACTCCCCCCCACACTTGAACTAAACAGTGTCCACACTGTAATTTTTTTCTATATTTGAAAGATAGTACCCAAAGGTGTATCAAATGCAAAATAATTTGAAGAATGAAATGTAGTTTAGCTATATGTAGGGATGGATCATATGTACAATGATATATGTGTTTGCGATGCACGCGATGCAAAGAATTCCACCAACTTTTCCCCCCACACTTGGTTCTGACCCTATGAGTCCCATTCCCACTATGTCTAGGCGTGTTTTCTAATAAGCAAAGGTTTTTGAAAACCATCTCATCTTTAAACCTAGATTTATAGTCCAGTAAATGAATGTTCAAGGTCGTCCTAACATGAAGTTTTTCAATCAAACTAACATTCCAAAAATAGTTCATGTGTTCAACAAATTTATCAGTGTAATTTTTCAAAAAATTGTGATCGCATATAAATTCAGTGAAATTTGAAATCTGAGTGTTGTTCAACACTATGTGATCAAATTTCTCATCATTAACTGATAATGTATTTTCGACACTGACAATTTCAAGTTCATTTGAAATCTCAAAATTTTCAAACTTGGATTCGTGACCTAATTCTGTTTCATCCTCATTCGGCAACTCCTCTTCATTCAATCCAAAAAATTCATGTTCATTGAAATTCTTCTCCAACTCTGAGTTTTTGAAAAATTCAACATTATCATTTTGTTCAACTTCTAGAATTTCAAGTTTTTCACAGCCTGAAAGAGGAAGGTCAAAATCTAAGCTTAAATCTTTTTTCTGAAAAGAGTTGATGTCCAAATCATTTGTTGAATTTTGAAAATCTTCATCAAGATGATTATTCTCAATTTCCAAAGTTGTTATTTGAAAATTTTCAATGTCAGTAGAAATTGGATTATTTTCTGATTCAATGCTCATTTGATTTTGTTGCTCTTGTTGTTCTTTAAAAGATTTCATTAAGCAAAGGAGTTCATCAAGCTTTCTATCTTGGTTTTCTACCCTCTCTCTGAGAATGTTAAGATGATATTCTTCAGAATCGTTGATTTGAAAGCTCTCGTTTTGGATTTCTTGATTCTCAAAATTATAGTCCACATCAATTTCACGATCAATATCATTCCCAATGTGGTGGTTGTTTGAATCTTCAGAAAAATGACAATGATATTGGAAATCATTTTGATTTTGAAAATTAGGGTCATAACCAAAACTGTTGAAATTCGATGGAAAATTGAAATTTTGGTTATTTTCAAGATGTTGATATGGGTTGTAATTTTGAAAATTTTGATCGATTTGAAAATCATTTTCAAAATTATTTTCGAATTGGTTTCCAACCCCATGTTGATCAAAGGTACGTTGCGATTCAAAACCGTTTTGATGTGGATGTGGCCCATAATCGAAGTTATTGAAATTTAAATTGAAATCGTCCTTTCGATTATATCTATGATTTTGAAAATGTTGGTCAATTGGAAAATTTTGAAAATTGGCATCGGGCTCACAAAATTTTGGAAAATCTTGCTTCATGAGTTGTATTTCATGCTCATACTCTTTAAGAGGACGTCTACTCCGACTATTATCCCACATTTCTCTCAGGGTTTTTTTTGAATTAGACATTTGAATGAAGTCAGGGTAAGACATAAATTATTCCTATTTCAAAATAATATAAAAGAATGAGTTGTGCTCTATTAATTAACTGACTCAATTGGAAGGGGGAAGAGGGTCTTATGGCCGTTCACGTATAGTATAAAACTAAGGGATACGACCAATGTTTTACGGGTAGTATGCAACCTCTTTTGCTAATAGTTCAATAAATTGAACTACTATATATCCGCGATCCAATTATACGAGACAGTCAACTTCACAAAGCACCACTTTTCAATTATATTATTTTGAAAATCAAATCAAGTTTTATTATTGAAAAACGACGAGCGTGATGATTTTAGTTATGGAAAATAATTCCTAACTAAACAGATTAAGAAAAATTCAATCACAGAACAGTCACAGAACAATAGCAGAATAAAAAATTTGTACAAGCAAGCCGCTGCCCCTGCAGAAGATTTTTACACACAATTTCTATATTTTTTCTTTGCAGCAAAGCACCTGTAGAGTTTAGAAAATATTACAGCGGTGTATGGCAATCTGTCCAGAAAAATTGAGCAGTATTAATGATTGAAATCCATTATTTGCAAATCCGTTGACCTTTGAATCCTTGTTCGTTGCTTGAATTCCTTCCTTCCTTTGGCCTTTGATTTAAATTTCACCTCTTCTTCTTCTTCTTTTTTTTTGAGAGAGAGAGAGAAAGGTAGCAAAATCAACAAAAGAAATAAAAGAGAGAAAAGAAAAAAAAATTATGAAGGAGAGAGCTGGAAAGAAATAAATGAAATAATGGAAAGAGAGATTGTAGGAGGTGAATGAGAAATGCAATTGGAAAGAAATAAATAAAAAGAAAAGAATGCAGTTTTTTTATTATTATTTTTTTGAAAATTTGAACAAGAAGAAAGGGAAAGAAATGAATGAGAAAAGAAAAACAAAAAAGGGGAAAAAATGAAAAAAAGGAAGGAAATAAGGAAAAAAAAAACAAGGTTTTTTGAGTAGAGAGGAAGGGTAGAAGGAATGGAGGAAAGAAATAAAAGCAGACAAAAACAAGAAAGAAATCAACGTAGACAGAGAAGAAAATGTAAAAGTTTTTTTTTTCCAGAAAATTGTAGACAAAAGATGGAAACAAATAAAAAGAAATGGAAAGAGAAAAGAAAAATGTGAAAATCAACAAGGTGGTAGAAAGATGGAAAGAAAGATTAGAGGAAGTGAGAGAGAGAGTTGTAACTAGAAAGCAATCGATTAAAAAATGCAAGTTTTTTTTTTTTTGGTTATTGTTGTAAAAGAATGGAAACCAGTGTATTGACAATTGGAAAGAAGTAAAAGGAAGGAATAAATGGAAACCAATTAAAGAAAATTTGGCAAATTAAATGTACAACAATAATGAACAATAAAAATAAAGTAAAAATTGGAAAGAAGGAATAGATGAAGAGGGAAAGAAAAAAAAGAAATATAAAAGGAAAAACAAAAATGAAAAGGAAAAAAAAATCAAGAGAATTTGGCAAGTTCTATTTTTTTATTTATTATTATTTGTCTAAAGTAGGACTGAATTTGCAAGAGGGAAACAAATAAATGAAAGAAAGGGGAAAGGGGAAAGAGGTTGAAAACAGGAAAGAAACAAAAGAAAAATGGCAAGTTTTTTTTTTTGAACTTGTAAAAGAAGAATGAGAAGTAATTGTATTGAAAATTGGAAAGGAGGAATAAAGAGGAAAGAAATCAAAAGTGGATTTTTTTTTTGAAAAGAAAGGAAATTTGTAAGAGAAGAAAAGAAATCAAATGTATTGAGAACAAGAAGGACAAAAGAAGAAAGGAAAAAAAAATTAAACGAGGAATCTTTTTTTTTTTTTTTTGAAATTTGTAAAAATAAAAAGAATGTAGATGATTGGAAAGATGGAAAGAATAAAGGAAAATTGAAAGTTGTTTTTTTTTTTTTTTGAGAGTTGTACAGAAGAAGAAAAAAATGTACAAGGAAAGGAAAGAAATAGATGGGAGAAGGGGAAACAAACTAAACAAAAATTGGCATGATTTTTTTTCTTGATTTAGATGATTACAGTATATAATACCAAATCAATCAGTCAAGATTTTTTTTCCTATATCTATACACAAGAAAACAAATAAAAACTTTTTTTATTTGGCAATTTTTTTTTATTAAAAAAAAATGTATTGAAAACAGAGAAGGGGATAGAGAAAGGAGAAATAGATGAGAGAGAATAAAGAAAGAATTTAAACAGAATTTGAAAAGATTTTTTTTGTTTGTTTTTTAGGGAAAGAAATCAAATTGTAAAAAGAAGGTCAGGAGGGAAAGAAATTTGACAATTAAGGTAGAGGAAAGATAGAAAGAAATTTGAGAAAAAATGGTAATTTTTTTCTCTTGCTTAATGGATGATAACACCAATAGAATTGATATACCAAATCATTAATCAAGATTTTATATATATACACAGAAGAAAATAAAATAAAAAATAAAATAAAAGCTAACACGAATCAAAAATTAAATAAATAATAAAATTTAATCGTTACCTCCCCGGCAACGGCGCCAAAAACTTGATCGACGCTAGTCTATGAATTAGAAAAGCACGACATTTGTAATAAATTCTGCAAGCATACAGGTGTGTAGCATACAGGTCGAACACAGGGAGGAAAGTTAAATTCTATTATTTATATGTTTCGTGGGCGTGTTAGACGAACTTTGGAGGTTGATTTTGAAAATAAAACAAAACAAAATTAAAACTGTGATTTGATTCAGAACAGATCTAACTGAACCGACGATCAGATCGCAATTTCAATTGAAAAGAAATAAAACTATGAATTAGATTTGAATCTAATCAAATCCAATTTGACCTAAGAAAATAATAAAAGCAGAATTGAAATTGCAGAAATTGAAATAACAAACAAGAATTAAAATTAGGATTTCCGCTGAATCTAATCAGACGGTAAATCACTAATGCAAATAAGTGCAAACCCTAACCCTAACCCTAACCCTAACCCTAATCGTATAGACAACACTAGTTGCTAAGAAAACAAAAAAAATGCAGAAAATAAAAGAGAAAGAAGAACTTTTATTAGAACAATGGAATAAGAGATGAGATATAGGATGGTGGCTACAAGGTTATTACAAGGGTATATATAGGGTAGATAGCCAAACCCTAACCCTAACCCTAATGGTAAATGGGCCTGGTCATTACACCACTAATTTGTTTACAATGAGAAACATAAATGGGCCTTAGATAAATAAAGCAAATTTGGGCCTTTTCTCTTTTTCCTCTTGCTTCCTTGATATTTCTTCATTGATTTGTGATGTTCAAAGCCTTTCTATCACTCCTTTTCTTGTCCAACAGCAACTAGATATGATATCTTCATCTACAATTCTTCAAAATGCAAATGCACAGCAAATTGAACTCTATTTCTCTACATTTCTGGTTGCATGCGGGTTGGGTTGGACTATCTGTAAAAATAACAAAACAATACCCAAGTAATATTTATTTATATACAAAAGATAAGAAATAAGAGCATAAAATAAACACATTTCTATGTCAATCAAATTCCTTTATAATTTATAACGATTTACTTATATTTAAAAAAAAAATCATTAAAAATCGAATATCGATTTAATCGGGATTTGAAATATCAAGTTAGAAATTCATATAGGAATATTGTGGAGCTGTATGATATCACTTGTGAATATATAAGATAATATTTATTTATAAATATTTAATTTAATTGTTTTTAAATATTTTTTATATATTTAAAAGGGTTATTTAGAGCTTTAAAAATAGCCAGTTTTGCAAACGACCTCAGAATTTGACGAAACTAATTTTGTTGGATTGGCAATATTAAATTATTGCTGGATTTCAGTTTTCGTGATTTTTGAAGTCAGTATGTGGCCATATGGGATTTTAATGTGAAAAACAGTCGATCTTTTGACGATAAAAAATACGCTATGTGAGCAAACGGAGTCAGAATTCGACGAAACCAGTTTCGTTGGGACCGTAATGTCGAACAATAGCTGCATGTCCATTTTCGTGATTTTTGGGTATCGTATGTGGCCACAGGAATTTTTAAGGACAAGTACAAACAGCGTTGGATTAAAATTGAATATAATATTTGAATATAAAAATATTAAAAATATCCTATATAATACCCTTAAAAATCTAAACCTAATTTCATTCTCAAACCAATGCGCCGTTGATTTCTTTCCCCTAATAAATTATTTTCGATCTTCACAAATTCAAAACAAAACCAAAGAAAATCCTAAAATCTAAATATATGTGATTCGAGTTTACGGATGATGAGGTCTTCAAGAGGGGATGGGTTTCAGCTTGTTCGACTTCACTTGTCGTCGCTGAATATTTTACAGTGAGGGCTAGGGCTTAGCAAATCTCGGAATCGAAGCATTTATTGATGAAATCGATGTTAGATTTGGTTTTAGGATCGAAAATAGCAGCTAGTTGGATTTTTGGGGATTTAATCGAAATAAAATGTGTCGATGATTTTATTGGGATGACGGGTTTGAGCGGAGGACGCGATGGAGAGCAGGGCGTCGGGTCTGGCAAAGTTGTGATGGGTAGGTGAAGCTCAAGAAGGGGAGTTCGAAGACGGTCTCGGTTTGGCAAACAGGGTCCGGTGGTGTTTGTTCGTGGATGTGTACTGTTCGTCATTTAGGGTTGTTGACGACGGCTGAGAGAGGAGATCGAGTAGAAGCAAACGGTGATGGGAGGAAGGAGTTCAGGAAGGAAAGCATTGTGGTGAAATCATTTAGGAGATTGATGAACGAATGGATGAGATAAGGGAAGGTGAAGATTTGTTAATGGCAAAAGTGAAGGTTCGGGTTCGTATATGGGATACCGGGAGAAGAAGAAAGTGCGGCCCAAATTACATAAGTTAACTAAGGTTATCATGGTAATTAATTAACTATGGTAATTAATTAACTACTTAATGATGTTTAAAATTGATTTAAACTTGTAAAAACCATATCTTGTGCATACATGAACAAAATCTGATGAAACCAGATCCGTTGGGATCGTATGGACGAGTGCTATAGCCTGGAACTGACTAGGAGCGAATCGAAGCTCGTTACAATTTATTGCAAAATAAATTGTTCGTCTGAATCAACAGACGCAAATCGTTATTTAACGATTAACGCAAAAGTGAGTAAAATTCACCAACTCTAAAAAATTATATTTTTATAACGTATTCTTAGAACTGATAATTATCTGTTGATTACTGTGTGTTAACTATTTGGTTGAATTTCTTGTGTATTGGTTAAAATTATATATAACGATATATATATATATAAATCGTTAATCAAATGTTGATTCTGTTTAGCAGAATATTTCATATTGAAATGAAATCGATGTTAATTATATTGTTTAACATCAGTGATGCAGGGAAACAGGTTGGAGGAATCAAACTGGATTCCTCAACATTTATTTTACTGTTTTCATATATTGTAATTTATGATGTGATATAAAATTTGTTGATGATGTGTGTTTCAATGATATCGATCATTGTGATTTGGTATTTTAAATACCCTAAGAAATACTGGCATGTTAAAAAGGGATTTTCAAAGTTTATTTTGAAAATAAATAAATTATATAAAATCAATGGATTTTATATAGAAAAGGAGAAAGGGATTTTATAAAAGAAAACAGTTATAGAAATCAAAAGGGTTTTGAAAAGGAAATATTTATTGAAAATAAATATGATAAAGATAAAAGGAAATTTATTTATAAAATCAAAGGATTTTATAAAAAGGATATTTGCTTATAAAATGAATTAGAAAAGATAAAAGGGAATTATTTATAAAATCAAAGGATTTTATAAAGAGGAATATTTATTTGAGATAATAAATAGAAGTATAAAGGGATTATTTATTTGGGAAGTAAATAAGAGTAATAAAGGAAAATATTTGTGAAACAAATAGAAAAGGAAAATATTTATTTGTTAAATAAAATAGAAAGAGAAATATTTGTAAAACATTTACAAATAAAATAGAAAGAGAAATTTGTAAAACATTTACAAATAAAATAGAAAGAGAAATATTTGTAAAACATTTACAAATAAAATAGAAAGGGGAATATTTGTAAAACATTTACAAATAGAATTGGAAAGGAATATTTATTTGGAAAATAAATAGGATTATAAAAGAAAATATTTGGAAAATGAATAGAATATGGAAATCTATTTTTAACAGATAAATGGAAAAGATTTATTAAAAGTGGAATTAAATAGAAATCTGTTTTAATAGATAATTTAGAAAGAATAATTTATAAATAAATTTATAAATTAAGTAAAATATTTATCATTGGATAAATAGAATATATAAGTCAGGACTTATATAGAGAAGTAAGAATCGATTTCAACATCGATATTTGAAAATGAATATGAACGAAGAGTTAACCAGTTAGAGTTAATCGATTAGAATTAGAATTAATTGATTAGAATTAGAGTTCATTGAACATAGTTAGTCGAGTTAGTCGAGTCGATTTAGTCGAGTCGAGTTAGTCGAGTCGAGTTAATCGAATCGAGTTAGTCGAATATGGCTAGTCGAGTCGAGTTAGTCAAGTCGAGTTAGTCGAGTTGAGTTAAATAGGTCGAGTTAATTAAGTTAAGTTATTCAAACTAAGTTAATCAAACCGAGTTAATCCAGATGAGTTAATCCAAAGGTTTATCAATTTTAGTTAATCGAAAGAGATAATCGAAAATTAGTTACTCGAAGAGAGATAATCGAATATTAGTTTATTTGAAAGGAGTTTATCGATTTTAGTTAATTGAAAGAGATAATAGAATTTTAGTTATTCGAAGAGAGATAATCGAATATATTTTTATTCGAAAGGAGTTTATCGATTTTAGTTAATCGAAAGAGATAATCGAATACTAGTTATTCAAAGAGAGATAATTGAATTAGAGTTAATCGAAAAAGGTGTTGATCGAATATAAGTTATTCGAAGAGTGTTAATCGAATATGAGTTATTCGAGGAGAGCTAATCGATTAGAGTTAATCGAGTTAGAGTTAATCGAAAAAGGAGTTATCGAATATAGTTTATTCGAAAGGAGTTATCGAATATAGTTTATTTGAAAGAAGTTATTGAATATAGTGTATTCGAAAGGAGTTTATCGAATTTAGTTATTCGAGAGAGTTAATCGAATAAGTTATTCAAAGTGAGTTAATCGAATATTAGTTATTTGAAGAGAGTTAATTGTCGAATTCGATTATATCGAATTCGGGAAAGTACTTATACTTTCCGGCTTTTAAATCAAGATTTATTTATAAAATAGGTGTTTATTTAGTTATTCACATTAAAGAATAAAAGTTATAATTGAAGTTAGATATTTCGAAAGTAGGGAATATAACGTTATCGTTATAACCAATGTTTTCAATAAAGAAATGGATACGTAAATAGAATCCGAGAGTTACGTAAGGAAGTTTGTTAAAAGTTTAAAGGATAAACTTTGTCTATTCCGAAGTTAAAACGTTGTTCAGTTAAGGTCTGAGAGGTAATTATAGCCCAACTTGATTGGCTTCCTTCTTAACTAAGGAATGGCTGAGGTTTGATAGTAAAGGATGGTTAAGTGAATCTAGTAAATGAGTGTAATGGTTTGAGTTGGCATGGCGATGTTTGATTTAAACATCAGTTTAAATCCAGTGAAGGAGTTTTGGAAATGTTGTCTAAATAAGAATCAGAAATGTTTTCTGATGATAGAAAATAAGAATTTAGAATATATGGAAACAGGAGATGAGTAAACTAACGAACTAAAAAGATAAAAAGATGAATGTTGATTGATCGATAGAATTTCCATTTGGAAATAATATCATTGTTTGCACACGTGTTTTTCTTTGATAGTTAACACACCAACTATCGAAGTTTTTGACCATTTTAACGTTGTTAATATGGAGAGACCGGTTGGGTTATCATCCGAAGAACCACTCCGTATTGGCATAAGTGTTGCGAATCATATATGCCAAAGATAATTGAAGACGGAGTTAAGTGCAAGGGCTGTTGTATAAATCTTAGGAAAAGATTTCCTAAGATGGATGTACTGAATAGTGCCTTCGGCTTGTCCAGTCCCAGGGCAACTTGTATTGACGAATGTCTAATAGAGTATATCTAAAGGATCGCATAAGTTGATCTCTTCAAACGTAGTTATGTTTGGTTGTGGAGGAATTCGTTTCTCTTAACTGTATACCCGTGGTATTTTTGGGGAAATCAATATGTGATTTGGCGGGTATGACGATGTGGTATTCCAAGTAAACGAAGATATGATATGTAAAAGATAAGCATAGCTTCTAGCCTTACATCCGAAAATGACAAAAGTCGGGCAGGCAGCATGGCTATGTAGGTCGCACCTGTTAGGGTGTATAATCACCTGATCTAGAGTTTCATTTACTTCTAAAAATTTATTGTCGATGCTGTCCCATTCGGGAAACGGTTGCTGATCCCAACCGTTGGTGATATACATTCGATACACTCAAGCGAAATGAGTGGTCGGCCATGTGTGGTCGGGTTGCAAGATGTTCTTATTGAACCAAGTGTGTTCCTCTCTAGAGGTACACTAGCGAAAGATGGCTCCATACCTTGTAATAGTTGGAAATCCATTATCCAATAAGCGCTCGCGGTTTCGATTGTATACTATATATGTAGAACGTGAGATGAAAGCGTTTCTGCTAGATGATTATTATATTGTGGTTGATAGACACTATTATAATATCAATGAGTTTTGATATAAAGATTATTTTGGATTCTCATAAGGGAAAAAACCGTTCCATTATACGGCGTGGTCTTATGAGATATCGTTTAATGGTTTAAACTGTTTTAAATTGTTTTACTCATACCAGTCCCATGACCGACTCAGAGTTTATTTTGTTTTGTTTTCCCTAAACTCTTGGGTGCCCAATTTTATACAGGAAGTTAAGTAGTCGGGATTTTACAGATATACTTGGAGAGCTTGGAGCAGGAGGCTTCAGGATTATATAGCTATAGTTATTTCCACTGTGTTGTAAGTGTTGTACTCTGATAATGTTACTGTATACATATACTGATTTATTTCAAGGATATGTTATCTATTATATGTTGTTCGTTTCGCTGTGAGATTCGTGTTACTCTGATGTTGTATCTGCTTCTTCTTCTATTCTAAGTTTCTATCTTATCTATTCTCACCCTCTAATTTCTTTCATGGACTATCTGGTGTTTTCGATGCTTGAATAGTCGACATAGTGTTGTATGCCGATATCCAGGATCGCAAATTCTCCGGGTCATAGTTTTATCAGAGCAAAGGTTAAGTAATTACCTTGCTCTGTGGCGTGACTCAGTAGAGATGGGGTTAGTAATACCCTTGATTGAGTTGAGTGTACATATGCGAGTGAAATTATTTGTTATTCAATATAAAATTGTTTTATATTATGGTGATTTATTGGTTGAGTTGTTTATGGGTTCTGATCGATCAGTTTGATTCACTGTATCGGTGGGAGTTTCTAAACACTTGAATACGATGGGTCGACATGATATGTTTGAAAAGAGGGTAAATGAGAATAATTTTACCCAAAGTATATTTTGGTATAGAGAAAATATATATAGGAATTATATATATTGGATATATTGGTTGTTATTATAATCGAGTAAGATTATAAATAAAATGGTTATGTATATAACCAAATAAAATTCGTACAAGTATTACAAAATGAATTAAATCTGAAATTAAATTAGAATTGAAATTAAAACTCTGGAAATTTGAATAAGTGTTTGTAAATGAATTTGAATTGAATATATGAGAATTTTAAAATCCTGGGAGATTTTAAATTGTTTACAAGCAGTATGAATGGTATTTTGAAATGAATTTCAAAATGGAAGTGTTTAAATATTGTTTTGAAAGTAATATAGTATTGAACTCACTTTGATAGCTGGGAAATAACTCTAATGATGCTGGCCACATCCCTAATGTTCATTTTCAAGTTCTAAGTGACGGATTACTACCAAAGGTATTCATTTTGAATTGTTTTGAGAAAAACAAGTTGTTTTGAATCCTGAAAAGGAAAGCTTGATTTTTGAGAAAAGCAAAGCTGTTTGAACTCCCAAGAAAACATTGTTTGAAATAAAACCAAATTAAATAGAAATGGTGGAAGTAATTTGGAACTGGGTTAAAGCCAGTGAAGTGGAAACTGAATTAAAAATAGAACGATACTGAGTAAGATTGGATTTTGAATATAATTTTACTCAGGTAAGTAAATGGATTGATTTTTGAATAAAAAAATCAGATTTGAGTTATGAGATAAACGTAACTGATTAGAGGGAATTAATTAGTTAATGAAATATGGAATGATAACTTAACTTGGTTAAGTATATTGAATTGGTAAGTTAAGAGTTGAAATCAAGAATGGATCTTGAGTTTCAAATGGATTTGGTTTGGGGTATAAACAGATGATTTGGTTTAAGAATGAATTGATTTGGGATCAAGTTGGAAATGTATCGGTATATGCTGAGTTGGTAGCAAGTGAAAATGATATAATGATATGTCGACAAAAAGGTACAAGTTTATATTTCATATGAGTTGGTGATTTATGAGCCTGATTGGCAAGTCGCTTGGCTTTTGATTTTCTTTTGGGTTGGAGAAGGCCTAGAGAGGCGAGTTGTGGTTGTACCGATTGAGCTGTACAAAGGAGGTGCTGGCGAAATTTTTCGAAAAGTTAAGGCGTTAGAAAATTTTCAAGATTTTTGAAAATTTTCGTTGATAAGAATCAATTAATATTTTAATTGAAGTTTATTGGTTCAATGAAATTGAAATTAAGAAGTAAACAAATAAATTGTAACCCAGTTAATAGGGTTTGTTTCCTACCTTAGCAATTTCGAGGACGAAATTATTTTAAGTGGGGAAGAATGTAACGTCCCGTATTTTTACGGTCGAATAATTAATTTATTTAATTATTTAAAATATGGTTTGGTAATTTAAAATGGTTTAAATTAAATAACTTTGAATATTTAATTAAAATAATAATTAAATAATATATTTAATTCTGAAATAATCAGAATTAGTGGAATTCACAATATAATGTGAACTAGACAATTTATAATATATAACTCGGTTTAGAGTTGAATTATATTAACGAATATATTATATAAACGACAGTTGAATGTATTAATTATATTATAAATATAATCGAGCTCGAAATGGCGAGGCAGTTCGTAATTTGGCGATTCGAACTTTAAACGAATATATAGAAGCCGTTTTAAATTGGATTTCTGTGAAACAAGAAACGTTCAGAGCTGGTGAAGTATATTTTAAGAGAAAAAAAAAGATTTCATCGTTTAGATTTTGATTTATGTCCAAATCAAATTTTAGAAAAGTCGCTGTGGAATTCCTTCATAATTTATAACGATTTATTTATATTTAAAAAAAAGAATTTCATTATAAATCGAATATCGATTTAATTGGGATTTGAAATATCGAGTTAGAAATTCATATAGGAATATTTTGGAGCTATATGATATCGTATGTGAATATATATGTTAGCCTACTTTGTGAAGTTAGGCAACACAAAGTCGAGAAACCAAACATTGAAGGGTATTTTTAATTATAAGGCTTCGGTTCGGGTTGAAGGAAAACACTACAGTTCAGATTGATAGCTGCAGTTGTTCGGATCGGATAGGGTCCTCTGTTCGGACCAGGTTAGAGCAGCATATTGGTTCGGATTGGATAGAGTTCTTTGTTCGGATCGGTGATCTCTTACTGGATAGATTGGTAAGGCATATCCAATCGGATCGGAAGGCAATTAAATCTCGAATGGATCGGAAAGCCATCTGCTTGCCACAGCACTGGAGCGGAGCGGAATAGGTTAGAGAAGGAGAGACACCCAAACCAATCCGGTTCGGATCGGGTATCCCGATCCGAACCCCTTACCTGCATATCTCCGACCCGCACCCATGATCCATATTATTCTCCTGTAAAATCGCCTGGAGAACCGGACCGGCTATGACTAATTCCTACCCCTAACGTCCTTCCTTTTGATGTGTTGTCAACCTGATAGTTCATCCGAACCCGAAGAGAATGCGATGGATGACACGTGGCCCGACCCGGATCAAGTCTCAAGCAAATTCACACCTATAAATCCCCCATCTGGAGACAAAGAGAAGGATCTTTTTTCAGCACTAAAAGAATTCAATCACCTTCAACATCCGAACTCCATTACTCCCGGAAAATCCAAATCATCTTTTATTTCTTGTTTTAGTCAATTGAGTGAACAAAAGTGAGTTGTGAGTGAATCTAACATTGTATTTGCAACTGAATTATTGAATATAGTAAAGAATAAGTGGACGTAGGCATTCTTTCGCCGAACCACTATAAATTTTGTGTGTTCATTTTTATTTCTATCTCGTTTTATCTTGTTTCAAATCAATTTGGGTGTTAGAACCACTTTTGGGTCTAACATTTTGGTGCTTTCATTGAGAGCCCTCATCTAAATTCTTTATTTTCCGGGATCTCTTTCTACTTTTTGGACCGTTGAGTTCAAAGAAGTGAATCCTTAAGTTTCTCCGCTTTCTTACATTCGTTGAAGTAATTGTCAAAGACTCATGGCCAAAGGAAAAGGCAAGGAAGTTCAGTCTGTTCAAGGAAATGGAGCTGGCGAAGATCAGCAACATGCTGTTGTAACAAGGTCTCGGGGGCAGAGTTCAGCAGCAGGAAGAATCAATGCAGGAAATCCGAACCGACAGCAAGGGGAGAGCTCCGATCCGATCCGGGTAGGAGACTCTGAAACAGTGCACTCCCCCAATCTGAACCGACCCGAGTTGCTCGCTGCACACCGATCCGACCAGGCACCCCAGCTCCGATCCGACCCGGCTTCCTACCTCCGATCCGACCCGATGCTTGGTGAAGCTGGAACATCTACTCGAGTCCCCACGAATGCTCCAATTCCAGCTGCCAGGGTTGGTGATCAGGTCAATTCATCTGCGCCCATCACTCAAGGAGATTTCTCGCGCTTGCTTGATATGCTTGAGAGCACGAGGGAAGCTATGAGAGTTCATGAGCGCACTAATCTCATGATGCAGGAAAATATGAGGCTCATGAGTCGGGAGATTAATGAACTCCGTCGGCAAAGGACTCCATCACTAGTTCTTCACACACCAGTAGATCAATCTTCATCTTCCGAGGAAGAGAGGCCCCATGAACGGAGGCCACTCGAACGACCTCAGAATGTGGAGCAGCTAACATTTGGATCTTTGGGATCTCGCGAGGATATCGCACGAGCATTAGGAAACGATGACCCCACTCGGGGGCAAAGACTCCAGTCCCCTCTTCCCGAGATCGACCGGGAGCGCAGGGAAAGGAATCGAGCAGAGGCAGCTCAAAGAAGAAGGGCATCTCCTGAGAAAGAGCCCAGAAGGAACTCGGATACTAGGGCCAGGGAACCTGAGCAGCCCCTAACTAGTGCTGATGTACAGGCAATGGTTCGCCGAATTATGTCCGAGAGCCGGAATTATACAAATGAAGACTATGGCATTGAGCGAAGCCATACTCCGTTCACTGATGATATCCTCGACTTCCAGTTTCCCCGACGCTTTAACTTGCCACAGATGGACAAATATAACGGAAGGACTGATCCAGGACAGCATTTGATGCGGTATTCGTGGCTCATGAATGCCGCTGCTGCCCCTGATGAAGTGAAGTGCAAAGCATTTCCAATCTACCTAGAAGATGTGGCATTATTCTGGTTTACCCGACTTCCTCCTCGTTCAATTTCTAATTACAAAGAACTAAGCGAGCGTTTCATGAACCAGTTCCGACTACATGCCCGAAAGTCCAAGAGTGTTATTGAATTGTCGAGAATCAAACAGGCACCGGGAGAGTCTTTAAGGGCATATCTAGATCGTTTTAACCAAGCCGTAACTGAGGTCAGTGACCCTCACGAGCCCACTATTCTGATGGCATTAAAGGAAGGAGTCGATCCTGAATCCGAGTTTGGAGACTACCTTTCTGGGAAAACACCCCCCACAAGGGCGATATTCTACGAAAAAGCCGATATTTATCTAAGACGAGAGGAAGCCAGGGCAAACCGAAAGAGAAAGTCTGAGACAGCTTCAAAGGAGAATGTGCAGAGTAATATTGCCGTGAAGCAGTCTGGGGAAAGTTCTGGCAAAGTTGAAGTAAATGTAGGAAACAAGGGTGGAAACAGCAATACTGGAAATGGGGGAAACAACAATAACCGTAATTCGAACGGTAACAAAAGAAAAAGAAATAGGGGAAGTGACCCTAACAAAAGGCCCCGATTCCAGAATTACGAGAACTATACACCATTGAATGACACCCTGGAAAATATTTACCTGGATACGTACAATGTGTTGCAGTACAAAAGACCGCCACCTCGTGATTCGACCGAGAAAGAAATGGCGACAGGGAAATTTTGCTTGTTTCACGGAACACATGGACATTCGACCAATGAATGTCGGCATTTGAGGGATGTAATTGAAAAGCTGCTGCGTGAAGGAAAGTTGGATGAGTACAAAGTTGCCCCGAGGGACAGGGGGCAAGGAGAGCAGGCTCCAAAACAGATCCTACCTGCTCCTAAGCCTACCGCGCAGCAGAAAGGTAAAGGGATTGTCATCAACTCCATAGTAGGCGGACCTCACCCGGCAATCCGAAGTTTTAGGTCCATGGACCAATATGTGAATGCTGCCAAGCATCTAGATGTGAATGAAGGTGACGATTTGGAAGATGTCACCCCCATAAAACAACAAAAAACCATGTTCGATGACGTGGTATTTCGCAGCCGAGACAACACGGGGATACAATCTCCCACCAATGATCCGTTGGTTATTACTACCACCATTGGGCCGGCCTTGGTCCATAAGGTATTAGTAGACAACGGAAGTTCCGTTAATATTTTGTTCAAAAAGTCATTTGATCAGATGAAGCTCGAGCCCGAGGATCTGAAACCTTGCGAAGGATGGATTAGAGGCTTCAACGGAGCGACGACAGCTCCCATGGGATATATAGAGTTGCCCGTGACCCTAGGGCAAGGAGAACGTAGAAGAGTGCGAATGCTTCAGTTCGTAGTATTGGACGTATATTCGCCATATAACGCATTTTTAGGGAGACCTGCCCTCGCTGAATTTAGAGTTTGTATCGCCCCTTGGTGCTTGTTACTAAAGTTCCCAACCGAAGCCGGGACTGGAGTAATAAGAGGGGATCAGGTTTCTGGACGGGCCTGCTATGTGGCCGAACTGAAGATGTTGATGAAAGGAGTTAATGCTGAGAGTAAGGATGCCTCGTCTCCCTCAAAGGGGGACTCGGCATAGCAATTAGAGAGATTGAACCCAAGGGAGTTGCCCAAAGGAACGCCTGAAGACCTGGATCCTAGAAAAGACGAGGAACCAGAGGCTAGGAATGCAACTCCTAATGAAGCGACAGTGGAAATTCCTGTTGATAAAGCTGATCCGACGAAAGTTTTGAAGATTGGTTCCCAATTGGATCCACGTCGTGCTGAAGAACTGACGGACTTCTTGAAGGCAAACTTAGATGTGTTCGCCTGGACCCATGCTGACATGTGTGGGATATCACCTTCCATTATCAGTCACAAATTGAATGTAAATCCGAAGCATCCGCCTGTGAAGCAAAAGAGACGCATGCTGGGCCCAGAGAGGTCGGCTGCTCTCAAAGAGGAAGTAGAGAAATTGAAGCAAAATGGATTTATTCGAGATTCGACTTATCCCGACTGGATATCGAATCCCGTCTTGGTAAAGAAGCCAAACAGAAAGTGGCGAACTTGTATTGACTTTTCAGATTTAAATAAGGCTTGCCCAAAAGATAGTTTCCCACTTCCCAGGATTGACCAGCTTGTAGACTCGACAGCAGGTCATGAACTTCTCTCTTTCATGGATGCATACTCTGGATACAACCAAATTCCTATGCATGTACCAGACCAAGAGCATACGAGTTTCATTACGAATTTGGGGCTATATTGTTATGTTGTAATGCCATTTGGATTAAAAAACGCTGGAGCTACTTATCAGCGCTTGGTAAATAGAATGTTTTATGATCAAATAGGAAAAACTATGGAAGTTTATGTGGATGATATGCTTGTTAAATCAAAGCAGTCTTCCAGTCATACGCAAGACTTAGCGGAAATGTTTGGTATCTTGCGAAAGTACCGTATGAAATTGAATCCTTTAAAATGTTCATTTGGAGTGGCGTCGGGAAAGTTCCTCGGCTTCATTGTGAGTTCCCGAGGAATTGAGATCAACCCTAGCCAGATAGCAGCGATTAGAAACATCAAAGAACCAAGGAGAATTAAAGACGTCCAAAGTCTGGCAGGGAAGGTAGCGGCGCTGAGTAGATTCATCTCCAAAGCCACCGATAAATGTGTTCCGTTTTTTGATTTAATAAAAAGGGGAAAGAAGAACTTCCAATGGACTCCCGATTGTGTTGAGGCCTTTCAAAATCTGTTAGAACTACTAGAGAAACCGCCAATCTTATCAAAGCCCGTAGATCACGAAGAATTATTTGTTTATCTAGCAGTCTCGGCTCACGCTGTCAGCACAGCCCTGGTTCGAGAAGAAGACAAAGTACAAAGGCCAGTATACTATGTGAGTAAGAAATTAGCAGCGGCAGAGCGCAACTACCCAAAGATTGAGAAACTTGCTTACAGCCTCCTGATTGCATCCCGAAAACTTCGTCACTACTTCCAAGCCCATCCAATAACCATATACACCGATCAGCCGTTAAGACAGGTGTTGCAGAGACCCGAAGCATCGGGAAAGTTGATTAAATGGAACATAGAACTAAGCCAGTTTGATTTGAATTTTCAACCACGAAAATCAATCAGGGGGCAGGCTCTAGCAGACTTTATTGCGGAGTTCACCGTTCCAGAGGAGGAAATAATCAATGACCGAGTGGTCAAATCCGAGGATAAGCTAGAGATGAATCCGTGGAAATTATATACAGATGGAGCTAAAAATGACCGAAGGTCCGGAGCTGGAATTGTCTTAGTCACTCCCGAGGGACGGTCGTTATATTACGCCCTGCGATTAGAATTTTCAGCAACTAACAATGATACTGAGTATGAAGCCCTGATTGCCGGGCTGAAACTTGCTAAAGACCTCGGAGTAAAAATGATGGACGTATTTTGTGACTCTAAGATTGTTGTTTGTCAAGTGCGAGAGGAATTCGCGGCTCGAGGACCTCGACTTATTGCCTATCTCAGGAAAGTGAAAGAGCTATTGAATAGCTTAGAGCGGTACAACATAACGCATATTCCCAGAGTTGAAAACCAGAAAGCAGATAGACTGGCAAAACTAGCTAGTTCTGACAATCCAGAAGGGGCTGAGGTAATTCCAATTGAAACGTTGGAGTCACCAAGCTTTGAGTCAATGGAAATTGAATTCGCTCTTGAAGCGGAACCAGAGAAGGAGTCATGGATGACTCCAATTAAGAATTTCCTTAAGAATGGGACACTCCCATCGAGGAAGAGTGAGAAAAGAGCTGTAGTTCGCAAAGCAACCAGATATGTTATGCAAGATGATACTCTCTACAGACAAGGATTTTCTATGCCCCTGTTACGATGTATCGCACACGACGACATCAAGCGTGTACTAAGAGAAGTGCACGAAGGTGAGTGTGGAGATCATACAGGAGGTCAAACTTTAGCAAAGAAAATATTACGGTATGGATACTTCTGGCCTACGATCAACAAAGATGCAGCTGATTATTCACGACGCTGCGATAAGTGCCAGAGATTCGCCAAAATCCCCAGGGCACCATCAACCCAGCTTAAATCGATGGTGAGTCCCTGGCCATTTGCCACATGGGGAATTGATATCATTGGAGTTTTACCGATTGCTAAAGGAGGAGCTAAGTATGCAATAGTAGCCGTGGATTATTTCACAAAGTGGGTGGAAGCTGAGCCCTTGACTAAGATCACCACAAGAAAGGTGATAAGTTTTGTGGTCAGAAATATTATATGCCGATTCGGAATCCCAAGGACGATTGTTACTGACAATGGGACCCAATTTGATAGCTCTGAATTCAGAAATTTTTGCCAGAAATATAAGATAGACAAACGATATACTGCAGTTGCCTATCCACAATCGAATGGGCAAGTAGAGGCAATAAACAAGGTAATAAAATCCATCCTCAAGAAGCGATTAGAGCGTGCAAAGGCAAAATGGGTTGATGAATTGCCCCTAGCTTTGTGGGCATACCGAACAACGTTTAAAACGGCTACCGGTCATACCCCTTTCTCTCTCTCTCCTTTGGCTCAGAAGCAGTAATTCCAGTTGAACTGGAAGTTCCTTCCCACAGGGTGACGTATTATGACCCGATGACGAATCGGGCACTTTTACTTGAGTCTCTTGATGAAATCGAAGAGAAAAGGGACGAAGCAGACTTGCGTGCAGCAAGACATCGGCGTCAGATGGCACGCTATTATGACAAAAAAGTTCGTCTCAGAACTTTTGAACCAGGAGATTTGGTGCTAAAGAGAGTTTTTCCATCCCTTCCTCACTTCGGCCCAAAATGGGAAGGACCCTTTGTCATCCAACGGAAACTTGAAAAAGGAACCTTCAAGTTAACGACCATAGATGGCGAAGAAGTTCCTCGAGCATGGAATGCCCAACACTTAATGCGATATTTGGATTAGAAATGCTATATTTTTTGTTATTTTTACTGTGGATTCTGTAACAAGACATGCTTTGCCTTGGGAAAATCTGATGATATGAATAAAGGACTATAAAGTGGACGTAGGCTACGACTTAGCTGAACCACTATAAAAATA
Source organism: Allium sativum (assembly GCA_030737875.1). NCBI lineage: Eukaryota > Viridiplantae > Streptophyta > Magnoliopsida > Asparagales > Amaryllidaceae > Allium > Allium sativum. The sequence continues at coordinate 102,627,665 of CM060909.1, forward strand.
TTGTGTGTTATTTACTTTTATGCATTTACATTCATTAGTTGTTCTGTTGTGATTATAAAATACAGGATAACTCAGAGCCTAAAAAAGGTTGAAAACAGTTTGGACATAAAAAGAAGCACAATGATTATTTGTGCAATAAGACGTAAAAGAATGAGAAAACGACATTCTAACTCTAACTCTCCAGAGAAAGAGAGAGAGTATAAAAGCGTCTCAGACTGAGCGCTGAAAAAGAAATTCTATTCTTAACTCTAACTCTCCAGAGAAAGAGAGAGAGTATAAAAGCGTCTCCGACTGAGCGCTGAGAAAGAGGTTCAACTCCGAACTCTAACTTTCCAGAGAGAAAGAGAGTATAAAGGCGTCTCCGACCGAGCGCCGAGAAAGAAATCTTTTCCCGTTGAACGACCGGGGAATAAACAAATAACTGAACTCGAACTCTAACTCTCAAGAGAATGAGAGAGAGTATAAAAGAAATGCCAGGAAAAACAACAGGTATTGATGACACAGGAAATGCTATCCCGTTAGAGAATCGGGAGCATTCAGATTGCATAGCTGAGCATTGAATAACTTATGGAAATTGACTGGGGACACATATACATACACATATCTCCCCTCTCCACAACTTTGTTTCATAACTATAGACATGCATTTTTACATAAGTGCAGAACTGCTAACAAATAAACATTGCAAAAAGTGAATTATTTTTATTTACAAATGAATGAATTTGTACAGGGAAATAACTAAAAAAGAAAGTGCGGAAGCTGCTGTTGTAGCAACACTTATTGGTTTACAAAGATGCTAAAAGGACACAGGGGAACCCACTATTTGGGTTTGGGATGAGCCTTCGATTTCTTGGCAGCTTTTTCCTCATCCTTTGCTTCCTTCTCGGCTTCAGTCAAGATTCGTTTTGATTTCTTTTTCCCTGAAGATGTAGTACTGGAGCCAGTAGACTTCTTCCCGGAGGGCGGGGCACTGGAATCAAGAGAAGATTTTTTAGCAAGTTCTTCGGTAATAGATCTAGTTGAGAGCTTAACAACTAACCTTGAACCTGCATCCACAACTGCGAGGGGTTTGAGGACCTCAGGGTCTAATTCTTCAGCTTTTAATTGCAAGCGCTTGTCTTGATCGGCCTTCATGGCCGCCAAGGTAACGTCATCGGCGCTTTTTGACTCCCCGGTTATTGTAACCTCCGGTTCCTCATCATTCCCCTCGTCTCCTCCGTCGTCTTTTAAAGCTGCAATCATTTCTTCATCATGGGGAGTAGTGACCTTAGTTGGCTCACTTCTTTCCCCCAGGTCTGTGGAAGCAGCCTTGTCTTCCACTTCTTTGACCCTATCAGCGGGCTTTGTCCCAGCGGTAGCTCCTTGGGCTACATCTGTCTTTGCGGATGATTCAACGCCTACAAAATGAGAAACATCGGTTATCAACTCAGGCGAAAGCAAAGGATTTCTCATCGAACGTTCAATCATGTAGCCAAAGGTAGTAGTAGCCTTGGCAAATTGAGGAGAAAAGATAGGGATACCTTCTGAAGACTTTTCAGCGGGGGTGACTACTACCTCTGGAGTTATTTCAGGAATGGGAGATAGCAAAGTTGTTCGGGGAATTCCCGGGTTTTCGGGATCATACCCTTCTACTTCGGGAGTTACAGGAGCAGAAGAAGAGGAACCAGCTTCAGGAATGATTTTCTGTTTAGACTTCCGCCTCTCTTCTTCCATGGCCTCAGCAATTAGACGGCGCCCTTCAGCTAGGCGCTCCAGTTCGTCGTCTCTCAAGTATTTCTCCATCAGCTTATCTTCATCGAGGGAATCGACCTTAAGTTCTTCTTTTTCCCACTCGACGATTTGATTCCACACTTGAACCAGAGTAGATGGATAGTCCTCGATCCAGGAAATGTTTCGACGACGAATAATGTGCGCGAAGAATTCAATCATTAGCTCGCCGAAGCCCTGAATATCAGCCTCCGCCTCTGATAGTTGTTTGCGGGTTTCCTCCGCAGATTTAATAGCGCATTCCACATTGCCCTCAGCCAGAGCAGCCCTGTTTTCCGCCTCCAACAATTTTGAAGCCAAGTCAGCGTTTTTCTTTTCTAACTCAGCACTCCTTTTCGCTAACTCGGCGTTTTTCTGCTCAAGCTCAGCATAAGCAAGGCGTGTCTTAGCAGCCTCTGATTTGGCCTCGTCAGCTTGCTTCTTCAACTCAGAACGCTCCTGAGTGTGGGACTCAAGTAAGTCATGATAACGCTTTTGCATGTCCTCAAATTGTTGTTTGAAATTAGAAGCGTTCTTTTGAGCGACAGCTAGTTGGGCTTGAGTGTCTTCTAGGTCCTTTCCTAAGGTTTTTAAGGCCTTAGCATCCTCCTCTGCAGTCTTTTGCATTGAGTCAGCATTTGTCATTAGAGTGCGGATGATTCTAGAAAGATTGCGGGAATACTTGAACATCTCGGTATATTGTTTTTCCACCAAATCAATTTTTGCCTTGGCCTCCTCTGCCCAATTAGAAGAAATAGGTTCAAGGGTAGGTAGAAAGGTCAGAGTCTCGAAGTAGTGCTCGGGAAATTGCTCCTTTAAATATGCCAGCCTTACTGCAGTTCCCGCATCTGGTGGAGGAGGAGCGAGGATTGTTAGTTCGGTGTCCCTTCCTGAAGAAGATTCTGTAGAACCCTTGTCTGTCCTAGGTCGTTTAGTAGCAGGGACTTTTTGCTTACTTCGAGACCCAGTTTCCTTTGGAGGAGTTTTCTCTCTACTCCGCTTTTCATGGGAGGAAGTGGAATCCTTGGATGGTGGTCTATCCTCCTCCCTACGACCTTGATAGCTCTTGTATTTCTCTTGTTCCGGTCGAACTGGTGAGCAGGAGCGTGAGGGTCGAGATCGATAGGGATCATAGGGTCTTCTTTCCTCCCTTCCACGGTCATCCCGGCGATCATACTCGACATCCTGAGGAGGATTGGACATGCTGCGACGAAGCTTTCTTATATCATAATAGGACCGAGACATTGTACCTGCACGATAAAATAAACGAAGTTTAGAATCAATGGGTTCATGGAGAAAGAAGTGCAATGAATGCTAATGCTGTGGTATAAAGTGCATCCTAAGTGGTGTGTGTGTCCCCCCAACCAACCCGAGTCTGAAGCTAGACTGGTGGGGGCAGGCTCTTTGGCCTTAGCAGGAGTAGTTTCTTCAGAAGAAGTGAAGACTAAAGGGTCCTTCCTGAAATCCTCTGAAGTATATATAGTCTCAGGTAAGGGGAGATCCCCCAAACCCTGAAATATGTGCTCGTCAGTGCTAGGAACATCCCCTTCGGAAGCGCGAAGTGGCGACTCTTGGGAAGACTTTGACTCTTCTGGAGAAGTAGTTTCCTCGGGGGCAATATACCCTTCATGATGTTTTTCGGCCAGATTAGCCAGTTCGTCATCTTGTGTGGAAGAGGGAGAAGGTGAAGTTTGAAGAGGAGCTGCAGGAATTCCCGAGCCTTCTCCTATCTCCGGAACTGTTTCCACTGGAGGAATGTATGCATAAGGGACCGTCCCATGACCGATGCTACAGAAAACGGATAGCAGCCCGTGAAAATGAAGATATTCATCTTTAAGGACCTCGTCGATAGTCAGGAATTTTTGGTCGCCATTAAGAAGACGGTGCATCTGATCAAAGAACACTTGGTCTGATATCTGTTTGGGATTGTCGACTGCAAACAAAAAGGAAAACAGGTCAGGGTGATGATTCAAGTGTATAGAGTCCGGGTTCAGAAAATCAACGCTTTACTTGATTTTGTCCATCTCCTGGCGCATCCAGACTGTTGCTTTATATAGAACCACTCTAGTCTGGAATCTCCAGCTTTACTGCTAAACGGCGTAGAGATTATCTTCCTTTTTGGGACTGATTCAAAGTAACAGAAAGATGGAGTTTCTCTAGTCCGATGTTTGAAATTATAGAAGAAATGAACATCATCGAACGTGAGCTCTACGCCTAGAATTTCACGATATGCTATGAATAAGGTATGCAGATAGGCATATGAATTGGGATGCAGCTGCATGGGGGCAATCCGCATTTGTCTTAAGAAATCAACGATGAAAGGCGAGAATGGAGGAATGGCGCCGACCATGCACATCAGTCGAGTGACCGTCATATATCCTTCCGGAGGGTTGTGGGGACGGTCAGAGCGTGAGGGCACTAGGGTGTCCCTTTTCATTATTCCATACTTCAAGCAAATTCGAACAAGTCGGTCGTTGTCGATTGTCGATTCTACAGAATCTGGAGGTGACTCCAATATAATGGCTGAGTCAAATTCATCGGGTGCTCGATTGTCACCAATCCCTCCTTCCTCCTCAAAGCCCAGGGAAACTTCGTTTTCTGAAGACATTTCGTCGCTTTCCCGATGACCAATTCCGTAATCCGGACCCTCACTGTCCCTTTCCGGATCGGACGAAGAAGATATATCCTCAAGAGTGGTTTTATTGGAAGTTTCCGGAGCTTCTTTCCTCTCAGCTAGACGAGAAGAACGTCTGGGCCTCATTGTCATGGAACTATTGAAGAAGCAATAGCACGGATTAGAGTAAATTATCCCGTGTCCCCCTTTTTGTGTATGTGTGTGAACTAAAGTGTGTGCAGCAAATGTGGGAAATACAAAATAAAAGTACAGCAATGTAAGACGAAGCTTTAAAGAGAAAGTGATAGTCAGAGTTGTTCTTAATTCTCGTTTATGTTCACAAGGCACTATCCTAACTGTCCGCGAAGCATATTCGTCTAGAGTAAGTGTTAGTTGAATTAGTTGGGTAGTCTTTATGTGCCAAGTTTGATACGTTCGGTTCGGTTCGGATATGCATATGATGGCTGGCTCAATACAAATACAGATAACAGTCGGTTCGGGTGCTTCATTAAGGCAAGGTCAGTTCAAGACAAGGAAAACAATGGGTTCGGAAGCAGGACTGATCTGATCGGATCGGATGACCTGATCCGAACCGAACCAGCACCACTTAACCGGTCCATTTATTTCAACCTCTTATCCCATTCACTTCTCCGACCCGAACCGACATTTTCTTTCCTCCCCGTCTTTCTAAAGTATGAAACCCGAACCGATCCCCTTTCCTTCTCCTTCCATTTTGCTCCTTCGTCTTCTACCCGAACCAGCTCCAATTTGTCATCACGCTCCTCATCTTCTTCCTCTTTCCCCCCTACTCGCAAACAAATCTGTTCTATCGTCAAAGCTATCGTTAAGGACAAATATTTGCCCTCTCCAGCTTCGCAACGCCTCGAAGTGATGGCGGATCCACCAGTAACGACGTGGAGTTCAAGTAAAGCCCCATGGCTAAACCATCCCAGTCAACCACGAATTGAAATCAAGTACAGTTACAACGAAGTTACTCGAGATTAAAAAGCTACCTATATGTTCGATTTGAGAAATCTACGAGGAATAGTTTCAGAATATTCGAGTTTCTGACGTTTTCAATACTAGGGTTGGGAGCGGCAGTAGAAAAGAAGAAGGAAGGAAGGAAGATAGTGGCGGATTTATATAAGGAGTCATATTGACTCCTCGTATTCCTATTCTTTCTCACCCGCTCGGACCGGAGTGAAGGCCCAATAGCACAACTCTGTCTGAAGGCCCAACGTCCAAGAACCAAACCCACGAAAGCGCTTCGGATCGGAATCCGAACCGAGCAAATTTCACACATTAGTTTAGCATCCGACTCGAATTAAGTTCAAACGAGAGACAAAAGAAGGGCATACCCGAGAGAAGCACTAGGTGTCGAGAAAAATTCCCAAACTTGTTCAGAAATGAAGAAAATGTGCTCGAGTCAGACACCGAACCGAATAGAAATCTGTGCTTTCCTCCTGACCGTTCCGATTTAAGGACTAGCATTTCGAACGACATCAAAGCACGCTTCGTATACAACAGAAGCATCCTTTGAGGGGGCAAAATGTTAGCCTACTTTGTGAAGTTAGGCAACACAAAGTCGAGAAACCAAACATTGAAGGGTATTTTTAATTATAAGGCTTCGGTTCGGGTTGAAGGAAAACACTACAGTTCAGATTGATAGCTGCAGTTGTTCGGATCGGATAGGGTCCTCTGTTCGGACCAGGTTAGAGCAGCATATTGGTTCGGATCGGATAGAGTTCTTTGTTCGGATCGGTGATCTCTTACTGGATAGATTGGTAAGGCATATCCAATCGGATCGGAAGGCAATTAAATCTCGAATGGATCGGAAAGCCATCTGCTTGCCACAGCACTGGAGCGGAGCGGAATAGATTAGAGAAGGAGAGACACCCAAACCAATCCGGTTCGGATCGGGTATCCCGATCCGAACCCCTTACCTGCATATCTCCGACCCGCACCCATGATCCATATTAGTCTCCTGTAAAATCGCCTGGAGAACCGGACCGGCTATGACTAATTCCTACCCTAACGTCCTTCCTTTTGATGTGTTGTCAACCTGATAGTTCATCCGAACCCGAAGAGAATGCGATGGATGACACGTGGCCCGACCCGGATCAAGTCTCAAGCAAATTCACACCTATAAATACCCCATCTGGAGACAAAGAGAAGGATCTTTTTTCAGCACTAAAAGAATTCAATCACCTTCAACATCCGAACTCCATTACTCCCGGAAAATCCAAATCATCTTTTATTTCTTGTTTTAGTCAATTGAGTGAACAAAAGTGAGTTGTGAGTGAATCTAACATTGTATTTGCAACTGAATTATTGAATATAGTAAAGAATAAGTGGACGTAGGCATTCTTTCGCCGAACCACTATAAATTTTGTGTGTTCATTTTTATTTCTATCTCATTTTATCTTGTTTCAAATCAATTTGGGTGTTAGAACCACTTTTGGGTCTAACAATATACGATAATATTTATTTATAAATATTTAATTTAATTGTTTTTAAATATATTTATATATTTAAAAGGGTTATTTAGAGCTTTAAAAATAGCCAGTTTTGCAAATGACCTCATAATTTGACGAAACTAATTTTGTTGGATCCGCAATATTAAATTATTGCTGAATTTCAATTTTCGTGATTTTTGAAGTCAGTATGTGGCCATACGGGATTTTAATGTGAAAAACAGTCGATATTTTGACGATTAAAAATAAGCTGTGTGAGCAAACGGAGTCAGAATTCGACGAAACTAGTTTTGTTGGGACCGTAATGTCGAACGGTAGCTGCATGTCCATTTTCGTGATTTTTGGGTATAGTATGTAGTCACAGGAATTTTTAAGGATAAGTACAAACAACGTTGGATTAAAATTGAATATATATTCGAATATAAAAATATTAAAAATATCCTATATAATACTCTTAAAAATGTAAACCTAATTTCATTCTCAAACCAATGCGCCATTGATTTCTTTCTCCCAGTAAATTATTTTCGATCTTCACAAATTCAAAACCAAACCAAAGAAAATCCTAAAATCTAAATATATGTTTTTCGAGTTTACGGATGATGAGGTCTTCAAGAGGGGATGGGTTTCAGCTTGTTCGACTTCACTTGTCGTCGCTGAATATTTTACAGTGAGGGCTAGGGCTTAGCAAATCTCGGAATCGAAGCATTTATTGATGAAATCGATGTTAGATTTGGGTTTAGGATCGAAAATAGCAGCTAATTAGATTTTTGGGGATTTAATCGAAATTAAATGTGTCGATGGTTTTACTGGGATGACGGGTTTGAGCGGAGGACGCGATGGAGAGCAGGGCGTCGGGTCTGGCAAAGTTGTGATGGGTAGGTAAAGCTTAAGAAGGGGAGTTCGAAGCCGGTCTCGGTTTGGCAAACAGGGTCCGGTGGTGTTTGTTCGTGGATGTGTACTGTTTGTCATTGAGGGCTGTTGACGAGGGTTGAGAGAGGAGATCGAGTAGAAGCAAACGATGATGGGAGGAAGGAGTTCAGGAAGGGAAGCATTATGGTGAAATCGGTTAGGAGATTGATGAACAAATGGATGAGATAAGGGAAGGTGGAGATTCGGTAATGGTAAAAGTGAAGGTTCGGGTTCGTATATGGGATACCGGGAGAATAAGAAAGTGCAGCCCAAATAACATAAGTTAATTAAGGTTATCATGGTAATTAATTAACTATGGTAATTAATTAACTACTTAATGATGTTTAAAATTGATTTAAACTTGTAAAAACCATATCTTGTACACACATGAACAAAATCTGATGAAACAAGATCAGTTGGGATCGTATGGACGAGGGCTACAGCTTGGAACTGACTGGGAGCGAATCGAAGCTCGTTACAATTTATTGCAAAATAAATCGTCCGTCTGAATCAACAGACGCAAATCGTTATTTAACGTTTAACGCGAAAGTGAGTAAAATTCACCAACTCTGAACAGTTATAATTTTATAATGTATTCTTAGAACTGATAATTATCTGGTCATTGTTGTGTGTTAACTGTTTGGTTGAATTGCTTGTGTATTGGTTGAAATTATAGATTACGATATATATAAATAGTTAATCAAATGTTGATTATGTTTAGCAGAATATTTAATATTGAAATGAAATCGATGTTAATTATATTGTTTAACATCTGTGATGCAGGGAAACAGGTTGCAGGAATCCAACTGGATTCCCCAACATTTATTTTATTGTTTTCATATATTGTAATATATGATGTGATATAAAATCTGTTGATGATGACGTGTGTTTAAATGATATCAATCATTGTGATTTGGTATTTTAAATACCGCAAGAAATACTGGCATGTAAAAAAGGGATTTTCAACGTATATTTTGAAAATAAATTAGTTATATAAAATCGATGAATTTTATATAGAAAAGGAGAAAGGGATTTTATAAAAGAAAACAGTTATAAAAATCAAAACGGTTTTGAGAAGGAAATATATATTGAAAATAAATATGATAAAGATAAAAGGAAATTTATTTATAAAATCAAAGGATTTTATAAAAAGGATATTTGCTTATAAATTGAATTAGAAAAGATAAAAGGGAATTATTTATAAAATCAAAGGATTTTATAAAGAGGAATATTTATTGAGATAATAAATAGAAGTATAAAGGGATTACTTATTTGGGAAATAAATAAGAGTTATAAAGGAAAATATTTGTGAAACAAATAGAAAAGGAAAATATTGATTTGTTAAATAAAATAGAAAGAGAAATATTTGTAAAACATTTACAAATAAAATATAAAGAGAAATATTTGTAAAACATTTACAAATAAAATAAAAAGGGGAATATTTGTAAAACATTTATAAATAGAATTGGAAAGGAATATTTATTTGGAAAATAAATAGGATTATAAAAGAAAATATTTGGAAAATGAATAGAATATGGAAATCTGTTTTTAACAGATAAATGGAAAAGATTTATTTAAAGTGGAATTAAATAGAAATCTATTTTAACTGATAAATTGGAAAGAAAAATTTATAAATAATTTGATAAATTAAGTAAAATATTTATCACTGGATAAATAGAATATATAAGTCAGGACTTATATAAAGAAGTAAGAATCGATTTCAACATCGTATTTGAAACTGAATATGAACGAAGAGTTAACCAGTTAGAGTGAATCGATTAGAATTAGAATTAATTGATTAGAATTAGAGTTAATTGAACATAGTTAGTCGAGTTGAGTTAGTTGAGTCGAGTCGAGTTAATCGAATCGAGTTTTCGAATATGGCTAGTCGAGTCGAGTTAGTCGAGTTGAGTTAGTTATGTTAAGTTAGTCAAACCGAGTTAATCCAAAGGAGTTTATCGATTTTCGTTAATCGAAAGAGATAACCAAAAAATAGTTATTCGAAGAGAGATAATCGAATACTAGTTTATTCGAAAGGAGTTTATCGATTTTAGTTAATCGAAAGAGATAATCGAATATTAGTTACTCGAAGAGTGATAATCGAATATTAGTTTATTCGAAAGAAGTTTATCGATTTTAGTTAATCGAAAGAGATAATCTAATATTAGTTATTCAAAGAGAGATAATCGAATTAGAGTTAATCGAAAAAGGTGTTAATCGAATATAAGTTATTCGAAGAGTGTTAATCGAATATGAGTTATTCGAGGAGAGTTAATCGAGTTAGAGTTAATCGAAAAAGGAGTTATCGGATATAGTTTATTCGAAAGGAGTTATCGAATATAGTTTATTTGAAAGAAGTTATCGAATATAGTGTATTTGAAAGAAGGAGTTTATCGAATTTAGTTATTCGAGAGAGTTAATCGAATAAGTTATTAGAAGTGAGTTAATTGAATATTAATTATTCGATGAGAGTTAATCGTCGAATTCGATTATATTGAATTCGGGAAAGTACTTATACTTTCCGGCTTTTAAATCAAGATTTATTTATGAATTAGGTGTTTATTTATTTATTCACATTAAAGAATAAAAGTTATAATTGAAGTTAGATATTTCGAAAGTAGGGAATATAACGTTATCGTTATAACCAATGTTTTCAATAAATCAGTGGATACGTAAGTAGAATCCGAGAGTTACGTAAGGAAGTTTGTTAAAAATTTAAAGGATAAACTTTGTCTATTCCGAAGTTAAAACGTTGTTCAGTTAAGGTCTGAGAGGTAATTATACCCCAACTTGATTTGCTTCCTTCTTAACTAAGGAATGGCTTAGGTTTGATAGTAAAGGATGGTTAAGTGAATTTAGTAAATGAGTGTAATGGATTGAGTTGGCATGGCGATGTTTGATTTAAACATCAGTTTAAATCTAGTGAAGGAGTTTTGGAAATGTTTTCCAAATATGAATCAGAAATGTTTTCTGATAATAAAAAATAAGAATTTAGAATATATGGAAATAGGAGATAAGTAAATTAACGAACTAAAGAGATAAAAAGATGAATGTTGATTGATCGATAGAATTTCCATTTGGAAATAATATCGTTGTTTGCATACGTGTTTTTCTTTGATAGTTAACACATCGACTATCGAAGTTTTTGACCATTTTAACGTTGTTAATATGGAGAGACCGGTTGGGTTATTATCCGAAGAACCACTCCGTATTGGCATAAGCATTGCGAATCATATATGACAAAGATAATTGAAGATGGAGTAAAGTGCAAGGGCTGTTGTATAAATCTTAGGAAAAGATTGCCAAAGATGGACGTACTGAATAGCGCCTTCGGTTTGTCCAGTCCCAGGACAACTTGTATGGACGAATGTCTGACATAGTATATCTAAAGGATCACGTAAGTTGATCTCTTCAAACGCAGTTACGTTTGGTGGAGGAGGAATTCGTTTCTCTTAGCTGTATACCCGTGGTATTTTTGGGGAAATCAATTTGTGATTTGGTGGGTATGACGATGTGGTATTCCAAGTAAATGAAGATATGATATGTAAAAGATAAGCGTAGCTTCTAGCCTCACATCATGACAAAAGTCGGGCAGGCAGCATGGCTATGTAGGTCACACCTATAAGGGTGTATAATCACCTGATCTAGAGTTTCATTTACTTCTAAAAATCTATTGTCGATGCTGTCCCATTCGAGAAATGGTTGCTGATCCCAACCGTTGGTGATATACATTCGATACACTCAAGGGAAATGAGTGGTCGGTCATGTGTGGTCGGGTTGCAAGATGTTCTTGTTGAACCCAGTGTATTCCTCTCTAGAGGTACACTAGCGAAAGGTGGCTCCATACCTTGTCATAGTTGGAAACCCATTATCCAATAAGCTCTCGCGGTTTCGATTGTATACTATATATGTAGAACGTGAGATGAAAGCGTTTCTGCTAGATGATTATTATATTGTGGTTGATAGACACTATTATAATATCAATGAGTTTTGATATAAAGATTATTTTGGATTCTCATAAGGGAAAAACCCGTTCCGTTATACGGCGTGGTCTTATGAGATATCGTTTAATGGCTCAAATTGTTTTAAACTGTTTTATTCATACCAGTCCCATGACTGACCCGGAGTTTATTTTGTTTTGTTTTCCCTAAACTCTTGGGTGCCCAATTTTATACGGGTAGTCAAGTAGTCAGGATTTTACAGATATACTTGGAGAGTTTGGAGCAGGAGGCTTCAGGATTATATAGCTATAGTTATTTCCGTTGTGTTGTAAGTGTTGTACTCTGATAATGTTACTGTATACATATACTGATTTATTCCAAGGATATATTATCTATTATATGTTGTTCGTTCCGCTGTGAGATTCGTGTTACTCTGGTGTTGTATATTCTTCTTCTTCTTCTTCTATTCAAAGTTTCTATCCTATCTATTCTCATGCTCTAATTTATTTCATGGACTATCCAGTGTTTTCGATGCTTGAATAGTCGACATTGTGTTGTATGCCAATATCCAGGATCGCAAATTCCCCGGGTCGTTACAGAGAGCGCTATAGGCTATAGCGGGGATTTTGCGGGGCTTTATTGGGGATTTAACTGCATTGCCCCTTGAGGGAAGAGTGACCAATCTTCGGGCTTGAGACCTTGATATCTAGGGAACGGTGAACTAACTCAAGCTTGTGGGAACTAAATAATCCCATTATATCCTTAGGTCCACTTCCTTACACCTATCTCCGGTGTTGATGAAAAATATCGTTAACAAGTACATTTTTGAGACAGTGCACGGAGACGAATCAGATCCTGTTGCTGTTTGGACTGATTAACCTGGACCCCGGAGGCTATTACTATTTGGACTGGATAGGGTTATTTGTATAGTCCATCGAGGTAGGACATAGCAATAGTATAGCAGAGTCCATTGCGGTAGGACCTGCTAGGGCCTCGATGGGTTTGATGATGGGATTACGGGAAATCATATACTTCACGTATTGAGTGAGTAAATGCGAGAATGGATGATGAATGTTATGGTTGTTTAATTGTGTAATGCTATTTGTACCCAGACATTTATCACATCCTCTTTGCATGATATTTAGAATAAAGTACTATATATCCATTGTTATGTGCTAACCTGATGATGCAGGGGGAGGACATACATGATTTTCCATACCCACCATGCCATATACCATTACGATTTTTATGGTACTATCAGTTTTGTTTATCGCTCATGCCAAACTATTGTCTGACCCAAGGTTTTATGCTTCTTCTTATTACCTTAGACGATGTTCGATGATGCTAATGAGTATATGATGTAGCATTTATGAGTATTACCAAAGTTTCACAGGTGGATTACTAGGAGGTGATGTCTTTCATATATATACCTTTATTGACATTATCTATTCTGTAGTGTTACACTAGATCCTTGATGGTGTTATGTATTCCTATTTGAGAAAGTTTAGCAGTCTAAGTTTATTTGTCTCTTGTATAAACTTTATTACTATTCTGTATAGCATTATAAGTCTTTGCACTCTGATCATGCAGTTTATATGTTGTTATTATCTCGCATGTTTTATATCTATGATTGTTATTATTATATGTTATCTGATGCACTGTGTGATATACGATAGGTTCAGTGATTGTATATGTGACTGTATAGTTTTATATTGTCTTCTTCTTCTCTTCCTACTTTCCTTTTTTCTCATTTCTCTTCTTTTCCCTTATTTAATTTTCTTATAAACCATTCTACATCGATCAGGTGCCCATGCAATGCGTTATTGGGTTATATGAGCACCTATGGTGTATTACGATCGTCAAATTTATTATTGATTTCTTTTGATTGCAATTCATATTCCAATATATTGTTTATCAGAAAAAACGATCTTTTATTCTTTTGTGTATTATCACATATAGTCTACAATTTACATAGAGCTGATCCTGCCTTGAGTTTATTAAGACCAACATTCTTTACGTAATATAGGCAACCCTACACCTTCAAATACTTAACATGTGATTTTTCTCAATATCACATCTCTATAACGTCTTAGGATGGATTTCATAACCATCAAATTCGACATACGAGTTGTAGTTTAGAAAGAATTTCCTTAATAGGTAAGTGGTAAGTTAGACTTTCTATTAATGGAATGAAACAAATCATTGCGCTTTGATTCTTTCTTTTTGAAATACAATTTTGCTACTAGTGTAGAGTGGAGCAACTTAAAAAATAATTTGACCATCTTTAAATAAATGTTGGGATCATTGTCCAACATACTTACATCCATGATCAAATCGAACATTTTAGTTTTATGGTTATTCTATCTTTAACTTCCACATAGACATAAGATTTACTCTTTATAAGATTTGCATACCTTAGTTTATAGAAACCTTTAGTAAAAGTACGAAGTAAGCTAAATAATCCTTAGTTAATATAGGCATCAGCCCACATACATCTGTGCACACGTGACCGAAAATGTAACGCCGTGCCCCGAGACCCACATAAACAAAAAACATTATCAGGTAATATCGTCTGTTAGTGTAGAGAATACAGTTGGTTAGGAGCAACCATGCATAAATTTTGTCTTAAACCAGTATCGAATACATCGATTAGGTACTCAAATTTTCTTTTCTTACCTTACGTGGATTGACATACTCAATTCATGTCTAATACAAAACTATGATTCAGAAAAAATTATAACAATATCACCATAAACAGATAACAAAGAATACATATAGATACAAATAGTGGAAATATAACATTGCGTTTACTTCATATATTAATGGTTGTTATGAAACATATACAAATTCAATGTGTCCCAAAAATGAATATACATATGTAAGACACAAACACTTGACTACTCAATTCAAGTTCTAGCATCAACTAAGATAATCCAAGGTGAACACAAAGCTAATAAGGAATCTACATTAGATGATTAAATTGAAATAACTCGATCTGACTCGAGTACGTAAAATACAAGGGTTGGTCTAGTTTATATATTATAGTTAAAACATGGTAAGTGAAACATAAATACAAATGAATAGTAGTTCTCTTCAACAGAGAAAGAACTACAAAAGCATGAATCAACATACATTACACGTAATAAGGTTATTTGAATCAATAAGTAATCTTATGTGTAAGGTCACAACAACAATTATGTGTATTTCCATCCACACGAGTAAGCAAAGCTTGAGGCTAAGAAAATACTAAATCTCAAATCACTCGGAAACATATGACAAAAATCGCTGTCTCAATATATAGAACTTGATTAAGAGTTCGCCACCTAGAAATGTAATCACCACAATATAAATCAAAAAATATCCCATAGACTATGTAAAAATCTAATATTGAAAGAATTCTAGAAATCAAATATTGAAATCTAGAGAATACCACTCAGACCACATAGGTTGGATCAAAAAAGGCAAGCCTCGTCTACTCGAGAACAAGCTACACCCAGATAGCCAAAGTTTGCCAAGTATAAATCACAAATATAACACCCAACGAATACCATCCAAAAGGTCGAAGTATGCCAAGTATAAATCACAAATATAGCGCCCAACAAATACCATCAAGAAGGTTCAATCTATTATCGAACCCAATAATTACCACCTAGAAAATCCAACTGATGGACAAGGCCAAATAAACACCACCTAGAAATTCCACATATAGACTAGGCCTCATAATTAGCAACATCATCAACGTGACCAAAAGGTTCTAGACAATACCCAAAATGTGTCACAAACTTCCTAATAGTAATCCAAAAAGCGACAATAGTATGTCTCATACCATGTGTTCTCACGTACCGATTTACGTCAACTCAGGCAGTTCCACACTAAAATAATTTAATTCTAACAAGTCCAGACTTAACCGATATAATATACTGTCATATACCATATGGTTTATTATATCATTTAAACCACTTCCTCATTCCCTCAAAAAGCGCACAAATGTATAATTTTAAATAGAAAATATTTATTTCGAGACAACGAGTTCTAAAATGATTTTCGAAATCTATTTAGAAATCAGTTATATTAAAATCTCCCTATTATAAAGATTATATATATATATTAGCTTTAGAGATAATAACATATTTTATAAATTGAAAATCCTTTAGGAATCGGTTTTATAAAACATGTTCATAAGCTCAACATAATTCAGTAGAAAACTTAATGAAATCACAATATATAAAACTTACTGAAAACCATCAAATTGCTATTCGAGTCAAAGTTAATATCAGCACTCCATATGAAGGAATTAGTCGTTAAATACAACTAAAAACAAAGCATTAAATACCATAAACGTACGCACTAGAACACTTAAGAATTAAAACATAAGATCTTCAAAAAAAAAACAAGCAATTAGGACATAGGATTAAGAAGTTCGACATGGCACAATTTTTTCAAGTGCTAGGTCAGCCGTTGGCTTGGCTCAGGTCGACTAATCTATGTATGGCTGACCCGCAGGTCAACCTTTCTAGAATTTAGGTCGCATCTTCAACTGGCTTGATCATTGACTTGGTATCCAATTTCAAGCTACAATCTGATATGATTTCAGGCTGATTTCAACACCTAGGAAATTTGCAGCCTATAATCCAAAACCATTTCAACATGGTTTCGGCGGAAGACTAAGGAGAAGCAAGCTCACAAAAATAGATATAGACAATTTGACTTACTATAAATATAAAGTTTTATAAATTAGAAACCATAAATCAACTACAGAAAACTATTGATTCAACATACAATCAAGATAAGCTAGAAATATGAGTTTATAACTCACGTTGATCGGGTATGCTAATGAATTTCAATGATTTAGCATGCAAAATAGGATCTTTCGGCTTCGAAATGGCTTGAGAGAGAGGCTTTAAGAACCTGTAGATTCAAAAGTACAAACATGCAACACAAAAACGAAACCTATAGTAAATCTTCATCCTAAATTTGAGAAATCGTACAAATTAATTTTTAGGTTTTGGGATTACCTATTTGAATTCATTGTCTCAAGATTTCTCTTGGTTTAATTCAACTTGGAACCTGGATTTAGGATTCTGAGGAGGAAGTTTAATTTCCTTCTATGGTTTTCAATATTCAGAGGGAAGAAAGAGGTGAAGCGACCCGAACTTCCCGGTCGGCCTAAACCGAACAAGAAGGCAGACTGCTTTGAGAAAAAGACTAATCAGAACGCAAACAGAAGAATATTTCATTGCTTATTAAAACAATTACATCAAAGTACAATGATATAACATAGTATAAATCAACAATATACATTTGATAAATATTAGAGATTCAAATTACAAAGCAGCGGAAAAATAGTATATAACACAACTAAAAGAAATACATGGATACAGAGCTTTCCGAATATAGCTCCACCTGTAAACAAGGACCCTGTAAGAATAAATCAACAAAAACCCAACTATTAGCTGCCCGTATGGAAAATAGGGGCACCCAAAGTTTAGGTTAAAACAATAAACTCCAGATCAGTCATGGGACTGGTGTGAGAACTAAAACAGTTATTAAATCTTTACTTTAAAATAGAGTAAATCAAGGGACCACGCCGTATAATACGGAATGGGTTTGCTTCCAAGAATACCAGTGCATAAAACAAACAATGCAATGTTTTTTGAAAAATGAAGCTATTATAAGACTCAGGTCCGGAGGATAGAGTTTTCTTTTATAATAGCCAAACATGTTTTATACGTTAAAAACAAATCATTTTGATATTACTATAAGTGTATAGTGTCAAAATCAACTTCAAATATAATTGTATCAATCATAGGCGGCATGGGTACCGTATATCATGTCGCCATACTAGTTTTGCAATTAAAACCGCACAATGTTGTATTGGAAGTTGGATTTCCATCAGAACCAAGGCAAGGGATCATCCTTACCGAATTCGAGACAATCTAGCCCATGTCTCAGGATTCAGACTCAAGTGAGCCCTTGGATCTTCAGGGTCAGTCCACTCTTACGTTTGTGGATTGGTTATTCCTGAACAATGTGTTTCCCCGCCCTATGGAGCGTAGTGGTCAATATGTCGACCATATAATCCATCGATCCCGTAGTGACCGATATATCTGAGGTGCCTCACTATCCATCAAATAATATGCAACATCCACATGAGTAAAATATCTGGGCTCCATACCATGACACCACTCCTAGCTAGAAAGAAACACATGTTCTCCTTGCCGTCCTCTCCCGTTTCTAGTTCATATCGGGGTGTGAGACTCGTGAATTAACGCTATACACAAAGCTATGCTATTTAAAGTCGTGCTTTGATCATCAACCACAAGGCTCTGTTTTCAAAAAAATCCTTGATCATTTGCATCTCCGCATGCCACACTGACAATTCACGCCAAGCGACTGATGTCTATCGATATATAACCTCTGAGCTCGTGTGTCTTAGAGAAGGGTGTTAAGCAAGAGAATAAATTCTCCGCCACCAAATAGATATATATTTAATAGAAATCAATCAACACAGAATAAAATCCAATGTCAGGCACAAATCCATTTACTACTTCGTTCTAGGTGTGAACGAAACTGGGGGCATCTTATTCCTCATCCCATATGTCCAATACAGGAGAGAGGTCCTCGCATATCCGGTCGATCTCTAAGTACGTCTGGACGATCACCACTTATTACCTTGTCTTGGGTGTACAGCCCAATAAGGACATCAACAAGCATCCAAACGATGTGAAGACCTCTGGTCTTCAACCACTATCTTCATCGTTGACTTATCGTCGAATCGATTAGTCAGAATGGGAATAAACCCGGTCTTTCCGAATAATCCACGTATCTTATAAACAAGTACTGTAAAAACACAACATATGCCTCATTCCAGTCCAGAATATTCTTTTATTCAAATATTCTTATCTTTAGGGAAAGGTTCCCATTAATTTTATCAAAGATAAATTCTTTAAATTTATTCTTTGATCTTCCTTTGGACATCAATTCCAAACCAAATTAAGGTTTATCAACTAGTCGGGATTGTCGAGCCACACCGAAGTAATCATTTGTTTAATTTCCCAATCCCAACGTATTCATCCTATGGAGCAAAACTGGTAATACTCCATCTCTAATGCCACGACATTATCGGTAAAATTAATTACCGTCTCTCATTCAAATCTAGTTAAAGATTTAACTATCGTCTGGAGTAAAACTGGTGGTACTCCATTCTCGATCATTTCCCAAATTTGATAATTTAAAATTATTACATTCTCATTTCGATCTAATTAAAGATTCATTAAAACTTCACTTAGTTTTAATCTTCCAACAATCCTTAGTTAATGATTAATTAACTTTGGGAAATCGAACAAGTCGCATCGACAATCTACACCATACCATTGATTTCTGCCTATATATAACCTCTAAGCTCGTACGTCTTAGAGAATGGTGTTAAGAAACAGAATAAATTCTCCGCCACCAAACAGATATATATTTAATAGAAATCTATCATACAGTTCGAAATACAATGTTATACATGTATTCCTGTCTTTAACTGGATTAAAGAACTAATGTCATTTAAAACACAGTCCACGATAAACCCAAATCACATTCCATTAATTATGGAATCTTCATGAAAAAACAGATCAATATATAATCTATATCAATTTCTGTATCCGACTAATAATATAAATGGAATAATGACAAAGCCTTTTAAATTTCATATATATTAACAGTCTTCCTCCATAGAAGCTCACTTCGATTATTATCAAATCAAATTTCATTCAATTCCAATTTAATATATTAAAATGGAAAACTTTACTTTGGAAAATTCCCGTTAAATCTTAATAAAAATATGTATAAATTCCAAATCACGTTTCGTTGTAAATCGTGTTAAAGAACGAATGTCGTTAAAACGCAGTTCACAATAAACCCAATTCACATTCCATTTTATTCCAATTACTAAATATAATTGGAAACTCTAATAATCTTAACTAAAAGATTTATTCTTTTAACACGGGGTTAAAGAACAGTGTTACTAAAGACACCATTCATGACAAATCCAAAATCCAATTCTTTTATTCAATTCCAATTAAATATTAATTAATTGGAAAACTTCACTAAATCTTAATTAAAGATTTATTCTTTTCTCGACTGGGTTTAAGAATAATGTTATTTAAGACACCATTCATGACAAACCCAAAATCCCATTTGATATTAAATACAAGGCTCTGAATAGAAATTATATCGGCTTATATTCAATATCAAATTCTGAAACCAACAAATATCGTATTAGGAATAACTATATACATACATACATACATATATATATATATATATATATCTTCCAAATTCTTCAGCAATATCTGTATAGTCACGGAATCCAATATTGAAATCTCCCGAAGATGACTTCTGTTCAAATCCATTCCAATTCATACATTGGAAAATCCTGGTTATATTAAAACCCTTTATAAATCCAATTTATTTATTTAAAAATTATTGGACTATTCTTCAAGTTAATAACTAGTTCATTTTGATAAAAATATATTTTTATCTTTACAAACATGGAATTTTTCATCCCAATTTTTTTCAAATCATTTATTATGATTTTACACAAATTATTAATATTTTTAATAATTTTATTAAGGCCCTTTCCGTCGATTTCCATAAACGGTCATCGAACTGCATTACATCGACCTTTTCCAAATTTGATTTGGACATAATTCCAAACCCAACAATTAGATTTCAAATTTCTTATATTCATTGGAAATCACTATTCGATACGAACCCAACGGTTCCGATTTTAGGAGAATCCGACGGTCAGATCTCCCGTAATATCAATTCGAAGTCAATGGTCGAAATTCGTGAACAGTCGCGGCGCGACGAATTCTATTCAGGCCATTATATTATATATATATAATATTTATTTCACTAAAAACGTATTTTGTAAATTCATTTTAAAATCGATTCCCACTTTCATTTCAATTTTAAATCAAAATTGAACACTTCTTATCATTATAATATTTAAATGATAATATCTTCAAAATATCTGATTTGAAATCATTTCCTTTTCTATATTCATTATAAAAATGAATAAAATCGATATAAATATCGTTCGCGTCAAAATGGCTCAAATCTAATCAACACGGCTTCAAATTTTAATCCTTTATGGAATATTATTTTAAAATATTCGTTATTTTAAAATATTCTTTATTTTTGAATTGGAATCAGACACGATCAATTACCATATAATGTTATTTATATGGATTTCATTCACACATGTACACAACAATAATTATACACAGTCAACAATCATCCAGAGTGCACTACTCAACTACATAAGCATCAAATATAAATAATTAACGCTTACAAAAGTCTGTCAACCAATCGATTGACATACAACTAAACAATTGGGATTAGTGTACGCCAAATATCATCCCAATACACGTGTGGGGTTTCAACTAACAAATACTGAATATTATTTGTGCAGTTGGATGATGTGTAAAATTATCGACCCAATCGATATCACAAAAATAGGCGAGCATAAACAAGTCGTTCGACTTGTAAATGGATGTGTAAACTTGTTTCTAGCTATCCAATAATTATTTTATTTATCGCAGTTATAAGCTAAAAATAATATTTTCAATTGACTAAATTTTTCTAACATTTTTTAAAAAATTTCGGCAGCATAACGGCACGATACTAGAACCGGAATAAGGTTTAGCCTTATCCCTCGCCTAATACTGGTTCGCGCCGTACACAAACCAATTTCAATCCAATTCACATCCAAATCAAATCCAAACAAATAAATCAATCAATATCCAAATTTCCACAATACAATCCAAACAACCAACCATGGTTTGTAGAATAAAATAGTGTTGGGGGCTTCTAAGCCCCGTATGCATCCTAGTATATATTTAACTGAAAAATAATTAGAGTGAGAAGGATGAAGCGACCCGAACTTGTAACGACCCGGCGGTTTTCGGCCCCGAAAATCGACATAAATACCTGTATTGTATCTCATGCCGACTTTTCAAACCCCGAGAACGCCGGATTGTTAATGAAAGAAATTAGAGGGTGAGATAAGAAAGAAAGAAATATAAGAATAGAAGAAGAAGAACACAACACAGAGTCTCACATCGCAGCGGAACAAAATATAATATATAAATAAATCTTTATTGAGAGCTTTAGATAAAACTTACAATCATCAGAGTACATGGACACATCTGGACAGTTATAATAATCTGCCCTCATACAACACAGCGGAATAATATCATACGTCTGAAATCTTCCAGCCCGCCTCTTCACAGCTTCGAACCTGAACCTGTATACTCCGGGCTAACCCGAGCATTTACAAAACCCCGGGTCAGTCTGGTGAACCAGAGTGAGATAAACTCGCACAGTATTTAGGGTAAATCATCCAATCCTGATTTTTAAGTTCAAAATCATTGCAAAAGAAAAGGATAATCGTAAGACCAAATCCACACATAAACACGGACGGTTTTTACCTTACGATGACCCAAAACAGTTTTGAAATCATATACTTGTCTGATATTATAATAATGTCTAAATACGAGTATATAAAAATCTAGTGGAACGCTTGCATCTCACGCTCCACATATATAGTATACAATCAAAACCGCAGGCGCTTATTGGAGATTGGATTCCATCTTTGACAAGGTATGGGACCACCTTCCGAATGTGTATCTCTAGAGACGAATACACTGGGTTCAACAAGAACGTCTTGCAACCCGGCCCACACATGACCGACCACTCATTTCGCTTGAGTGTATCGAATGTATATCACCGACGGTTGGGATCAGCAACCGCCTCCCGAAAAGGGACAGCATCGAATATAGATTTAAGAAACAAATGGAATTCCTCTAGATAGGTGATCATACACCCTAATGGGAGCGACCCACATAGCCATGCTGCCTGCCCGATTTTTGTCATCTCCCGGTTGATGAGGCTTGAGGCTAGAATTCCTCTCTTCGAACATCTGGCCATCATTCACTTTGAATGCCACATCGTCAGATCCTCTGGACATCACTAATTGACATCCACAAAAATACTCTAGTTGATAAGAGAACCGTCGTCCTCCGCCACCAACTATCGTACGTTTGAAGAAATCAACGTACGTGATCCCATTGGAAATACTCTGTCAGACACTCGTCCATACAAGTCACCCAGGAACAGGATGAACCGAAGGTACTCTCCTACTGCATCTCATATAGGAATCACCCCATAGATCAGTAGCGAGAAGTCCTTGCAACCCGTAGATTCCAATCACGACAGAATCACTGTCGAAATATCTTCGGCCGCTAAACCAGAGAAATCCAATCAGTGGTTCTTCCGCTCATGAAGATCAACGGTCTTCAATTCTTCCATCTGCACAAATCTCCTTTCACGTATTCGCTGGTCGGAATGGTTTTTCGAATATGAATTCGATCCCGGTCTTTCCGAACCAACGATCGCATAGGTCAGATTTTGATAGTCTGTGATTTAACTATCAAATAAACAAGTGTGCAAACAACGATATTATTTCCAGATGGAAATTTCTATCGACCAAACATCATCCAATGTTTATTCCCTTTCGGATTAAATTATTCTTGACCTAGTCATTTCCCATTTACATAAATCCTTATTTCCTACATTTAGAAAATATACTTGATTACCACTGGGACATTTTCAGAATTACTTTCTTTGCTTATTTCTAAAACATTTCTGATCTTTGTTTGGAAAAAAACATTTCCCAACTTCTTCATCCTCTTTAAAACCGATGTTTAAATAAAACATCACTTAGTCAATTCAACCCTTTTCACTTATTAGCTCAATTTACTCGATAATCTTCACCACCGAACCTTACCCATTCCTTAGTTAAAAACGAAGCCAATCAAGTTGGGGTATAATTACCTCTCAGACCTTAACTGAACAACATTTCCAACCTCGAAATAAACAAGGCTCATCTTCGGAATCTTTCACAACTTCTTTTCGAATAACCATACTAAATTTATCATTCTTTCGAATAAACCTGTATTCGAAAATCTCTCTCTTGCGGATGAACCATATCCAATTAACTATCTCTTCGAATAACTCATATTCGATTTAATTCACTTCTCGAATAAATTACATTCGACGACTCTACTTCGAATAAGTGATATTCGATAAACTCCTTTTTACTATTCTATTCCCTTTATTACTACCCGATTTAATTCAAACCTGATTAATCCCATTTGAATAACTCTAATTCGATTTAATTCCAATCGTTTTACTTTAATCGATTAACCATAACTGGTTAACTCTAACAGCTTAACTTACTTGACTAACTCGACCTATTTAACAAGATTTTTGCCAACTCGACCTAATCAACTCAACTTTGACTAACTCGATTTAATTAACTTATCGATTTACTACTATTTGGTTTAACACCATTTGCTCGACTCCAGATCACAGCGATCAAAAATGATTACGCCTGATTCACTCAAGAAACATCCGACCACCGTAGGCTATCTGCAGCCCTGCGAATTTCGCTAGCAGTCTTACAAAATGGTACTTATCTTGAATAACTATGTTTGACTGACTCTGTCTCAAATAACTATATTTGATCAATTCAATAACAATTATTCAATTAAATCCTAACTCGATTAACTGGATAATAAAAATCCTTATTTCTCTTTAAAACTTGTTCTATTCAGAATAATATACTTAAACTTATTTTATATTCTAAAATAAATTTATATATTTCATAAGGGTTGACCCACTTGATAAAAATCCATGATTTCTGACACGCAAGATGATACCAAATTATTCAACCAATACTGGTTAAACTAAATCAAACGTTGAATTTCAATCCAACTGTCTATCAATCAAATCAATTTCCCATTCTAACTGTTTCCTTTATCTAGTGATAAAGGACGACTTTCAATCAATGATCAGATCATGCAAACAATTCAAATAATTTCATACACGATTATTTCACAAACAGGTAAATCAAGGAAAATTTCCTTTATTGGATTTAATCGTTAAAAATAACGATTCTATAATTCACTGAATTTAAACAACCGTTTAAATTCCATCTTCAAATCAACAAGATATAACTTGCAGACAATCCATTCCTAGCAACCAGAATATATAAAACAAAACCCAATTTATATCAAATATAAATGGGAGGAAACTGAGTGAGGTTAACTCACCTTTGATTCTCACTGTTGCCAACTTCTTTCCGATTCTGTTCTGCTTGTCGTCATGATCGGAACACGAGTTGTTCTGCCCATTTCTGTTCATATATGAATTGAGTTATAATTTATTTAAATATTAACGCCTTTTTTTTAATCCTTAGTTATAAATTAAATTTTATTTAATTAAACTTGTCATACAGATCCTAACTAATTTCCTTAAATCCCTATTTTCAAATTAAATTAATTATATTAATTAAAACGATAATTCTTGACCACATTCATTAATAACTTCATTATATTAACAAATAACTAAATATGTTTTAAACTGATTAATGAAATTAACATTACCAATTAACCCGCAAGGTACAGGGATGAAAGGGTTTTAAATTTTGTTAATTAGATCAGCTTACTTTGAATTTTAAAGATCCCTTAGTAAATGCTTTAAATTAAAATTCATTTAGATTTAAACTAAACAAACATATATATATATAAGAAATTCGGGCCATACCTTATTCACGCTCAGCCCATTTAGGATTTAAAGCCCGCATCCCTTTTATCCCTTAACCCATCGAAACCCTATTTCCTCTTCATTACTACACGCCGCCACAACCATCAGGAAAAACAAACCCTTCTTCCATCAAACGAGAATTCTGATCCCCCTCACCTCGCCGTACCCTAATTTCCGACGCGACCTTGCCCCGCAGTGCTTCCGACTCTATGCGTTCATCGCTCCAGGCGTGCTCACGCACACAGCTCCGCTTCCCAGAGATCGAAGACCGAGAAAGCTAAGTGATTTTTCCCAAAATCTAATTTTTGTTTTGATTTCCTTTTCTGGTTTGATTTCTGAGGTTTCGAATTTTGTTCATGGTTTGTTGTTGAAGAATTTGAGATGTGCGACCTGTATTTATACTTGCGGTTATTATCATGCTAAGAACAACGTCAATCCAGTTGTAAAATCATAGATTGTTAGCCTTAGTTATCCCTAAACCCTAGGTGCTTTAGTTCTGCTATGATCGTTTGCGTGTGATGTTTTTAACAGTGGATGTGTAGACTTGCGATAGGATTTTCCCTGTATTGTCTTATGTCACAAAATCTTACTGTTTGCAGCTACGAATCTGTTTATTCATATAGACAGTTTGTATTGGGTTGTCTGAGTACAACTATTTGATTTCAGATTTGATTTATTTCCGCTACACATTGTTTACTTCACATGTTTTGTTTATATATTTCCTGTCCATGTTGTCTTCTCATTGTAGCTGTTGAATTGTTATTTCATTGCAAATTTTGGATTGTGATATGTATGTAGGGTAGGATGGTACGGTTATGGTTTGCACATGGGATTTTCTGAATGCAGATACTTGATCCATTTTGATTCTATAAATTTATGGCATAATTTGCTGTTACTAGTTCTTAGGGGTTTACTTTCTTGTTTTAAAATCTTTGTTCAGTTTTTTTTTTATAGATTTGAGGCATGGGCTATATATATTTAGATGTATAGCTACTTCTTAGCTGATTTTGCCATGTGCCTATAACCGACAGCCTTTATATGAGTTTTTTTCTTCTGAAAAAGAAAAAAAAAATATCATCCTTCTCGATTGTTTATAGATTTGATGACACAATTCTTCCCTGTTTTACTTATCTAGGATTTGGTGATGCACATGTATTAGCTGTACCTATTTCTGATCTTCATTGGTCTTAGCTATTTTGATTTAGTCTAAAGATTTTATTTCCATATCTGTTCATATATATATATAGATATATCTGTTTCGATCTTGAACTGTTTAGGCTTAGATTTGTTGAAGCTATGAATTGTCACTTCATTTTCTGATTTGGATTGTCTAGTATGTGCTGCTTGTTTAGCTTGTAAGCTATTGCATTGTTTGATTCGATTCCAGATGATTTGATGCCATATTTTTACTGTTTGCATGTATCTTTCTTATTCAAATCTTTTACCTAACTATGTATATTTAAACTAGCTACTCATAGCTGTACATTTCTCTTCTTTTCAGGATTATCAGGTGGTGATCAAGACTGATGCTGTGAGGAGATTTGTTGCAGTTTTTTTTTCCTCTTCTTTCCTTCTTTTTCTTTTCTCCCTTTTTTTTTTTTATTGAATTGTCTTTTCATTTTACAGAGTTGAAATTAGGACCTGGTAGTTCTTGCATTTGATTTAGACCATGTGAAACTGTCCATGAGGTTGTTGTAACTTTTCTGTATATGAATATATTTTATCAGATCCAAATCTGTCAATTTTGATGGTGTAAATCTATGTATATTTTATGTTTTCTTTTGAATATAACATATCTGTTCAATGTATCATTTCTTTAGATGACTTAAGTTATACCTGATCTGATAATATAATGTTCCAACTGAACTGCAACATTATATCGCTGGAATCCAAATTTCCATTTGTTTGTTACCTTTGGTTTTCCTACCTACAGCCGTTATTGATTCACAATTAGTAATGGTAGTCAACTATGACACCATCTATAAACTATTAAACAAATTACTTAAAATTATGTTAACTATCATTACCTTTCAATCAACATATATAACTATCAAAAATCAAAAAAATCTAAGTTCAAACGGTATTAAAAATGTTAGAAATCAATTTTGTTTATGAATCGTTATAATATATGAAGGTAACCAATTTGAATTCAAAAATGAAAATTTGATATTTTCTCAATATCCCAAAATTAAAATATTATTATATTATAATTTGAATATTCAAACTAAAATTGTCAAATCCATTAATTGAACATAAATCAATATTTTAAATAAATAAAATATTTCAAATAAATGGTAGAAAAATCCGGGACATTACATTCTTCCCCCCTTAAAATAATTTCGTCCTCGAAATTGCTAAGGTAAGAAAAATGCTGTAAATTCCATTTTTTTTTATATACTTAAATAACACTTCACTTTCTGGGTTTCAGTTTGTTTAGCTCTACCTTAACCCATTATGAATTTAATTCAATTAATCCAACAACAAATCAACCATGAATCAACAACCAAGGCACCACAAACATAATCAATCAACCAAATTCACATTCAATTTTACTATTTAATTGAATTCAACCTCTTTGAATATCAACCACTTATTCGATCGATTTCTATTTAATTATTCTTTATTAAATTTCCAAATTCCATTCAATTTGTTTAATTTCAACATTATTTCTTAATTAATTTCAATATCATCCTTAATTATTTGATTCGATTTCACTTAATTCAGTTTGAATTTCAATTCAAATCCTTAACCAAATTTGAATTTATTCAAATCAACGAACACACCATATCTAAATAATTCAAGAAAATTATTTCTTTTACAAAATAATTTCAGGGAAAAGTTATTTTATTTAACTTCTACAAAACAATATTGTGTTTCTCACCAGTTCGACATTTCCAGCACCTGAACCAATCGAACAACACAATACAAAACATTTGTATATAAAATTTACAAATACGCTCTCATATATATACACTCGAACTCAATCTAGGGTGTTACTAACCCCATCTCTATCGAGTTATGCCACAGAGCCAAGGTTATCACTAAACCAATAGCTCTGATACCACTGTAACGACCCGGCGGTTTTCGGCCCCGAAAATCGACATAAATACCTGTATTGTATCTCATGCCGACTTTTCAAACCCCGAGAACGCCGGATTGTTAATGAAAGAAATTAGAGGGTGAGATAAGAAAGAAAGAAATATAAGAATAGAAGAAGAAGAACACAACACAGAGTCTCACATCGCAGCGGAACAAAATATAATATATAAATAAATCTTTATTGAGAGCTTTAGATAAAACTTACAATCATCAGAGTACATGGACACATCTGGACAGTTATAATAATCTGCCCTCATACAACACAGCGGAATAATATCATACGTCTGAAATCTTCCAGCCCGCCTCTTCACAGCTTCGAACCTGAACCTGTATACTCCGGGCTAACCCGAGCATTTACAAAACCCCGGGTCAGTCTGGTGAACCAGAGTGAGATAAACTCGCACAGTATTTAGGGTAAATCATCCAATCCTGATTTTTAAGTTCAAAATCATTGCAAAAGAAAAGGATAATCGTAAGACCAAATCCACACATAAACACGGACGGTTTTTACCTTACGATGACCCAAAACAGTTTTGAAATCATATACTTGTCTGATATTATAATAATGTCTAAATACGAGTATATAAAAATCTAGTGGAACGCTTGCATCTCACGCTCCACATATATAGTATACAATCAAAACCGCAGGCGCTTATTGGAGATTGGATTCCATCTTTGACAAGGTATGGGACCACCTTCCGAATGTGTATCTCTAGAGACGAATACACTGGGTTCAACAAGAACGTCTTGCAACCCGGCCCACACATGACCGACCACTCATTTCGCTTGAGTGTATCGAATGTATATCACCGACGGTTGGGATCAGCAACCGCCTCCCGAAAAGGGACAGCATCGAATATAGATTTAAGAAACAAATGGAATTCCTCTAGATAGGTGATCATACACCCTAATGGGAGCGACCCACATAGCCATGCTGCCTGCCCGATTTTTGTCATCTCCCGGTTGATGAGGCTTGAGGCTAGAATTCCTCTCTTCGAACATCTGGCCATCATTCACTTTGAATGCCACATCGTCAGATCCTCTGGACATCACTAATTGACATCCACAAAAATACTCTAGTTGATAAGAGAACCGTCGTCCTCCGCCACCAACTATCGTACGTTTGAAGAAATCAACGTACGTGATCCCATTGGAAATACTCTGTCAGACACTCGTCCATACAAGTCACCCAGGAACAGGATGAACCGAAGGTACTCTCCTACTGCATCTCATATAGGAATCACCCCATAGATCAGTAGCGAGAAGTCCTTGCAACCCGTAGATTCCAATCACGACAGAATCACTGTCGAAATATCTTCGGCCGCTAAACCAGAGAAATCCAATCAGTGGTTCTTCCGCTCATGAAGATCAACGGTCTTCAATTCTTCCATCTGCACAAATCTCCTTTCACGTATTCGCTGGTCGGAATGGTTTTTCGAATATGAATTCGATCCCGGTCTTTCCGAACCAACGATCGCATAGGTCAGATTTTGATAGTCTGTGATTTAACTATCAAATAAACAAGTGTGCAAACAACGATATTATTTCCAGATGGAAATTTCTATCGACCAAACATCATCCAATGTTTATTCCCTTTCGGATTAAATTATTCTTGACCTAGTCATTTCCCATTTACATAAATCCTTATTTCCTACATTTAGAAAATATACTTGATTACCACTGGGACATTTTCAGAATTACTTTCTTTGCTTATTTCTAAAACATTTCTGATCTTTGTTTGGAAAAAAACATTTCCCAACTTCTTCATCCTCTTTAAAACCGATGTTTAAATAAAACATCACTTAGTCAATTCAACCCTTTTCACTTATTAGCTCAATTTACTCGATAATCTTCACCACCGAACCTTACCCATTCCTTAGTTAAAAACGAAGCCAATCAAGTTGGGGTATAATTACCTCTCAGACCTTAACTGAACAACATTTCCAACCTCGAAATAAACAAGGCTCATCTTCGGAATCTTTCACAACTTCTTTTCGAATAACCATACTAAATTTATCATTCTTTCGAATAAACCTGTATTCGAAAATCTCTCTCTTGCGGATGAACCATATCCAATTAACTATCTCTTCGAATAACTCATATTCGATTTAATTCACTTCTCGAATAAATTACATTCGACGACTCTACTTCGAATAAGTGATATTCGATAAACTCCTTTTTACTATTCTATTCCCTTTATTACTACCCGATTTAATTCAAACCTGATTAATCCCATTTGAATAACTCTAATTCGATTTAATTCCAATCGTTTTACTTTAATCGATTAACCATAACTGGTTAACTCTAACAGCTTAACTTACTTGACTAACTCGACCTATTTAACAAGATTTTTGCCAACTCGACCTAATCAACTCAACTTTGACTAACTCGATTTAATTAACTTATCGATTTACTACTATTTGGTTTAACACCATTTGCTCGACTCCAGATCACAGCGATCAAAAATGATTACGCCTGATTCACTCAAGAAACATCCGACCACCGTAGGCTATCTGCAGCCCTGCGAATTTCGCTAGCAGTCTTACAAAATGGTACTTATCTTGAATAACTATGTTTGACTGACTCTGTCTCAAATAACTATATTTGATCAATTCAATAACAATTATTCAATTAAATCCTAACTCGATTAACTGGATAATAAAAATCCTTATTTCTCTTTAAAACTTGTTCTATTCAGAATAATATACTTAAACTTATTTTATATTCTAAAATAAATTTATATATTTCATAAGGGTTGACCCACTTGATAAAAATCCATGATTTCTGACACGCAAGATGATACCAAATTATTCAACCAATACTGGTTAAACTAAATCAAACGTTGAATTTCAATCCAACTGTCTATCAATCAAATCAATTTCCCATTCTAACTGTTTCCTTTATCTAGTGATAAAGGACGACTTTCAATCAATGATCAGATCATGCAAACAATTCAAATAATTTCATACACGATTATTTCACAAACAGGTAAATCAAGGAAAATTTCCTTTATTGGATTTAATCGTTAAAAATAACGATTCTATAATTCACTGAATTTAAACAACCGTTTAAATTCCATCTTCAAATCAACAAGATATAACTTGCAGACAATCCATTCCTAGCAACCAGAATATATAAAACAAAACCCAATTTATATCAAATATAAATGGGAGGAAACTGAGTGAGGTTAACTCACCTTTGATTCTCACTGTTGCCAACTTCTTTCCGATTCTGTTCTGCTTGTCGTCATGATCGGAACACGAGTTGTTCTGCCCATTTCTGTTCATATATGAATTGAGTTATAATTTATTTAAATATTAACGCCTTTTTTTTAATCCTTAGTTATAAATTAAATTTTATTTAATTAAACTTGTCATACAGATCCTAACTAATTTCCTTAAATCCCTATTTTCAAATTAAATTAATTATATTAATTAAAACGATAATTCTTGACCACATTCATTAATAACTTCATTATATTAACAAATAACTAAATATGTTTTAAACTGATTAATGAAATTAACATTACCAATTAACCCGCAAGGTACAGGGATGAAAGGGTTTTAAATTTTGTTAATTAGATCAGCTTACTTTGAATTTTAAAGATCCCTTAGTAAATGCTTTAAATTAAAATTCATTTAGATTTAAACTAAACAAACATATATATATATAAGAAATTCGGGCCATACCTTATTCACGCTCAGCCCATTTAGGATTTAAAGCCCGCATCCCTTTTATCCCTTAACCCATCGAAACCCTATTTCCTCTTCATTACTACACGCCGCCACAACCATCAGGAAAAACAAACCCTTCTTCCATCAAACGAGAATTCTGATCCCCCTCACCTCGCCGTACCCTAATTTCCGACGCGACCTTGCCCCGCAGTGCTTCCGACTCTATGCGTTCATCGCTCCAGGCGTGCTCACGCACACAGCTCCGCTTCCCAGAGATCGAAGACCGAGAAAGCTAAGTGATTTTTCCCAAAATCTAATTTTTGTTTTGATTTCCTTTTCTGGTTTGATTTCTGAGGTTTCGAATTTTGTTCATGGTTTGTTGTTGAAGAATTTGAGATGTGCGACCTGTATTTATACTTGCGGTTATTATCATGCTAAGAACAACGTCAATCCAGTTGTAAAATCATAGATTGTTAGCCTTAGTTATCCCTAAACCCTAGGTGCTTTAGTTCTGCTATGATCGTTTGCGTGTGATGTTTTTAACAGTGGATGTGTAGACTTGCGATAGGATTTTCCCTGTATTGTCTTATGTCACAAAATCTTACTGTTTGCAGCTACGAATCTGTTTATTCATATAGACAGTTTGTATTGGGTTGTCTGAGTACAACTATTTGATTTCAGATTTGATTTATTTCCGCTACACATTGTTTACTTCACATGTTTTGTTTATATATTTCCTGTCCATGTTGTCTTCTCATTGTAGCTGTTGAATTGTTATTTCATTGCAAATTTTGGATTGTGATATGTATGTAGGGTAGGATGGTACGGTTATGGTTTGCACATGGGATTTTCTGAATGCAGATACTTGATCCATTTTGATTCTATAAATTTATGGCATAATTTGCTGTTACTAGTTCTTAGGGGTTTACTTTCTTGTTTTAAAATCTTTGTTCAGTTTTTTTTTTATAGATTTGAGGCATGGGCTATATATATTTAGATGTATAGCTACTTCTTAGCTGATTTTGCCATGTGCCTATAACCGACAGCCTTTATATGAGTTTTTTTCTTCTGAAAAAGAAAAAAAAAATATCATCCTTCTCGATTGTTTATAGATTTGATGACACAATTCTTCCCTGTTTTACTTATCTAGGATTTGGTGATGCACATGTATTAGCTGTACCTATTTCTGATCTTCATTGGTCTTAGCTATTTTGATTTAGTCTAAAGATTTTATTTCCATATCTGTTCATATATATATATAGATATATCTGTTTCGATCTTGAACTGTTTAGGCTTAGATTTGTTGAAGCTATGAATTGTCACTTCATTTTCTGATTTGGATTGTCTAGTATGTGCTGCTTGTTTAGCTTGTAAGCTATTGCATTGTTTGATTCGATTCCAGATGATTTGATGCCATATTTTTACTGTTTGCATGTATCTTTCTTATTCAAATCTTTTACCTAACTATGTATATTTAAACTAGCTACTCATAGCTGTACATTTCTCTTCTTTTCAGGATTATCAGGTGGTGATCAAGACTGATGCTGTGAGGAGATTTGTTGCAGTTTTTTTTTCCTCTTCTTTCCTTCTTTTTCTTTTCTCCCTTTTTTTTTTTTTATTGAATTGTCTTTTCATTTTACAGAGTTGAAATTAGGACCTGGTAGTTCTTGCATTTGATTTAGACCATGTGAAACTGTCCATGAGGTTGTTGTAACTTTTCTGTATATGAATATATTTTATCAGATCCAAATCTGTCAATTTTGATGGTGTAAATCTATGTATATTTTATGTTTTCTTTTGAATATAACATATCTGTTCAATGTATCATTTCTTTAGATGACTTAAGTTATACCTGATCTGATAATATAATGTTCCAACTGAACTGCAACATTATATCGCTGGAATCCAAATTTCCATTTGTTTGTTACCTTTGGTTTTCCTACCTACAGCCGTTATTGATTCACAATTAGTAATGGTAGTCAACTATGACACCATCTATAAACTATTAAACAAATTACTTAAAATTATGTTAACTATCATTACCTTTCAATCAACATATATAACTATCAAAAATCAAAAAAATCTAAGTTCAAACGGTATTAAAAATGTTAGAAATCAATTTTGTTTATGAATCGTTATAATATATGAAGGTAACCAATTTGAATTCAAAAATGAAAATTTGATATTTTCTCAATATCCCAAAATTAAAATATTATTATATTATAATTTGAATATTCAAACTAAAATTGTCAAATCCATTAATTGAACATAAATCAATATTTTAAATAAATAAAATATTTCAAATAAATGGTAGAAAAATCCGGGACATTACATTCTTCCCCCCTTAAAATAATTTCGTCCTCGAAATTGCTAAGGTAAGAAAAATGCTGTAAATTCCATTTTTTTTTATATACTTAAATAACACTTCACTTTCTGGGTTTCAGTTTGTTTAGCTCTACCTTAACCCATTATGAATTTAATTCAATTAATCCAACAACAAATCAACCATGAATCAACAACCAAGGCACCACAAACATAATCAATCAACCAAATTCACATTCAATTTTACTATTTAATTGAATTCAACCTCTTTGAATATCAACCACTTATTCGATCGATTTCTATTTAATTATTCTTTATTAAATTTCCAAATTCCATTCAATTTGTTTAATTTCAACATTATTTCTTAATTAATTTCAATATCATCCTTAATTATTTGATTCGATTTCACTTAATTCAGTTTGAATTTCAATTCAAATCCTTAACCAAATTTGAATTTATTCAAATCAACGAACACACCATATCTAAATAATTCAAGAAAATTATTTCTTTTACAAAATAATTTCAGGGAAAAGTTATTTTATTTAACTTCTACAAAACAATATTGTGTTTCTCACCAGTTCGACATTTCCAGCACCTGAACCAATCGAACAACACAATACAAAACATTTGTATATAAAATTTACAAATACGCTCTCATATATATACACTCGAACTCAATCTAGGGTGTTACTAACCCCATCTCTATCGAGTTATGCCACAGAGCCAAGGTTATCACTAAACCAATAGCTCTGATACCACTGTAACGACCCGGCGGTTTTCGGCCCCGAAAATCGACATAAATACCTGTATTGTATCTCATGCCGACTTTTCAAACCCCGAGAACGCCGGATTGTTAATGAAAGAAATTAGAGGGTGAGATAAGAAAGAAAGAAATATAAGAATAGAAGAAGAAGAACACAACACAGAGTCTCACATCGCAGCGGAACAAAATATAATATATAAATAAATCTTTATTGAGAGCTTTAGATAAAACTTACAATCATCAGAGTACATGGACACATCTGGACAGTTATAATAATCTGCCCTCATACAACACAGCGGAATAATATCATACGTCTGAAATCTTCCAGCCCGCCTCTTCACAGCTTCGAACCTGAACCTGTATACTCCGGGCTAACCCGAGCATTTACAAAACCCCGGGTCAGTCTGGTGAACCAGAGTGAGATAAACTCGCACAGTATTTAGGGTAAATCATCCAATCCTGATTTTTAAGTTCAAAATCATTGCAAAAGAAAAGGATAATCGTAAGACCAAATCCACACATAAACACGGACGGTTTTTACCTTACGATGACCCAAAACAGTTTTGAAATCATATACTTGTCTGATATTATAATAATGTCTAAATACGAGTATATAAAAATCTAGTGGAACGCTTGCATCTCACGCTCCACATATATAGTATACAATCAAAACCGCAGGCGCTTATTGGAGATTGGATTCCATCTTTGACAAGGTATGGGACCACCTTCCGAATGTGTATCTCTAGAGACGAATACACTGGGTTCAACAAGAACGTCTTGCAACCCGGCCCACACATGACCGACCACTCATTTCGCTTGAGTGTATCGAATGTATATCACCGACGGTTGGGATCAGCAACCGCCTCCCGAAAAGGGACAGCATCGAATATAGATTTAAGAAACAAATGGAATTCCTCTAGATAGGTGATCATACACCCTAATGGGAGCGACCCACATAGCCATGCTGCCTGCCCGATTTTTGTCATCTCCCGGTTGATGAGGCTTGAGGCTAGAATTCCTCTCTTCGAACATCTGGCCATCATTCACTTTGAATGCCACATCGTCAGATCCTCTGGACATCACTAATTGACATCCACAAAAATACTCTAGTTGATAAGAGAACCGTCGTCCTCCGCCACCAACTATCGTACGTTTGAAGAAATCAACGTACGTGATCCCATTGGAAATACTCTGTCAGACACTCGTCCATACAAGTCACCCAGGAACAGGATGAACCGAAGGTACTCTCCTACTGCATCTCATATAGGAATCACCCCATAGATCAGTAGCGAGAAGTCCTTGCAACCCGTAGATTCCAATCACGACAGAATCACTGTCGAAATATCTTCGGCCGCTAAACCAGAGAAATCCAATCAGTGGTTCTTCCGCTCATGAAGATCAACGGTCTTCAATTCTTCCATCTGCACAAATCTCCTTTCACGTATTCGCTGGTCGGAATGGTTTTTCGAATATGAATTCGATCCCGGTCTTTCCGAACCAACGATCGCATAGGTCAGATTTTGATAGTCTGTGATTTAACTATCAAATAAACAAGTGTGCAAACAACGATATTATTTCCAGATGGAAATTTCTATCGACCAAACATCATCCAATGTTTATTCCCTTTCGGATTAAATTATTCTTGACCTAGTCATTTCCCATTTACATAAATCCTTATTTCCTACATTTAGAAAATATACTTGATTACCACTGGGACATTTTCAGAATTACTTTCTTTGCTTATTTCTAAAACATTTCTGATCTTTGTTTGGAAAAAAACATTTCCCAACTTCTTCATCCTCTTTAAAACCGATGTTTAAATAAAACATCACTTAGTCAATTCAACCCTTTTCACTTATTAGCTCAATTTACTCGATAATCTTCACCACCGAACCTTACCCATTCCTTAGTTAAAAACGAAGCCAATCAAGTTGGGGTATAATTACCTCTCAGACCTTAACTGAACAACATTTCCAACCTCGAAATAAACAAGGCTCATCTTCGGAATCTTTCACAACTTCTTTTCGAATAACCATACTAAATTTATCATTCTTTCGAATAAACCTGTATTCGAAAATCTCTCTCTTGCGGATGAACCATATCCAATTAACTATCTCTTCGAATAACTCATATTCGATTTAATTCACTTCTCGAATAAATTACATTCGACGACTCTACTTCGAATAAGTGATATTCGATAAACTCCTTTTTACTATTCTATTCCCTTTATTACTACCCGATTTAATTCAAACCTGATTAATCCCATTTGAATAACTCTAATTCGATTTAATTCCAATCGTTTTACTTTAATCGATTAACCATAACTGGTTAACTCTAACAGCTTAACTTACTTGACTAACTCGACCTATTTAACAAGATTTTTGCCAACTCGACCTAATCAACTCAACTTTGACTAACTCGATTTAATTAACTTATCGATTTACTACTATTTGGTTTAACACCATTTGCTCGACTCCAGATCACAGCGATCAAAAATGATTACGCCTGATTCACTCAAGAAACATCCGACCACCGTAGGCTATCTGCAGCCCTGCGAATTTCGCTAGCAGTCTTACAAAATGGTACTTATCTTGAATAACTATGTTTGACTGACTCTGTCTCAAATAACTATATTTGATCAATTCAATAACAATTATTCAATTAAATCCTAACTCGATTAACTGGATAATAAAAATCCTTATTTCTCTTTAAAACTTGTTCTATTCAGAATAATATACTTAAACTTATTTTATATTCTAAAATAAATTTATATATTTCATAAGGGTTGACCCACTTGATAAAAATCCATGATTTCTGACACGCAAGATGATACCAAATTATTCAACCAATACTGGTTAAACTAAATCAAACGTTGAATTTCAATCCAACTGTCTATCAATCAAATCAATTTCCCATTCTAACTGTTTCCTTTATCTAGTGATAAAGGACGACTTTCAATCAATGATCAGATCATGCAAACAATTCAAATAATTTCATACACGATTATTTCACAAACAGGTAAATCAAGGAAAATTTCCTTTATTGGATTTAATCGTTAAAAATAACGATTCTATAATTCACTGAATTTAAACAACCGTTTAAATTCCATCTTCAAATCAACAAGATATAACTTGCAGACAATCCATTCCTAGCAACCAGAATATATAAAACAAAACCCAATTTATATCAAATATAAATGGGAGGAAACTGAGTGAGGTTAACTCACCTTTGATTCTCACTGTTGCCAACTTCTTTCCGATTCTGTTCTGCTTGTCGTCATGATCGGAACACGAGTTGTTCTGCCCATTTCTGTTCATATATGAATTGAGTTATAATTTATTTAAATATTAACGCCTTTTTTTTAATCCTTAGTTATAAATTAAATTTTATTTAATTAAACTTGTCATACAGATCCTAACTAATTTCCTTAAATCCCTATTTTCAAATTAAATTAATTATATTAATTAAAACGATAATTCTTGACCACATTCATTAATAACTTCATTATATTAACAAATAACTAAATATGTTTTAAACTGATTAATGAAATTAACATTACCAATTAACCCGCAAGGTACAGGGATGAAAGGGTTTTAAATTTTGTTAATTAGATCAGCTTACTTTGAATTTTAAAGATCCCTTAGTAAATGCTTTAAATTAAAATTCATTTAGATTTAAACTAAACAAACATATATATATATAAGAAATTCGGGCCATACCTTATTCACGCTCAGCCCATTTAGGATTTAAAGCCCGCATCCCTTTTATCCCTTAACCCATCGAAACCCTATTTCCTCTTCATTACTACACGCCGCCACAACCATCAGGAAAAACAAACCCTTCTTCCATCAAACGAGAATTCTGATCCCCCTCACCTCGCCGTACCCTAATTTCCGACGCGACCTTGCCCCGCAGTGCTTCCGACTCTATGCGTTCATCGCTCCAGGCGTGCTCACGCACACAGCTCCGCTTCCCAGAGATCGAAGACCGAGAAAGCTAAGT
Source organism: Allium sativum (assembly GCA_030737875.1). Taxonomy (NCBI): domain Eukaryota; kingdom Viridiplantae; phylum Streptophyta; class Magnoliopsida; order Asparagales; family Amaryllidaceae; genus Allium; species Allium sativum. Next base: position 102,666,867 of record CM060909.1, read on the forward strand.
GATTTTTCCCAAAATCTAATTTTTGTTTTGATTTCCTTTTCTGGTTTGATTTCTGAGGTTTCGAATTTTGTTCATGGTTTGTTGTTGAAGAATTTGAGATGTGCGACCTGTATTTATACTTGCGGTTATTATCATGCTAAGAACAACGTCAATCCAGTTGTAAAATCATAGATTGTTAGCCTTAGTTATCCCTAAACCCTAGGTGCTTTAGTTCTGCTATGATCGTTTGCGTGTGATGTTTTTAACAGTGGATGTGTAGACTTGCGATAGGATTTTCCCTGTATTGTCTTATGTCACAAAATCTTACTGTTTGCAGCTACGAATCTGTTTATTCATATAGACAGTTTGTATTGGGTTGTCTGAGTACAACTATTTGATTTCAGATTTGATTTATTTCCGCTACACATTGTTTACTTCACATGTTTTGTTTATATATTTCCTGTCCATGTTGTCTTCTCATTGTAGCTGTTGAATTGTTATTTCATTGCAAATTTTGGATTGTGATATGTATGTAGGGTAGGATGGTACGGTTATGGTTTGCACATGGGATTTTCTGAATGCAGATACTTGATCCATTTTGATTCTATAAATTTATGGCATAATTTGCTGTTACTAGTTCTTAGGGGTTTACTTTCTTGTTTTAAAATCTTTGTTCAGTTTTTTTTTTATAGATTTGAGGCATGGGCTATATATATTTAGATGTATAGCTACTTCTTAGCTGATTTTGCCATGTGCCTATAACCGACAGCCTTTATATGAGTTTTTTTCTTCTGAAAAAGAAAAAAAAAATATCATCCTTCTCGATTGTTTATAGATTTGATGACACAATTCTTCCCTGTTTTACTTATCTAGGATTTGGTGATGCACATGTATTAGCTGTACCTATTTCTGATCTTCATTGGTCTTAGCTATTTTGATTTAGTCTAAAGATTTTATTTCCATATCTGTTCATATATATATATAGATATATCTGTTTCGATCTTGAACTGTTTAGGCTTAGATTTGTTGAAGCTATGAATTGTCACTTCATTTTCTGATTTGGATTGTCTAGTATGTGCTGCTTGTTTAGCTTGTAAGCTATTGCATTGTTTGATTCGATTCCAGATGATTTGATGCCATATTTTTACTGTTTGCATGTATCTTTCTTATTCAAATCTTTTACCTAACTATGTATATTTAAACTAGCTACTCATAGCTGTACATTTCTCTTCTTTTCAGGATTATCAGGTGGTGATCAAGACTGATGCTGTGAGGAGATTTGTTGCAGTTTTTTTTTCCTCTTCTTTCCTTCTTTTTCTTTTCTCCCTTTTTTTTTTTTTATTGAATTGTCTTTTCATTTTACAGAGTTGAAATTAGGACCTGGTAGTTCTTGCATTTGATTTAGACCATGTGAAACTGTCCATGAGGTTGTTGTAACTTTTCTGTATATGAATATATTTTATCAGATCCAAATCTGTCAATTTTGATGGTGTAAATCTATGTATATTTTATGTTTTCTTTTGAATATAACATATCTGTTCAATGTATCATTTCTTTAGATGACTTAAGTTATACCTGATCTGATAATATAATGTTCCAACTGAACTGCAACATTATATCGCTGGAATCCAAATTTCCATTTGTTTGTTACCTTTGGTTTTCCTACCTACAGCCGTTATTGATTCACAATTAGTAATGGTAGTCAACTATGACACCATCTATAAACTATTAAACAAATTACTTAAAATTATGTTAACTATCATTACCTTTCAATCAACATATATAACTATCAAAAATCAAAAAAATCTAAGTTCAAACGGTATTAAAAATGTTAGAAATCAATTTTGTTTATGAATCGTTATAATATATGAAGGTAACCAATTTGAATTCAAAAATGAAAATTTGATATTTTCTCAATATCCCAAAATTAAAATATTATTATATTATAATTTGAATATTCAAACTAAAATTGTCAAATCCATTAATTGAACATAAATCAATATTTTAAATAAATAAAATATTTCAAATAAATGGTAGAAAAATCCGGGACATTACAGAACTTCCCCGTAAAAGGAAAGCCCGGATTGAGTTGAAAACATGACAAATCAGAACACAAACAGAAGAACATTTCATTGCTTATTACAACAATTTACATCAGAGTACCAGAATATACAGAGTATGAACAAATAGTATACATTTGATAAATTTATATGTTCTAATTCTATTCAAAATAAATTAAAATAAACCATTTTAAATATTCAAAATTCATTAAAATTTCCAAAGTAAAAATTTTAAATTGGTTCTGATTTTCCGGGTTGTTACAATCTCCCCCCACTTAAAATCTTTTCGTCCTCGAAAAGGAACGGCGCTGAAAGTTGTTTAACTAACCAACTCAACTTTCATTTTGGCGTTCATTCTTCAACCTTTCAGTTTCTAAGAATTTCTAATTTTTCAAAAATTTAGGGTGTTAAAAATTTGGCTAAAACCCTAAATTTTTGAAAAATTTGGCCATAACCTCCTTTGTACGGGGAGACATTTAAAACGCAACTTACCATGCAGGGCCCTCATCATCCAAAAAGAAAAAGAAAAAGCCAAGCGCCTAGCCAATCGGCTCATAAAATCATCCAAACCCAATAAATTAGTAAACATGTACATATTTGTCGGGCATACAATTTTATTCCTTTGCTTAGCTCCCCTGCTATGACCTGTTCAATGTATATACATGTATATGCATGCAGTTTCAATCAATTTTCAATTCAGTTCAATATTTGATTCAATTTGGCTAAATTTACCATACATTCTTATATTATTTTAATTAATTACCATTCCAATATTTTTATTAGTTAAACTTATAATCAAACAACACAACCGGCAATCAATTGGTTAATCAAATTTTCAAATTTATAACTTTGATATATATACAAAAAATCATGTTTTTGATGCCAATTCACAACCGTAACCCTATCTAGTTTTGGTTCTCACACCAGCCAATTGGAAATATACAGATATCCCACCTTCGAAACTCGAACATAAATGTTGATGATGTCATGACAATCATCAGTATCATCTCCGGGCGACTAGAGTGTGATTCTATATCTATCCAGTATATTTGAGGCTTCGAATACCCGTTAGCTAGGCGTATATTCAAAATCCCCATATACTCGATTGTCCAAATCAATTTAAAATAATATATTCAAATACGTATAATAAGGTTTAAATTTTCAAAACAAAATTTGTTTTCATTTCTATTTTAAAAAATAACACTCTTCACACTCGTTCTAGGATACTACTGATCCCATCTCTAACGAGTCATTCTTATTGGATATTAATAATCCAATCTCTAATGAATTCCTTCATTTGGTTCTAATGTGCCTTGTTCTCGAGCTCTGCAAACCAAAGCTTCGATACCAAATGAAGCGACCCGAACTTCCCCATAAAAGAAAGCCCAGACTGAGTTGAGAACACGACAAATTAGAACACAAATAGAAGAACATTTCATTGCTTATTACAACAATTTATATCAGAGTACCAGAATATACAGAGTATGAACAAATAATATACATTTAATAAATTTATATGTTCTAATTCTATTCAAAATAAATTTCTAGTCATTATTATTTAAAATAAACCATTTTATATATTCAAAATTCATTAAAATTGCCAAAATAAAAAATTTAAATTGGTTCTGATTTTCTGTGTTGTTACAAAGGAGTTCTGGTTTCCACTCCATCATTCTTTAATGGACGATTTGGATTCCGTTCTGCTTCCAGTCAGTTTCATCGCAATCTGCTTCACGCGTTATACATATTAAAAATCACATTTTTATATAACACTATCTATATTAAAAATCCCATTTTTACAATGCTATATATATATATATATATATATATTAAAAATCACATTTTTATCATATCACTATATAAGTAAAAATCAAATTTTTATCATTCTAATTTGTTTTTAAAACTAAAAATAAATCAATGTTTTATATATTTTAAACCTACAATTAATATTCAATGTGAATTTTTTCACCTTTAATCGCTGAGGAAGCCTCGTGGAAGGCTGCGCAGCTTCCGGTGGCACTCAGGGTGGTAAATGCAAAGCGGGAAATCATAAAAAAATGGATCTTTATTGAAAAGAGGCCCACTAGTCGGAGTTGTAATCGGAGGAGGGGCGTAGGGGGTCGTTGGTGGCAGCAGGGGGTGGCATAAGCGGAGGTGGGGTCACTAGTGGTCGGAGCGGCGGATTTGGAGCTAGGGTTGCGGTTTGGGTTCGAATTGGGGAGGAGAGAGCAGAGGAGAGGGCGGCGTGGCCGTGGGGCGCGTTCTGGGGAGGGGCGGCGGACCCGCGACGGCGGCGGCGCCGTGGGGGAGGGGCGACAGGGTCTGGGGAAGGGACATCATGTTTTTTTCTTTTTTTATTTTAAAATGAGCGTCGACTATGGGAGGAAAAGGAGGGGTAGGGGGTTTTTATAAAATTATTTAATTTCTTTATTAAATTCCAAAAAGTTGATTTTTCATTCGAACTCCAAATCGAACCCAAAGACTGTCATCCGCAACTAATTACCCCCATTTCGGACACATTGGGATATGTTTCATAAGCCAATTATATCGTTTTGACCAGTTTTTCTTTAAATTAAAATATAAATCAATATATATATTGAATTTGAACGTACATTTCAATTTATCAGAGCCACATACTAACTCCAAAAATCCCAGAAAAATAAATCTAGCTATGTTTTGACGATACGGTCCTAACAAAATTAATTTCGTCGAATTTGGAGGCCATTTGAAAAATGGCCAAATTCCGGTCAATTAAATTCAAATTGAAAGTACCAAACGCGTCTAAATCCACCACACTCACATATTAATTCCAAAAATTATGAAAATTGGAATTTAGCAATAATTTGATATTCCAGATCCAATAAAAGTGGTTTCGTCGAAAACGGAGATTGTTTGAAAAATGGCTATTTTTAAGGGCTATATATTATATTAAAATATATATAAATTTCATAGCGACTATTCTGAATTTTAAACTAGGCATAACTTTCAATTTATATTATGAAATCTGGATTTTTCACATTCGTTAGAAAGATATAGTTAAGCAGGTTCAAATATTTCTTATTTTACTGAAATCCGATTTATTTTGAATTCTGTACATTCAATTGAAATTTAAAATCGAATTTTCAAACTACTGCGCCATTTCAGGCTCATTTTATAATTAAAATAAATATATTCGTTCTAACTTTGATAAAAATAAATTTTTAGTTGTTATCATTTAAAATAAATCATTTTAAATATTCAAAATCCATTAAAATAGCTAAAATAAAAATTTTAAATTGGTTCTGAAATTCCGGGTGGTTACAAGAGGAGAGGAGGAAAATTACGTATCTTTCATTTTTCTTTTCTACCAAACTAATTGTAATACTTGGGCTTGGCTTTGAACCCAATACCCACCTGGTAACCTAAATCCTACCGTTTAGGCCTAATTATGTAATTATCTTGCAATTAACACATGTGCACATTATTTTTAATACATTTCAACGTACAAATTATCTACCCTTCTGTGTTTGTAACTCTACAAAATTTTGTTAACATGTCTAAAGTCATTTTAAACACAATTTTCACAATAACTTCCATTTATAATAAAATGTTTGCATTACCCTTTCTTTTGTTAAAACTTACATTTTTAAAACAAAAGTTCATTGTCTTCTTTCAAGCAACTTAATAAATCATATTAAAAATATTTTCACACTTAAATAATGATTTTTATCAATATTTCAAATTTTTAATATTAACTTACAATCCAAATGTAATAACCCGGAAAATCTGGGCCAGTTTAAAATTTTTATTTTGGCAATTTTAGCGAATTTTGAAGATTTAAAATAGATTATTTTAAATAATATCGACGAGAAATTTATTTTGAATATAATTCAAACTCATATATTATATACGCCGTCGTTAGAATATAAATAATTATATATAATTATAAATAGAATTGAAAATGGCGTGGTAGTTCGATAATTCGATTTCAAACTTCAATTGAATGTACCGGGTGCAAAACAATCCGGATTTTAGTGAAACCAAAAACATTAGGATCTAATTGATGATATCTTTCCAACGAATCCGACAAATCAAAATTTCATAACGGGAATCAAAAGATATGTCCAGTTGAAAATTCTGAATAGTCGCTATGGAATTCAGGCCCTTAAAAATGAGAATTTTGCAAACGACCTCGGATTTCGACGAAACCAATTTTGTTGGGTCCGTGATGTAAAGTTATTGCTAGGTTTTAAATTTCATAATTTTCTGAATCAATATGTGAGCGTGGCAAAGGAAAACGCGTTTGACCAGTTTTAGTTGATTTTAATCGACTGGGAAATGGCCATTTTTCCAACGGTCTCAGAATTCGACGAAACTAGTTTTGTTAGGACCGTATCATCAATACGAAGCTAGAAAATATTTTTCGGGAATTTTTCGAGTTCGTATGTGACCCCAGTAAATTGAAATGCGCGTTTAAATTCAATATATAGAGTTATATGTTGATTTTAATGGAAACTGATCGAAACGATCAAATCATCTTGCGATACCTATCCCATTGTGTTCGGAATGGGGGTAAAACGCTATGGGCGACAGGCGGTGGGCCTCGTTTCGAGGTCGTATGTAAAAGTCAACTTTTTGAAAAATAATAATTAAATAAATTAAAAAAAACCCTCCCTTTTCTCCTTCTATCAGCCGACCCCCCCCCCCCCCCCCGTTCATTTCAAAACAAAGAGAAAAAAAACCTATGCCCTAATTAATCGCGCCGCCCAGACTTCGACGTTCCACCACCAACGTCGACCACCGCCCTGCCTACCCACTCGTCGGAGCAGCCGCCACCTTCCGATCCTCCCCCTCTCCCCATCGCACCCTCCTCCGCTGTTTTGAACCCCTCGCGCCCCTCCGTCTCGAGCAGGAACCCGCCGCCCAGACCACCCTGACCCCACCGCTTCTCCCCTACCCAACCGCGACCTCCCCCTAGCTCCAACACCTCGCAGCCACCATCCCTAGCCGCTATCTCCACCGTGGGGCCCTCCTACAACAGAAAAATCAATTTTTGGCAAAGAAAAGAAGGTGTGTTTTCTTGCTACTCTTTTTATGCTATTTAATAACAAGAATCCGATTTTTATTGAATACAATATATGAGTGAAAGGTTCGATTTTTGCATAATCAAAAATAGGATTTTGTTCATAGAAAAGATGGGATTTTATTATGAGGTGGGCGTTGTAAAAATATAATTTTTATATAAGCATGAAAGGTAAAAATATAATTTTTATTATATAGAGAAGTTAAAAATATGATTCTTATATTTTTAAAGTATTAAAAATATAGTCTTTACTATATGAATGATGTAAAAATATGATTTTTGTTTATGTAGAGAATTAAAAATATAATTTTTACATGATAGGAATATTAAAAATATCATCTTTGTATATGTAGCAAAATAAAAATCTGATTTTTATTTTATATACGTTGAAATAAAGTGATGATTTTTATAAAGATGAAATCTATATTTTTTATAAAGGCGAAGACTATATTTTTATAAAGGCGAAGACTATATTTTTGAAAAGGCGAAATCTTTATTTTTGAAAGGGCGAAATCTTTATATGAAGAATAGCATGATAAAAAATATAGTCTTTACTATAGGAACATCGATGTGAAAATATAATTTTTATCTATATAGTAGCGGTATAAAAATTCGATTTTTATATATTGAATAACATAATAAAAATTCGATTTTTATATATTGAATAGCGAAGTAAAAATTCGATTTTTACATATGTAGTGGCTACAGCAACGAAGATGAAAAAAATGCGATAACGAAGAAGACTTCTATAAAAGAAGAGTCAAGATGATTGGATAGCTATCGGTGAGAATTTCTCACCTTTCAATTTCTTTTCTAGTTCTATATATATACTAGGATGCAGACGGTGTTTAGTAGCACCCGACACAATCGTCTACAGACCATGGACTTGTTTGTTTGATTGCAAAAATTAGTTAGATGATTTGATTTGAAATTTGGTTGTTTGGTGAATTTGATTGATGTGTGAATGGCGTGGGCCTTCACTAGACCGGGGATAAGGCTAGGCCTCGTCCCGTTTCTAGTATCGTGCCGTTATGCCGCCGAAATTTTCTAAAATATGTGAGAAAAATAAAAATATCATTTTATTTAAAGAATGAACTGAATAGAAATTCATATGTTAAAACAAAATGTTTTATCATTAAAAATATAATTTTTAACGTGAATATGAATATAGTGAATGTGAATAAATATTCATTTACAAACCGGACGGTTTGTTTATGTACACCTATTTGAAGGACATTGATTGGGTCGATAAATTTTACACATCGCCCAACTGCACGAATAAAATATGTGTTTGATTGTTTGAAACCCCACACGGGTATTGGGATGAAATTTGAAGTTCACTCATCCTGATTGATTAAATATGTCGATCGATAGATTGACAGGCTGTTATAAGCGATAGATATCTATATTTGATGCTTATACAGTGTAGTGCACTTTGGTTGATGGTTGATTATCTTTCAATGCTACTATATACGTGTGATGTATGAAAATCCATATAATTAATATTATATGGTGATTGATTGGGCCTCATTCCAATTTAGAAAATAACGAATATTATAAAATAAAGGTTCATGTGTTGACTGTACTCGTCCGTTGAGATTAGTCATGTGTTGAACGAAATATTTTAATAATAAAATTTACTTCTTTATCATTATAAAGTAAAGGTTCATGTGTTGACTGTACTCATCCGTTGAGATTAGTCATGTGTTGAACGAAATATTTTAAAAATAAAATCTACATCTTTATCATATATAAAATTAGAAACTGACTAGAAAATAGATAAGATGGTTGGTCTCCTGGATATTAATCTGATGTTGGTTTCGGCTTTCGGGGTTAATATTCAGGGAATCGTTCTCTTACTAATTTACGGTTGGAGTCTGATTTAATATCAAACGATAGATACCTTAATTTTCATAAAATATATTAAATAACAAAATAGTCACACGTGGACGGTACTCATTCGTTGAGATTAGTCGTGTGTTGACAAAGAGATAGAGTCGTATATTGAAATAGAAATATTTTGAAATAGAAATATTTGAGATAGAAATATTTGAAATAGAATATTTGAAAATAGAAATATATGAAGCCGTGTTGATTAGATTGACGCCATTTTGACGTGAACGATGTTTATATCGATTTTATTCATTTTAAAATGATATTGAAAAGTGATTTCGAAATGAATTGAATAGAAAACGATGTCGAAATGGATTGAATAGAAAACCAATTTCAATTTAATATATAACGAATTTGAATCGAATAGAAAACCACTTTGAATTGAATCGAATTGAAAACGAATTCGAATTGAATTTAAAACGAAGTGAAATGAATTCATATTGAATTGAAATTTGAATTGAATAGAAATGAATTTTAAAACGAATTTATAAAGAAGAATTCAATTTTGATTTGAATTGAAATGGAAGTTGAAATGTTTTTGAAACGAATTCAAAACTATTTATATAATTCGTTTTAAATAAAATCGACGAAATATATATTATATATATATAATATAATGGCCTGAATAGAACGCGCCGCGACAGTTCATAAATTTCGACCATTTATTTCAAACGGACATTACGGGAGATCCGACCGTCGGATTCTCCTAAAACCGGAACCGTTGGGTTCGTATCGAAAAGAGCTTTCTAACGAATATTAGAAATTCAAAATCTAACAGTTGGGTTTGGAGATACGTCCAAATCAAATTTGAAAAAGGTCGCTGTAAGTGCAGTTCGATGGCCGTTGATGGAAATCGACTGTACGGGCCTTGATAAAATTAATAAAAATATCAATAATTTGTGTAAAATCATAAGAAATGATTTGGGAAAAATTGGGGTGAAAAACTCCATATTTAAAAAGATAAAAATAGATTTTTATCGAAATGAACTAGTTTGAACTCAATTTAAAACCCGATTTTTATTTTTAAATAAATAAATTAGATTTAAAAAGGGGTTTTAAATAATCGTAATTCCTAATATATTTGAATTAAATTGAACTAGAATTGATTTGTGGGTTTATTGTGAACTGTGTTTTAAACAACACTAGTTCTTTAACCCGACGATAAATAGAATGTGATTTGGGTTTGTCGTGAACTGTGTTTTAAATAACACCTAGTTCTTTAACCCAGTAAAAGGAGTTTTGATGAATCTGTAATTAGATTGAAATGTAAATCTATAATCTAAATTATCAAATTTAGAAATGAGCGAGAATGGAGTATCGCCAGTTTTGCTCCAGAGCGATAGTTAAATCTTTAATTAGATTTGAACGTGAAATGGTAATTAAATTTACCGATAACACCACGTTGTTAGATATGGAGTATTACCAGTTTTGCTTCATGGGATGAATAGGTTGGGATTGGGAAGTAAAATAAATAATTACTTCGTTGTGGTTCGCTAATCTCGACTAGTTTAGAAAACCATAATTTGGTTTGAAATGTCATCCAAAGGAAGATTAAAGGATATATTTTAAAGAATTTATCTTGGATAAAATTAATGGGAACCTTTCCCAAAAGATGTGAATATTTAAATAACAGAATATTCAGAATTGGAATGAGGCGTATGTTGTGTTTATGTAACATTCGTTTCTAATATACGCGGGTTGTTCGGAAAGGCCGGGTTTACACCCATTCTGAATAACCGATTCGACGATATGTCGAAGATGAAGACGGTGGTTGAAGACCGGAAGTCTTCACATCGTTTGGATAACTACTGACGATTCTGATTGGGCAGTACACCCAAGAGGATGGAAATAGTTGGTGGTCGTCCAGACGTACCTGGAGATGGATGGATATGCGAGGAAAGTGCCTCCGGTTTCGTTCAGACCCAGAACGGACTTGTAAATGGATTGTGTGTCTGACATTGGATTTTATTCTGTGTTGATTGATTTCTATTAAATATACATCTGTTTGGCGGCGGAGAATTTATTCTTTCGCTTAACGCCCTTCTCTGAGACGTACGAGCTCAGAGGTTGTATATCGATGGACATCAGTCGCATGGCATGAATTGCCTGTGTGGCACGCTAAGATGCAATGATCAAGGCTTCTGTTGAAAAGCAAAGTCTTGTGGTTGATGATCAAAGCACGCCTACGTGGCAGCTTTGTGTATAACGTGAATTCGCGAGCCTCACACCTCGGTATGAGTTAAAAACGGGATACGGACCGCTGGGAGAGCACGACGTTTCTTTCTAGCTTTGGTGGTGTCAGTGACTTACCAGCCCTGACATTTTTATACTTTTCACCTATGTGGTTGTTGGAATGCGAGGCGCCTCGATTATAGGTCTGTAAGGACCGGGAAACGTGTGTTCAGGAATTGCCAATCCTCTAACGTAAGTGAGGACCGGCCCAGCCGATTCCAGGGTTGCCCAGAGTGCGTAACCCTGAGACATTTGCTAGAGTGTCTCGAACGCGGAGAGGAGCTTGCCCCTTGCCTACGGAAATCCAATTTCCAATACGTGTATTGCGGCTTTATTTGTAGAGCCTAGTATGGCGACATAGTAGCATGGGATACTATGCCGTCTATGATTAATATTTATGATTGAAATTGTTTTGACACTATACACTTATTATAGTATCAAATGATTTGTTTTAAACGTATCAAGCATGTTTGGCTGTTATAAGGTAAAACCCTATCCTCCGGCTTGCGTTGCATTGTGTGATGGGACCTGGGTCTTATAATAGCTTCATTTTTCGAAAAAGCATTGCGTTGTTTATTCTATGCACTGGTATTCTTGGGAGGAAACCCGTTCCGTGTTATACGGCGTGGTCCCTTGAATTACTCTCTTTTAAAATAATTTTAATAACTGTTTTAGTTCTCACACCAGTCACATGACTGACCTGGAGTTTATTGTTTTAACCTAAACTCTGGGTGCCCTCGTTTTCCGCACGGGCAGCTAGTAGTTTTGGTTTTGCAGATTTATATTCATAGGATCCTGGTTTACAGCTGGAATGATATCCAGAAAGCTCTGTATCCGTATATCACCTTCAGTTGTGCTTTGTATTATTTTCCGCTGCTATGTAATTTATTGTAATCTCTGATATTTATCGAATGTAATTTATTCAATTATACTCTGTATATTCTTGTATCTGATGGAATTGTGGTAATAGCAATGAAATGTTCTTCCGTTTGCGTTCTGATTTTTCCTGTTCTAAAACGATCAGGGGTTTCGAACGGTCTAGATCGGTTTAACGACTGATTCGGATCGAGCGAAATTCTCGGCCGTCACACCAAATCTTAATTTAAACATTCATTTTAACAACCAAAATCATTGTTTAACGATTTATAAGATTATTACACTAAGATAAAATAAATCTTTTAGCACATATTTCTATTATCACACATGTCATAAGGTTTCCAAAACTTATTTTTTTTTCATATTTAAGTTTTATTCAATAAAAACATATTGATTAAGTTTCTCTACCTCATTATTTAGACCCAACTTATCCTCAATTCAATACGACTACTCGCATAATCCCCAATATTATTTATTTAAACAACTTAAATGATTATATGAGCTCTTCTTTTTTATTCTGTATTTTGTATTCTCTACTTTAAGTTACAAACCACATTATAGTTTGTTTACCCAAGTACCCAAAACCAAGGTTGTTACCTCCTTAAAGAAATTGTGTCCCCGCAATTTTCCTAATGATAATACTTTGATAATTTCAATTTTCATATGTCTCTTTTCAAAATTTTCCCTTTCTAAAGGACTATAGTCTAAATTCTTGAATACTATGTTTTTCAAAAATTTAACATCCATTCCAAACATAATAAATAATATACATAATAAATTAAATTATCACATTTCATCTTTTCATAGCATATATTTTATAATGCACACTCAACTTTGTAATTCTAATTCGGTTAATGAAAATGCCTAACCATCTATGAAATCGAACCGCTTGGTCAAATGGCTGAAGCTTGATTACAAAATCAAAATGGCACTACCAATTTTTTTCCCGCTTATTATTACAACTCGACAGATACATACGTCATCCAACAAATACATTTATTACTTTTGATTTACAAAACAAACTTCCACTTTAAAACAACCCCTCTAACTTGTCTCAAGAAATATTAAGCCACCAAAATTTTAACGATCCCTTCCATCACTTAGCAGCAAAGTCGATTCAATATCGATATTTCTCGCCATGCACTCCCACTTTCCATAATTCATTTGATGGCTAAACACTATTTTGACTCAATTAGTTTCCTTCGGTTAATTATTTTCTTATGTCGAAATATCTCACATGATGTCTTGGAACCCCTATTGATAACTCGACTTCTCATGTATTGACCAGAATCTTAAAATAATATTCAAACAAGTCAACACGATAGATATTCGCAAGTTCTCCTTACTTCTATTTATTTTTCTTACCATTAACATCCACTTATTTTACTTTTAATTAAATACAAATAAACTATTTAATTCCCAACAACATGGTAATTATATATGCATCATCCTCCCATGTGCGAATCACTAATTATTGTGCTCAGCCAAAACCATCTACTAGTTTCCGCTGCGCCACTCTGATTAATTTCCATATTATTCGAGTTTGTCCTCCCAATATAAGTTTCAGTACATAATCTTGGTTCTTAATTCATTTTCCTACTTAACTACACATTAGAGAACAAAGTTCCAAGTCTCACCAAATTAAGATCCAATATATTATAAACTTAAAGGACTTGATAGGATGAATATTTTCCAATAAAGTAAACTATCAATAATAGGATTACGCAACTACAAAATTAAATGCATTCCTAGACGTATTCCAATCTTATTATTCACCTCAAAAACTCAAAAGTTAAGGGATAACAATTAAGGGTAGCAGAGAAAAGAGATAAACAATAATATTATCATGTGTTGTTGTAGCATATGTACTATTGTGTATTTGTTTTGTATTTGTCATACATTATTTTGAATTCCGCTCCGATACCATTTTGTAACGCGACTAACATCTCACCCCGAGACCAACACTAACAAAGAGCATTATTAAGCAATACCATCTATTAGTGCAGATAATATGTCAAGTTAGGAGCAACCATTCGTAAATTTTGCCTAAAATGAATATCTAATACGTCGATTGGGTGCTTAAATTTTCTTTTCTAACCTAATGTGGATCGACATACTCGATTCAAGTCTAATACAAAACTATGGTGGCTAAGGGTCAATTCAGAACAAATTATAAAAATATCACAATCGATCATAGATCAGAATGCATATAGATACAAACAACAGAAACATAATATTACATGTTCTACATATATGAATGAATCTTATGAACCATATACAAGTACAATATTCCCCAAAAATTAATACACATATATAAGACATAAACGCTCGACTAATCAATTCAGGTTCTAACATCAATTAAGACAATCCATGGAGAAAGCAAAATTAAGAAGGGATCTACAACACCAAATGACCTAAAATAACTCAGTCTGACCTAAGTACATAGAATACATGGGTCAGTCTTGCTTAACTATGATAGTGAGGATGTGATAAGTGGAACATAATTACACATGAGTGATATTTTCCTTCAATAGAGAAGAATCTACAAAATCACAAATCAACATAAATTACACGAGATAAGAACACATAAATCAACAAGTAATCTCACGTATAAGGTGATAGTAATAATTAGATGTATTTCCATAGACGTAAGTAACTAAGGTTCTAGGCTAAGGAAAATATATAATTCAAATCACTCAAAAACATAAGATAAAATAACTAAACCTCAATACAAAGAACTCGATTAAGAGTTCACCAACGAGAAATTTAATCAGCATGAAATAGATCATGTAATAACCAATAAGCCATGTAAAAATCCAATATTCGAAAAATGGTGAAAACATCATAAAATCACAAATTTTAGAAATCAAATAATGAAATCTAGAGAACATAACTCAAACCACACAAATTGGATCCAAAAAGGTGAGTCTCAGCTATGCCTGCACGTGTTCTACCCAAATGGTTGAAGCCTTCCAAGTATAATTCACAAATATGATGCCTAACAATTACCACATAAAAGGTTTAACCAATTGTCGAGCACTATGATTACCACCTAAAAAGTTCAATAGATGGACGAGGCCTAATAAATACCATCCAGAAAGTCCATATACGAAAGAGGCCTAGTACTTGGCAACATCATCAACATGACTCAAAGGTCTCACTTCACACCCAAAATGTGTAACAACCCGGTTTTTGTCGACTTTGGTTATCGCCATAAACTCAATGATGACTAAACAAACATCGAAAAATACCGGTAGCTAATAAAAGAAATTAGAGGGTAAGAATAGATAAGATAGAAACTTAGAATAGAAGAAGAAGAAGAAGAACATACAACATCAGAGTAACACGAATCTCACAGCGGAACGAACAACATATAATAGATAACATATCCTTGGAATAAAATCAGTATATGTATACAATAACATTATCAAAGTACAACACTTACAACATAGCAGAAATGACTATAGCTATATAATCCTGAAGCCTCCTGCTCCAAGCTCTTCCAGTATATTTGTAAATCCTGACTACTTGACTGCCCGTATAAAATTGGGCACCCAAGAGTTTAGGGAAAACAAAACAAAATAAACTCCGGGTCAATTATGGGACTGGTACGAGTAAAACAGTTTAAAACAGGTTGAGCCATTAAACGATATCTCATAAGACCACACCGTATAACGGAACGGGTTTTTCCCTTATGAGAATCCAAAATAAACTTTATATCAAAACTCATTGATATTATAATAGTGTCTATCAACCACAATATAATAATCATCTAGCAGAAACGCTTTCATCTCACGTTCGACATATATAGTATACAATCAAAACCACAAGCACGTATTGGGTAGTGGATTTCCGACTATGACAAGGTATGGAACCACCTTTCGCTAGTGTACCTCTAGAGAGGAATACACTGGGTTCAACAAGAACATCTTGCAACCCGGCCACACATGACCGACCACTCATTTTGCTTGAATGTATCGAATGTATATCATCAACGGTTGGGATCAGCTGCCGTTTCCCGAATCGGACAGCATCAACAATAGATTTTTAGAAATAAATGAAACTCTAGATCAGGTGATTATACACCCTAATAGGTGCGACCTATATAGCCATGTTGCCTGCCCGATTTTTGTCATTTACCGGATGTGAGGCTAGAAGCTACGCTTATCTTTTACCTGTCACATCTTCATTCACTTAGAATGTCACATCATCATACCCGCCAAATCACAAATTGATTTATACAAAAATAACACGGGTATACGGCTAAGAGAGACGAATTCATACGCCACCAAACGTGAATACATTTGAAGAGATCAACTTACGCGATCTATTATATATACTCTGTCGGACCTTCTTCCATACAAGTTGTCCTGGGACTGGACAAACTGAAGGCGCTATTCAGTACATCCATCTTAGGCAATTGTTATCTAAGATTTATAGAGCAGCCTTTGCACTTCACTCCGTCTTCAATATATTCAGCGTACTCGATTCGCAACGCTTATGCCAATACGGAGTGGTTCTTCGGATAATAATCCAACCGGTCTCTCCATATTAACAACGTTAAAATGGTCAAAACATTGATAGTCTGTGATTTAACTATCAAAGAAAAACACGTGTGCAAACAACGATATTATTTCCAGATGGAAATTATATCGATCAAATCATCAAACGTATATACATATCCTCATTTTCTATGTTTAGAAAATATACGTTATTAACACTGGAAAACATTTCCATGGCTTAATTACGTATCCCTATTCTTGCACATCTGTCGGACTCTAACTATAAACTAACAAGAGAATAACTTCCTAAGTATAAACCCCGAAGGCCGAAACCAACATCAGCTCGATACTTAGGAAACCATTCAACTTATTAATCTCTAGTCAGTTTTCAATTTCTGTTTAACTCCATTTTGATTAACTAGGTTCGATTAACTCGATTCGATTAACTCCTTTATTTATTTTCTAAATAAATAATCCTTTTTTCTATTTATTTTCTAAATAAATAATCCTTTATTCTATTTATTTTCTAAATAAATAATCCTTTATTCTATTTATATTTGTTTCTAAATAAATAAATTCTTTTTCGATTCTACTTGTAAATGGTTTAAAAATATTTCTATTCCTATTTTATTTGTTTAACAAATAAATATTTCCTTTTCAATTCTATTTATTTCTTAAATAAATATTCCATTATAAATTTTATTTATTTAACCAATAAATATTTCTTTTCACATTTGTTTTACAAATCTTTTTCCATTATATTCGTTTTACAAATAATTTCCTTTTAATTACTTTTCATAAATATTTATTTAACAAAAAAATATTTATTTTTATAAAATCTTTTGATTTTATAAATCTTTCTTTTCAATATAACATTTGAAAATCTCCTTTCCAAAATTCCAGTATTGCTTATGGTATTTAAAATACCAACTAATCGTGATCGATATCATTCAACACAAAGAATCCACAATAGATTTTATATCACATCATATATTACAATATGGGAACATAACAATATTATAAATATTGAGGAGTCCAGTTGGAACCCTCCAACCTGCTTCCCTGCATCACAGATGTTAAACAATATACTTAACATCGATTTCATTTTAGTATGAAATATTCTGCTAAACAGAATCAATATTTAATTAACGATTTATATATATCGTTATCTGTAATTTCAACCAATACACAAGCAATTCAACCAAACAGTTAACACACATCAATCAGTCATCATTTATCAGTTCTAAATATATGTTATAAAAATAGAACTGTTTAGAGTTTGTGGGTTTTACTCACTTTGACAGTTCATCGTTAAAGAATGATAAACTGTTGTTTGATTTGAATCAAACAATTTATTTCGTCATAAATTCAAACGAGCTCTCCACTCCCAATCAGTTCCAGCATACAGCCACCGTCCATACGATCCTGTTGGATCTTGTTTCGCTCAATTCTGACATTGTATGTTCAAGTTACGATATTAAAAAGTTAATACACTATTTAATATAGAATTTAACTTAGATTTTATATTAAAAAAATCATGGGCTTTACCATCACAACTCGGCCCACTTAGCCTTTCAAAAACCCAACCCACTACATCCTCGTTTCCTTTATCATTTCCTCCATCATACTTTCAACTACATCTTCCCAGACATTCAAAACAAATACCCAACTTCACCCAGCACCAAGTGGGACTTTACTAATTACCATCACAACTTTAATTACCGAAATCAGTTAGCACTAACTCCTCATTTACCAATTCATTAATCGCGATATTGTTTCTTTTTCTTTTCCTCCTGGTTCGAAGTTCTCCCCTCCGTTCAACTTCACCTGACCACCGCTCTAACCCACCGGACTTCGGACTACAAATGACAATGCAACCGCTGACGGTCCTCCTTCCACCTCCGATTTGTTTGAACCCCTCCGGCCTCCTTTCAACGCCATCAGTCTGGTCCCTTAACTCGTCGGCAAACCCCCCATAAAAACGTAGCTTCCCTCTCATCGTTGACTCACTCATGCACAAGCTGACTGAGTACGAAGAAATTGGCTCAGATAGTTTAGGACTTTTGTTTCCTTTTATTTTGATTTTTGAAAGTTGGATTTTTTGTGTTTACTGAGAAAGAAGATGGCGACCTGTTTTATTGATCGAAGAATTGGGAAAAATAAGGGTTGAGAGGAAAGTAGGATATTTTATAGTGGATTATATTTTAGATTTTCTGAAGGTGGATTCTCCACGTTTTAGAAAGAAAGATGTGGTTGGAAAAAGAAGGGACGTGGCTCCTGCTTGATCAGGGAAAGATTAGGATATTTTAGTGTAAGGGTTCATAGATCTCTAGTGTTCATAAACGCACAATTGCTTATGTACGTTTCATTACGGACAGAAATAAAAACGCCATCGTCATGAGCGAGGTGTTCCGACTCTAGAAATATAAATACCGGTAGGTTAACTTATATCTGTGAAATCCCAAAATCCTGATTAAGGATGAAAAATGCTCCAAATAAAAAGTTGCTTATTTAACTAATTAAAAATTACCATAAAATTCTAAAAATTAAATTATCACTACGTCTCAAAAGAACCTTGTCTAAATTCAAACCCGATATTCAAATATTTTCAAATAACTGTTATGGCCACGAACGAATATACCGCTGTTTTTCTGAATATTTAATCTGGACATAATTAAAAATCTACACGACGAAATCCTGATTTTTCCCTTCCATTAGAAAAATATACTTCACCAGCTCCTAACGTTTCTTGTTTCACAGAAATCCGGCTTAAAAGGAATCCTGTACATTCAGTTGAAGTTCAAATCGCCAAATAACGAACTACTGCGCCATTTCGAGCTCGATTATATTTATAATATAATTTATACGTTCAAATAGCGTTTATATAATATATTCGTGAATATAATTCAACTCTAAACTGAAATATATAATTTAAATTGTCCAGTTCACATTATATCGTCAAATTCAGAAATTTCTGATTATTCCAGAATTAAATATATTATTTAATTAAAATATTAATTAAACATTCACTATTATTTAATTTAACAACCATTAGCCTCTCTGAATCGATATTTAAATAATTAAATAAATTAATTATTACCCGTAAAAATACGGGTCGTTACATTCTCCCTCCCCCCCCTAAAATAATTTCGTCCTCGAAATTGCTAAGGTAGAAAACAAACCCTATTAACTGCATTAAAATTATTTGTTTACTTCTTAATTTCAATCTCAACTGAACCAATTTAATTTTAATTAAAATATTAATTAATTTTTATCAACGAAATTTTCAAAAACCCTGAAAATTTTCTAACACCTTATCTTTTCGAAAAATTTCGCCATCACCTCCTTTGTACTGGTCAATAGGTCAAACTCCAACTCGCCTCTCTAGGCCATCTCCAACCCAAAAGAAAATCAAACAGCCAAGCGGCTTGCCAATTCGGCTCATCAAAATCTCAAACCCATATATAATATAAACTGGTACCTTTTGTCAGGAATATCATTATATCCTTTCCACCTGTTACCCATTTCAGCATATACCAATATCAGTCCAATCAATCTCCAGTCACTTTTATCTCCAACACAACCATTCTCTTTTTACCAGGCAAAATTTTCATTTCAAACTCGAGTTTTATTCTCAATACCAAACTCAAGTTTTATTCTCGATACCAAACTCTTATTTTACCAAACCAATTCTATTTCAACCCCTTATCTCACAAATCCAATTTGTTCTCGATATTATTCTAATTTAATTTCAGTTACCACTTAACTGGCTTTATTTTAAATTCCAATTTGTTTTCACAAATTTCTGTTTAATTTGTTTTTAATTCAAACAGTCTTTTCTTGGGAGTTTTAAACAGTTTAACATATCAAAATCAAACTTCCCTTTTCAGGATTCAAAACAACTCATTTTCCCAAAACAATTCGAAATCAATATCCTTGGTAGTAATCCGTCACTTACAGACTCGAAAATGAACACCGATGATGCACCATCGGAATTTATTTCCCAGCGATCAAAGTAAGTTCAATACTATATCACTTTTCAAAACTATTTCTTAAACCATTTCCATTTTGAAATCAATTCAAAATATCATTCCAATGTTTGTAAACAATTTAAAATCTCCCAGGATCTTAAAATTCCCATATATTTAATCCAAATCCATTTACGAATACCTATTCAAACTTCTAAGGTTTTTATTCAAATTCTGGTTCAATTTCAGTTTTAATTCATTTCGTAACACTTATACGAATTTTGATTGGTTATTTACATAACCATTTCACTTTTTATAATCTTACTCGATTATAATAACAAATATACTTTGGGTAAAATTATTTCATTTACCCTCTTTTCAAAACATATCATGTCGACCTATCGTATTTGAGTGTTTAGAAACTCCTACCGATACAGTAGATTAAACTGATCGAATAGAAATTCATAAGCCACTCAATCAATAAATCACCACAATATAAAACCATTTCATATTGAATAACAAATACGCTCTCGTATATATACACTCAAACTCAATCTAGGGTATTACTAACCCTATCTCTACTGAGTCACGCCATAGATCCAAGGTAATTATTTAACCTTAAGCTCTGATACCAGCTGTAACAACCTGGTTTTTGTCGACTTTGGTTATCGCCATAAACTCAATGATGACTAACCTAACATCGAAAAATACCGGTAGTTAATGAAAGAAATTAGAGGGTGAGAATAGATAAGATAGAAACTTAGAATAGAAGAAGAAGAACATACAACATCAGAGTAACACGAATCTCACAGCGGAATGAACAATATATAATAGATAACAAATCCTTGGAATAAAATTAGTATATGTATACAATAACATTATCAGAGCACAAAACTTACAACACAGCGGAAGTAACTATAGCTATATAATCCTGAAGCCTCCTGCTCCATGCTCTTCCAGTATATCTGTAAATCCTGACTACTTGACTACCCGTATAAAATGGGTACCCAAAAGTTTAGGGAAAACAAAACAAAACAAACTCCGGGTCAGTTACGGGACTGGTATGATTAAAACAGTTTAAAACAAGTTGAGCCATTAAACGATATCTCATAAGACCACGCCGTATAACGGAACGGGTTTTTCCCTTATGAGAATCCAAAATAAACTTTATAAAACTCATTGATATTATAATAGTGTCTATCATCCACAATATAATAATCATCTAGCAGAAACACTTTTCATCTCACGTTCTACATATATAGTATACAATCAAAACCGCAAGCACGTATTGGGTAGTGGATTTCCAACTCTGACAAGGTATAGAACCACCTTTCGCTAGTGTACCACTAGAGAGGAATACACTGGGTTCAGCAAGAACATCTTGCAGCCCGACCACACATAACCGACCACTCATTTCGCTTGAGTGCATCGAATGTATATCACCAACGGTTGGGACTAGCAACCGCTTCCCGAATGGGACAGCATCAACAATAGATTTTTAGAAATAAATGAAACTCTAGATCAGGTGATTATACACCTTAATAGGTGCGACCTACATAGCCATGCTGCCTGCCCAATTTTTTCATTTACCGGATGTGAGGCTAGAAGCTACGCTTATCTTTTACCTGTCACATCTTCATTCACTTAGAATGTCACATTGTCATACCCGCCAAATCACAAATTGATTTATCCAAAAATAACACGGGTATGCAGCTAAGAGAGACGAATTCCTCCTCCACCAAACGTGAATACATTTGAAGAGATCAACTTACGCGATCTATTAGATATACTCTGTCGGACCTTCTTCCATACAAGTTGTCCTAGGACTGGACAAACCGAAGGCACTGTTCAGTACATCCATCTTAGGAAATTGTTATCTAAGATTTATACAACAGCCCTTGCACTTTACTTCGTCTTCAATATACTCAGCGTACTTGATTCGAAATGCTTATGCCAATACGGAGTGGTTCTTCGAATAATAATCCAACCGGTCTCTCCATATTAACCACGTTAAAATGGTCAAAACATTGATAGTCTGTGATTTAACTATCAAAGAAAAACACGTGTGCAAACAACGATATTATTTCCAGATGGAAATTATGTCGATCAAATCATCAAACATATATATATATATATATATCCTCATTTTCTATGTTTAGAAAATATACGTTATTAACACTGGAAAACATTTCCATGGCTTAATTACGTATTTTTATTCTTCCACCTCTATCAGACTCTAACTATAAACCAACAAGAGAACGACTTCCTAAGTATATAAGGCCGAAACCAACATCAGATCAATACTCAGGAAACCATTCAACTTATTAATCTCTAGTCAGTTTCCAATTTCTGTTTAACTCCATTTTGATGAACTAGGTTCGGTTAACTCCTTTCGATTTAACTCAATTCGATTAACTCCTTTATTTATTTTCTAAATAAAAAATCCTTCATTCTATTTATTTTCTAAATAAATAATCATTTATTCTATTTATTTTCTAAATAAATAATCCTTTATTCTGATTCTATTTATTTCTAAATAAATAAATTCTTTTTCGATTCTACTTGTAAATGGTTTACAAATATTTCTATTCCTATTTTATTTGTTTAACAAATAAATATTTCCTTTTCAATTCTATTTATTTCTTAAATAAATATTCCATTATAAATTCTATTTATTTAACCAATAAATATTTCTTTTCACATTTGTTTTACAAATCTTTTTCCTTTATATTTGTTTTACAAATAATTTCCTTTTAATTCCTTTTCACAAATATTTATTTAACAAATAAATATTTTATTTTATAAAATCTTTTGATTTTATAAATCTTTCTTTTCAATATAACATTTGAAAATCTCCTTTCCAATACTCCAGTATTCCTTATGGTATTTAAAATACCTACTAATCGTGATTGATATCATTCAACACACAGAATCCACAACAGATTTTGTATCACATCATATATTACAATATGTGAACATAACAGTATTAATATTGAGGAGTCCAGTTGGACCCCTCCAACATGTTTCCCTGCATCACAGATGTTAAACAATATACTTAACATCGATTTCATTTCAATATGAAATATTCTGCTAAAAAAAATCAATATTTGATTAACGATTTATATATATATCGTTATCTGTAATTTCAACCAATACACAAGCAATTCAACCAAACAGTTAACACACATCAATCAGTCATCATTTATCAGTTCTAAATATACGTTATAAAAATAGAACTGTTTAGAGTTGGTGAGTTTTACTCACTTTGGCAGTTCATCGTTAAAGAACGATAAACTGTTGTTTGACTTGAATCAAACAATTTATTTCGCCATAAATTCAAACGAGCTCCACTCCAATCCCAGTCAGTTCCAGCGTATAGCCACCGTCTATACGATCCTGTCGGATCTTGTTTCGCTCAATTCAGACATCGTATGTTCAAGATACGATATTAACAAGTTAATACACTATTTAATATAGAATTTAACTTAGATTTTATATAAAAAAATCCCGGGCTTTACCATCACAACTCGGCCCACTTAGCCCTTCAAAAACCCAACCCGCTACGTCCTCTTCTCCTTAATCATTTCCTCCATCATACTTTCGACTACATCTTCCCAGAAATTCAAAACAAATACCCAACTTCACCCAGCACCAAGTGGGACTTTACTAATTACCATCACAACTTTAATTACCGAAATCAGTTAGCACTAACTCCTCATTTACCAATTCACTAATCGCGATATCGTTTCTTTTTCTTTTCCTCCTGGTTCGAAGTTCTCCCCTCCGTTCAACTTCACCTGACCACCGCTCTAACCCACCGGACTTCGGACTACTAATGACAACGCAACCGCTGACGGTCCTCCTTCCACCTCCGATTTGTTTGAACCCCTCCGACCTCCTTTCAACGCCATCAGTCTGGTCCCTTAACTCGTCGGCTAACCCCCATAAAAACGCAGCTTCCCTCTCATCGTTGACTCAATCATGCCCAAGCTGACCGAGTACGAAGAAATAGGCTCAGATAGTTTAGGACTTTTGTTTGCTTTTATTTTGATTTTTGAAAGTTGGATTTTCTGTGTTTACTGAGAAAGAAGATGGCGGACTGTTTTATTGATCGGAGAATTGGGAAAAATAAGGGTTAAGAGGAAAGTAGGATATTTTATAGTAGATTATATTTTAGATTTTCTAAAGGTGGATTCTCCACATTTTAGAAAGAAAGATGTGGTTGGAAAAAGAAGGGACGTAGCTCCTGCTTGATCAGGGAAAGATTAGGATATTTTAGTGTAAGGGTTCATAGATGTCTAGTGTTCATAAATGCACAATTGTGTATGTACGTTTCATTACAGACAGAAAAAAACGCCATCGTGATGAGCGAGGTGTCCCGACTCCAGAAATATAATAATATCGGCAGGTTAACTTATATCTGTGAAATCCCAAAATCCTGATTAAGGGTGCAAAATGCTCCAAATAAATAGTTGCTTATTTAATTAATTAAAAATTACCATAAAATTCTAAAAATTAAATTATCACTATGTCTCAAAAGAACCTTGTCTAAATTCAAACCCGATATTCAAATATTTTTAAATAACCGTTATGGCCACGAACGAATATACCGCTGTTTTTCTGAATATTTAATCTGGACATAACTAAAAATCTACACGACAAAATCCTGATTTTTCTCTTCCATTAGAAAAATATACTTCACCGGCTCCTAACGTTTCTTGTTTTACAGAAATCCGGCTTAAAACGAATCTTGTACATTCAGTTGAAGCTCAAATCGCCAAATAACGAAATGATGCGCCATTTCGAGCTCGATTATATATATAATATAATTTATACGTTCAAATGGCGTTTATATAATATATTCGTGAATATAATTCAACTCTAAACTGAAATATATAATTTAAATTGTCCAGTTCACATTATATTGTCAAATTCAGAAATTTCTGATTATTCCAGAATTAATATATTATTTAATTATAATATTAATTAAATATTCACTATTATTTAATTTAACAACCATTAACCTCTCTGAATCGATATTTAAATAATTAAATAAATTAATTATTACCCGTAAAAATATGGTTCGTTACAAAATGTGTCATAAACTTCTTAACTGTAACTCAAATAAGGACAACGGTGTGGCCCATACAGCACTTCTCATATCTAATTCCATACAAAAATAACTTCAATCGAATAAGTATAGAATTAACCTATAAAATATACCAATCTGTCCAATACCATGTGGTTTATTATATTTTTTAAATTACTCTACGTTCTCTCAGGGAGTAAAAAAAACGTATAGTTTTACATTGATTTTTTTTGATAAGACGGGTTTCAAAATGATTTTCGTAAACTATTTGAAAATCATTTATATTAAAATCTCTTTATAATAAAGAATGTATAATTATTAGCATTAGAGATAATTGCACGGTTTATAAATTGAAAATCCTTTAGAAACCATCTTTATAAAATGTGTGCATAAGCTTAACAGAATCCAAAATAAAACTCAATGAAATCGCAATACACAAAACTTACTGAAAACCATCAATTCGCTATTCAAACCAACACGACTCCTTTATATGGAGGATTGGCCATTTCAAATAAATAAAATAAAGCACCAAATATCATCAACATATGCAGTAGAAAACTCAAAAATAAAAACACAAAATCTTCAGAAAAAAGCAATTAGGACACAGGATTAAGAACTTCGACTTGGCACAATTTTTACAAGCGCCGGGTCGACCTTTGGCTTCGCTCAGGTCAACCAAACCATACGTAAGGTCGACTTGTAGGTCAACCTTTCTAGAAGATAGGTCAACCTTTGGGTCACACATTCAACAGGCTTGAACACCTACTTTTTATCCAATTTCAAGTTACAATCTGATATGGTTTCAAGCTGATTTCGAATATGATTTCCAAAACACACCAAAACCAATTTACAGGCAATAATCTGAAACCATTTTGTCATGATTTTGGTGCAAGATAAAGGAGCAACAAGCTCACAAAAATAGAGATAAACAACTTGAGTTACTATACATATAAAGTTTTTGAATTTTTTATAGGAACCGAAATCAACTATAATAAACTACGGATTCAACATGCAAACCAGATAATCTAGAAATATGAGTTTAAAACTCATCTTGATTGCGTATGCAAATGAAATATAACGATTTAGCATGCAAAATAGGATCTTAGGCTTTGATATTGTTTGAGAGAAGCTTTAAGAACCTGCAGATTAAAAAGTACAGACATGCAACACAAAAATTGTAACGTCCTGGATTTCTATTTATTTTGTAGTAAATATTTAAATTAGTTTTAAATATGTAATTAGAATTTTAAATGAATTGAATTTATCGACATAATATCGATATACGAGTTATTTCAAACATATTTAATTATCATAATACAGAACGATAATATATTGAAATCGAAGTTAAAACTGAATCAAAATGATGCAGATGATCAGTGTCAGTTCTGTCTGAATATGAACGATATATTTTATTATCAAAGGATTTATTTTTGTTGAATTTAAATTATTTTATATCAATTTAATATGGTTATTTTATATATATGTTCAAATTAAATTTTGTAGTCTATTCTGTTGAGTCCAGAATAAAGTAATTACGTTGAAATGTTGGTCGATAGGTTAAAATAGCGGTTTGTGATGTCGAGTTATGAACCCCGATATTATTTTAATGGATAAGCACGAGATCAAATCAATATCTATTTAAAATAAAGTGATAATCTCTTTAAATCAAATCAATTTAATAGGTAAATCTTTTAAATTAAATAAAAGATTTGTTATGTACGAAATGTCCCCCTTCTCCTTTATAAATACTCGACTCCTACCCTTATGTTTCCATTTTCCTTTCCAATAATCAACTTCAAAACTGTGAAATCCTCTTCTAATTCCTCTGCCTTCCATCACTTCTTCCACTCAATTAACAATTGATTTCCACCGCGTTAGAAAAAAAGGGGATTTGAAACTAAATTAGATTGGCATCTCGAACGATGCCCAAGCGCTCGGAGGTAAGGGAACTCGACAGTGAAACCATCACGATATAAGGATTTCAATTTTGGGGCTTGCGTTTGTCTCGCGATGATGGAGTTCGGCAGATGGGTTGAACGTGGTGATTAAGGGAGAGTGCGATCTGTTAATTGAGGGATGGGTGGATAATCTGCAGTACCAATGACATCGCGGAGGCATTTGGGAAGGGCGGAGATGCATAAGGGCGAAGTCTGTAGGAATTTGGGAGGAGATTAGTTCGCACCCAGTAATTTTCCCCATCGTCACGGATAGGTTTATGAAGGAATCGAACTGGAGTTGAATGTGTGCGATGGAAGCCGAGGATCTAACTGGGTTTAATTTGGGGTTTGGTGATGTAGTTACTAAGGTGTTTGGATCTGTTGTTGGAGAAGGGTAAATGACGTGAAGAGGCTATCGAACTGGAGTGGGATGTTGAAGGGCGTGACAGAAAAGGTAGGACTGGGTATTGAATTGGGAAGTTCAGATCTATAAGTTTGTGAAGGTGTTACAGGGGTTTTGCGAGGATAGGAAAATGGGAAGTTCCAACTGCTGCTTGGAGATGTAATTGTAGAGAAGGAAGGGAGTACGAACTGTATAGGATAATTCAGCAATGGACTTCGTAGTTGATCGAAAAAATTTGCAAGGTGATGAGGTATATGTTTTTACGAAATTTAATATACATTGAAAACTTATTTATTTGTTTTAGTAATTAATTTAAATTAATAAATGTTTAATCGTTAAATAAAATTTTATAATCGTAGGTGTTAAATATATTCGGTCGAGACAATTCATAGCCATGAAATATGGAATTAAACAAAATATTCGACAGTGGAAAATCGAGGTGAGTAAATCTCACTCAAAAGTTATTTAATTCATTTTATCGTTAAAAATAAATGGTTGACTGTTTGAATGCGTGCATGGATTATTTAATCCTTGTGGTTATTATATAGTATAATACATATTTGTTATTTAGGCTTGGTGGTTGTCACTATTATATATAAATATATTGGATTTTCCCGCAATATTATTAGCGGATGCCTGCAGTATCATTCGCGGATGACCCTACACCCACGTTTATAAGTGGATCCCCTTTTATACCGCGGTATCCTTCCTTGAAGCAGGATTGGTATTATTCATGTTAACTAACATCTGTGGATGCAGGAAAAACAGGTTGGAGGAATCCAACTGGATTCCTCAAAGTTATTTTCTGTATTTGCAAATTTATATATGTGTGTGATGTGTGAATTGAATGGATGATCTATTTATTTGGGTATTGGAATATCACTGGCCCTAGAAATTGATATTTAGAAATAACAAAAAGGGAATTGTAGATTTAAAGGGAAAATTTACTTTCCGATTAAAAAAAATTGAATTTTGAATGGATTAGATAATATAAACAAGAAGTCGAATTTTTATACAAAGTGTATGATTCGATAGAAAAATTATCATTGGATAATATAGAAATGGAAACTCAAGTGTTAAGTTGGAAAAGGGGATTTATTTTTCGAAAAATAGAAATGGACATTGAAATAAAAAAAACTTGTTTTAATATTTAAAATAAGAAGTGTTAATTATAAACGAGGTTCATAAATAGAAAGAAATAATACTAAATTTCAAATTTAAGTATGAATTCAAAAAGGAAAAAAAAATATTTTTCGAAATGGAAATTAGATTTCAAATGGAATTTGGTATCGGAAATTTGTTTAACATTTGAAACAAGAAGCGAAATTTTTAAATGATATTTGTAAACAAGAGAAAAATACTGTTGTTTGATAACTTGAAATTTTAATTCAAGTATGAATTTTAAAAAGGTGATTTTGGAATCATTTCAAGAGGAAACGATGGAATATATTCCGATGTTCGGAATGTGAACTGAATTTAAATATATCCACATGGAATTATGATTTGAATTCAACGATGTCGAATTCATAGAAATAAATTTATTCTTTTAAGAAAAGATATTTAAATTGTATAAAATTAAATTTAACATGAAAATAGATTATAGGCTTATATGCATATGTATATTTATATATATATATATGATAATAATGAATATAATGAGAATCGAATTCAAATGGAAGTTGTTTTAATAAAATAAGGGGGTTAATTTATAAACAAAGTTTATAAATGTGATTAAGAAATTTTCGTCAGATAAATTAAAAATGAATTTTTCCAAAGTGGAAATGGCTTATGAAACCATATTTGAATAGACTAGAAGCTGAGATTTTATCGAGTGTTGGTATAACAAGCTGTTATCTATCTCAACGTAAGAACGTGGTCGGTCAAGGTCTGAGAGGTAAATAAAATACCCCAACTTGAACGACTTCGCTATTATCGAGGGATGATATTAGTTTGTAATGGTAAGGGATATAAATTAATTGATCATTTCAATAAAGAAATTTATGTTCGGAATTCGATTATATCGAATTTTATAAATAATTTATATCCAAAGAAATTAGGATTGATTATAGAAGTTGATTGTGAATAATTTACAGTCGAATTACAAATTCGACGATGTTGGAAAATCCAGATGTTAAGTTAAATTTGGAAAACCAAATTAAGATATATTAAAATATTAGAGAATGGAGTTGGAATCCATTATAAACGAAGTTTTAAATGTTTATATTTAATTTTAATTAAAACGAACTCGCCACAGCGCAGTAGTTCGTAAATTGGCGATTCGGACTTCAATTGAGTTTATAAAACTCAATATAAGTCGGAATTTGATGAAACAAGAAATGCCCGGACCGATTCAACGATAGTTTTCAAATGGAAAAGAGAAATCTTGATTTCGTCGTATAGATTTTGAGCTATATCAAAATCAAATTTTGGAAAAGTCGTTGTAAAATCGTTTGAAAACCATAACAATTTATTAAATAAAAAGGATTTTAAGTGAATAAAATTCAAATTCTGATTTGAAAAATCCAAATCTTGAGTTTCAAATATATGTGAACTCAAGTAGAGTGAATGAAGTGATTTTTAGTATAAAAATCAGATTTTGGTTATGGAATAATATTGACTAATAAGACAAGTAAGTGAATAGAGTTTGAGTGGAAATTAACATGGGTCATGTAAAGTGGGTTTGTAAAGTAGAATTTGAAATCGAGTATGGGACTGGAGTTATAAGTGAAATTCGATTTGTTTATAAGTAAATAAACATATGTTGGAACACTACGGTTTCAAACTATAAGTGAACAAAGCGACTGAACTAATTAAATGATTAATTAGTGGAATTGAATGCGATTAAATCCAAATAGTTGTGTGGGTTGAAATAAACTGATAATATATGTTCATGTATATTAGACAGGTATGGGATAAAGTGAATGAAGTGTATGAAGATTTTAATTTAAGTGCCCGACAAAAAGGTACACGTTTAAATTTCCATATGAGGTTTTATGCGCCGAATCGGCAAGCCGCTTGGATTTTTGATTTTTGTTTTGAATGGAAAGGGCCTAGAGAGGCGAGTTGAGGTTTGAACTAGTTGCCAGTACAAAGGAGGTTGTGGCGAATTTTTCGGGATATTTAAGGAGTTAGAATATTTCTAAGAAATTTTGATAATCGATATAACGATATATATAGAATTCGCTAAGAAAATGAATTTAATATAAAATATTAGAAAGGGCCATGTGAAATTGTTTGATGGATGTTTATTTTTCCTTTGACAGTTAAAACACCGGCTATCAAAGATTTTTACCATCGTTGTCGATACGGAGAGACCGGTTGGATTTAATATCCGAAAATCACTCCGTATAGGCATAGGCGTAGCGAATTAGATTATGCTAAAGATAATCGAAGATGAAGTGAAATTCATAGAGCTGTTATGTTTGTCCAGTCCCAGGACAACTTGTATGGATGAATGTCTGACAGAGTATTCCTAACGATCACATAAGACGATCTTTTCAAGATATTACGTCTAGTGGCAGAGAAATTTGTTTCTCTTAGCTTTTATATCCGTAATATTTTTGGGAAAATCATCTAGTGATTTGACAGGTTTGACGATGTGGCATTCAAAGTGTATGGTGGCCAGATGTTCTAAAAGATAGACGTAGCCTCAAGCCTCACAACCGCAAAATGACAAAAATCGGGCAAGCAGCATGGCTATGTGGGTCGCTCCCATTAGGGTGTATAATCACCTATCTAGAGAAATTCCTTTTACTTCTTTAATCTATTCGATGTTGTCCGTTTTCTTGAAACAGTGGTTTGAGCCCAACCGTTGGTGATATACATTCGATACACTCAAGCGAAATGAGTGGCCGTTCATGTGTGGGTCGGGTTGCAAGATGTTCTTGTTGAACCCAGTGTATTCCCCTCTAGAGATACACTATCGGCAGGTGGTCCCATACCTTGTCATAGTTGGAATCCAATCTCCAATAAGTGCCCTGCGGTTTTTGATTTTATACTATATATGTAGAGCGTGAGATGCAAGCGTTCTACTATTTGGTTATTTATTTGATTAGACATTATTATAATATCACTGGATTTTGGTATCAAAAATGTTTGGGCTATAGTAAAGTAAAAACCGTCCGTGTTTATGTGTGGACAAGTCTTACAATTATCTTTTTCTTTCAAAGAATTTTCGAAGTTAAACCATATGGTTGGAGTTTACTCCTAGTCCCATGACTGACACGGAGTTTGTTTTGTTTTGTTTTTCCTAAACTCTTGGGTGCCCAAATTTGTACGAGCAGTCAAGTGTTTCAGGCTTTTACAAATACACTTAGAGGAGTTGGAAGCAGGAGGCTTCACCGTTAGTTATTTAGAGTTATTTCCGCTGTACCAAATGTTGTATTGTATTCTGATGATGGTATGTATATATGATATACGATTTTGTACTTCAAAGCTTATGTTATATAATATATATTATTCGTTCCGCTGTAAGGTTCTATATCATTATTTCTGTTCTTTTTCTATCTTTTCTACTTTCTTTAACCCTAATGACTCGTAATTCTGTATTATTTGAGTTGGACGTGTGTTGTATTAGTCAGCTCAGATAGTATGGATTTACGGGTCGTTACAGTTGATATTAGTGCTTAGGTTTAGCGAACACCTAGGCTTTGGCGGGGGTTTACTCATTAGAGATAGGGTCAGTAGTACCCTAGAATGAGTTGAGTGTATATATGAGAGAGCGTATTTGTAATTGTTAAAAAAATTGTTTTATATTATGTTGGCTTGTCTGTTGAGTGGTTTATGAATTCTGGTCGAATCGTGGGACGCCACGACGTCGATAGGAGTTTCTAAACTCTTGAACAGAAGAGTCGACATAATATTGTATTAAAGTGGGTAAATGATATAATTTTATCCAAAATTATATTTTGCTATAAAAGTAAATAATTTTCTAGAATTATTTATATATGGATGAGTTGGTTGCTATTATTATCATCAGATGTGATTATAAAACTGAAAAGGTTATATATAACCAAATAGAACTTGTATATGAATAATATATGCAAATGTGATCAACTAAAATTGAATTCAAACCAGATTTGGAATTTAAATTCTGGTAAGTTGAAAAATATCTTCTAAAGCATATTAAAATAATATAGCTTGGCTTGCAAGGTTTTTGAATCAAAATCATATTTGAGTAGATTTTGAAAGTGATAAAGCACTGAACTCACTTCAGTGGCTGGGAAATAATTCCGATGATGATCGTGACATCATCAATGTTCATTTTCGAATTTCTAAGTGAGGGATTACTACCTTAGAAAAGTTTTTGATGGAAATTTGTTTAAAAGAAAACAAGTTATGGGAAAAAATTCAAATGTTTTGAATTTAAAGTAGAAATAAATATATGTATATATATATTTATGTGACTTCAGAAGGATTTGAAATAAATTCTAGGGATTTGAATTCTGAAATTTAAATAAGCTAAAATGGAATATTTCCGTGAAAACTTGAAGTTATATCGGACTGGAGCTATAGGATTTGAAATACTGAGTTATAAACAAGTGGACTTCTGAAAAGCTAGCTTGTTGTAGCATATCTTTCTACCTTGATAATTTCGGGGACGAAATTCTTTTAAGGGGGAAGGAACGTAATGTCCTGGATTTCTAGTTATTTTGCAGTAAATATTTAAATTAGTTTTAAATATGTAATTAGAATTTTAAATGATTTGAATTTATCGACATAATATCGATATACAATTTATTTCAAACATATTTAATTGTCATAATATGGAACGATAATATATTGAAATCGAAGATAAAACTGAATCGAAATGATGCAGATAATCAGTGTCAGTTCTGTCTGAATATGAACGATATAATTTATTATCAAAGGATTTATTTGTGTTGAATTTAAATTATTTTATATCAATTTAATACGGTTATTTTATATATACGTTCAAATTAAATTTTATAGTCTATTCTGTTGAGTCCAGAATAGAGTAATTACGTTGAAACGTCGGTCGGTAGGTTAAAATAGCAGTTCGTGATGTCGAGTTATGAACCCCGATATTATTTTAGTGGATAAGCACGAGATCAAATCAATATCTGTTTAAAATAAAGTGATAATCTCTTTAAATCAAATCAATTTAATAGGGAAATCTTTTTAAATTAAATAAAAGATTTGTTATGTACGAAATGTCTCCCTTCTCCTTTATAAATACTCAACTCCTACCCTTATATTTCCATTTTCCTTTCCAGCAATCAACTTCAAAACAGTGAAATCCTCTTCTAATTCCTCTTCCCTCCATCACTTCTTCCACTCAATTAACAATCGATTTCCACCGCGTTAGAAAAAAAATGGGATTTGAAACTAAATTAGATTAGCATCTCGAACGATGCCCAAGCGCTCGGAGGTAAGGGAACTCGACAGTGAAACCATCGCAATATAGGGATTTCGATTTTGGGGGTTGCATTTTGTCTCGCGATGATGGAGTTCGGCAGATGGGTTGAACATGGTGATTAAGGGAGAGTGCGATCTGTTAATTAAGGGATGGGTGGATAATCTGGATTACCGATGACATCGCAGTGGAATTTGGGAAGCGGGGAGGTGCATAAGGGCGAAGTCTGGAGGAATTTGGGAGGAGATTAGTTCGCACCCCAGTAATTTTTCCCATCGTCATGGATTGGTTTATGAAGGAATCGAACTGGAGTTGAAAGTGTGCGATGGAAGCCGAGGATCTAACTGGGTTTAATTTGGGGTTTAGTGATGTAGTTACTGAGGTGTTTGGATCTGTTGTTGGAGAAGGGTAAACGACGTGAAGAGGCTATCGAACTGGAGTGGGATGTTGAAGGGCGTGACAGAAAAGGTAGGACTGGGTATTGAATTGGGAAGTTCAGATCTATAAGTTTGTGAAGGTGTTACGGGGGTTTTGCGAGGATAGGAAAATGGGAAGTTCCAACTGCTGCTTGGAGATGTAATTGTAGAGAAGGAAGGGAGTACGAACTGTATAGGATAATTCAGCAATGGACTTCGTAGTTGATCGGAAATATTTGTAAGGTGATGAGGTATATGTTTTTACGAAATTTAATATACATTGAAAACTTATTTATTAGTTTTAGTAATTAATTTAAATTAATAAATGTTTAATCATTAATTAAAATTTTATAATCATAGGTGTTAAATATATTCGATCGAGATGATTCATAGCTATGAAATATGGAATTAAACAAAATATTCGACAGTGGAAAATCGAGGTGAGTAAATCTCACTCAAAAGTTGTTTAACTTATTTTATCGTTAAAAATAAATGGTTGACTGTTTGAATGCGTGCATGGATTATTTAATCCTTGTGGTTATTATATAGTATAATACATATTTGTTATTTAGGCTTGGTGGTTGTCGCTATTATATATATATATATATATATATATATATATATATATATATATATATTGGATTTTCCCGCAATATTATTAGCGGATGCCCGCAGTATCATTCGCGGATGACCCTACGCCCACGTTTATAAGTGGATCCCCTTTTATACCGCGGTATCCTTCCTTGAAGCAGGATTGGTATTATTCATGTTAATTAACATCTGTGGATGCAGGAAAAACAGGTTGGAGGAATCCAGCTGGATTCCTCAAAGTTATTTACTGTGTTTACATATTTATATATGTGTGTGATGTGTGAATTGAATGGATGATCTGTTTATTTGGGTATTGGAATATCACTAGCCCTAGAAATTGATATTTAGAAATATCAAAAAGGGAATTGTAGATTTAAAGGGAAAATTTACTTTCCAATTTAAAAAAAATTGAATTTTGAATGGATTAGAAAATATAAACAAGAAGTCGAATTTTTAAACAAAGTGTATGATTCGATAGAAAAATTTTCATTGGATAATATAGAAATGGAAACTCAAGTGTTAAGTTGGAAAAGGGGATTTATTTTTCGAAAAATAGAAATGGACTTTGAAATCAAAAAAAAAAACTTGTTTTAATATTTAAAACAAGAAGTGTTAATTATAAACGAGGTTCATAAATAGAAAGAAATATTATCATTTGACAATACTAAATTTCAAATTTAAGTATGAATTTAAAATGGAAAAAAAACTTTATTTTTCGAAATGGAAATTAGATTTCAAATGAAAGTAGATATCGGAAATTTGTTTAATATTTGAAACAAGAAGTGAAATTTTTAAATGATATTTGAAAATAAGAGAAAAATACTATTGTTTGATAACTTGAAATTTTAATTCAAGTATAAATTTTAAAAAGGTGATTTTGGAATCGTTTCAAGAAGAAAGATGTAATATATTCCGATGTGAACTGAATTTAAATATATCCACATGGAATTATGATTTGAATTCAGCGATGTCGAATTCATAGAAATAAATTTATTCTTTTCAGAAAATATATTGAAATTGTATAAAATTAAATTTAATATAAAAATAGATTATAGGCTTATATGCATATGTATATATATATATATATATATATATATATATATGATAATAATGAATAT
This sequence comes from Allium sativum, assembly GCA_030737875.1. Classification (NCBI taxonomy): domain Eukaryota; kingdom Viridiplantae; phylum Streptophyta; class Magnoliopsida; order Asparagales; family Amaryllidaceae; genus Allium; species Allium sativum. The sequence goes on from CM060909.1 coordinate 102,703,369, forward strand.
AATGAGAATCGAATTCAAGTGGAAGTTGTTTTAATAAAATAAGGGGGTTAATTTATGAACAAAGTTTATAAATGTGATGAAGAAATTTTCATTAGATAAATTAAAAATGAATTTTTCCAAAGTGGTTATGGCTTATGAAACCATATTTGAATAGACCAGAAGCTGAGAATTTATCGAGTTTTGGTATTAAAAGCTGTTATCTATCTCAAGGTAAGAACGTGGTCGGTCAAGGTCTGAGAGGTAAATAAAATACCCCAACTTGAATGATTTCGCTATTATCGAGGGATGATATTAGTTTGTAATGGTAAGGGATATAAATTAATTGATCATTTCAATAAAGAAATTTATGTTCGGAGTTGATTATATCGAATTTGATAAATAATTTACATCTAAAGAAATTAGGATTGATTATAGAAGTTGATTTAGAATAATTTACAGTCGAATTACAAATTCGACGATGTTGGAAAAATCCAGATGTTAAGTTAAATTTGGAAAACCAATTTAAGATATACTAAAATATTAGAGAATGGAGTTGGAATCCATTATAAACGAAGTTTTAAACGTTTATATTTAATTTTAATTAAAACGAACTCGCCACAGCGCAGTATTTCATAAATTGGCCATTTGGACTTCAATTGAGTTTATAAAACTCAATATAAGTCGAAATTCGATGAAATAAGAAATGCCCGTACCGATTCAATGGTAGTTTTCAAATGGAAAAGAGAAATCTTGATTTCGTCGTATAGATTTTGAGTTATATCAAAATCAAATTTTGGAAAAGTCATCGTAAAATCGTTTGAAAACCATAACAATTTATTAAATAAAAAGTATTTTAAGTGAATGAAATCCAAATTCTAATTTGAAAAATCCAAATTCTGATTTGAAAAATCCAAATCTTGAGTATCAAATATATGAGAACTCAAGTAGAGTGAATGAAGTGATTTTTGGTATAAAAATCAGATTTTGGTTATGGAATAATATTGACTAATAAGAGAAGTTAGTGAATAGAGATTGAGTGGAACTTAACGTAGGTCGTGTAAAGTGGGTTTGTAAAGTAGAATTTGAAATCGAATATGGGACAGGAGTTATAAGTGAAATTCGACTTGTTTATAAGTAAATAAACATATGTTGGAACACTACGGTTTCAAACTATAAGTGAACAAAGTGATTGAACTAATTAAATGATTAATTAGTGGAATTGAATGCGATTAAATCCAAATAGTTGTGTGGGTTGAAATAAAGTGAAAATACAGGTGCATGTATATTAGACAGGTATGGGATAAAGTGAATGAAGAGTATGAAGATTTTAATTTAAGTGCCCGACAAAAAGGTACACGATTAAATTTCCATATGAGGTTTTATGCGCCGAATCGGCAAGCCGCTTGGATTTTTGATTTTCTTTTTGAATGGAAAGGGCCTAGAGAGGCGAGTTGAGGTTTGAACTAGTTGCCGGTACAAAGGAGGTTATGGCGAACTTTTCCGGAAATTTAAGGAGTTAAAATATTTTTAAGAAATTTTGATAATCGATATAACGATATATATAGAGTTCGCTAAGAAAATGAATTTAATATAAAATATTAAAAAGGGCTATGTGAAATTGTTTGATGGATGTTTATTTTTCCTTTGATCGTTAAAACACCGGCTATCAAAGATTTTTACCATCGTTGTCGATACGGAGAGACCGGTTGGATTTAATATCCGAAAATACTCCGTATAGGCAGAGGCGTTGCGAATTAGATTATGCTAAAGATAATCGAAGACGGAGTGAAATTCAAAGAGCTGTTATGTTTGTGTAATAACCCGGAAATCTGGGCCAGTTTAAAATTTTTATTTTGGCAATTTTAGCGAATTTTGATTATTTAAAATGAATTATTTTAAATAATATCGACGAGAAATTTATTTTGAATAAAATTCGAACGTATATATTTATATGGATCGTCGTTAGAATATAAATATTTATTTATAATTATAAAAGGAATTGAAAATGGCGCGGTAGTTCGATAATTCGATTTCAAACTTCAATTGAATGTACCGGGTGCAAAATAAACTGGATTTTAGCGAAACTAAAAATATTTGAATCTAATTGGAAATATCTTTCCAACAAATCCGAATAATTGAAATTTCATATCGGGGATAAAAAGATATGTCCAGTTGAAAATTCTGAATAGTCGCTATGGAATTCTGGCCCTTAAAAATGGGAATTTTGCAAATGACCTCGGATTTCGACGAAACCACTTTTGTTGGATCCGTGATGTCAAGTTATTGCTAGATTCCAATTTTCATAATTTTTCGAATCAATATGTGAGCGTGGAAAAGGAAAACGCGTTTGACCAGTTTCAGTTGATTTTAATCGACTGGAAAATGGCCATTTTTCAAACGGTCTCAGAATTCGACGAAACTAGTTTTGTTAGGACCGTATCGTCAATACGAAACTAGAAAATATTTTTCGGGAATTTTCCGAGTTA